>CM052887.1:20987781-21035680 GCA_028534135.1 Potos flavus
GGGGGGGAAGCAGGCTCCCCGCTGAGCAGAGAGCCCGATGCGGGGCTCGATCCCAGGACCCTGAGATCATGACCTGAGCCGAAGGCAGAGGCTTAACCCACTGAGCCACCCAGGCGCCCCGAGGTTACAAATAAATTTTAATAAGTATATGGATTCTCAAATATGGAATCTATGAACACCGAAGATTGGCTGTATGTGAAAGATTCATAGGTAACATATAGAAAGGGAAGAGACATGATGTTGGAAGAGTAGACAAGGTTGATAATAGGTTGGATTCTAGCTTAGGAGTATTAACCTAGAGGAATTTGGGCATGAGGCAGGAGCATTCAAGAATTAAACTGAGGAGCAAAAAGACTGTATTTTGGTTTTATAATGATCACTTTGTTTATGTGTGGTGGGGTGAGAGAAGTGGTGAGAAAGAACTTGGGGACTGATCAGAAGCCCTGATACTAATCGTGGTAAGAAATTGTAAGGCCAAAAAGAAAGAAAGTGACAATGGCATGATGTGAAGGGATGATTGATTCAGTGTGAAGGATAAATGAGAAGGAGAATCAAATTTGACTTTCTGGGGACAGAGGTGTTATTTACTGAGACAACAATTAAAGGAAACTTCAAGAAGGAAAAAATGAGGAATTAATTTTAACTAATATAGAGGAGGCAATTTTTTTCCTCTATTCTTTGAGGTTTTAAGAATTAGACATTAGACAGATTTGCAGGATAAAACTGTAGAAGTTATTATTATTATTATTATTATTATTATTATTATATATTTCCCATATATAATATTACATATTTCCCATATACTTAAGAAAATTTATCATAATTACAAAGTCTCGAATTAGCAATTAGAGTTGAATGCTTATAGTGAATGGAACAAAGCATAGTCAGTTTTGAAAACATAATAAGGCAAAAAGAGGCTTGGGCTGGGTAGCTAACTAGATGGAGAAGTGACTAGAAAGATGAAAGATAAAGTTTAGTTTTAATAAAATTGGTTTGTATAGATTTATCTTGGTCTCAGCTTCCCATTCTTGGTGAAAAGAATGTTACTTTCATTCTGATATAGGGAGGGCATGTTTCCATGGGAATCTCATCTGCTTTTAAAAAAAAGAAGAAAGTTCAGAGTGTCCATCTTACATCTGCTGTTTTCCAAATACCTTTAACTCATTATAGTCGATATGCCAGAGTGGCATATTTTGGGCTGGTGTGTTTTAAACTCCTTCACGAGGTTGAGTTTTAGTTGCCTATATAGGATATCCAGGTATAGATTTTTAGAAAACATTTATGCATAGGAATCAACTTTAAATAAAATTTAAGTAATGTGGAGGAAACGAAGTTCTGAATTAAAAACAAAACAAATGACAAAAACAAAGGAAAATAAAACTAAAAAGTTGTAGAAGGTAGAAGAATATGTGAAAGAAAGAATAAAAAACTTAGCCAGAATAGTAAGAAGGAAGTGGAGAGCATTTTGTGGAAGCTAAACAAGAGAGAAGTGGACAATAATGTTAATTATGGCAAAGAAGTAGAACAAGTTAAGCTCAGGAAGACATCCAAGAGATTTGGCAATTAGGAAGGAACTTGGTGACCCTAACAAAGAGTGTTTCACTATAATGAAAGCCAGATTGGTTTAGATTGAGAGGGAAACAGACGGTAAGAAATTCTAGGTGGCCTATTCATGATCAAGCACACACATTCAAGCTTGTCAACATTTAAGTCTCAATTCTGCTATTTGAAAACTGAATACACTTTGGAAATTTATTCAGTGTCTTTGTGCTTTTGTAGACTATATAATAGGTTTGTTAATGGTACTTAAACTGTAAAGTATTGTTCTGAAGAAGAAATGAGTTAATGCAAGTGAGGTGCTTAGAATATTACCTGGCACCGAATAAACACTTAATAAACTTTTTTTAAAAAGATAAACTCTGAGGACACCTGGGTGGTGCAGTAGGTTAAGTGTCTGCCTTCAGCTCAGGTTTTTGATCCCAGGGTCCTGGAACTGAGTCCCACATCAGACTCCTTGCTCAGTGGGGAGCTTGTTCCTCCCTCTGCCTGCCACTCCCCCTGCTTGTGCTCTCTCTCTCTCCCTCTCTCTGATAAATCTATCTATCTATCTATCTATCTATCTATCTATCTATCTATCTATCTTAAAAAATGCACTCTGATCACATATTTTTGTAAACTTACTGGTAATAGAAACACAACAATCAATAAGAGCATCTCTATATTTTTAAATGTATTTATTGGAGAAGAAAGAAGAAACAAACTCTGCAAATATCTTTAAAAATTGTTTATCATGAAGCAGAAACAGACTGCAGAAAATTTAACTGTGTTGCATATTTTGACTTCGAAAAACTGTTTGTTTTTAACTTTAAAATCATGTTCCCTTCAAAGAGCCTTTATAATATTTCTTGTGCATACTTAACTTTAGCATTTGTCATTTTAAAATGCATCCTGTATCATACCTCATGTTTTGTTTCACATCTTAGTTTTACTTAGGCTTAAAACATTTAAACTTTTCTAAATTAAAAAAATAGTAAGATGAAAAATTATACCTTTATTTTATTTGGTTTCCAGTTTAATCAAAATGTTATGTTTCATTTATTTATCCCTTAACATCATGAAGTGCTGAAAAATTTTTTTTAATGTTGTGGTTTTCTTGGACATTACATTACCATGAAACTGCAATGTTTTAAGTGTGAAAGCATTAGAGTTTCAAGTTTGATTTGGCATGAACACTTTTCTTTGGCAAACCTTCAGCCTCAAAGACATACATGCCTATTTGTGGTTTCTTATGGTTTGAGCCTCTTTGTGGGAAAAGAGATTGGCTTAACATGGTCAAAATATCTTTGTGGGGTGCTGGCAGGTAGAAAGGGAAACAGACAAGAAAAAAACTGACTACATAAAGGATTCCCAAAAAGATATCCCAGGAGGAAAAAAAAAATTAGTCTCTTACTCATGTTAAACAACATACCCATATTAGGTACAGTTCATACTTGAGAAAGCTGAGCTTGATATTTATTTTAGCTAGATTTGCCTCGGTGTATTACTCCCAGCTATTCGGTTTTCTATTTCTAGAACTTACTGTTAAAGTTGTCTTTACATGAAAAAAAAATCTTATCTCTTCTGAGCAATCCATAGTTGTCCCACCAGATCTTTGAGTTCAATTCCTCCAAGTACACAATTATCAACTCTATTGTGTCAATCTATTTCCTCCTATATAAGTGGCTATTTATCCCTTTAGGTGGGTTAGGATTACTTTTATTCTTTTATCATAATATTTTGATAAAAAATATTGGGTTTCTTTTATTATTGCACTTTATTTATATGTGCTGGTGACAGAGAGATGAAGAAAATCTATTCAGAGCTCACTATGAGACATTCAACCCAGAGAGCAGTCAGGTCAACAATAGATCAACAATATAAGTAGACCTCAGAGATATTGCAGATTTGGTTCCAGACTACCATAATAAAGCAACTATCTCAATAAAGCAAGTCAAATTAATTTCTTGGTTCCCCAGTGCATATAAAAGTTATGTTTATAATACTGTAGTCTCATTAAGTGTGCAATAGCATTATGTATAAAAAATGTGCATACCTTAATTTAAAAATATTTTATTGCTAAAAAATGCTAATAATCATCAGAGCTTTCAGCGAGTCATAACCACTGATCACAGATCATCATAACAAATATAATAATAATGAAAATTTTGAAATATTGAAATATAATACAAATAATAGTGAAAATGTTTAAAATATTGTGATTCGAAGCATTATCCAAAATGTGACACAGAAACACAAAATGACCAAATACCATTGGGAAAATGGCATTGATAAACTTGTCCAACACAGTGTTGCTGCAAACCTTCTATTTTTAAAATATGCAGTATTTGTGAAGTGCAATAAAGTGAGACACAATTAAGCAAAATATGTCTGTAATTATTTAAAATCATTATAATCACATTTCTTTAATGAAGCATGAGGAAAACAATACATAAGAAGACCTAAACCTGTCCTGAAATCAAACAATAAAGCTAAATCCTAGAAGTGAAAGCATAAGTAGTTGGTGGAAGACCTTAAGAATGACTTCTTAAGTATTCATAGAGCTGTAAAAAAGCTAGGAAGACTGGAATTAAATCTCATTTGGTAGGCAGGGATTGGGATTGTATGTGAGGCAAGTATAGAGATGAAAACAAGGAGTTATATTATGCAAAACTTAATACCTGTTAAGATAATTATTTATATTTAATACCTATTATGAGTAATTGCTAAGTAGTGTTCTAAATCTACTATTTTTTAAATCATTTAATTTTCATAAAATTGTCATTGTGTAGATACATTTTGTCCCCACTGTATAGAAGAAGAAACTTGGCACAGAGAATTAAATAACTTGCCCAAAATTACATAGTTAGTAAGCAGGAGAGCTAGAATTTGAAGTGACTCCAGGGGTTGCTTGCTTAGCCAAAGAGTTTTACGGTCTCACTAGATGGACTGTGGGGTAATGCTAAGGCTTTAACATTATTTTAAGTTTACATTATTCTACATGCATTTTAAAAAGTGGCATGAGAATTTACTAAAAGCTTTCAAGGAGAGGAAAGGGCAACATAAATATTTTATATTAAAAATACTCTGATAATTCTTTGAGGAGTGTAGTCAAGAAGCTTAGTGTGTCTCTGGGTACAATAATGGTGGCTTAGATTTTGATGATGGCACCAGAGATGTTGTAAAGTGGATAGACCTGAGAGCTACGCAGAATTTAGAATTCAAAATGGTTAGCTATTGGTTAGATTTGGATGAGGGAGATGTACAAAAGAACTCTAAGGTTGCTACTATTAAAAAAAATTTGTTTTGATTACTACATTATGGAAAATACAGAGCCTTTACCCAAAAAAAGTAAATATTCTAACATGTGCATATAAACATGGATATTGTTTTTATACTTCATGGAGCTAATGACTACATAAAACATGTACAGTGGACACTTGAGGATTTGGGGACTGCAGATTAAGAATCTCTCATGGAGCTAATGACTACATAAAACATGTACAGTGGACACTTGAGGATTTGGGGACTGCAGATTAAGAATCTCTCTGTATCATAGATTACACAGAGGTTAGCTCTCCTGCTAGTGGAACCAAATTTCAATCCTTAGAGAATAGAGTTAAATCACCAGGAATTAGTTCATGTAATGAAAGCAGCGTAGAAGGTAAGATGAAGTATGGATTCAATCCAATAGCAGAAAACTCCTAGTGTGAGTAGAGTGACCCCAAGAACCAAAATCCAAAGAGCATATTCTGGATTTGAGATAGCAAGCAATACTTAGAAATTAAATGCCATGATTCCAGAAGTTGTATAACTGCTGTGGCAGATAACCATGAAAGCACATGGCCCAATGACCATTGGTATTTCTCAAATATTCTTGTAAGTAACATACAGCCTCATATCATAAATTTATAAGCACTTTACGAGATTCCCATTTCTATGTCTACTATAACTGTCCTATTTTGCTAGACTGTAATTTCCATGTGGCAGAGATTGTTGACTGTTTTGTTCACTTCTGAATCTCCAGCATTTAGAAGTGTCCAACCTCTGAGCATTGTAGTAGTCCTCAGTAATACTTACTGAAAAAAAATTATGAATTTCCTGCCCCCTTTGTCTTGAATGCAAGCTAACAAAATAGCATCCTGATCAGTCAAATTTTAACTGTACATCCTGGCAGACCCCAGAGAACAAGACATGAGTAGATGGTTTTTTGTGTTTTTTTTCTTTTTTTGGGGGGCGGGGGGGGGTTTGGTTTTATCCTTCCAGCTTTTTAGAGTAGCTTATAAGAGACAAATTCTCTTATTGAGAATAACTATAAAAGCTTTATAAAATTATTTTAAAATGCTGTAAGGAGGAGTTAAAAGAGCAACTAAGGCAGATAGGATTTGAAGGGCTAAGCTGTTGAGACAGGAAAACACATTAAGGTAAGCTCCAAATTCTTCACTGAGTTTCAACCCAAGGTATTTGTATATCTGTAATGTATGCAGGCTGATCAGTAGCTCAGCCCTTTTGGAAGCCTGAAGAGGATAGGAAAGCAAAAATGAAATTGAGAACTACAAATTAGTGCTACAAAATATAAGTACAACTGAAGGGCTGAGATTACAGAGAAAACAAAACTATAGGGAAATCAGCATAGAATTCTGCACAACTTTTTTCTGATGGTATTTCCTAATCCTTATGTTGCATATAGTAAGTGGCCAGGAAGTCAAGGTTAAAGTAGTAGAAGCTAAAAAGCTAAGCAAAACTTTAGCTGTACCAGTGTTAGGGAGACAAAAACTGGAGCTAAGGGCCTAATAGAAAGGACGTTACCTGGAACACAACCCAGACCTTTATCCGAGACTTCTGAAGGACCTTTCCTTAAGAGAAAAGACGAATAGGATCACTCTTCACAATGCTGAAATATAGCCGTGAGTCCTTTGATGTTAACCTGAACCTATCCTGATAAAATGTCAGACAAACAAAATCCTTCCTGAAATAAGATAGTAGAACTCAGAGAATGAATAATTTGTATATGCAATAGTTACTAAATCAATAATAATTATAGACTTCTAGGAAGATCAGTCAATCAAATAAACAGGAAGACCTTAAAGTCATTGGAAGTGTGATCCATATATTCTAACTTTCAATTATGAATTTTAGATGTGTTCAAGAAAATAGATTTTTTAAAACTAAAAAATTTCTCCAGAGAGCTTTAGATTGTTCAAAATAATGAAATAGAAATTCTAAAATTGAAAAATACAGTAATTTTATGTAGGAATCCAATAGATGGAGCTAAATACCAAATAGACACTGCAAAAAGACAATTAATAAACTGGAAGACTGATCAGTAGAAATTGTTCAAACTCAAGAAAGATGAGAAAAAAGAAAACAAATACAAAAGTTTAAGAGATACTTTGATCACAGTAAAAAGTTCTGACATACAGATAACTGGAATCCTAGAAACTGAAAAAAGAAATAAAGGGACAAAGCAAATATTTGAAAAGATATTGGCTAAAAATATTTCAAAAACTAAATCAGAAATCAAAATAAAAAATTAAGAGAAAAATCTCAAAAGCATCCATTGTCTTTAATGGGTCAATGATAAGACTGATTGCTCACAGTTTAATAGAAACAGTAGAAGACAAAAGAAAACTGACATTTCAAAATGATAAGAGAAAATAACTGCCAATCTAAGACTTTATCCAAAAATCAACCTCCCTACACAACTTAACCATTCATTTTTACTCTCTCTGCCTGCATAAGTCAGGCAATCCCAGTATCACCAGTGCCATCACCAGCAGTTTCAGCATGTGCCTTCCCCTCCTCCTAGCCACACATCTCTATTCATTGCCCATCCCAATGCAGCAATGTCATGACCCTCCAAGAGAACTAAATGCCATTTACCTGGGCTTTCAGCATTTCCTACTTTCCATATGAGAAGCCTTTCAACCTCCTCAAAGAAGACTGACTGAAGTCCTATTTCAGAAGCATCCAACAATGTAGTATCTAGCAGTCACATAGGATAGTTTGTGCTTTACAGAGATTAGGCAACCAGCAGTCTTGACCTGTCTGTCTTTGGTATAGGGTATGACAGCAAAGATTTCAGTGGATGAAAACAACTGTTGCTTGCTTTACTCTGTTGAAGATCAGCTATTTGATGTGGAACAAGCATTCAGAACTGAGTGTATAGCTAAAACTCTGGTACTTCAAGGATAGAAACATCATCCTTGGTCTGGTCAACACTGAGGTTGTTTCTGGAATGGCAATAGGTGCTTTATCAGCAGGAATGTGGTGTTCTATGAAAAGTTGCCTAGTTTGAATAAGTGGACTGCCAAGTTCTGGTCATGTAAAGCTGACAAATGTGGAAATCAATTAATCTCTGGATTTAATAAGCATTTTGATCCATATGATACATAAAACAATATAAGATAGCTGTGTACAATGGAGATTCATCACATAGTTACTCTTAGCACTCTATCTGCAACACTTCTCTCAGCTTCTTAAATAATTAGATGAAATTTCCATAATGCTTCTGTACCTGATATGGATATCATTAGCATATTACTGGGAGAAGATGCTCCAGACACAATATTTCTAATGGAACATGCACTCAGTGCAAGTGTAGCCTGCTTAAATGATGCAGATAGATATTCTTGTGATCAGCATGGAATGACCTGTTCAGTGCCAGTGACCTGTTCTTAAGTTTAAACATCATTTAGCACTTTATAAAAAAGTTCTGAATGAAAACTGAAGATTCTTGTTGTCCACGGAACATAAAAGGGAGGTAATAATACCTTGAGGATTTCAGAAACATGATGTTCTGTCCCTCCCAAAGCCAGGCCAATTGCCATGAGGAAACCAGAACACTTTCTCAGGACCCTCAAAGGAATAGAAGCTCTTGCTAGGACCAAGGTTGGTTTCCAGGGAAATTTAAGCAATGGAATTTGCAGAGGATTCCTAAACTAATGATTAGCTTCACTTACAAAATGAAGCTATAAATCCCTCTGTTAGGAAGATGGAAATTCAGTCTCACCCACTATGGTTTGAAGATAGACTCTATCGAAGATCGAATTTCAAAAGAAAAAGAGAACATTAAATCTGCTAATTACTAAAAAGAGTCTAAAATTTTTGTTTAATTTTGTCATTTAAATACTTTCTATTATATAGAGAGATTACGGACTGGGGAACATTTTGAACATATCTGTGTTTGATTGTAGGTATAAGTAATTTCTTAAGTTGTTATCTGAGACCCAGGAGAAAAGATTAGAGTGAGTTGTGTCTCTTAGTTTTGTTTTGCCATAAGAACTGGTAAATGTGAAATGCCCCCTGGTCAGGGTTTTCTTTGGTAGACTTCCTCTGTTTCACACAGTTGTTGATAAAATCTTTCAGGAAGAATTTAATTCAGGAGTCAGTTGTGTAAACTGAGTCAGAAACCTTCAAATTTAGTTCTGAGTTGGCCTTGTGTGTGTACAGAGTAAATAAAGGCCTAAGCCTACTTCAGAAGTGTGTCGTGCAAGAAAGAGGCTGCAGTTTTCATTTGGGACTTTTTGAGCAAGTTTTATAACACTATGTAACATTATCTTTTCAGAATCTGTGATTTGTTCACAGTAATATTATGCAATTCTGTTCCTAAGGAATATGATGAAATATCCATATATAATATAAAGAAGAATTTTGTTGTTCATTCCTGAATATAAATTTCTCTTTTGATTTTAGTAGAGGAATGGAACGATACTGCTTTCTTCCAAAAGGGAAATAGTAAATATTTTAGCAATAGGATTTATCTTTTCTTTGTAGTAGTTAATATTTGAGATTACATGGCAATGTTTCAGGAAAGATTATTGCCTTGCAAAGTGGATAGATCTACTTTCAAATAGGATATTTGTAACTTTTTTTTTAAGATTTTATTTATTTATTTGACAGAGAGAGAGAGAGAGATCACAAGTAGACAGAGAGGGGGAAGCAGGCTCCCTGCTGAGACAGAGCCCGATGCGGGGCTCGATCCCAGGACTCTGAGATCATGACCTGAGCTGAAGGCAGAGGCTTTAACCCACTGAGCCACCCAGGGGCCCCTATTTGTAACTTTTTAAAAAATTACATGCACAAATTTATTACAGATGTTTTTTATATGTTTGAAAATGGTTATGTCTCTCTGTGTTGTGAAAAAAAAAAAATGCTTGTGATTAAAAAAAAAAATTGAAGGGGAGCCTGGATGGCTCAGTCGGTTAAGCATCTGACTCTTAGTTTCACCTCAGGTCATGATCTCAGGGTCATGGGATTGAGCCCCAAGTCAGGCTCTGTGCTCAGTGTGGCGTCTGCTTCAGATTCTTTCTCCCTCTCCTTTCTGCTCTCTCACTCTCTCAAGTAAATAAAATATATCTTTTTTTAAAAAATGAAGGCAAAATGAGGATTTCTCAGGGAAAAATAATCTCCAAAAACTTGGTCAAGTAGACCTCTTCTAAAGTAGTTCTTATGGCAGAGGAAAAAATCACCTGTAATCGAAACATAAAAATTCAGGAAGGAATAAAAAACATCAGACAGGGGAAATAGGTGAGCAACTCTGAGTTAGTTTTAATTGCATAAAATAACATAAGAGTCAACATGCCTGGCAAAGAAAGCACAAAAGATAAGCGGGAAGTAAAACGAGATTTAACTGATCAAGGTCCTTGCATTATCTTGGAAATGATGAAAATACCAATGTACTTCACATTGTAGTAAGCCAAAGATTTATACAGCTATCCCCAAGGTAATCATCAAAACAAACATTGAAAAGACTTTAATTAATAGCTGTCAGAGGGCAGAGTAAGAAGATAATTAAAACGAAACCTTTATAAGACGAAGATAGAAAGGAGGGGAAAAGTAACAAAGAAAAAAAATGATGCAAGGAGATAAAAATAGTAAAGTGGTAACTGTACAACTAAATGTATCACTAATTGCATTACAAATAAATAGATTAAAAAGTCCAATGAAAAAGCAAGATTGTCAGATTGCCCTAACAAATCAACAACTACACGTTGCTTACATTAAATTTAAAGATGCAGAGGCGCATCTGGGTCGCTCAGTCAGTTAAGTGTCCCACTCTTGATTTTGGCTCAAGTCATGATCTCAAGATTGAGATAGAGCCTCATGTCAGGCTCTGTGCTGGATATGGAGCCTGCTTAAGATCCTCTCTCTCCCTCCCCCTCTGTGCCTCCTCTCTCTCTTTTTCCCTATCTCTGTCCTGTCCTGTGCTCACGCTCTCTCTCCTTCTCTAAAAAAAAGAAGGAAAAAAAAAAAGCCCAAAAACTAAAGATGGAGAAACATTTACAATTAAAAAAGAAATATTTAAAAATTTTCCATGCAAACACTAGTACCAACTACTGAAAACTTAAGTAGTGTACAATGTTACACAGACTTGTGGCAAAAAACATTATCTGAGATGGAAATGGATTTTAACAATGATAAAAGGGTCAATCTACCAAAAGATATGAAATTCTAAATTTGCAGCTAATAACATAGTCACAAAATATATAAAACAAAAATCAGTGCAATTATAAAAACAAATAGAAAAATCAATAATTATTGTGGAAACTTTTAATAGATAGTTCAAATAATTGATGAAACATGTAGAAAAAATAATGACTATAGATTTGAATAACATTAACAAACTAGCTCCACTTGATATGTATAGAATACCACCTCCAATAATTGTAGCAAACTCACTATTTTCACATGCAGTTGACACATTTACCAAAATGCTGGAAGCAAGTCTGAATACATTTTAAGAATGTAAATAGTGTAGCATATATTTGTAAATCAACTGAATTTAAACAAGAAAACAATAAAAACAAGATGATAAAAATCTTACATAGTTTTTTCAAGGAATATAAAAAAGGGAAAACTTTTCATCATGCTTTATGAGATATGCATAAATGAGATACCAAAACCTGACAAGAACATCACAAGAAAGGAAAATTATGAGTCAGTCTTTCTCATAACCATCATCACAAAAATTCAAAACAAATATCTGCTAATTGAATACAGTCATATATGAGAATTTCTGAATATACAAAAACAAGTAATTAAAGAATATATTCTTAATCTGAGATAAGGCATGAATAATACAAAAACGTACAGAAAACATATTTACATATTTGTTGTTATGACATATGACATATAACATTATAAATATGTATGTTTATATATTTGTTTTCAAAAACAGACATACATATACATTTATAAAATATTAGAAGTATCCCGCACAGCCAAAGTTTAGAAATGAGACAAGAATACCCATTAACACCATTTCTACTGATCATTATCTGTTTATCTTAGCCAGTAAAATAAGGAAGAAAAACAATACTGTCATTATTTATAGTCAATATAACTGTATAGATAAAAAATCTAAAGGATCTATAAAGTGTACTATTACTACTGTTCTATAATTACAATTTTACTATTGGAATTAATTAGAAAGTTTGATGATACAAGGTAAATATAAAACTCAAATATAATTGCTTATATTGTTATGAATCTAATATATAAACAATTAGAATATAAACTTAAAAAGTGATACCATATACAACATATCAATAAGATATTCATAGTACCTCAACATTAAACACTTCATTGCCAAGGAAAATTAATTACCCAGAATGTATAGTGGAAATAGATATACTTAATAATTAGCAGAATGTTCACATTTGTTTCCTGCTGCATGGAATGAGGACCATTATGGTAGCAAACAAAAAAGTGACATCCACTGGAACCACCCCCACTCCCACTCCAGTCGAAGAACAAAAGCAACACCATATCTCTGGATTGTGCAGGCCAAAATTTTAGACTCTCCCCAAATCCCATGTGCGCCATCGGGCACTCTGAGTGAAGTTCTAGTTTCAGTTATTAGTGTCCGACTTGGCAATGCTGGACTAACTGCTCCACATTCTATTCTTCATTTTAATCTGCAGTGAAGTGCAGGAGCTAAACCCTTAGGTTCATGTGACTTGTGTACAGGATTTTAATGTTTACCATGCATCTTATGGTCTCAAGTTGGCCCTGGATTTGTTAATCACATAAATTCTGATAGCATCCTAGAAATCAGAGACCTTTAAGTCTCAGGTTCACTCAGAGACACACAGTTTTTATCAATGAACAAATGAAAGTAAGACAGGTCTATATTTTAAAGGAATAGACAGTCTTCTTGGGTTAAAATAGAACTGAGAGAAATAACCCAAACCTACATATAAGAAGATAATTAAATGGGGCTTTGATGTAACACTGTGCCTAGGAACCAAGTTTCCTCAAAGAAAAAACGTAATGGTTTATAAAAGATGCTGAAGAGAAAAAAAGTAAGAGAGAGTGGCTGTGAAGGAGACAGTTTCAGAGAAGAGAGGTATCATTTGTAAGACACCAGTTGGAGATATAGACTGGAAAAATTACATATTGAGGAGAAAATTTGAAGTTTCCAGATCTAATTACTTATAAAGAGATAAATAAAGAAGGAAAATTTGTTAGGTGTTACTAAATTATACTGAGTCCCAGTTGGAGCAAAGTCCAAAGCAAACTTAGATCCAGAAAATAATTGGAAATTACCTCATAAGTCTTCATAGCAAGAGCAATTAGGAAACTATAGCCTTGTGTACTAAAGATGAGAAAGAAACGACTGGAACTTGTATCCACTCAGCTAAACCGTCCTAAAGCAAATAAAGAATACAGAGAAATTGAATACTAGAGGGACAACCCACTACTGCTAAAAAATGATGTAGCAGAATGAATGCTGCTCAAGGCCTAATGCTACATAAGCTTTTCAAAAACAGGGGTGCCTGGTCGGCTCAGTCAGTTAAGCGTCTGCCTTCAGCTCAAGTCATGATCCCAGAGTCACGCTCAGGGGGGAGTCTGCTTCTCCCGCTCCCTTTGTCCCTCCCAGGCCTCCCCACCCCCATCATTTATGCATGTGCATGTGCACTCTCTCTCTCAAATAAATAAAATCTTTAAAAAGAAACAAACAAAAACAAAACAAAAAATTTGGCAAAGGTCAATGTCTGGAGGAGCACAAGCAGTGCCACTTGTTCTAACTTGTGTTGTGGAGCCCACATTTCAGAGGCATCGTCTGCAGACTCAGTTCAGAAATCTCCTGAGAACAAATATGCAAATGAAACAAATGTGGAGATGAGGGATAAACCTACCCTAGGAGTTAGGTATCAACTGAAAGCCTGTAGAAGATCGACCATCCCTAGAGGCCATACCCAACTCAGCATGGTAGGAAGTGTCAAGTAGGAGAATTTGAATGTGCTGGACAGGCATATTTAGCACAGGCTGGTCAAAATGCCATTCTCTGAGGGAAGAGAGAATATAGCATCAATGACTTCCCTCTCAACAGGAAAATGCACAATGCCAAATTGACCACCTGAAAGGAGAGTCTCCCAATTAAATTTAAGAACCCAAGTTGTAAACTAGTGACAATAGCACAGAAAAAAGTATCATCTGAAGCAAAAAACAATTATCTGTATTTACTTGACATATGTGAGACACACTGCATCTCCACTTTATATTTTGGAATTATTCTGGAGTCCTATGTTTGCCTGAATTAATAACTTTAGGTGCTAGGGTTTGACTTTTTTTATTTCTATTTTTACTTTTTTTAATTTAGTGGATGAGGGGCCAGCATGATGACTCTCTTATTTATTCTGCTAATTCCTGAACTTTTTTAAAGTGAAGCACTTGAGAAACTAATTAGGACTCTGAGGTACTAGAGGGACCCCTGTGATCACCATGGAAGAGAACCCAGACTACAGATGCTTAGAGGTGCTCACATCTATGCAGACATTGAGAAGATCTTTGGCTGAACGAGAGAAAAATAAAAAATCAGAAAGAATGACTTTTAAACTTTAATTTCAAACTTCACCTCACACGGTCAAAATAATTTAATTTTGTTCTTTAGCCATTCTTTTTTTTTTTTTCCTTCAGCCATTCCTACTCTTGCAACTAGTAATTGACAACTCAGCCAAAGTCAGCCACCTAAGGCTCCAGAAAATTAGCCAAAAAGAATTTCTGCTCTTGCATGTTTGTGATAGGAAGTGTTTGGTAAAGCATACAGTTATTTTTTCTTGCTCGAAAAAAGTTTAAAAATCAAATTTTAAAAAAATCAAATTTTTTTTCTGCTCTCTTACCAGTCTTTTTTTTTTTTTTTCTTATAGACGAGGTGAACAAATTTCTTCTCTTTTAAAAGATGACCAGTTGGACATACTTATATTTTCAATGTTTCCTAGTACAAAGTTGGAAAAGGTAAGAAATCTACCTGAAATTAATTTAATATAATAATAATTACAATAATTGCTAACATTTATTAAAGTACTTGTTAAATGCCAGATGTTATTTTAAGAGTTTTAAAAATACTAACATATCAAATCTTCACTACACCAATATTAAAGTTTTACTCTTATTCCACGTGGTGATGTATCCTACCCAAAGTCATGCAGGTGTTTTTGAGAAGATTAGTATTAGAGTTAGGACATTATCTTTGCTTTGTGTAAAACTTGATAAAAGACATTGTAATTTTCAAAACCTGCCTAGAAATTTCTACCAATGCTGTTCTATGCTGCTTTTGTCGTTGTTATTGTTTTGTTTTTTGATATATGGTCATGAAAAAGAAAAAGCATCTTGGATGATTTAGTGCACATCTCTCTAACAAATTACTAACTGTGAGATCTTAGCAAGCTCACGAATTTAATATTCTTTCATTCTTCAATACTTTTATGCAAGAAGGTATTCTAAGCACTGAGGAAATGGTTGTGAAAAGACAGCAGGGTCACTGCTCTCTTGGAGACTACATTCTAGTGGAAGAGATGTATAGCTATCAGGCAAACATACAATAAAATAATACAAAAATACAGTAATGTAATTTTAGATAGTTACTACTTCTTTTCCTTAATTTCTTTTTAAAAAATTACCTACTTTATGGCTATTGCTGAGTTGAATAATATGTGGAAAACATTTTAATACAGGAAAAATTATAGCTCTTCTGTCGCCATTATAGAAATACATATTTAACTTTTGTTTGAATCTCTTTCTGTATATAGCTTTTTTCTTTTTACGAAGCAACACATGCATACTTTAACAAGATTTAAACAATATAACTGACTTTCTTAAGTATTACACAATAGGAATCTCAGTTTATCTTTGAAATTCTAGGCCCAGGGTGTCCCCAAGGTTTGCAATATTCTATTGTCTGTTCAAAATTGTTGCCTTCATTAGTAGCTTTATGGAATTTAAGATAAATATTTGCATAAGAAAGAGTTTTTATTGAAATGATCCCAAATCAACATATGCTTTGTCATTTGTGATAGTCCCTCTAGGAAGTAGAATGAATAATAAACGGCCAGCCAGATGTAGAACTTATTTAGTACTTAACAAAGAGTTTATATTTGAGGCATTTAGCCATAACCATACTTTAGCTGTATTTTTGTCTTGACACATTTTTTTTCTAACTCTGTGCATATAGAGAGCTTCAAGCATCTACCATCTATTTTGACTTTCTCTCCTTCTTTCTTTCTCACTTTTTTTTTTTTTTTGGCTTTAACAGATTTTGGTAGAGACAGTAAATGTAGTTAAAACATAGTAAAGAAAACTCAATAAATTTGCTTTAATCTGATAAATGGCATTGCTCACAGGGAACTATCTATATGTTATATGGTTATTTATTTATGAATATAAAAATGTAGTAAATTTTAATATATTCCTAAAGGTACTTTATCCTGGTCAGAATTATACAAAGTACTGTAAGTTTACTCATTATAAATAAGCAGATAATTTTATCGTTCATTTTTAAAAACAGATATACTAAAGGTTTTATATATTAATTTAACAGTCATTTTATGACACTTAGTATGTGCCAGATAATATCTTGAACAATTTACAAATATTAACTCATTTAAGAATTAATCATCATAAGAACCTAATAAGGAAGGTTCTAATGTAGCCCCTATTTTACAGATAAAGAAACTGAAGCAAGAGAAATAAATTTTCCAGGGTTACACATCTAATAAGTAACCAAGTCAGACTTAGCACCAGCTAAAATGCGCTTCTGAAGCGAAGTTTTTAACCACAGCCCTCTGCTGCCTTTCACTTGAAAAGTGACAAGGTCACTTATGGGTAGTAAAAGAAAAGCCAAAGCTTGTTTTGTTTTATATTATAAATCCCTGAACATTCACTATCTCTTTTTATTTTTTTTTATTTTTTATTTTTAAAGATTTTATTTATTTATTTGACAGAGAGAGATCACAAGTAGGCAGAGAGGCAAGCAGAGGGAGAGGGGGAAGCAGGCTCCCTGCTGAGCAGAGAGCCAGATGTGGGGCTCAATCCCAGGATCTTGAGATCATGACCTGAGCCCAAGACAGAGGCTTTACCCCACTGAGCCACCCAGGTGCCCCATATCCCTTTTTAAAAATATTATTACTTTTAATAGTAATAGTATTCTAAGATAATTCTTGTATTTCTTATTGGGGAAGAAGAGTTTCCTTTGTCCTTCTAGGCCCTTCTAGCTGGACTAGGAATCAAATTGGCATGAGACAGAGGAAAAAAAAAAAGAAATGTAATAGCTTTTAATCCACACAGATAAGAAGTTCCAAAGGCAGTCTGACAAAACGAGGAATATATGTCAATCAAAACTAAGGAGAAGGGGATAAGGGTCTGGGACTTCAAGTGGAAGGAATTCAATTCACAGGAAGATGAAAAAGAGCAAATGTTTCGTAAACAAATGTTGGCTCCTGACTCACAAACAATGGAACATAGAGGACTGTGATCAAACAAGCCTTCTAGGTTCCTGGCTGTCTACCTGACCTAGTTCATAGTATGATGTAGTTATCCATGGTGATATCTGTTTTCCTGAAGTACTCTACCTAAATTCTTTTTAGGCAGTTGTGGAAGAGGTAAAGAGCTTTTTCTGTATTTGTTGGGTTTTTTGTTTTGTTTTTTTTTGCTTTTAACTCAAAATAATCTTCATACAAAAGTGATCTATCTTGGGGCAGCCTTCCTTGGCCCTTACATTCTCAATAGCTATCATTGGATCTATATAGTTACTGGACTTGACGTCGTCACTGAACTAACTTGATTTCCTCCTTGGTGAGTCACAGATAGAAACTACACCAGGTGGAGTTGTCATACAAAGGAAACTTTATTTGCAGCAGATAAGGAGATAGCAGGGAATAACTTCCAAAGGCCTGACTCCCCAGGCAAGCATAAATGCATTTCTTTTATTTAAGGTTAGAGTGAATATTTAGGTAGGGGGACCTCGTTATCGTATGTAGAGGCAGGCATTAGGTATCTCATGTGCCTTAAGGAAACATGCCTATAAGTACATTGTATGTTATCTAAATGAGGGCTGTGCTCCTCCTTGGACAGAGATATTAGTATTATAATGAGGTAAAGGTAACTGTTGGCCACTCTATGGGTCACTCCATGGTCTATCTGTGCAGGCATGAATCAGGGGTTAAGTTCAAACCAGTCTGGGTGATCTGGGCAGACCAGAACTCAGGATGCTATGCTTGAAGGGTATTTTGCCTGACTTAAGAGATAAGCTGGAAAGAAGAGTTTAAGGAAAAATGGGGGACAAAGGTTTATGGGCAGATGAGTGCTAAAAGTCAGGTCTTGTCAGCATAGTTGTGCAATGGTGAATGGAGTGATATAGCAGCACTGATTAGAATGTTCAGTTATCTTTTATCAGACTTTTTACATGCTTGATACAAAGTGTAAGATGTAAGAATTTTATATGTAACACCAAACAAAAAAATGCATTTTGTGAGAATTAGCAAATAGTATTCTCTGAGATATTCATATAAATGTGTAGACAACTGTAATTGTAAGTAAAGGGGAGCAGAATTTCTCAACCCAAAATAAGTTAACTCCAGCATGAGGATTATTTTGAGCCAAAAGCAATCAAAACCCAGCAGATTCAAAAAAAAATTATTTACTTCTCTCCTCAACTGCCTACGTTTACATTGGAAAGGGAGTCCATACCAGGAAGAAACTGTTACCAGAGATACCTTTTCACCTGAGAAACTTATCTGCATAACAGGGGAAACTTTGTTTTCTAAACATCTCCTCTGCCTTCCTGTGAATGACTTTCCCTCCTTTGTAATCCCAAACTTCTACCTTTTTCTTTAATTCAGTATGTTACCTAAGCCTCAATTACCTGACTGCCCTTTGAGTCTTCCTATCTGTATGAGCTCTGCTATATGTAGTTTTAGTCATGTTTCTCCTACTAACCTGTCTTATGTCAATTTAATTATTAGAGCAGCCAAAAGAACGTAGAAGGGAAGAAGGAAAAATGTTTCCACCCCTACACAAGCTAATTTATTTCACTAATACTATATCCAAAGGAAGATTGTATATACTTGGATATTGACTTTTAAAGTTCAAGTCTTTTTTTCCCTTAATTTTGTGTCTCATCATAGTTCCCCAGCAGCTTTTAGCTATAAATATAGTTATTAGCAATAATAATAAGATCAATTGCTTATGTTAGACACCAGAGGGTTTTGTAACCCTGATCCACATAACAATTAGCTGAAAACTCTGGAAAAGAAGAAAAGAAAAAAAGTATCAAAGAAAAGAAAAGACATAGCTCAACTAATTAATAAACCAAAAGCTAAGGATTATTGAATAAATTATATGTCACACTAATCTGGATAATTTTGCCATTCTAATGGCAAGGGGTGGGGGAGCAAGGATATCCTCGCTCCTTCAAGGTCCTTCTGTGTGAACTAAGAATCAAATTGACATGAGACAAATTAACAGGAGAAAATCAAATTTAAAAGTGTATGTATGGAGAATCAACACAGGCATGGAAATTCTAAAAACCCTCAGGCAAAGTGAGGCATATATGTTATCCTGAACTAAGGAGTAGGGAGTAGGGCCTGAGACTTCAGAGGAGAGGAATGCAGTTCACAGAACAATAAGAGCGTATGTTTGGTAATTAGATGTTTGCCCTGCTGTACAGATGGGTCACTCAGATAAAATTTATCTCTGCTAATAACACTTATTGTGGGAAAGACCCCAATTTAGATTCTTTTATGCTGTGAAGGGAGGGGCAAAAGTTCCTTTGAGTCCATAGGGTTTCAGTTCCTGTCAGCTCAGAATAAGCTTCATACCAACATGGCCCATTTGGGGACAGCCTGTCCTTGGCCTCTATACTAAATAGGAATGAAATGAACATTAGCCAGTAATACCTTGACATTTTTAGCATGGTAATGTAGATACACCATTAATCACATGCCACTATGTCTTCACTTTGGGACATCATGCTGTTACCCAATGATCTGTCACAGCTGCTTACTCAGGAAATGGTTGGGTAAGCCCTAGCACACTGCCCTGGCCAACTACTCCTTCCTGGGGGAATCCTGAGGGAGCTGGACAAATCAAAAGCTTAGCTCCTGGCTGGGTCTGCCAACACTGTTGCCGAACAAACTTGGATAAACCCATCACAAGAGAAGCCAATAACTCAGGAGACCAGGGTTTCGAAAAGAGAAAGGGAGAAATTTATTTTGGGTGTCACCAGCTGGGGGAGATGCAGGCTCAAACATTAACAACCGACCTCTCTGCCAGCAAAATGGACACCTAGAGTTTTATAGGAAGAGGTTCAGGGGGGTACATGGAAGAGAGCAGACAGAGAGCACATGATCATGGGTGGGGGTTGGTATGTGCTCAGTCCATGATCATGGGCAGGGAAAAGGATATGTGAGGTATGATCTTAGAGGCATTCCATTGCTATTAGGGATTTTCTGGCCTAACCGTTGGAATGTTCCCATCATTGTAAAACATCTTTGTCAAGGTGTCAAGAAAGTGCAGTAAGAAATAAGTACAATGAGTTAAATTGTCTTGTCTATTTCTGGTTTTAACTGTTGGGACTCACTGATAATGCTTTGTTATATCATTATTACATACTCTGTGATTGGCCCTGAACCTAGGTCAATTACTTGCCAAAGCACAAAATCACCTGACTTGACTGACAAAACTGAATAGGTCTACAAAGGTGTTTGGAAGTTTAATCTTGAATTACTTTTACTTAATGTTTATCAAAAATCTATCATGATTGAATAGTAGCTGATGAATTTGCATCCCATTCCCCTAAGTATGTCTCTTGTTTAATCTAGAATCTAGATGACCAGGCAACAGTCTACCTGGATCTTATTGGATGCATTTACCCCTTGGAAAAGTTTCCCAAAAATGTTTTTGTTCAACAGTATTTGTTTAGATCTTAAAATATTGTGAGGAATGAAACTCATTACTACAAGGATTTTGTGAATAGTATGCCTTACTTTAAGCTATGTTTTCTTTATTAGAACACTTAGAACAAATTCTTTTCTAGTTTTGGCATCAAGAAAGCTCTGTCTCTTCTGAGTAATTTTTGAAACTAAACTATATGTCTACCTATATGTTCCACTTTGAGTTGTTTATTAGGAAGCTTAAAAAAATGGCTGCCTCCATTTATCAAGCTAGTATGCTTCTGAGGCAGAGTTTTGTATATGTTTTATGTTGGTCTCGGCTATTGGCTAGTAATGCCTGGGGCACTCACTTGGGCCTGTACTACTTGTGGTGAGTCCCCATAGACATTTCTCAAACAGAAGACAATGTTATGGCTAGTCCCACACTTGTGGTTCTTTTTACTCTTACAAGATGGTCATCAGCAATAACCATCACAGAACTTTGAAAAGTTTTATTACTCACAAATCCTGGAGGGTACACGGCACACCCAGGGTCACACAGTAGAAAGTCATGGGTAGAAAGAGAGAGAGGGCTCTGACCTGGAGTTCTGCTTTTATTGGGGTCAAGGGTGGGGTGCTTAGGATTTTGTGGGTTTACTTTTTGTTGGTGAATTTAAAACCTAAGAACAGGAATTAAAATGTGGGAATGGGAAAGTGGGGGTCACTCAAGGGGTCAATTATCTAGGTCATCCAAGGCTTTCCGAAAGGGACTTCATGGGTGGGGTGGCATAGTTGTTTATCTAGTTGTATAGCTGGCAATGTATTTATTTGAAATGGATGTCTTTGAAATGGATGCCTCTGCAATCAAAAGCTTAATGTCGAGCACTTACATTATAATCAAAACAGCTCATTGTCAGGCATTTATACTACATTACACCAACCTCATCTTTGCTAAGAGTTAATGTTGTCTTCATTTTCTTCCTTTGGAGTTCTCTCTCATACATTCTCCCTACCCCCAGGGTGGGTTTTGCAATCCCCTCCAAGGGGAGATATCACAGATACAGTCTCTATCATAGGAGTGGTGCTCATAGAAATTGCCAACCTTTTATGATGGCAGCAATGGCCTGGAGAAAGCTGCCGGATAGAGCAGGGTCCTCAGAAGGGCCTGGTGAGGAGAGAAACCTTGGTGATTTAGTCTTTCCTGGAGCCCAACCTGGGGGAAAAGTGAGAGAGAGAGAAAGAGAGAGAGAGAGAGAGAAAGACAGAGATGGAATCTAAGGGGAGCCAGTGTGTGAGAGGGGGAGGAGGCTTGGGTTGCTTTTAGCTTCTGGGCTGGGTTTCAACCTCTGCCCTTCCCTGTATTCATCCAGTAGATGCTACATTGTTTTTTATAAATGAACATAATGACTCCAGCCAGCACAGCCAGTCTGGCAGCTGGAAGCTGGATGCCCCTGTGTGGGGCTGTCACAGAGATCCATTATTACCTCATCTTACTCTGTTCTTCAGAGAGGGGCTGACCCCTGCAGACTGCACTTCCCAGCCTTACTGTGTTCAACCTGTGAGAGGCACTTTTAGAAGACTAGCTGGAGTCCAGAGGATGAGAGAAGCCCCATGTCTCTCTTTCTCCAGGCATGTACTCGTGACCTTTCTTCCCTATGGCCCTGGTTCCTGCCAGACGGGCCTACAGGGGGTCTAGCTCATATAATAAGACTCCAGTCCTTACATCCCACTAACACGACCTCATCGCCATGTCTTTTCAGCTGAGGATGGCAGCTGCTTTCTGCTGTTGCTAATTTCTGTGTTGCCTCACTGTTCCCTATTTGGCCACTCTTTTGGGTTATCACCTGCATAGACAATTTCTTCTATTAAATTTACTTTATTAAAACATGATTAGAGCAATTTCAGTTTTCCTTTTAGACCCCAGTAGTTATCTTGATGAATTTGATGTACTTCCATAAAAGGTAACTTAAATCCTGTTGGAACACAGCAGAGTCTGGATAGATAGGGAGAGAGGGGAAAGGAAGACGGACAGCAGTGGAAGGAGATGGGGTGACGGTGGGGGGAACAGAGAGACAGAGACAGGGACAAGGTATTCTACATTTGGTTATATCTATGCCATAATTGTTTTTAGAGTTGCATTATTCAGACTCTGCAATTCAGGTTTTTAAATTCATTTTTGCTTTCTTCATGTTCTTTTTTTTTCATATTCTTAATAAGGTTGTTGTGAAAGAATGTTAAGAAATCTAACTTATGAAAAGAGTAACCGTTTTTGCATGATTCTGAAAGTAGCTGCAATCTTATAATACTTTCCATTTCTCATTTGGATTTATTTTCAGCATTCTTCAGTCTTGCCTAAAATAACATTTCTTGCTTACATACTCTTACACTTTCAGTCAATTCAAAAATTATGTGCAAAATTTGAGTTTTTCAGAGAAAGACACACTTGTTTCTTTTTAATGTCATTAATATTAATCATTCCTAGAAGTTCCTGATATTAACATGTGGGGAGTATAATGGAGATATTATAAATCTGTTTAACCTTACAGCAACCTAACAGCTGTCGTATTCCATATGTACTCCAGACATTTTTTTTCAGAATTCTTTAATGAGACATACTTGTATTATTATATATACACGATTTTAATGCTTTGTTAGAAGTTTACATTTTTTCTTTTTCTTTTTTTTTTAACATTCCTTTCTGACATGCCATATGTCAAGAAAAAACGTGATATGTGAGTTATAACTCTTCAGTAGCAGATGTATGTCCGTCGGAGACCTCAGGTTTCCTTTTGTTAAATATTTATGTGACATTCACACCACAAACTGCCTGTCTCAACAGGCAGCACTGATTTTTTTCCTCTACACAAATCTTTATATGATAAATATATTGACAAAGGCAGCAACTCTCCATTTTGCTAAATAATAATTATCAAAATAAAAATCAGCAATTATTACAAATTATATTTTAAACTTTTGAGGCAAAGACTCTCTCCTCCTTTAAAGCAAGGCTAAAGTTTTGCAGATTGCTATTTAATAATTATGGTATGTATTGCAATATAGAATTTCTTTCTTTTTTCACAATGCATGAATTTCTCTCATCTCAATTTACTCATGACATATACTCCACATCTTCCAATAAGATTTTGGAAGGTATAAAATTAAGTATACAGGAAAAGGGAAAATGAAATTTTAAAATAAACTTAGGACTACAGATAAAGGAGTTGTCAAGCCCTAGAAAAACTAAGTACGAATATTAAATAATAATTAATTGTTATACATTTCTTGAAAATTAAGGCCAAAGAAAGCAAATACTGTATCACTCACAAAGTATATGAATTCACATGTATATATATACTTTTTCCAGAATTCAACTGGGAATTTACCTACTATGACACTTAAAAATAGAGTACAAAATATCTTTAACTACAACAAAGTTATCTTAAAATTAATTTTAATTATTCCAGTGATACCTGTTTAACTAACATAGTTAAATTTTCCAGAAGATAGAATCACTGCTTTAAAGGAAATTCTTCCATTTAATAGAAATTCTATGAAGTGGAGGATAGGATACTAAATCAACATAGGAGACTAAGACTTAACGTCCAGACACTTTACTTTTTTTATGTACTTTTACTTAATACTGGAACAGAACTTGGAAATGTATTAAATGGATAGTTAAAATGTCCATTAGGTTGTCCTCAAATGTCAGTGTCTTAAAAGAGCCTCTGGCAGGTATTGGATGGTAGTCAAGACATGATTGAATTCTCTGATATTTATATTTAATTTAGATATGTTGCCAGTGTGAAATTAATATGGTATTTGTAACAGAAGCAAGGGAGAGAAAGTCATCATTGTACTTTAAATTTTTAAGAATTAGATTTTTAATCTCAAAGATAATTCAGAATTATTGCTGACATTAGGTGTCAGTAGTTGGATGTAAGTTTGTACTCAGTTAAGAGCTTTGGATCTTCTTAAGTGCTATGAGAAAATGTCAGAAGTATGAACTTTAAACCACAGAAGATATGACAGTGTGAAACAAAAAATTAGGAAAGTGTTAGTAGCTCTGTATATAACTCAAAATGTCTAAATTATACAAAGAATTTTATCAGGCCATGATGAATTAAACCGTAAAGCTGACAGAGTTTTGGTGCTATCATTTAAAGTCTATTGATTTTAATGTTGGAGAATACGTACGGAATACAACCATTTTTGATTTTGTGGAACTGATACTGAGATGCCTTTGTAGGCATCAATCAGTCATCAAGCCCATTCTCAACATAAATCCAGTAGCAAAATGCCCTAAGTGTGAAGGGTAATGTTTTATTTTGTATTTTCATGGAGGAAAGGCATTTATTCAATTCAATAAAGGATCTACTGATTATAGATTAACTAGTAAAAGATAGGAGGAAATAACCATTTGACAGTCATTTAAAATTGGGTTTTTATCTGGGTATAACTGATACAAAAATATAAGAGGTAACTAGTAAAGATTAAAAGAATAAATAAAATTTTGTACAGAAGGAAGAGAAAGAATGAGAAAGTTAATATCAATGTTTAAAGAATCATATTGCTTAATTGTCCTATATTAGCTAACTCAGGAGTCTAGTTCAAGGGATTTCTGGTTGTTATAACTATTCAGAAGATAACACTTAGTTTGTAACATTTCCGAGAGTTATTATGGTTTATATCTAAGGATTTGCATGGTAACTGACAAAAAGTACCTTTTTCTATCAAGCTTTAACTTTGAACTGGCTTGAAGGACTGAGAGAAAGTTGGTCAATCCATTAGGTTGGATGAAACTCCTCTTTAAACTATATTTACTTATAATGTACTTGCAATCTACTTCCAATTTTCCTCTTCTGAGATCTATTCATGATAATTTGTGTACATTTAATGCCTATTGAGAAGGTGATTATTCAAAGTATGGGGGCAAAATCTTAAGGAAAACCAAATCCCTGTGTTTTGGGGGAAATGCCACAATTTAAAGAGGACAATTACTTTAACAGCTTCAGTATTTGTGACAGTAAATCTTAAAGACTTCTCTTTAAGGAATGTTTCTAGCTTTCTTTTTCTCACATAAATTTAAGTGCCTTACAGTCAGCTTTCAGTTACCTCTGCCCCATCCTACTGGATCAGAGTGCCCTACCACTTCACTTCTATCTCTTGTCACTAATAATTTGATTTGGAATAATCATAACTACGAACGCATGGTTGGGCCAAGAAAAATATTTCGTAATTTTAAGTAGTGGTATTACTTAATTTCATCTATTGTATGTTAATTTCTATTCTCTGAAGAGTGGGACCACAACTAAAGTACAATACCAGCTGCAAACTCTTATTCAAGGATTATAGTCTCCTAAAGGACAAAGGTGAGGCAAACTGATAAATTTAACCACATCAGCTATGAGAAAGATTGGTTAGGAGGTGAAGCAGCTAAGTTAACACAAGAAAACCACTAAAGTAAAAGTTAGTGGTTAACATGCGCTGTGCAATACATTTCAAATTTCTAGAGAAATTTAACTCTAATTCTAAAGTAAATTCTGGAGTTAATTAAAGATAAAATCTATGCTTTTAACACAAAGGTGAAAGAGTTCGAAAGTATTACAGGAACTTGGAAGGCAAACTTGGTGATTTCTAGTCTCTGAAACGACAGAAAAATGATTCCTAGGTACAGGCATACCTCATCTTATTGTGATTTGCTTTATTGTGCTTCTCAGATACTGTGTTTTTTAAACAAACTAAAGGTATGTGACAACTCTGCATGGAGCCAGTCTGTCAGTGCTATTTTTCCAATAGCATTTTTTTACTTCATGTCTCAGTGTATCACATTTTGGTAATTCTGGCAATATTTCAAGCTTTTTCATTATTATTATTATATTTGTTATGGTAATTTGTGATAACATCTTTGAGGTTATTATTGTAATTGTTTTGGGGTGTAACAAACTGTGCCCATATAAGATAGTGAACTTAATCTATAAATGTTGTGTGTGTTCTGATGTGCCCCCAACCATTCATTTCTCCCTTCTGCTTTGGCCTCCCTAATTTCTGAAGTACAACAATATTGTAATTAGGCCAATTAATAACCTTATAATGATCTCTAACTCTTCAAGTGAAAGGAAGACTTTTACATCTCTCACTTTAAATCAAAAACTAGAAATTTTGGGGGCACCTGGGTGGCTCAGTGGGTTAAGCCTCTGCCTTCGGCTCAGGTCATGATCTCAGGGTCCTGGGATTGAGCCCCGCATCGGTTTCTCTGCTCAGCGGGGAGCCTGCTTCCTCCTCTCTCTCTGCCTGCCTCTCTGCCTACTTGTGATCTCTCTCTCTCTGTCAAATAAATAAATAAAATCTTTAAAAAAAAAAAAAACAACAAAACTAGAAATTATTAACCTTATTAAGGAAGGTGTGTCAAAAGCCAAGATAGGCCAAAACCTAGGTCTCTTCAATCAAACCAAACAGTGAGCCAAGTTGTGAATATAAAAGAAAAGTTCTTGAAAGAAATTAAAAGTGCTACTGCAGTGAATACACAAATACCAAGAAAGGAAAACAGTATTACTGCTGACATGGAGAAAGTTTTAGTGGTCTGGTTAGATCAAACCAGCCATGATATTGCCTTAAGACAAAGCCTAACCCAGAACAAAGTCCTAACTCTCCTCAATTTTATGAAGGCCAAGAGAGGTGAGGAAGCTGCAGAAGAAATTTTTGAAGCTAACAAAGGTTGGTTCAGGAGATTTAAGAAAAGAAGCTATCTCCACGATATAAAAGTGCAAGGTGAATTAGCAAGAACTGATGTAGAAGCTGCAGCCAGTTATCCAGAAGATCTAGCTAAGGTAATTAATGAAGGTGGTTACATTGAAAAACAAATTTTCAATGTAGATGAAAAGTCTTCTATTGGAAAAAGACACCATCTAGTTCTTTCATAGCTAGAGAGGACAAGTCAATGCCTGGCTTCAAAGGTTTGAAGGGCAGGCTGACTCTTTCATCAGGGGCTAATGCAGCTGGTAACTAAAACTGAAGCCAATGCCCATTGACCATTCTGAAAATCTGAAGGTCCTTAAGAATTTCATTAAATCTGCCTGTGTCCTGTCAGTGGAACAATAAAGTTTGGATGACAACACCTCTGTTTTCAACTTGATTTACTGAATATTTTAAGCCCACTATTGAGACCTACCTCTCAGAAAAAAGATTCCATTCAAAATATGACAGCTCATTGACAATGGAACTGGTCACACAAGAGCTCTGATAGAGATGTACAGCAAGATTAATGTTGTTTTCATGCCTGCTAATACAACGTCCATTCTGGAGTGCATGGATCAAGGGGTAATTTTGACTTTCATGTTGTATTATTTAAGAAATATATTTTGTAAGGCTATGACTGCTATACATAGTGATTCTGCTAATGGTTGAAATAAACTGAAAATCTTCTGGAAAGTACTCATCATTTTGGAAGCCATTAGGAACATTCGTGATTTGTGGGAAAAGGTCAAAATATAGATATGAATAGGAGTTTGGAAGAAGTTGATTCCAACCATCATGGATGACTTTGATGGGTTCAAGACCTCAGTAAAGGAAGTAACTTCATATGTGGCAGAAACAGCCAGAGAAGTAGGATCAGAAGTGGAACCTGGAGATGTGAATGAATGGCTGCAATCTCATGAGAAAACTTCCATGGATGAAAAGTTGCTTCTTAGGGATGAGCAAAGAAAGTGGCTTCTTGAGATGAAATCTACTCTTGGTTAAGATGCTGTGAGGATTGTTGTAATGACAACAACGGATTTAGAAAATTACAAAACCTTAGCGAATAAAGTAGCAGTAGGGTTTGAGAGGATTGAACCTGATTTTGAAAGAAGTTCTAGTGTGGGTCAAGTGCTATCAAACACCATCCCATACTACAGAGAAATCATTTGTGAAAGGAAGAATCAATTCATGTGGCAAACCTCATTGTCTTATTTTGAGAAATTGCCGCAATTACCACAACATTCAGCAACCACCACCCTAAGCAGTCAATAGCCATCAACATCAAGGCACATACATGATTGTTAGCATTTTTAGCAATAAAGTATTCTTAAATTAAGGTATGTACATTTTTTAGACAAAATGCTACTACACAGTTAATAGATTACAGTATACTATAGACATAACTTTCATATGCTGTGAGAAACCGAAAAATTCTTTCGACTCACTTTCTTGTGGTATAGAACTGAACCTGCAATACATTCAAATATGCCTGTGTTATTATGGTTTAAGGCAATTTAGCTTAATTTACCACTTGATCTTGATATGACTTAGTTAAGATATATACATATATTTTTATATTAGCTTATTTCTGAAGGAAAATAATTTTTGCTCAACTATGGTAATATTCTCTTTTTTCCTGACAGTAAACACAAGAAGGAAGGAAAGGAAAGGGAAGGAAAGGAAAAGAGAGGAGAGGAAAGGAAATAAGTCAATTTGTGCCTGCAATTCAATCAGGAAAATCAGGGCAGTGAGCTAATTGGAGCCAAGGATAACAAATTGGAGTGGCGATCTTAAAATTTAAGATATACACTTGTGGCCCTCATATGCAGAAATATTAGTTTAATTGCTTCCTGCATCACTGTTAGGATTTATCTTTTTCTCTTCTTCCTTGGGTTTCTTTTTTTCTTTTTGTAGCCCTTCTGAAAGGAAACAGGAACTCCACTCTTGAATTGCCTTCCTCCAAGGAGACAAGATACACTCTAAGAACTTTCTGGGGAACTCCTGGTTGCTGAAACATAAATTAAAATCCAGCAAATGGATTTATCAATTGCTATGAAAATTAAAAAATAAAAAAAAAGATGTTTATAAGTTTAGTAACCACTACAACATTAGCAACACTTCCTTGATCCTATTAATAGCATAGCCTGGACATTATTGCAATAACTGTCTTAGTTCCAAAGCCAAAAGAACTTAATAAAATGGCCTTATCACACATAAATGTGCAGTATAGCTGCATTTACACCTGATTGAAAGCTACATTGAATTATATGCCATTCTCTGGAGAGAATTACTTTTAGATTTATTTTTTGGAAAAAATCAAACAGCTGCTTTTAGTTTAAATTGTTTACTCTTGCTAAAAGTGATGGCAGTCCAGAAACATTTTTCTATCAAGGTTTATCTCCACTTGTTAAAGTTTAGATAAGAGACTGCCAGATTTTCTGCTTCAAAAGAGATAAGAACAAATGTAACCACAGACACTGCTCATTTATCACTAGCATGTATAGTTTTACAGAACAAAGTAAAAATGTGTCTATCTCCACTAAGAAACAGGATACATTTGAATTACACCAAGAAGGAAACATCAGATATTTAATTTCAGAAGATAGTGGCACAGTTTTTGTACAAGAGGAGAGAATAATTCATAACTAATGAAATAATGAAGTTTTAAAGATAAAGTTGATAAATTAGTTTTGAACTTCATTATACTCAGGTGTTTTTAAGGGTTTTTGAATAAGACAGTGTTTTAAAACAGTCACTTATTTTTAGTCTATTGCTCAGGATTAAAGCATAGTGATTTTTTTTACAGAAGAAGATTGTAGATTTTTAGATATCTACATAGTATCCTTTTTGCTCAGCCACTAACATTTACATACACTTAAATAAATTACTGAGAATTATTAATTGTTAGAGACAAAATAATTCTTGGGAATTATTGTGTAGATGGCATAGTCTAGGCATGATGTTAAGCACAGAGGATTAAAAGAGAACAAATAAAGAATTCCAGAGGGAGGGGGTATTAAAAAAAATACAATTAATCAGAATGTAGTATGATAGGGATTATGGCAGCAAAATAAGTGACCAATTTATGTATAAGGCAAGATTCATGGAAAGGAGGACATTAAATCTGGGACTTGGAAAATAATCAGGATTATACCAAATAAAGAATGAGAAAAGGAAAGGCATACTGTTTAAGGGACATAATCAAAGGCATTGAATCATAAAAGGATATTAAGAGTTTGGGGACAACAGTATAGCATGACTTTTACCAGGTGCTGAAATGGTCTGGTGGGAAACAATGTAGGAGATAGAGATTTGGGCCAGCTAATGAAGTTAATTTAACTGAGCCTTTGGCAGTAGAGCATGGCAAATTTCTGTCATGGCAAATAGGCCACTATGACTCAAATTTCTATCTCAACAATTTGAGAAGAGTTTTTCACATCACATCATACTAAAAAGTTTGTATTTAACTTTAGTCAATGAAAGACCACTGAATTTAAGCTAGGAAATAACACAATGAGATCTGTCATTGGGAAATGACTGTGATACTATAGAGTATAAGAATGTGAAGGAATCAAATTGCTCAAGACCAAGGGCATGTTAATTTGGCCTTCTCATCACTCTTCCTTCCCCTTTTAGTAAAATCACCTTTTACTTTTTTCTCCCAGAAAAAATAGGGAGCAAGGAAAATCCTAACCTGCCTTGGCTGTTTTAATTATAGTATCCTTCATCTCCGGCTACGGTGAAAGGGCTAGCAATAGGTACAGATGCCTTGCAGAAGAAATCTGTGTTTCCCCCAAAATTATTATTATTATTATAAATAAAGTAACTAACTTTATTTTTGTGATTTATTCTTCCACGCTATGTGGAATAATCATCTGTACTACTAGTGGCACATGAATAACTTGGAAAAAAATACCCTCTGTCATTATCATTGTAACAAAACAGAAAAGATAAACACTAAGAGAGAGAATCACCAAGGCCTGCAACTGATTGGGTAATGGTGGTAAAATTAGCTAACTTTGTGTTGGACACTTTATATATCCGGAACACAACTGTAAGCACTTCACCCTGTAAGGATTTTATTACTGTCCCCATTTTATGGAATTATAAATGGGAAATACTGTATAGAGTCTCATAGGATGACAGTCAGTTTTCTCATACTGTTGGTTTTCTCTAAAGACTCAGGTGGATAAAATAAAAAAAATCAGGGTTATTGCGAATAAGCCAACATTTATTAGGTACTTGTATATTATTATTAGATGTTTTAATGGGATTTTGATGGTATTTACTGATATTAAGTCTAGGCAGAAGAAATAACCATATTCTCTCCTGCTCATAAAAACTAACCTCTTGTCTTCCACTACTATGTGCATTTCCCTGTGAAATTATTCTTAATGAATGACAACAAAGTGAGGATTAAAGTGCCCATTGAGACAGGATTCCATAATCCCAAGGGAGAGAGCTCTGGTGAAACTGAGTTGGAATGTATAGTTTGGACTTATATTCTACCTTCTGCCCCCCTATGTTCCCCCCCCACTCATTGGTAAATAAATATTGGGTATCTATGCTTTAAAAAGCACTAGAATTACAGGATTGAACATAAACCTCTCTACCTCCTGGAGTTTATATTTTTTTGATAGAAGAGAGACAATTAACAATTAAGTTAGATTTTTAGTCTGTTGGATCATCATAAGTGGTAAGTGGAAATAAATAAAGCAGGGACAAACAATAGGGAAAGCCAGAAAGATGGGAATACAGTTTGTAATAGCGTGGGCAAGAAAAGATCTCATGGAGAGCTTTGTACTTTGACAAAGACCTGAAATCATGAAATAACTGAAGTAATAGTATTCTTTGCAGAGGTAGGCTAAGAGCTGGAAGGCTCAGCTAGGATCTTATCCTGCAAAGAGGAAGAGGAAGGAAAAGATCCAAACAATGACAATCACTCTTTAAATTATAGTGAGTCCATTTGCTGGATATAGTGGTTTATGAAAACTTGAGCTCTGATCAGTCAGACCAGCAACAAGCTCTTCATTTAAGAAAGCCAAGAATGGGTTTAACAGAGGAAGACATGGCATAAGAAAAGGGCAAAAGTTCTCCCCAATGCTAGTCTTCGATTATTGATAGTAAATAGAAGATCTTTGTACAAATAACTCAAGTGCATGCCAGATCATGTTCAAAAGATTGCTTTTTCAAGCTAATTTCACTGTGTTATCATCATGTATGCATCTACTTCACTTAATTCATTGCTGAAATAAAACCAATACTATGCTTAACTACAACAGCTGGTTTCTAAGTCGCTATGGAATAATTGGACCTTCAAACATCATAATAATGTAACCACTATTTTGTTAGAGCTCACTCATCTAAATGAAACTTACCTTTAATAAAGGATTGACTTTCAGTTTAAGAAATCAGTATTTCATTGGAAAATAATTTTATGATAGTATAAATATGAATTCAAAATAAAGTTTCTCATCGGTGGAAGGCAAACTCCAAACGCAAGATATTTATTTTATTTTATTTTATTTTATTTTATTTTATTATTTTTTTATGTTTTGCAAGATATTATTGAAAGGAATTTCTTGTATCTCCCACTGGAAAGACTCTGCTTCTAAAATCATAAGAGGAGGATGCTTATAAAAATGAATCAAAAGCCCCTCAAATGTCAGCGAAATCCAATAAAAGAGACACTAGCATGACTTTCCAATGTTGACTTTACCAGAAAGACGAGTTTGTAAATACGTAAGATATGGCTATCATGAAGCTACAGCAGGTTCTGATGCCTTTAAAAAAATGTCGGAGGAGTCTTCCCTCCCATCTTCTTGTGGCCAACAAAGCGATATGCATGATTTAGTCCTAAAATTATGGTAAACTCTGGCAATATCTGTTGGCTTCTTTGAATTGTTGTACAGTGAAAAGAGATGTCTGTCTTGCATTCTCACCTTCTTCATATCAATTCTAGAGGGGAAAAGGTCACAAAAGTGATAAGGTTTAGACCATAATTAGTATTATCCACAAGATACAAAGATACCCTCCCCACAAAGATGTGGATTTACATTAATGCTGATCAATATTCTCTTTGTAGGTTTGGTAACTAATTCTCTGGTCAATGTTAGACAGTGGGGAAGATAAACTGAATCCTCAAACCCAAATCTTACTTTCCAAAAGTTTGTGTTCTAGTGGAAATATAAACATAATTGTACTATATTATGATATTATGATATGCACTGTGGTAAAGGCATGTCTAAATTGCTTTAACAGCTCATAGTAGAAAGTGATTATTCTATGAGGAAGTTTAGGAGGGCTTTCTAGAGGTGGTGACAATTTAATGGGATGTGAATGTGAATATGAATTCAATATGTATAGAAGTGAGGTGGGTAGCATCTGAGAAAACATATGCAAAGTTGTGAAACAATGTGTCTGGTTTGAACGAAAATTAGGTCAGCATAATAGTCTTATTGGGAAGCAGGGGGCAAAAGAGTTTGGCTTTTAAACATTGTTGATGATTTAAGATTAGATCCGTTAGAGAATTTGAAGCCATTGTGGTAGGATTATTAAATTTTATTTTAAAGTAGGATTACTAAATTTTATTTTTAGGAAGATAAATTTTGGAGCAATGTAAAACAAATATTATTCATGACATACACTTAAATAAGTGACATTAAATGGTATGAATAAAATGGTATGGAAAGAATAAAGGCAATGTATTTATGGAGCCATGCTCAAATACTTTGGCAACCATTTATCACCTTTACTTTTTAACCTTTAGAACCACTTTTCCCTCCGTTTTGTAAAATAGTAATATATCATTGTATGTTATATAATCATGTATCATTATATCAAGTTTGTACAATGACAGCATATCTAACTTGCGTGATAGCTGGACAAAGTTCACATGGTAGGTATTCAAAAAATATTTTTACCACCAATGGTTTTATTCCCAGGGTTGTTACAAAGATAAAAAATAATGTACACTTTTATACCTTTAAAGTTCTTCCTACTATTGACCCTGGCACATATGAGACAAACTTTTTCATTTTCCTTTCTCTTTATGTTTAAATGGAAATAGTGTTTATTAATATTAGTTTTGTAAGAAAAGGCAAAAAAAATCTCATTTTGAAAGTGCCATGAGGAAATCTTAGAGATTAAGCAGTGTGATTTAAGAAAAAGTGACAAAAATAAAGTTATGTGGTATCCATTCACACCACAAATAATAGTTTTCTAATGGAATGCTGACCTCGGTGTGCACTACTGAAATATAGAATGGCTTCAGATATGAGGGAGAGAAATGGCCTATAAAGATTGGAAAGATGCACATGACATAGTGTTGAACACGCAAAACAAATTACAAAATAATACGTACAGACTGATCAAATTTTAGAAACAAATACATATTATTATAAATAGAATACTATTTGAAAGATCTATGATAGACTACTGATATTTCTATGACGATGTGTTACTTTCAATTTTAGCTTATAGTGTTACATTGTTTGGCATTCTTTGCATTTTTTATAGCTATGGGAATGTGTCACATTTTTATTATAAATACAAAACTTCACAATGCATACATACACACACCCCTCAACAAGCTATTTGTTTATTGTGCACTAAGATAATACACGAAAGATAGTGTTAAAGAACAAAATACTAGTTCCTTTTATGCAGTAACCTAGCTCACAAAAATGCAAAGGGTAAGTGGTAGCTCTACCTTAATGAAGATAAAGCTGATGTTGAGAAATCCAGGGGAGGGTAATTGAAGAGAGATGCAGAGGTATGCCTCCACTCACGTGTGGTTACTGACTACCAGTGCTGCACCTTACACAGACAACAGAGGCAATCTGTGAGGCTCACAATTAAGTAAATAAAGATAAATCTCACCCTTTATTCTACGCAGAATGAGAAGCAAAAGGAGTCAGGGACCGAGGTGATAAATAGCGTAAAGCTAAACTGTAGCTTATGGCACCTACTTCCGCTCAGAGAGTTTTCAGAGAATCCAGCTAGAATTAAGAAAGTGCATGTCATTTTCAAGTGATAAATTGGAAATAGATTTTGAAATGGCTTAATATGGAGTCATAAAAAGTTTTATTTTACGTTACACAAAAAATGTTGGCAATGGTAAGGGGAAAAGTGCTATTTTTCATGTAGAGGAGAACTCAGATTTTCTCTTTTAAACACTTTGTGAACGTTTTGCATTTGTATATATTATGTTTTCTGCTTAGATACGCCCAGGGCTGAGAGAGAACATTTGGAAAAACACAAACTCAAATTACCTGCTAATCCAATACATCATGTTTAATTTATTTTCTCCCTCAACTGAATCTTGTCCTTCTAAGATCAACCATAACACTGTCTGCCAAACCCATTGCCCCTATTTTTATCTGTGTTAAATGTGGGTGCATGCATATACAATTTAGTAAAGTAACAAGAATAATTTAAAATCACATGTCCATCATCTTATGATTATAGATGCTGCCATTTTGGTTTCTTGCCATTCTGCAGTTTCCTTTTTCACTTTTATTTTCACAGTAAGCACAAGAATTTTATATGTAACCTCAGCAATGTAACATATTCTAATGGCAGTAAAATGTGTCTGAGTTTATACTATACATTGCCGTAAAGCTGGATATCTACATTTTGAAGTGTTTAATTATTATAAAATTACTTTGATAAACATATTTGCATTTATTTCCCCTGTATATGTAATTGTTTCCTTCTGCTAGATGAATTAGCCTTCTTGGCTACACTCTCAAGAATCAGTTATAATATTTGTAAAAAATAAATCCCTGATTATTACTTACCCTGCCCTAAACCAGGCTTGCTTATAGAGTGAGTGGCAGGTCAACTCTCAATCAACATGTCTTCATTTGAAGTGTCTGCCAGTCTTAACTTTAATTTTGGCTCTTATGTGAAAGCAACATTTTTTTCTCACTCCACAGAATCATTTTTTCTATCTCTATTGTCATAGGATCTTAATGCATATTGTGTGCTGGTCCTTATTGACCTTCATGTAGGAGTTGTAGTGTATCTTAGTTGTAATCCTCAGAAACATAATTCTATTGATCAAGATAGGCTAGCGTATAGTAATGTCATGGTAATAAACAACATGAATATCCTAGTGATTTCTCAGACAAAAGCTTTATTTCTTTTTACCCCACATATCTACTGCTAGTGGAGAGGGCATGGAAAGGGCCGTCTTCAGAGCTAGACAGACTTGTATCCAAAATCTAGCTACTCTTGGAAGCCAAAGCAGGAGAAAGTGTCCCTGCTATACTGTATGAAGAACCCAAAATATGTGAAGCCAGAAAACCAAGTACCAGTGATGCTCCGATGACACTTAAGCTTTTGTATGTAGTTGATGGAAGCTTAAATTCATGCAACCCTATTTTAAAGGCAATTCGATTATATGTGTAAAGAGCTTCAGAAATAGTCATCTCAGTAATCCAGTAATTCCTTTTCTGGGGATTTATTTTTTTTTAAAGATTTTATTTGTTTTTTTGACAGAGAGAGAGACAGTGAGAGAGGGAACACAAGCAGTGGGAGTGGGAGAGGGAGAAGTAGTCTCCACGCCACCAAGCAGGAAGCCCTATGTGGGGCTTGATCCCAGGACCCTGGGATCATGACCTGAGCTGAAGGCAGACACTTAAGGGCTGAGCCACCTAGGCGCTCTGGGGCTTTAAATAAATGGAGATTTCAACCTGTTTGGTGGATGTGTTTGCTTCAATGAAATAGTTGGAACTTTTTCTTCCCCAAATTGGGAAAGTATCTTTTAAATGGTATCATTTAAATTTTGTTATATGAAGTATATGAAATTTATTCAAGGAGTCCAAAGGACTGTCAAAGTAACAGACAGTGATTCTGGCCGGTTATGTTATTACTCACGAATGTTCCCTCCCCCTCCCTGAGGAAGGATTACACTGTCTGTCTCACAGATGCAGACTTGGCCACATGACACACACTCATCAATGAACTGAACGCAGAAGTGATATGTGTTGCCTCTGGGCAGCAAGTTTAAGTCCCTTTTGCAGCGATGACTGGCCGTGGTCCAGACTAAGGCTTTTCCATCAAGCTGAGTAAGCAGAATTTCCTAGTTCATTTAGAAAAGAAAAACCAAAACAAAACAAACTCCTAACCAAGGCCTGCAAAGCTCTCCATATATGATTTGGCTCCCGTCTACCTCTGAACCTCATCTTCTGCTACTCTTCGAACCCTCTTCCAGACACCAGACCCCTTCGTTACTTTCTTTCACCAAGCAGGGGCCAGTCCATGTCTTTTATTTGCACGTCCCTCCCCATGGAGCGTGTTTTTTTTCTTCCACTCGTTATGTTTTCAGTCTCTACTCAAATATGATCTTTAGGAAGGAAGATATCTTTCCTGATCACAGATCTAAAACCTCAGGTTATTCTTCTATTATCTCCCTACTCTTTTATTTTCACTTCTAAACTACTTTTTTTATGTTTTTAGAATTCCTTTACTTGTTTACTGCCTGAATTATTCACCGCTATGTTCTTAGTGCTTAGAAAAGTACCTGACACATAACATCTGTTCAGTAAATACATGCAGGTTAAATTAATTAACAAATATCATAACTTAGAGCAGGGCTAAGTTTTACATTCTTAAATTAATGATTTGTTGTCTTGTTGCAAGGAATTTCGATAAATATCAACAAGCAGAAAGTGAATTAACTCCTTGAATTATATATTTGAAAACCAGGAAGACAGAACATATAAACACAGCGACAACACTTGTGTATCTATTGTAATAGATGTTTTAGTTATTTCATCCCGATATTATAAAAGAATGTGAATAAAGTGCTTGTCATGGCAAAGCAAAATAAAAAATCTGTGGTAAAGAGCACAGGTTAGATGCAGTTACTTAATAGTTATCACCACACCTGGTTCTTAACATTCCATTAATTTGTAGGTAAAATGAAGATATAGAGATTATTCCGAAGATGAAATTAGAAATCTATACTCATTTCTTAGTATAGTGGCATATAGAAAGCCCTCAAAAATATTAACTGTTATGTATTATCTTTAATAAATATGTTTTAAACTTGGGGTATATAACACACCATTATCTAGAAGCAGATTAACTAATAAATATTTTCCAAATAAAATGTCTACTTAGAAATGAAAAAGTAGACAATTAGATATACACTTTAACTTAAGAATTTGGCCATTGTAAAATAAAACCCCCTTTCTCATAAGTACATAGAATCCATATTACAAATTCCTATGGAATATCAGGCTTTAGGGGTATTTTTTTATGTACTGCATTCCTTATCACACAAACATAAATATGTTAATTTAAATTGAAACATTTGTAGAACATGCTTAAAAAGTACTATTCTACTTTCTGTCCTGCATAAAATCCAACTCTTTCATAACTATCCAGTATATCTTCAAATCACATGAGTGTTACCTGAAGTACTCATAACGAGATAAATATAATTTTGTCTTCCTAATTTCAACAAGATATTGTTTTGATTTTTTCCTGTCTTTTTTTTTTTTAAGATTTTATTTATTTATCTGACAGAGAGAGACACAGCGAGAGAGGGAACACAAGCAGGGTGAGTGGGAGAGGGAGAAGCAGGCTTCCCGCTGAGCAGGGAGCCCAATGAGGGCTTGATCCCAGGATCCTGGGATCATGACCTGAGCCGAAGGCAGATGCCTAACTATTGAGCCACCCAGGTGCCCCTCCTGTCTTCTTTAAAACACATTGATTCATTGTACATTTTCTTCCCACAAAGTATACAAAATTGGTTACAATAAAAGTATACATAACAATAGGTAAAATACAGCAGGAAGGAGGAAGAAGAAATGACAGAGGGCCCCCTCCCTTTAGTAACACTTCCCAGGAGAGCCTTGGCCATAACTCAGTCACATGGCGAACTGCACTGAAAGGGTCCCTGGATACATGGTATCTCAGGCTCTACGTGCCCAGCTAAGTACTGGGGATTTTATTACTAAGGAGAAAGTGGGGAATGGATTTGGGGGAACACTAGCAAATTCTGTGATAAAGGAGATTTACACTTCTGAGGAAAATATTTAAGTCTTTTTTTTCCCCTCTTACCGACTATTCAGAATTGTTAACAACTTTGAGGAGAATACTTAGCACGTAGCATTACACGGTCCTTTCAATAAAATGCTACTATCACTAAGTTATATAATTATATCAATACTTGCTTAAGTGTGTATTGTAATAAGACTAGTTTGTTATCTCCCCACACTGTTGCTACAAGGAAAATAGGTTCTTTAAGGATATCCATTTAAAAACAGATGGAACAGATCTAGAGCAGTGTTTTGCTCCCAGACAATCAGGCTGGCAGGAACTGAACAAGAACGTGGGATCCAGCCAGCCAGCTGGTTGGGATAAAGGCCAAAAAGAGGTTACACCTAGGGTCATACTCAAAAACTTAAGTAGAATATAGCAAAGAATGGAGATGGGAGGCAGAACCATTTCAGGAAGACAGAACATCCCTGACAAAGTTATCGAGGCAAGAGAAAAAGGAATAAATGAAAAGAAACAAACAATAAAACAAATCACTGTTCTTTCAAGCAGCTAACATGGTATCTCTTTGTCTGAAGCACAGTTAGCAAGGAGGGAAGAGGTATTCAGTGAGCTCTGAGGTCACTAAGAGGCTTGGGGTCTGTATCCTGGCAGATGGAGAGCCCAGTAATGACTGTAGATGTGGGCTGATTGTTTCATATGTGTCTTTTCTGTAGATCACTGAAGCAGCACAGACCATGATGGTTTTAGGGAGAAGCAATGTGGATTTAGCAGTTTAAGATACTGAAACAGTCGAGGAATATAATGAGGGCTTTACTCAGGGAAAAGGAGGTTAAAAAAGAAGAGGAATGATGATTTTCAAGGCATAAATAGGTGCCCAAATCAGAAGACCCAGCTGTCTGGGCTGAGAAGTGAGAGAAGGATGGGATGGACCACGGCTCTCACTCTAGTTTTGGTCCTTTGCAGATGGTGCTGCCACAACTGGAATACAAAACAAAAACTACTAGAGGCAAATCAGTTTAGAGGGAAACTAAAGATTTGGAAGAAATTATTTGAAATTATTTGAAATACCTATTGGACATCTGGGTGGAGAGAGCATATGGGTGTTTGCCTTTCTGAGTAAAACCCAGGAGAGAATTTTGGACTCTAGATACACTAAACTCGAAGCATAACACTGTCAGAAAGGTCCAAAAAATTCAATTGACTTAAATTCATGTCACATTATTGTGCAGCTAATAAAAACAACATTTTTTTCTCAGTTTGTCTTTACTTTAAAAAAAATCCACAAAAGTCAGCTTTCTGCAACTGTATACTTTTAACTACAGGCTAGAGTGATAAAAGTTCAAATGAGCAGAGACCACATAACCACCCTACCTCTTCCCCATCAGAACTATTCATGAAAGAACTACAGTTCCAGACAGGATCATTGGACTACGGTGGACTTTTTATTATGTTTTTAGGCGTGCAAATATCCTGAGAGTGCTCATGATATTCCAAGGTACATAGAGACAGAGTTTAAAGATTCAAATTGATGAATGAAGGTGGCCGAGTAATATATAGATCATGTGTATAATATCAGGAACTGTAAGTACTATTTAATAAGCTTTTAATCCCAATGTGTAACCCAATACTTGGGAAACTTAGAGCTAGAGTTTCAAAGTCATAGGTTGCACAACCATAGAAAACCCCCCGCCCGATTTGAGGAATTGTAAGCAATTCTAGTCTGCAACAGATCCTAAAGCTGCTTTGAAAAATAGAATCGCCTCTCTGGGTCAGGAGCTCTTGCAGATTCCTGAATTGGTTAGCTCCAGCAGGTTTCTTTCCCCACAGGTTGGGAAGGCAGGTCCTACAATCATTCCCTTTTTGCGAGAAAATTAATCCTCCAGCTTGTCCTTAGGAGGCTTCTTCCCAGTCAGGGTTGGGGTCGAATCCCAAACTATGGTGGGGAAGGAAGCCAAATGACATGCACCTTGGCTCACTCCTTATGGAGGAGTCTTCTAGATCTCTTCCTGGGATTGGCTTTCTCTACCAGGCCTTTGTCCACATCCCTTTAGGCTATAAAGTAAACTGGACCTCACTTTTGCTTGGGCAGCATTTTAAGTTTTTTTATTAAACTATTCTTATATAATTCGTTTTAAGTACTACAGTTCTTTTGAGGTTTTGACTCTTACGATCTTTATACTTATGATCTGTTTAAAAATAAGTAAATAATAAAACCAAGGTGTTGAATTAAAAAAGGGAGTATATTTTGTTTCCAGGACTGGCTCTGCCTCTAGATGTGTGACCATGGACAAGTCATTTCACTTTTCTTTTTTTTTTTTTTTTTCTTCTGTAAATCAAGGAGGTGATTTTTAGCATGTCTTTGCAACTCTCTGATTTCATGTACTATAATGCAAAAAATAAATAGGTAAATCATATTTTTTTCTGGGACTGCAGTGGCCCTATGTAAAAGGTTATAATGGCCTTTGAAGGTGTTTCCCTCTTTCATAAAACACCCTCTAGTATCTACAATAAAAGGAAGGCACCATTACTTTTTTTTTTTTGCTTCAGAATAAATTCCGAGATTTTCTTCTCCCATATGGGCCCCTTTTGAATTCTTACCATACTATATGTTTTTATTTCTATCTCACAAGCTTGTTGCGTTCCTTTGTCAATAGCTATATCCCTCTCTCCCACCAAAGATAAAGAATCTTCCCCTTCTAAACTAGCCCCGTTACCTTCCTAACCTTAAGTTCCATAATAATTAATATTACAAGCAACTCATACTTTAGCCAATCATATTTGAAGGCGAGGAGGCCATGGTCCTTTATTTGATGCCTCACAGAACTCTGGGCCAGGCGTACTTGAAAAACAGTTTGACCTCTGAATAGCTTCTTGCTCATATCCTGCACAGATGATGACAACGTTTTCTTGTTTAAATAAGAGTTTCCCTTTTTCCCCCTACTTTTCAGGAAAATAATTAAATTAAATGTTCATTCAACAGAATGGAAGGAAAGGGTCAAGCAGATTTAATATTAAAAATATGCCCAAGTGCGTTCTTACTACAAATTATTTTAAAACTTCCTTTTCTCTAAAATGGATATAGTTATACAACTTGCCTATGTAACATTGTAATGATGATTAAATGACATAAAACAGCCTGGTAAAGAGAAAGCACTGAATAAGCATTATGTATTATTATTAGATCATCTCCAAATATAATTAAAAACTTATGATAATAAAACATTTATCAGTCCTGCACTAGCAAAAAAAAACCTTTATAATTTCATCTCGAAAAATTGCTAGTGTCTCACCATTTGAGAAGTTATGTTATTCTCTTGATAATAAATGTATAAACCTCTCTGAATCTACTAACGTGTCATAAGATTCATAAGATGTCATAAGAGGAAGAAGGGGCAGTATTAAAAAGATTAGGAACCTGGAAAAATTGAACAAAGAAAGGGGAAGATAAAAGAAAAGTAACTCTAAACTTAAACAATTAGTAATGCAATAATGGAAGTGTTCAAAAAATAGAAAAATAATATTCACATTGGCAGGATTTAAGACTACAACAATATAGAGGATTAAGGAAAGATGAGCCAAAAAGCTCAACCAAATCTTGCTGTATGTTCCAGAAGCTCTTTGCACTTCTCAGTTACCACTTTCACCTTCTTGTTTTGTGCTTGTCTCCCACACTTGTCTGTATTTATAATGAGGGTAGGGACCAAGTTTTATTTATTCACCATTACATTTCCAGTACCTAGCACAATCATAGTAAATGATTGATAAATATTTGCTCACATAAGACAAAAGTGTATGACAAAAGCTGGTAGAAACCACCTCCCCAACACTACCATGAAAAGAATTTGAAGATATTAGTATTTCAACAGTAAATAAAATTGAGAGATTGTATATGTCATTATATTTTGGAATTGAACAGAGGGGGGAAAAAAGAAACTTGCAAGCAGATAATTACTGATAATTACTGATATATCCATGTAACTAATATTTTCCATGTAGGGCTTAGCCAGTACTAAAGAGAAATGTGTGAAGAATTTAGACCTAGCCCATGTTCTCATGGAGCTTACTGTCTGGACAGGAAAAAAAAAAAAAAATATATATATATATATATAAAAATATATTCTTTTTTATAATATATATATATTATATATAAATATATATATATATTTTTTATTAACTGAGATAAGTGTTCTGAAATAGAAGTGTATCATACTTTCAGATGTGCAGTGTGTGACTGAGTCAGGAGAGTGGGTGGGGGGACAATTGGTGACATTTAAGCTGAAGGATGAAATAAGCATTAGTCAGCTTGGGGAGGAGGTAATTCCAGGCAGAAAGAATAGCAGATGCAAAGGCTTCGAGGAAGGAAAGATCCTAACCCAGTCTTAGGATGGAAAGAGTCTGAAATAGCTAAAATGTAGTGGGCAAAAGGAAAAGAGGTGATGGATGAATTGAAGAGTCAAGTACAGGCCATATGGGTATCAGTAGGCCAGTGAGAAATCAAGGGGGGGAGTTTAAGCACTAGAATGACATAGCTCTTTTTAAAACATGTACTTTAGAAACTGGATAGAAAATGGTTTGGAGTATATATGGAGAAATGTTTTGATATTATTGTAGTAATAAAGGCAAAGGGGAATTGTGGCTTGGGTCAAGGAAGAGCCACTGGAGATGAAGACATGTGAATGATGTAGCATATATTCAGGAAATAAAATCGATCTCTTGGAATTTGTTTGGATATAGACAGGGAGACACAAAATAGGTAAAAACTAACTTTCTGGATTTTGGTTTGATTAAACCAGAATAACATGCCTTTTATGGAGGAAAAAATTGAAGGGAGGGAAGGCATTGGTGTTTAGTTTTGGACACATTCAGTTTAGACGGTGACAGCACATCCAAGCAGTGATGTCAAGGAGACAGTTAAGCTCTTTCCTTTGTAACTCCATCTGGTACTTCAGTTCTTTCTGTTTAGCTGCCGTACCAAAGTTCCAGCCAAGTTCACCTGTAAGTTTTGGCAATGGAAAGATGCTGAAGCCCTTGAAGCTGAGAAGAGTGTTGTAATGCGTTAGAGAGTGACATTAATACAGAGAAAGCTTTGTTTTTCCGTGTTACTTTGGATCACAGTTAAGATATAATTGATAAAGGCAGCAAATAAAAATGGGACGGAGAAAATGAAAGAATAAAAATGGGATATTGAATGTGAATGCCGATGATCTATGCTCAGACTCTATGTTTGTTTATTTTAGGATGACTCATTACACTTAGTGATTACGAGTGGATCTGGGAAATGCAGATAGTTATGACTAAGAAGGAAAGAGGCTAATAAAGAATAATGCTTTAGATCTTTTTGTTGACTTTACTTCTGGGTACATGTAAAGACCCCCAGAAAACTTCACACAGCTCCTTCTTTTTCCCTTCCTTTTCCTCTTTTCGTTCTCTTTTCTTTTATAACCTTTACTCATCTTTTTCCTCCTTAGCTTTCCCATTTCCAACTGGAAATTTCAGCTGATGAGGGGACATTGTGAGGACTAGTAACATGGGAAAATATTACACTTTTTTGTCTTTTTTTTTTTTTTTTTAGTTTTGAGTGAGTGAAATAGTATCACCTTCATATTTTTGTGTCATCAACTTTGTTTTTATGTTAACAATATTTTTAAATCTTTTTTTTTCCTTTTAGATTTTATTTATTTATTCAACAGAGAGAGCAAGAGAGTACAGGCAGGGAGAACAGTAGAGAGAAAGGGAGAAGCAGATTCCCTGCTAAACAGGGAGCCTGACTCAGGGCTCCATTGCAGGACCCTAGGATCATGACCTGAGCTGAAGGCACCAGGGGCTTCTTATGTTAATAATATTATATGAGAGGTCAAATAGATGAAATATGTCAGGAAAAATATGCCTCAACTTTTCCTAAGTGTTTGAATTTTACTCAAATTGAGTATAGAAAAGCAAAAATTTGCCAAAGGAAAGATTGCTGGGGGATTTTTCTTTAGAAAAGGAAAGATCATTGTAGATTATAAAAGACAATAGAAAGGAAAGATTGCTGGGGGATTTTTCTTTAGAAAAGAAAGATCATTGTAGATTATAAAAGACAATAGAAATCTCAAACTGTATAGTTACCACTGACTCCTATTCGGAAAGTAAATACATAAATCAAGTTTTCCTGGATGGTATTTAGCAGATCTGTTGTGCTAAATGTGTAACTATTGTCTACATAATTTTAAGGGGGTTGTGTAGTATAGCAGATTTAAAGAGTATGCCATACCATGCTCTCTCATGGAGCTTCAAAATACATATGATCATCCAAAGATCCTTGAGAACTCTGCAACAAAGTGACCTGTATAAAGCATACCAGCATCTCTAAAAGTTATTCAAGCCCCATTTTGTTTTCATTACAGCTTTAAAGTGTCCTGCAGAATAGTGTTCCAAGAGACCAGTTTGGATAAAGCTTACCTAAGTCATTGAAAGAGTATTTCCATTTTAAGAAATATCCAGAGTAAAAGCTTCCATGATTTCATGAATGAGAAGGTTCTGCTTAATATATAAACTACCTGACTGAAACATCAATCTTATTTCCCTAAATTCTTACTCTCTTAACCGCAAGGACCTGAGCATTTCCTCAGAATAACTCTTTAAACAACCAAAGCGCACCTTTTCCTCTCTCCTCTAAAGATCCTTAATCACTTTTATCGTTCCATAGTGTCAAATTTTCATTATTTTTCTTTTATAGGCCATAACGTCTTTGTTTTAAGGTATAGCCCTAAACTATTATTCTAAACTATTGCTGCATTTGAATTTTAGCCACTTAAAAAAATCAGAGTCCTGAAAACTGGACAATATCTTTGAAAAGCTTCAAAAATATATGAAAAAATATGAAAATTCATCTGCCTTTTCCCCACTTCATTTCATTGCACGTGTTCCCCAAGTCGATTTATCTCAGGAAAATTCATCAAATGAAAACCTTTTTCTAATTAAATAACAATATTGTGAAACCTCTCAATGCACAGCAGATGGCATGTTTGCACGTATGTAATGAGTAACTATTGTTGCCTCAGAATATTTTTGCAATAATTGATACGATCCTTTCCTCCTCAATGTTATACATCAATGCTTTGTGGAAGAAACTCAAATGCGGAAACATTCACGGACATAATCGAAACTGTATCAGGCTATATGAAGTAAACACCTGCACCCATTAGCAAGTTAAAATCTCGTTCTTCATTTTTATTTTTAATGACCACATTTACAAATATAAAGGTATAAACTCTTCAGAGTTAATAACTCTTCTTTTTTCCAACTGCATGCTCTAGTGTATGAAATACAATAGACCATTGAGAAATAGTTCCACTTACTAATTCAAATCTAAATAATATAATTAAATACGAACCCCTAAAATTCTTAACCGTCGCTGAGATTTGCCTAATTTTACAAAAATTGCACGTCTTTGTGTAATACTGGTAAACCTTCAAAAATAGGGTGGATTATAGAATATTAATAATTGTAAAATATTTATAGAGTATCATTACAGGTGAAGCACTGTGCAAAATAAAGAATATACAAATATTAATAACAGGACATTGCTTATGTCTCCGAGGAGCTCAAACTGAGTGGAGGCAGTTTGCACATTAAAAACAAAGCAGAATAAAACAAAACAAAATAAATCTCATGCAGTCATAGGCAGACTGTGAAAACAAGTGAAAAGGAAACATGAGCAAACCCAGCCTAGAGCTGAAGAAGTAATGACTTCTAGATAAAAAATGTTGAGGATGGATTCACAAGGGAAATTATGTGACATCTGAAAGTTGGGGGTATTAAAGAAAAGCCTGGTAGTCACAAGGACTGTTTGAACACAGGCATGACGTTTATTCTTTTTTAACGATTTTATTTATTTACTTGGAGGGGGGCACAAGCAGAGGGAGAGGGAGAAGCAGGCTCCATGCTGAGCAGGGAGCCCTACCTGGGACTGGATCCCAGGACCCTGGGATCATGACCTGAGCCAAAGGTAGAGGCTTAAATTACTGAGCCACCCAGGTGTCCCATGGCATGAAGTTTAAAATTGAAGATAATTATGATGGGAAATAAAATAATGAAAATAAAGTGACGGGTGTTCAGGAGTATTTGAGAGAAATGAGGGCCCAAAGTCAGTTTGGAATTAGCTAATAGGTCAGATTGATAGGTTTGGTTTTCTTTTGGTGTTCTTCTCTACCTTTTAAAAGCATAAAATAATATGTATAATCTATAATCACACACTTCTTTTGAATTATTTCCTTTGCCCAGTATTTCTGTCTTGCTTATATGTGCTTCAGGCAATAACATATTCTTCATAAGACTGTAAACTTTAACCAAATTACTACAAATATTCTTTTTATATTGAAGTTACTTTTAAATTTCGGCTCTCCTAAGCAACACATGCAATTGGGATATTTGTAAATATAAGGAACCAGAAAGATAGATAGATAGATAGATAGATA
>CM052887.1:21036180-21138160 GCA_028534135.1 Potos flavus
TGTCAGCTTTTCCCCATTGAGAATGATATTTGCTGTGGGTTTTTCATAGATGGATTTTATGAAGTTGAGGAATTTTCCCTCTATCCCTATACTTTGAAGCATTTTAATCAGGAAAGGATGCTGTATTTTTGTCAATTTGGGACTTCATCAAGATAAAAAGCTTCTCCACAGCAAAGGAAACAGTCAGCAAAACAAAGAGGCAACCTACAGAATGGGAGAAGATATTCACAAATGATACTACAGACAAAGGGCTGATATTCAAGATCTATAAAGAACTCCTCAAACTCAACACCCAAAAAACAGATAATCATGTCAGAAAATGGGCAGAAGACATGAACAGACACTTCTCCAAAGAAGACATACAAATGGCTAGCAGACACATGAAAAAACGTTCATCATCATTAGCCATCAGGGAAATTCAAATCAAAACCACATTGAGATACGACCTTACACCAGTTAGAATGGCAAAGATTAACAAGACAAGAAACAATAAATGTTGGAGAGGATGTGGAGAAAGGGGAACCCTCTTACATTGTTGGTAAGAATGCTAGTTGGTGCAGCCACTTTGGAAAACAGTGTGGAGATTCTGCAAAAAATTAAAAATAGAGCTATCCTATGATCCTGCAATTGCACTACTGGATTTTTACCCCAAAGATACAAATGTAGTGAAAAGAAGGGCCATATGTACCCCAATGTTCATAGCAGCAATGTCCACAATCACCAAACTGTAGAAAGAGCCAAGATACCCTTCAACAGATGAATGGATAAAGAAGATGTAGTTCATGTATACCATGGAATATTACACAGCCATCAGAAAGGATGAATACCCAACTTTTGTATCAACATGGACGGGACTGAGACTGGAGGAGATTATGATGAGTGAAATAAGTCAAGCAGAGAGAGTCAGTTATCATATGGTTTCACTTACTTGTAGAACATAAGTAATAACATGGAGGTCATTAGGAGAAGGAAAGGAAAAGAAGTGGGGGAAATTGGAGGAGGAGACAAACCATGAGACACTATGGACTCTGAGAAACAAACTGAGGGTTTTGGACGGGTGGGGGCTGGGGGGATGGGTGAGCCTGGTGGTGGGTATTAAGGAGGGCACGTATTGCATGGAGCACTGGGTGTGGTACATGAACAATGAATTTTCGAACACTGAAAAAATAAAATTAAAAGAAAAAGAAATCTAATGCATTTTCATATGCAAATAATGAAGTAGCAGAAAGAGAAATTAAGAAAACAATCCCATTTACAATTGCACCAAAGATAATGAAATAACTAGGAATAAATTTAACCAAGGTAGTGAAAGACCTGTGATCTGAAAACTATAAAACAATGACAAAAGAAACTGAAGATGACACAAAGAAATGGAAAGACAGTCCATCTTCATGGACTGAGAGAACAAATATTGTTAAAACGTCCATACTACACAGAGCAATCTACAGATTTAATGCAATCCCTATCAAAATACCAACACCAACTTCCACGGAACTAGAAAAAAACACCATAAAATTTGTATGGAACCACAAAACACCCTGAATAGGCAAAACAATTGAAAAAAAAAAGAACAAAACTGGAGGTATCACAATCCTAGATTTTAAGATATACTACAAAGCTGTCATAATCAAAATTGTATGGTACTGGCAAACAATTGACACATAGATCAATGGAACAGAATAGAAAATCCAGAAATAAACCCACAATTATATAGTCAATTAATCTTCGACAAAGGAGGAAAGAAGATGCAATGGGAAAACGGCAGTCTCTCCAACAAATGGTGTTTGGAAAACTGGATAGCTACAGGCAAAAGAATGAAACTGGACCACTTTTTACACCATACACAAAAATAAATTCAAAATGGATTAACGATATAATGTGAGACTTGCAACCTTAAAAATCATAGAAGAGAGCACAGGCAGTAATTTCTCTTAAATAAGCCATAAGTCATTTTTTCTAGATATGTATCTTGAGGTAAGGGAAACAAAAGCAACAATAAATTACTGGAACTACATCAAACATCAAAATAAAAAGCTTTTGCACAGTGAAGGAAACAGTCAACACGTTAAAAGGCTACCTAATGAATGGGACAGGATATTTGCAAATGACATATCTGGTGAAGGGTTAACATCCAGAATATATAAAGCTTATATAAGTCAACACCCAAAAAATGAATAATCCAATTGAAAAATGGTCAGAAGATATGAACATTTCTTCAAAAATACACAGATGGCCAAAAGACACATGAAAAGATGCTCAACATCACTCATCATCAGGGAAATCCGAATCAAAACCACAACAAGATATCATCACATACCTATTAGAATGACTAAAATTAAAAACACTAGAAACAGCAAGTATTGGCCAGGATGTGGAAAAACAAGTAACCCTCTTGCACTATAGGTGGGAATGCAAATTGGTATAACTACTGTGGAAGACAGTATGGAGTTTCCTCAAAAATTAAAAATAGAACTACTGTATGATCCAGTAATTCCACTACTAGGTATTCACCCAAGAAATATGAAAACAGTAATTAGAAAAGATATGTGCACCCCTATGTTTATTGCAGCATTACTTACAATAGCCAAATTATGGAAGCAGCTCAAGTGTCCATCAATAGATGAATGGATAAAAAAGATCACACACACACACACACACACACACACACACACACACACACACACAGAGGAATATTACTCAGCCATAAAAAAGAATGAAATCTTGCCATTTGCAGCAACATGGATGAATCTAGAGAGTATAATGCTAAGTGAAATAAGTGAGTCAGAGAAAGACAAACACCATATGATTTCACTCATATGTATAATTTAGGAAACAAAACAAAGAAAAAAAAAGACAGAGGCGCCTGGGTGGCTCAGTGGTTTAAGCCTCTGCCTTCAGCTCAGGTCATGGTCTCAGGGTCCTGGGATTGAGCCACACATTGGGCTCTCTGCTCAGCAGGGAGCCTGCTTCCACTTCTCTCTCTGCCTGCCTCTCTGCCTACTTGTGATCTCTCTCTGTCAAATAAATAAATAAAATCTTAAAAAAAAAAAAAAAAGACAAACCAAAAAAACAGAAAATAGAGAATATACTGATGGTTACCAGAGGGGGAGTGGGTGGGAGGATGGGTAATAGGTAAAGGGGATTAAGAGTACATGATGAGCATTGAGTAATGTGTAGAATTTTTGAATCACTATATTGTATAGCATAAACCAATATAACACTTAATGTTTACCACAATGGAATTAAAATTTTGAATAAAAATGTAAAAAAAATTCTCAACTTCAGAAATAATTTTAAAAGCACAAAATGTGCATAAAAATAAGTAGATAAAATTTAAAATATAAAATATAAAAAATACATGTAAAATAATGGTTTAATAGCTTGTGTGTGTAAAATAGGAATTGGAATACTGCCAAGTTGAAAGAACAGTTGCCTAACAAATGAAAATGTTCAAGCTCTTAAAGTCACCAACTTCGACCTTTTGGTTTTTTAAAATAGAATTCGTTTAAACCACACACACACACAAGCACACACACACACTGACTTAACCAAAAGCATATTTAAAAGTTTAAAACCAGACATAGAGTTCATTTAGGGAGAATTTGGGAAGATTAGATAACTTTAGAAAGCATTAGAAAAGTGCAAGCTATTGTATCAAACTGCATATTGGATACTTTTAATTTGAACAGCTTTCCATTAGAGTTCTAGCTGTATTAGTTTATTGCCTTTTTGAGAGACAAATATCATCATAGCTTGCCGATAATGAAACATAGATTTTCTTACTGTTTATTTAAAATAATGTACAAGGATAATGAAGGGGGTTATCTTTCCCAATTTCTCTCTCTTAGAACAAGTTGGTAGACGATCATTTTTATCTGAAAAAAGTGGACCAAACACAAAAAAGAAACATAAGAAACTGTGATATTTATTATATACTTCTTATTTTTTAAAAATGCTCTTTTTACCTCACATGGTCCTGATACAATATTTTCAGCCCCAGCACATATTTCAGACTCATTCAGAGTCACCTTCCCTTGATGGTATTGGCTGCATTTCTCATTTCCCATAATATAGAGATGTGCTACTCGTAATAGACCATCAAAGTTGATTGCTAGAATGGGGTAAAAAATGTACAGTTAATGGGCACAGGGTAAGCTGAGAAAAAAAAACAAATAGAATTATTTTAAATAAAATAAATATGATATTGCCTTATCATTTTAAAAATAGCTTACATCCAGTATAACCCCAGCCATAAACACTGCAAGTGGTTTTTTCAGGAATGGTGCATCCATAATTAGGTAAATCGATTGTACTAACAAAATCATCCAGGACAGCAGGCCTGAAAATAGAAAATACAATGATAAATACCCTTGATTGAATTCAGCACAAAATTAACAAATTAAAATTTAGTGTTAATTTTTAAAATGAGATTAAGAGAGGATAAACAGTCTTGTTTCTTAAGAAAAGTGGAATGTCTAATATATAATGTATGTTGTAGAGGTAGGAGTAGGTAGCAGAGAAATGAGTCACTTACTTGCTAATATTACTTGCTAAATGGTCACTATTTTTTTTATTCATTATTTTACCTATTAAATTTATCAAATGATTATTCACTAAGTTTTGGTTTTAGAGCAGGCTGATCAGACTGTTGGTCAAATTTCATTTATTAATTTTTGAAAATTTTGAAGATGACTCTTTGTCTCTACACACACACACACACACACACACACACACACACACACACGACATATGACATAAGCTTTTATAATAAATTTACGTAAAAGAGAGAATAGCCACATAGCTGAAGAAAAAGCTTCACTAATTCCATTGTAGGTTAAAAATGCAAAACAGTCTCAAGGAACTAACCTAGCAAGCTTCAGTAATACCAGATCTGATCCTTCAGGCCCATATACCAGCTGGGAAACATTTAGAACCTGTTTGCGTTTCTCGTCTCCTCTTCCATTGACATCATGAATCCCAAGCCAAGCTTCATAATCTTTCAAGTCTTTGTTTCTAAGTAAAAAATTAAAATGTAAAATATAATTTTAAATCGGGTGATATTGTTCACACATATTTCAGCTTATAAGGGCAGATAGATAACCTAAATTTAAAATTTGAATCAAAGTATAATAAAGAGAAACACATTTATTATGAGAGATTCTGAATGCTACAAGCACACAGAAGCAAAAAGAGCCTTTAAACTGCTCAAATTCTAAACAACTATTTAAGAAAAAAGAAAACCTTTTGATTATGCTTAAGAGTAAATCACATTTGAAAAATTCTCAGGTAAAGCACATTATATGAATTATAATTTTCTGCAGATTTTCCCTCTTAGCTTTGTATATGTTTGGTTTATCAATCAAGATTAAAAATTTATACTAACAAAATCAGTGACCTTGATGAGAATCAGGAAGTCAGCTTATAAATGCTGCCTCCCTAACTTTCCTTAGGCTAATTCTCATTAAAAATTATTCCCAGGATGTCTATCTAGACATACAGCATGCAAGGAAGAGGTTGAGGAAAAGTTATTTACATAATTCTAGCAAAATTTCCCCCCAAATGAGAGTAATGCCAATTGTGGAAAGAAGTGAACAGAAGTAGTATCCAGTCGTAAATATCAATTAAGTCGAAGTAAGTTTTGTGAACTAAATCTAAAGAAAGAAATTAATTTGTTCATCCCTTGTTGGTGAATCTGTTAAATGAATACACATTCTAAGCCTAAAAGCTAAATAGAAGCCCTACATATTTTTAAGTGCTCAAAACAAATATTGGTTTCAGAAACACTTACCGAGAAGGGAAACATTGTCTTGCGGTAAGAATCCAACTTTCCTTTATCAATGATCCTCCACAGATATGTTTATTTCTATGAGAAAGAGGAAAGAGAAACAAGTAACATCTGTGTGGAAAGAGTGCCTGCCAATTAATGCAAAAATTATGGCTCCATTTGTTAAAAAATAAGTGCATTTGGGAGGAAAATGTAGAAATCAACTAGAATAAAACAAGTAATCCTTTGACTGGAAAGATGATGTTTGATGATTGTAGATTAGCATTTTTTTCATAATGTGATTACAATTTTTGGAAATCAACTCTATTTTTGTATAAGGAGCCCTGTCACTATACACCAACATCCATTGCCAACATGCACGTTCACGTGGTGGTGTTCACGCACTCTCACCTTGGGAGAGCAAGTATGTACTACAAAAATAGAATATTTAGAATAAACAAACAAAAAAGCCACAAAAGAACAATAAAAACAATGTAGTTTTAAATTCAATGTCTGATTATAAAAATGTAAATCTGAGTTTTTACCTAAACCATGAAAACTATCTGATGGTAGCAATACATATTTGTACACTATTCCCTTCTTAATTACCATTATTTATTTTTGATACATTAACTTAGAACATTGCTGAGTTTGAGTAAATTTGTTCAGCTTAAAACAAGCAATATAACATTTCACTTATAAAATTAAAACAATTTTGTAAACATTTCAACTAGGAAATTATAAAATATTTGTAGAGAATAAAAAACACTAGTACATTTATTTGATGATACCCTAAATCTGTAGATGCATTATTTTTTGGCAGAGAAATGGAAAAAGCACAACTTTTCACAGTTTACATTTCCAAAGAGTACAGATGTTCAGTGCTTCAGAGGGTAATAGAAGAAGTTTCCCAGACTAAGACCACAATTATTTATGGCCTGTACCACAGAGGAGGATGAGAGTATATATCGAGTTTTAATTTCTGTTCCTCTCAGTATGTGTTTTGGAAGAATAACTAACCAGCTGTTTTTACTGAGGACTTGGATTTAAAAGAAAAATATATTTATCTAAAAGTTTATACTACTCTAATCTGATGAAAAAGAGTTTCACCTGCTCCTCTAAGGATGGAGACTTCCAAAGGAGTATTCTTATACCTTCTCCCATGGGTAATAATAAATTTAGAAGTCTATGCCCCTTTTTTTTTTTTTTCCTGGAGTTATGAGATTTGCAAAGAATCACTAATTCATTCAGATATGTGGATTCCTGGAACATTTTCTTTCATAAAGAAAATGAAACACTCTTACCCCAAAATTGGCAGCTTTCATTAAATCTTTATATTTCATAATTGGCTATAATATTCTGGCGAGTTTCACAATTCTGTTTCAGTACTACACAACTAGGACAGCTACACTATAATTATCAACATAAATATTTGTAAAATTTGATGGGTTGCTCCTTGCAAGAAGGATATATTAAAAGAACTTTAGGCTGTCTTCTACCTGGTATCTAAAGTCTTATGTATATTTATATCAAAGGATATAAACTCCATGCTTGCCTAGAATTGACTTATTCATAAAAGAACTTCAGATTCAAGTTGTCTTTATTTTATCTTAAGGTCACCGTGATTTAATTGTAGCAAAAGATGTACTTTCTTCCTCAACTCTAGGAAGTTAGAGGTAAAGGAACAAAAAGGGTCACCAAAAAGAGGAGATATTTGAGTTAATATTGAAGAATGAGAAGGATTTTCCAGGCACAAAATATGGAGGAAGAAAGCTACAACATTTAGTGGGAACAACAGCTTAAAGGCTTAGAGGGAGAAATATGGGGTGTCTTGAAAACAAGTGAAAATGTGGTTTGAATTCAGGTATATTTTGGGGTAAGTTGTATGATGAGATTCCAGTAGAGACAGATACAAAGATACTTTAACATTCTAATTACCATATGGCATAATATATGTAGTATTTAGGAAGTTGTAAGATCAGATTTTAAGTTAACTCCTATTTTCAATATTTAATTCTTCCAACGTAATTACTAATCTTAATTTTTGTATAAGATATATTGTGCAAAGTGATTTTACTGAGAACATATCTTTGATTCTCAAGAGCATTGAGAAATAGACATCGAGAATTTTTTTTATCCATACTGAATAGTATAATAGCAAGGCTAGTCAACTATCAATATAGTTTGTTAATCTTTTTTTAAATGCTAAAATATTCTAGAACTTAAAATCATTGTTATTTTCACTAGAATTACAATGAGAAATAGAAATTAAAGTTTCTGGTACGATTATGTATAAGCGTGTTAGAAAATAAAGTCATAATATCCTAGATTAGGAAAATAATTACATGTGTATTACAACTACTACAGTGATATCAAGGTATAAGTAGTTTCTCTGTGTAGTTGTATTTTATCAGTCACTCTGAAGCATCACTTGTAATCAGAGACAGTGTCATCTCATATGAGACCTCCGTGAACATTTAAAAAGGCACTATCTCTGAAAGCACAAATTGTAAAATTCAGGGCTGTTTGGCAAGCAGAATACGGTCAGTCTCTTCTTGTGTCCCGCTCAAATGGGTGCCTGTGTGGATGGCACAACCATCCTGTTGGGAATATGATTTTTGCAAATAATCCAAACACATAAGATTTGTGTGTATTAATAATTACCTGTATTTCAAACTAACCATCCATCCTACATTAGTTCGCGTTGGAATTCCATTTACAACTCGTAATTGTTTTGTTTTGGCACAAGATATTACAGGATCTAAAAAGAGGACCAAAGATAAATAACATTTTAATAAAACATTTGAAATAATCAATGCCTCTCAGTTGTCTTAAAAGCAATGGTAATTAAAGAAATGTAATTACTGTAATTTTTTCAGTACATTTCGGGGGAAAGAAGGTTAAGTATTAAGTCTGGAGTGTCAAATCAGGCCCAAAATGTTTGCTATACTAATCTAAGGAGACAAGCAACATAGAAAAATGAATCAACTCTAGGTATTTCCACAGTGACAATGATTATGCTCACCAAGCACTAAGTACAGGCTCTTCAAGTCTAACACTAATTGTATTTCCTTCACAAATCTCAATATAAAATGAAACAATGGTATTTACAGTAGTTATTTCTAAATGTCAGTGGAAATCAATAGCCTCAAAAAAAACCTATATTTGTTTTTTTATTACTCCTGAATTATGTTAAGAATGTAAAGCCGTTTTGAAACAGATTATCAACATTGTATTTATTGAAATTGTATCCAGATGACATAATTGTCCAAATCATTATATCCAAATGACACAATACCAAATTCTTTGGAGTCAACTTTTTCCTGACCCTTCTCCATATTCCTTGCCTTATCCTTTCTACTCCTGTGCGTGGTCTAAAATTTCCTTTTGCTTCTTCAGCCTGGGATACAGAGGATGGTCTCTTAAATCAAAACACTTGAGTATCTTCCTTCAGCCCAAGAAGTATGTGAAAATCAAACACAAGCAGCTCCAAAAAGATTTTCTTAAATTGAGGATTCACTGAACCTCTCAGTTTGTATCATCTTTTACCTAATGGGTCATTTAAAGAGCCTTAAAGATAAAGCAGGATAGACATACTACATAACTTTCTGACCTTCTGATTTTATTCTTTCTAACTTTAGCATCCTGATTTAATTTAGAGGATGGTGAATATCCATTACATTCATTTTGTCCAAAATTACAAACAAGATAAATGCTCTTTTCAAAGTTAAATATAATATCTTGTATTTTCTGAAAATTGAACTTTTATATTCAGTATGTAATCTCCTTTGTAATCTTTTACAGATGCACATAGAAAAAATTACTAAAAAATAGATTAACTTATTTTTGTGATAGAAGTTAACATAGGGATATTTTTCATGACGAAAATGATGACATCATTTCTGACACGTAGAGAGTCAAATAAACTATATATTTTAAAAGATTACTTACGATCTAAATTGACTATTGTAGGTGTGGTATCACCTTCACCTGTAAAAATTAATATATACACATATATATTTCTGTTATATAGAGACATACATATACATGCATATTAATACATACAAATACATATGCATACATATTTCTGTTATATAGAACCAAAGCTATATACTGAAATGCAAATGCCCAAGAATTGGGTAACTCACTAAAATTCGTGACATTTTATTTAAAGATAAAAATTAATAGTACGCTTTTAGTAATTACGTATCACTCTTACTGGGCAGTAATGAAGGTACATGCCTACTGGTAGTGAATAATGTGAGGAAAGCCCTATTTTATGGTTGTGGAGCTCCCAGATGTGTGGTTTGATGAGTGTGTTGGCAGCTCGGACTACACTGCTGACCTCAAGTTGTTGTATCATTCTACTAAGATGCCCAACATGGCAATGAACAATCCATCGAATAGCACTAATGCTTATTATAGTTTGCTTGGGCCATTCACACAGATAGACTGTTTTGTTTTGTTTTGTTTTTTAAGATTTTATTTATTCATTTGTCAGAGAGATAGAAAGAGCAAGTGAGCACAAGCAGGGAGAGCAGCAGGCAGAGGGAGAAGCAGGCTCCCTGCCGAGCTGGGAGCCTGATGTGGGACTCGATCCCAGGACCCTGGGATCATGACCTGAGCCAAAAGCAGCCGCTTAACCGACGGAGCCACCCAGGCGTCCCGGGATAGACTGTTTTTTTAACTATAATTTGGGAACTTTGTATTTTTTCTGAAAATACTTTTATTTTTTAATACGGTTGAAGATAATTGAAACATCACATGTTTCAGAAAACTCTTCAAGAATTCTAGAAGATAGAAATCAATGTCACTAATGGAAAAAGAGGGATAACAAAATATAATTATGTTTCATTAGAATATTTCAAATATTGTTTTTTCCATCTGTAATAAAAAAAAGTATGAAAAAAGAGAACTAAAACCTCATAACTTACTACCTTTTCATAACCTCCCTACTGGGGTTTAATGGCTGCAAAGAGAAAAGCTTGGAAGATGCTAGGATTAGAAAATACTTATGCAATAATGAATGAGGCATAGGACATTTCCTGTAGTTTAATGTCTGACTGTTCAGAATTGATGGCATAGAGTTTAGTCAGGCACTGTTTAGACCCAGCTGGTTGTTAATCCCTGGAAATGCCCTGAGCTCAAATAAACCGGCAACAAAACAATAATGGCATATGGATTCATTTGTAATACATGCAAATTTGATTGTTATTTATGGGGAATCTCATGAGAATTAATATATGCTAAAGGACTTTTATTTATGTTCATTTTCCAGATCTAGATATTTTAAATGAAAAAGGGTAAAGGCAAATATATAAATTTCATTATTTCCCTTTTGCTTTAGCGTAGCCGGGGGGAAGGTTTTGTCTTAGAGTCAGCTGAGGTCAGTGTTTTAGCTCATACTACAGATTAGGATTGAGGCCAACTATGGTCATTAAAATATCAAGGATATTGGTTTTTCCACTCAAATAAATTACTTAAAATTCTAAAATTAAAAACTAGATATTTATTCCTTCTGGTATTGTGATGAAAAAGATTAGACCTCTCCTTAATTGTATATCAGGTTTTCTATTTCTAAGCATCAAGTTTCTATTTCTAAGCATCAACAAAATATTTTATTATTATAATGACTGCAGTATTTAAATTTTAAAAAAATTATAGATTTGTATATTTGGGACTTTAATAATTTATAGTTATTTTATACTTATATATTTTTCCTTTAAACCAATATTTCTTACACTTTAGAATAAGCAGAAATATCACTTAAAATTAGATTTCTAGAGATTTTGAGTTAGTGGCTAGATTATGAGTTTTTAAAAAGCATTTTAGGTCCTTCTGTTGCACACTTTGAGCCAAACTTTGGGAAACTGCACTCTAGGATTTTGCCATTTTACCATCAAATACTATTCTTACTTCTTTTTGCCCCACCACCGTACTAAAATCCGAAATTTATATATCATATATATATATTATATATATGATACAAATCTTCAGTATTGATTCAATTTAAATGTGAAGGGAAACATGTCAATAACAAAAGTTTTACCTATAGAAGTGTAGGTAAATGTGTGTGTGTGTGTATGGGTGTTTATATGGCCTCAGAGCCAAATATGAGTTCTTACTAAAAAAAACTTTCTTTAATGTATTCTTAAAGTTTCAATCAAATTCAAAACCTTATGGACATCACAAATTTCTCCAGGCAGATATCTATGTTCCTGTTTTCATTATATATTTTAATGTGAATATATATTTGTTAAATTATTATAGTTACATAAATGTCTCTACACTGAGAACTAATCAAAGGAAAAAAATATTATTTCCATTGCTGTATACTTAGCATGTTCTAATATAGGGCTTCACACACAATAGCAACTCAATTTAAAATTATTAATAAATGAATAAATAATACTAACTGAGATGGAAGTTATAGTTGTCCAAGGCACTTACAGTGAGAGAATGGAAATTCTTAACCTGGAATTTGGAGTTGAAGCTCTTAGCCAGAAGTATTTAATACTGAATATTTATCCAAGACCTACAAAGTGTGTATGTGTATAGATTAACATGTAGGCATTTCTATAATTTTAGTTTTACATATCTGATAATCTTTAAAATGTATGCTAAGTAATATTCTATAAGCATTTTTTTAAAAAAGGAATAAAAACTATATGTTTTATGATACAAATGTACAGTGTGAAAATGATTTATACAGTCTCTACGGTCAAATAAATAACTGAAATCTTCTAAAGATAAATTTTATTAGCCTTTCACCAGCAGGAAAATGTAAATAAATCCTGGCTATAAATATTAGTTAGAAAAATGACAGTGTAAAAATATTTATTGAAATTAATGTTCAGAATATATTGAAATAAAAATGAGTTATTTGCAATAAGATTTAATCAAATTCTAGCGACACTCTGAAGTCTTCCAATAGCACATTACTAACTTTTAGTTTTAAAATGCTAGTTGATAATATGTTTTGAAAACGTTTAAATTATTAGAGTCCTTTGTCATGTTTATAAACCAAATCACAGTTCCCTGAGATTCTACAGGAGCACTTTTCTCTGTGTCTACATGCAATAGAACTGTCTTAAAAGCCTGACTTTTTTTCCTTCTTCCTAGACCATTGGATATTTTATTAGCCATTATTCTTAATCATAGATTAAGATTCACAATTCACAGAAAGGTACCATCAGGTAAACTAATATTTATAAAAAATAATCATTTAATCATTAAAAAGATATATGTCCCAGAGAGGTAGGTTTCTTTGCTTTGTAGTGTTAAAACTAGAAAGACATCTTTTAAAGAAAAACATTTTCAGGACCTATGCAAACCCTAATACGAGAAAAATAGGAAATTAGGAACACACGAATTAATTTGAAAGGCTATGATTACAGCTGATGAAATAAAATATAATAGTATGATGTACTATTTCTTTCCAAACCTATAAGGTGTTTATTTACCATTATGTAAATAATTTATTTCTCAAAAATAGGCTGGGAAGTTCCAAGTCTTAATTATAGCCATACAAGATGAACATCATATTTAAGAAGTTTGCCTTTTTATGCTAAAATTTCATGAAACATGATTACTGTTTCCACTTAAGGCGAGAAATTATATCTTTACTTTGCCATAAATTATGTGTTTGTATTTCATGTTTTAAAGCAAATGTCATTTCTTCTATCTAATCTTTTAAAAATGGGTATTTCTGTTCCTATTGTCAAGGTACTTGCTACTAGCTTTTCTCACACAAAAAACATTCTTTTAATTTTATTGAGTTTTTAAAATTTTAATCCCAGTATATTAACATACAGTGTTACAATATTAGCTTCGGGTGTACAATATAGTGATCCAAAAGTTGTATTCATTAGTCAGTGCTCATCAAGATAAGTGTACTCTTTAATCCCCATCACCTATTTCACTCATCCTCCCCACCCACTAAGAGAAACATTCTTAAATAAGACTCTTATTGAACTTATACAAATATGTCCTTTTTAGACAGGAGATAGTTTAACATAGTGTTTAAAGATATTTGTTATAGGGGCGCCTGGGTGACTCAGTCGTTAAGCATCTGCCTTTGGCTCAGGTTATGATCCCAGGGTCCTGGGATTGAGCCCCACATCAGGCCCCCTGCTCAGCAGGAAGCCTGCTTCTCCCTCTCTCACTCCCCCTGCTTGTGTTCCCTTTCTTGATCTCTCTCTCTGTCAAACAAATAAGTAAAATCTCTTTAAAAAAAAGGATGTTTGTTATAAACACAGAGCTATGAGATATGTAGTCTAGTAAAATGGTCTTTTGCTACTGACACAACTTTATAATAAGTCTTTGTCACTCAATATCATATGGAGGATATACTTCCATCTCAATATATATTAATCACTGGTACTCACTGGGAATGACTTTGTTCCCCAGGGGACTTTTGGCAATGTCTGGAGATAGTTTTTGGTTCTCATGACTGGAGGCAGAGGTGATTTTATTGACACCTAGTGGGTAGAGGCTAGGGACACCACCAAACATTTTATAGGGCATAGGACAGCTTCCTACACCAAAGATTTCTGCAGTACAAAATGTCAGTAGTGCCAAAGTTGAAAAATCCTGAGACATTTCTCCAAACTGACTTTCAGACAAGCTTTCCAATTCACAAAGTAGCACAGTATTGAAAGACTTTGACTATCCAGACTTTCACTAATATTGGACATTAGCAATTATTTTCTTATTTGCCAACCTGATTGGTGAAAATGATCTTATGCTTCTATAATTTCATTTTTTCTTACTATTAAGCTTTAATGTATTTTGTTTATTTGTTTATTAATTATACTTATTCTTAAAAATTCATTTTCTTCATTTTTCCCCTAAATTATCTCATTTTTTCTTATTAATATATAGGAGCTCTTTAAATGAGGTATATCATATATATATATATATATATATATATATATATATATTTTTTTTTTTTTTTTTTATATATCTTTTACTTTACGCACTGATACTCTTTTAAAAAATCATCTTTAAAAGAAATCATCTTTGACTCAGAAATGTGGATGGGATATTCTAGGCTTTTTAGTCTTTGGCTAATGCACTGAAAAGAAAGTGAAAGCAACAGTATCTCAGGTCTGTCAGTGGGTCTGTTACTGGGTGGGGCTTTGTTAGAGCTCTGCTATAGCTTGAACAGTTAGTATTGGGAGGGGGTCTTTTCTGGTGCAGTCATATTACGTGCAGTCATATTACAATGATGGCCACTTATTGCTTCTGGATTTCAAATGAGGATCTTCTGAGGAGGAAAGTCTTTAAAAGGTCAGCAGAATGTCTCCTTGTTTACAGGAGAGATAAAGAAAGGAGTGTGTGTGTGTGTGTGTGTGTGTGTGTGTGTGTGTGTTGCTGTCTGGAACTCATCCCCACTTTATAATTGATTCCAATCCTCCTATATTTCTTCTTCTGAATGAGATATCAATTTAAGGGAGATTCAGCATATTTAAAATATTTCACCTGAAGAAGGTCATTAAAAGTACTCACAACGAGAAATAGGACAATAATCCCATGGAATGAGAGGATTTCCCGTGTAACACCAGGGACCATGGGCATCATCATCAGGATTCCGGCAGTAATTCTTATTCAGCTTACTAGCATCTGGTTCCCAGAAGATATGCCTGCATAAACAACACACTCTAAACATCACAAGATGCTCACTGTGTCCAACAGAAACAAACTGTCACCAAGAAAATAAAATCCTAGCACATAACTTTCATTATAGATACAATGCAAGCTTCTATTTGGCATGAATTTTGGTTATTTTGTTTTAGACTTATTTTGTTGTTGTTCTTGCAGTTTGGAAGTATATTCTCTACTCAGGATTATGAAATAGGGCTACAAAATTTGCATAGATAAAATGATGAAAAATTTTGTGATTTTACTTCTATTTAATAATTACAGTGGCAAGGTGAAAACCAACACCCTTATGCATAGAAATGGAGAAACACTGCCAGAAAAAGAGCAGATGACAAAGAAGATCAAGGTCATAAAATACACAGAAAATGCAAGCTATTGCAAAAGTATTTTTCATGTAAAAAAAAAGTATTTTTCATGTTTCAGAAACATAAAAACCATCACTAGCAACATCATTATGACAGGACAGAAAGATACACTGAAAATTAATAATAGTGTGCTAATAAAATAATTAAAATCCAAAATTTCAGTGATTATATAATTATAATATGAGCATTTGACAGTTAACTGAGTAACACTTTCTCATTTTACATCTTACTTAAGTTTATTACAAAAGAAAAGCAAAAATGCTGTTATTTTATTAGACCATGCACAGGCATAAAGCATCAGTATTTATATTTATTTTCATAAGGTTAATAAAGCTAAATTCCAAATGGCCATCCTGACCAAGTCATGAAAACTACACAAGCAACTGAATTTGTTTTGGATTATTAATTACTACCATGCTTGAATGTAATTAATGGGTCATTTAAAAACTGGGAAGAGCTTGGCCAGGTAAAGTTGGACTATCTTTCCAAACTCAGGTTCATTTTCTAGACCAATAATAACAGCAAACACAAATATTTTACATATATAACCCTAGACCAACTTAATGAGACTGGCTCTAAGATTATGCTAATTTATATTTGATAAAATAGAAATCCACAGAAAACAACTTTTCTGAGGTCACATGGCTTATAAGCAGTAGAGCAGAGGTCTGAACAAATGGCTCTTTCCAGAATCAATGTTCAAACCACCATTCTGTACTATGTCCTTACCCAATTGCAGTTTATTCTTAAACCAAAACGGTACCATGAAACGGAACCATTCATCAATTTACTGCAAATTGTTTTCAAATGACTTTTAACTATTTATGAATGTCCAACCCAAATAAAGTGAATTAAGAGTTGTAACTATGAGTTCCCTAAATAAATATGTCATATATTTTCAGTGATATGTTGATAATGTTTAAAAGGGCACTCTGAGATATGTAAAAAGTCTTTATTTGTTGTCCTTGCTAATTTCTGAGGTGTAAATTTTTCTGCCATAAAAATATCAAGTTTCCAATGTCCAAATCTTCAGAGATTTCTGAAGGCAGAGTTGGTATAATTGTCTCTCACAAATCCATAAGAGCTAGATCCACCAAATAGCAGTGTTGAAATTAGCATTTAATCTTAATCATGCTAATTTTCACTTAAAATTCTGTCATGATCTTAATGCTTCTGATAAAATCCAAAGTTCTTAAAAAAAAAAATTAAAAAAAAAAAATCCAAAGTTCTTAACACAGCTTAGAAGTCTCTATATAGTCTTGCTACTGGAGAGTTCCTCTCCCATGGACATTAACCAAATTACACTATCTTTCGACCTTACCAAAATTATTTCTGATTTTCAAACACTTTAGTCTTTGGACTTTGGGACAAGCTGTTCTTTCTGCCTAATGTACTCTCCTCCTACACTTCCTTTGACCAACTTCTACTTAACATAGATGTTCTAATTAATTTTCTTTCTCTAGGAAGCCTTCCTGACCATCTAAATCTGGACACTTCTTTGTACTCTCACAGCATAAAATATGCTATTTTTCATGATTTTTATAATATGGTATTGGCATTTGCTGTTGACTGGCATTCCAGAGTGTGAGATCCATGAGGTTAGACTTCTGCTTATCTTTGAAATCCTAGAGCTGCAGTGTGCAATACAGTAGCTACTAGCCACATGTGGCTACTGAAGAATTGGTATGTGGCTAGCCCAATAGAGAGGTGCTGTAATTTGGTTATTTTGTTTAGACTTATTTTGTTGTTGTTCTTGCAGTTTGGAAGCATGTTCTCTACTCAGGATTATGAAATAGGGCTACAATATTAGCATAAAGAAAATGATGAAAAATGTGATTTTGCTTCTATTTAATAATTACAGTGGAATTACAGTAGAATTACATTCTATTTAATGATTACAGTACTATTTACAATTATACATACTAGATCTTGAAGCTTTAATATGAAAAAATGTAAAAAATATCATTAACAATTTTTATATTGAATACATATTGAAATGAAAATGCTTTAGAGACATTGAATTAATAAGAAATATTATTTAAAATAGTCTTGCCTGTTTATTTGTACTTCTTTAAATGTGGCTACTAGAAAACAAAAGTACACATGCAACTTACATATGTGAAATCCATATTTATGTTGGAGAGCACTGCTTTAGAACTATCACTATTTGTTTGTCAAGTAAATTAATTGAAACCGTATCATCCGCTAGTGATTACATTTTGGAAGAGAATAAAGTTAAAATTAAAGTAGGACTAGAGGCAAAATAACACAACTTCTCAGAGCCCTTAAATTCTTTTGCACACATATAGAAATATATTCCACATAGGATTGTGAAGGCAAAATAAGATAACTCCCATAGAGCAACCATGGCATAAGTACTTGATCATATGATACTAACCTTTCTCCTTCTATTCTACTGAATATGCTATTCTGGGATTTTGATAAAAATCAGTTTTATGTAACAAGTATGTCTCAGACTTCTTTAGTAATTTCAAACACACTAGCACTATCGCTGGGGTGGAATTGCAGACATACTTCTCTGTGAATATGTCCAATATCAAAATCTCTAATTCTCTGAAATATATAGTTTTTTTAATTACATATAATACATTCCTTTAGTTGTAGAAAAATTTAATGTATCAAAATAAAGCTATACCAGGAAACCTATTTCTATAAGTTGTTAATAGTTAAGTGGATATTTAAGGTATATGTACATGAAAATGGTCACTTACTAATTTTTCATGAACTGATGTTAACAATTATGAGAACACAATCATATAATGTACTATTTGAAACACTAGATTTGCCACTTAATTATGCACTGTCTTATCAAGTTATACAGTTGTTTTCTCAATATGACCATATAATCCACGAAGGTGAAGCCAAAATGTATGCCCATTTTTTATTAATGTCTCCCATGGGCACCTACCACAGAACAGAACACATTGTAAACATTCAGTAAAAATGTGCTAGGTTTAATTGCTTATTTAAAAGTTTGTGGGCTCCTGGGTGGCTCAGTCAGTTAAGTGGCTGACTTGATTTCAGCTCAGATCATGATCAGGTCAGGTTCCCAGTGGGGAGTTTACTTTAGGATTCTCTCTCTCCTTCTGCCCCTCTCCACTCCCTGCTTGCTCTCTCTCTCTCTCTCATAAATAAATAAATCTTTAAAAAGAAAAAAGTTTGTTACATGTAGAGAATACACTAAATTGAGTTGCACAGAATAACAAATCTATTGTTTTTATTAGCTTACTATAATATATAAGAGAAAAGAAATGTCAATGTGCATATCTGAATATACTATCTGCTATTATCACTACATTTTATGTATTGAAAGAAAGATATTTACATACCTGTGTAAGTCTTCCATGTTCTTCTCCCACATCGAACATATTAGTCCAGATCGCGTTTTGGATAAATTGCCCATATAATTTTTGCCATTCCCACGATAACAATCTAAACATAAAATATATGAAAGAGGACTAGTGAATACAAGGAAGTATAGAACAAAAACATTTATTGCAACCATGCAATTCATGAAAGTCAGCATAAAAGTTGACAACACACTGTACAAATCAAAGATACTCAACTATTTCAGATTAAAGCGTCTTTATTTTCAGCCAAATTTCTTCTTCCTTAAAATAAGGGTTTATGGATTTCATTACAAATTTTTAAAATAATCAAAGAAAAATTAAATGAGTGGCCCTTAAGGATACTAAAGAAATGGGAATTTTCAGAATGACATATATATTTCCCAACATTTTCTTCGGAACAATTTTCTCCACAGAAAAGTCACAAGAATGATATAATGAACACTCATATACTCGTCACATTTATTGTGTTTTGGTTTTCGTCTTTTACGAGATTAACATTCTGAGTCACCCAAGCCAGCTGTTTTGCAAGTGCTCTTTAATTCCATTCCGTCTGATTATTCTCTCATGATAAAAATCAAGTTAAGGACAGGATTGGGGCATAGAAGATACTTTGTCCTTTTCAGAGCATTTTATCTTGTGACATCTGTTGTCAGTTTGTTCCATTATTGGTGGTGAGTTTGATAACTTGGTTAAGTGATGTAGAGGAAAATTGTTGGGGCCTCTGAGACTAAGTATCTTAGTTCCACCAAGTTTTCATAAAATGGCTTAGGCATAGTGAATACTTTTGCATGAATTAGTCATTACCAGGCTGGTTTTAAAATAGTTGTTTTTCAACTTCCTACATTTCTTTATTGATTATCATTTCTCTGTAAATAAGAGTTTTTCCTTCTCTCCTACTCCTTCTCCTACTCCTACTCCTACTTAATAGAATACTAAGTATTCTAATACTACACTGGTGCCACCATAGCCACTGCTGCTACTACTATTAGTAATATAGTGCCTGTGGTAGAAGTGGGACTATACACAGAGACTCTAGTGTCCTCTTTGTACTCAGCATGAGATACAATCTATTCCTGTTGCTCATTCTGATACTCAAAGTTGTTCCAAAGTTAGCTGATGGAAGCCACTATAAACTGACTTCTGTGCCTTTTACTGTGTCCCATGTGGTTTTTTCACTTTTTTCTCAAATGAGTAATTTGTGTTTTATTAAAATTGATAGAATTGTCCATATTCCTAATTTTAAAATAACATGAAAAAGAAGTCAAGTTCTTCCAAACATATTGAGTTGTGGTTCTACATTTAAAAAGAAATATTGTTCCAAATTTTAAATTAATAACACGTATTTAAAAAATGACTACCTATTAAACATTCCTGCTTTTTATATGACTGAGAACTGTAGATTTGACTATAAAATGTTATCTGCAAATATACATCAAGATTATTTCTGTTTTAAACTTGGTAAACTGGGAGCCTGGGTGGCTCTGTTGGTTAAGCATCTGCCTTTGGCTCAGGTTGTGATCCCGGGATCCTGAGATTGATTCCCACACGGGGCTCCCAGCTTCTCCCTCTGCCCCACCCCTGTTCATGCTTGCTCTCTCTCTCAAATAAATAAATAAAATCTTTAAAAAAAATTTACAAATTAACTTGGTAAACCATAGTCTATCATCATTGGCTTTAAATATGCTTTGTAATTATAATAAATAGGTACAAGTCCTAATAAAAATTTTAAATAATTTAATAATTTGTTCAAGAATCAGTTAACATAGTGAAAAAGAAATATAATAAGTATATTCAATAGTCATGTTTTCAAATCCATAGGTATTTTGTAATAGCACTATAAGGAATTTGTCTTAAATATAAAAACTCAAATAGGATAAGATTTGATACAGAAAACACAGCAGTCATTCCAGCACACAATAAAATTGCTTTCAGAAAGCATAAACATAAAATTCATTGCTTGTACATAAGCAGAATATACCAATGAAAACATTTTCCTCTGATGGTGTTTGTTTGTTTTTCTGATATTGGGAAAGTTTAAGTCTTTAGCTGTTAGGTAGTAAATTCTTTAGACAGAGTCTTACTTAATAAAGTAATTGTGCAATGCAGTATACAGTACTACTTTTTAATAAATTTTTGGGTTTTTTGCATGTATGTTTTCTATATTGGAGGAAGAGATCCTCTTCTTCACCACTACCCTTTTATTTGAATAAAGGCTATGATATATATTTTTTCTTCTTAGTAAACTTTCTATTTTAGAATAGATTTAATTTATAGGAAAGTTGTAAGTTGATACAGAGTTTTCATATACCACACAGTTTTCCCTACTTTTAATACCTTAACGATATTAAAATGATAGATTTTTTGTAACTATTGAGCCATACTGATGCATTATTAACTGAAGACCATATTTTGGTCTACATGGTCTGAGAAATATCTTTAGCTGTTAACCTAATATTCTTTTTTGTATTCTAGGATTCCACATATTACATTATATTTAGTTGTCATATTTGCTAAGGCTTTTCTAAGTGTAAGTTTTTAGACTTGCTTGTTTGATGACCTTGTCAGTTTTGAGGAAAATTGGTCAAGTATTTTTTTTGAGCATTTTTTAAAAAATTTATTTATTTAAGTAGACAGAGGCAGAGGGAGAAAAAGAATCTCAAGCAGACTCCCCCAAAGGGCACAGAGCCTAATAACATGGGACTCAATCCCACTATCCCATGACCCTGAAATCATGACCCAAGCCAAAATCAAGAGAGGGATGTTTAACCAACTGAGTCCCCCAGGCACCCTGGTCAAGTTGGTTTTTTGTTTTGTTTTGTTTTTTGTTTTTTTAATGCCCATCGATTGGATTTGTCTGATGTTTTCCTCATGATTAGATATGGGTTATAGGTTTTTGAGAAGACATGAGGTTTTTTGTTGTTTTTTTTTTTAATTTTATTTATTTATTTGACAGAGAGAGAGAGAGATCACAAGTAGGTAGAGAGGCAGGCAGAGAGAGAGGGGGAAGCAGGCTCCCCGCTGAGCAGAGAGTCCGACGCAAGGCTCGATCCCAGGACCCTGAGACCATGACCTGAGCCGAAGGCAGAGGCTTTAACCCACTGAGCCACCCAGGTGCCCCGACATGAGGTTTTTTTTTAGCACTTCTTAACCTGCTAGTGAAAGATATTCCAGACTCATCTTGTTCTTTTCTTGTCCCAGGCCTCCTGGAATCATCAGTTTCTCCAAGAGGCCTTTGTTTATTTTAGAAATGAAAAGTAAGCAGAAGATAAGAAATAGATGCCAAGGTTGCTTTTGTTATATGTGAATTTAAGCATAATTTCCATGTGTTTGAAGGGAATTTATATATACCTACTATTTTTTAGAAATCTCAGGGTATTTTGTTCATTACTTAAGTTTTGGTCCTTTACTTTTTAGTTTCAGAATTTTTATATATTAAAAATATTTTCTCTTTATCTATAATATGCATTTCAACACTTATTTCCAAATTTGTCATTTGTCTTTTATTTAAATATGGGTTTTGGAGGCACCTGGGTGACTCAGTTGGTTAAGCATCTGACTCTTGAATTTGGCTAAGGTCATGATCTCAGGGACGTGAGATCAAGCCCGGTGTTGGGCTCTGCAGTGGGTATGAAGCCTGCTTAAGATTCTCTGTCTCCCTCTCCCTCTGCTCCTCCCCCTAACCCCCACTTTGCTCCTCCTGTCTCTCTCATGCTTTCTTTCTCTCTAAAAAAATAAATAAATAAAGATAAATGAATGGATAAATAAATATGTAATATTATATACTATATATATAAGGTGTATGAGTGTGCATAAGCATTTGCCTTAGTAGGTTTTTAATGTAGTTTATTGGTTTTTTTTTCTTTTACTGCTTCTAGATTTTGAATGTTAATTAAAAAGCTTTCATCGTATCTAAGTTAAAAAGGAATTCTTCCAAGTTTACTTCTAGTATCTATATGGTTTCCTTTTGTACATTCAGATCTCTTATACATTTGGAGTTTATTTTGGGGTATGGTATAAGGCATGGATTTAATTTTATCATTTATAATTTTATCCATTACTGTACTTTAAAAGTTCATTTTTCATTTGGTGATACATAGTGCCACATTTTTAATATCTGTATATCTGTATATCTTACATATCTGTAAGGAGTCTGTTTCTGCCCTCTGTGTTTTTTCCAGTTGTCAATTTATTCATTGCACTAGAACTAAAGTCTTACTTACAAGCCGTTTATAAAATGTTTTAATATCTGATAAGGTTAATTACCTCTAATCAACCCCTTACTTTTCAAGATTTTACGTAGTATACTTATGTGTTTACTCTACCAAGAGAACTGCAGAATCAGTTTGTTTGGTATCAGAAAAAGACTTATGGATCTATTTATTAATATCACATTACATTTATAAATTAATTTAGGTATGGGTGCCTGGGTGGCTCAGTCCGTTAAGCGTCCAACTCTTGATTTTGGCTCAGGTCGTGATCTCAGGATCTGAGATCAAGGTCCAGGTAAGGCTCCATGCTGAGCTTGGAGCCTGCTTAAGATTCTCCCTCTCACTATCCCTCTGCCATTCCCCTGCTAGAACTCTCTCTCTATAAATAAATAAATAAATAAATAAATAAATAAATAAATAAATAAAAATTAGCTTAGGTGGAATTTATGTATTTATGATGTTGGTTTCTCATATCAAGAACAACGGATGCTTTGCCATGTTAAAGTACACTTTTATGGCTTTCAGTGATGATTTTAAAAATTTATTACACGGATTTTGCACATTTCTTTCTAAATTTATTCCTGTTTCCATCAGTTTTGTTATTACATAGTTTTCACCTTAATTAAATCTTCAAACTCATATATGAATGCTATCTTACTGCATTTTTTATTACTTGAATTCAGTTTTCAAAGTATATTACTATTACATCATTTGCATAAATAAAGAACTTTGGCTTTTTTACCCAATTAATATCCTTTCTTATTTTTATGGAATAATATCTCCAATACAGTGTTAAAGAGGAATATGTTAACCTATGTTAACTTATATTTTACAATGTTAATGAGTAAAGATAGCATACATTATAGTTTTCTTTTTTAACTTCCTAAGAATTCTGTAATGTTTCTCCATCAACTATAATGGATAAATGCTTTTGTGTATGTGGGCATGTCTATGTGTCTATATGTGTATATGTTAAAATGTGAATATATATTTGAAGGAAGTCTCTGTCTCTCTGTTTATATATAGATAATATAGATATAAATATATGGATATGTGTGTATAGTGTATGTATTCCAGAAATTCTTATTTGGGTACTTTTATGAGACAGGAGTGAATTTTATAACAGGAATTTCAAAATTTATTGACATTTATTATATGATCATTTTCCTTAGATTAAGACAAATTATGTTAATGAGTTTCTAAAAAGGAGTCATTTTTTTTCTTAGACTAAACTCCATTCAATCATTATGTATTATTTTTTAAGTTGCTTTATTGGGCTGTTCACTCAAATTTCATTTAAAATTTTCATATTCACAAATGAGATAAGTTTACTATTTTTTTCTTGTGTTACCTTCATCATGTTTAGGTATTAATAGTATAATGTCATCACTGCTGATGGAAGTTTTACTATATTTGTTGAGCTACATATCAATATATGTAGCATTGAGATTATCTGGTCTGTGAACGCATCTAGGCACAGCATATTTTTGGTGGAACAGTTTTCATTAATAAATTTCCATATTTCTCCTGTAAGAATAGGCCTAATTCTTTGACTAATTGAGTTGATCAGGGTCAACTCAATTCAAATAATTTTAATTGTCCTAGTAAATTATCCATTTCATTTTTATTTTCAAAGTTTCTCACATAAAGTTATATAAAATAGCCTTTTATGTCTTCTAATTTTCTTGTTTCAATGGTTATTTCCCCCTTGATAATTACTATTTTATATTTTTGTCCTATCTTTTTTTCTTGAGTCAACTAGCTGGTGATTATCTATTTCGTTAATTTTTTCAAAGAACCATCATTTTGCTTTATTCATTAATTCTACTGTTCTTAGTTCTAGACCTTACTAATATCTGCTTTATCTTGGTTTTTTTTTTTTTATACTGCTTTTGGTTTATTTTTTTCCCCAACTCTTAAGTTTGAAATTTCACTCACTTTCTTCATCATTTATGATATTGATATAACCATTTAAAGCTATGAATTGCATTCTGTTTACTACTTTAAGTGTATATTATATCATTTAATAAGGTGTATTTTAAAAGCATTTTTAAAGAAAGTCTGTAATTTCAGTTTTCATTTTTAATAGAGTTATTTGATATTCAATTGGAAGAGCGTTCACATATATGCTAGTTCAGATGTTGAAAGATTTAGGAAAACATTTCTAATTCATCAATCTCTATGTGTTTATATGTTATATGGAGAAGGATAAGAGCAATATCCGTTCAAGTGTGTACATGTGCATGCATGCGTTACATATCACATATTTAACAATGCATACCATTAGCTTGGCAGTATCACACAATGACATAGCCATTAAAATTTCATAGCTTTATGTTGGATTAGCTAACAGTCTCTCTTAAGTGGATGTCTTCATTTTTGACTTGCCCCACAGAACCTAGCACATTATTGCATGTATCAGGTATAATATATTGTTAAAAATAATATAACATATTGTCAAAAGGAATGGAAAGTTCATTTTAAGGAAGGTTGTATTCAATCCCAGCTGTGCTAATTTGAGAATTTAGGCAAGTTATCTAAATTTCATAAAACTAATTTCTTCATCTATTAATTTATAGATTTACTTAAGCAATAGCATCAGCTTAACTTGTACAATCCAAAATTCTCATATTCTATTACCTGATTCTTTGGTAAGTGATATATATGTACATGAAAGCATCTTAATATACCTAAGAAGCTTATTAAACCATTGTTCTCATTTGCCTCTATCTCAAATTATCAATGCATGTTTAAATGAAAAAGACAGGGACAAAGAAGATCCAGCTGGTACTAAACCTCCTTTAAACATTTGTGTCAACTTTATTTCCAACTGACCTTTAAAATCTGCCAAAGAACAGTGACATTGACTGAAAAGGGTCTCAACCTCTCTTCCCTCTACAACTTCTGAAAGTTGCTCATGAAAAATGGCACTGCAGAAAAAGTTAAAGGATGGACGAAGTATGTATAGAATAATAAATCTATGAAATGGAGCTTTAAATTTGGTTTGGGCTTTTTAGGATGATTTAGGACCGACCATGACCATCATAATTGAATTTATGGGCAAGAATATGATTATTTAAAAATAATAACCCTCAATTCATTATATACTAATAAATGCCCAGATTCTAACATCATCATTAGCCTTTGACAAATGATTTCTTTTTTAAACCTACCTCAGCCTCAATCTGACTTTTCTTTACTGCAGCTCCCTGAAACAATGGTCTTCAATGGCATCTATGTTTCCCAGTACAATGGTGATTTATCCCAAACCCCACTGCTACACATCATCGCCACTGCTGACCCCCAGGTCCACATCACTCTCCTCACTTTCCTGAATTACTGAAACAGCCGCACAACGAATTCTCCTCTTTGGGAGAATTTGTCAAAAGTTCAGAAAATCTGGCTATTTTCCATAATGCACCTGGAGTCATCCTGTTAAAACTTAAACCAGACAGATCATCCAATTTATCTTTTCGGAACCGTACGACAGAGTCCCTTCTCTTTCAGAATAAAAGCGTAAATCCTTCCAATTCCTCTAAGGCTTAGGCAATTTTAGTCCAAATCTTCTCTAACCACATCCCCTGCGACTCTCCCCCTTGCTCTGTACCGGCCACAGTGATGTGCTTGCTGTCTCTTTACCTTTCAAGCCCTGTCCCATCTCATGCCATTTGTACTTGCAAGTTTCCTCTACCTCAAATGCTATTTACAAGTATATGCACATGGCACATGCTGCTTCTTCCAGGTCCTCCTTAAGTGTTGTTCCCTTGGTACGTCAGATTTTCCCATACCATTAAAATATGAAATAACACCCTCTCCTCTAACCCTGAGACATTTTTCTCTCTGGCGCTTACCACAAGCTAACTTATTCCCACTTCCATTTTTCTTGTTTTGTTCCTGTTTTCTGTTTGCTGGAGTTTCTGGAGTTCCACAGAGTCAGAGAATTTTGTTGTGTTTACTAGTATATCACCAGTGTCTAAAACAGAGCCTGGCACTAGTATAAGCTCAAATAAATGAGTGTTGAGCAAAAGAATAAAAGAAATGCAACTTCAAACTTGGTGATTTTGTTTGAGAACCAGCAAAACCAGTGCAACAAGAAGTAGGTCTCTCTTGAGGCATTTCCCCTGAATTTAATCGTGCCCACCCTGCAAAATGTCAGCTATTACCTTGTCCACTTGACACATCACATTTTGGAATTTGGGAGCAGTAGCCAACTCGGATGTTTGGATCAGTGGTAAAACACCAGGGTGACTCAGCCCCATCTGGATTTCGGCAATAATTTTCTCTTAGGTCCCTATTGAGAATAAGAATGTTAACGTAAATTGCTGAGTTCTTACAAATGGTAAGTTAGCGCTATTACATTTCTAGAATCCCAGAATGCATGCATGTTTATAAATAGAGTTCTAACTTTTAGATTTAGGATAGTTATAACAATTTAGAATTCAGTATACACAACTGACATTGCCCATATTACTGAAATAAAGGCTGTCAGATGTCAGTATTCTTTTCATTCCACAGGCCTGGAGTTCCACACAAACACTATTGCTTCATGAAAGGGAAAAAATAGTACCACTTCATTTTTCTCACTCATTCTCTACACTTGGACTCTCAACTATTACAATTTTTAAAAACTAGCTTATTATTTATTATGTTTTCATGGCCCATATATAATGTAGAAACAACATGTATCTCTCTTTGCTGAAGAAAGGCTATTATGAATAACTGTTAACTACTCTCATTTAAAAATGGAAGCTCTACCTATCCAAACATTTGATACAAAAAAACATGATAGCTATTTCTTCCTAGAATTCTGTACTTTTTTGACTTAATTTGCTGCATAGATTTCTTTCCCTTACAAAGTACTTCTTTATTGATTCTCAAAAGTTATTTGAAATCTTTATAAATATTTCTATAAAATTAAGGCCTTTATAATACAGAAAACTTAATTGTAGAATAAATTGTCAATGTAGTACATATACAGCCTTTATTTTAGCAGTGATTTAATTAACACTGAAACTTCTCAACAAGGAAAAAGTCTTTACTAGTATTCTCTATATGTAAAAGAATTTTACCTTAACAGAGGGTTCACATTAAATAAAATGTGGACTTCATGATTTACTCTTCTGAAAAATGTTCTTTAATTTGAAACAAGCATGGGTTTTCTCCTCATAGACCCCTGGCTAGTAATTTAACAAAATTAATATTCGATCTATTAGAAACTGCCTTATTTGTATCACTTAGGTCCAATTAGAAATACTACAATTTTATTAATACCCAAGTTCACCATTAGAAATGGAGAAGTTTTTTAAGGAAGAAACTTGGGTTTTCCTATAAAATCAACAAGTTAATAGGTTATCTAGTCAAAATAGGTGCTGACACAAACTGTGTTATTTAAAATTATGATTGCCATAAGTTAATTGTCAATAGTTAAAGCCACTGGACAGCAAATGTTCATAGTTGCAACTCATATTAAAGTCATTAGTCTTCTTATAAAATGCTAAAATGATTAAGATAAAGATAATCTTTTATTTCTTTTAACTAATTTGCACTTACATTTTAAAAATTTATGTCAGTATAAAATATGTGCATTGAGTTTTACATCAAGATTACACAAGTTTGCTATTTTAGATGAATAATTGCTTAGTTAAATTCTTTTGAATATTTTTTTTGAATATTTGTACATACACAATTTCTTACTTGAGTATTATTACCAGTCATTAGAAATTAACGAAACATGTGACCGGCACTGACACTGTCTCTGTTTGTCTTAACTAATCTTTTCTCATTTTCTTTGCTTTCTCTACTTTGGTATTTATTTCTGAGGTGTGAAATACAAGGGTCAGGAACAGAGAGAATTGCTATGAAGAAAATGAGGGAAGCAAACCCACAATGACAAAAATTTGTTATTATAAAATAATGAAAAAATAATAACATGAATATTTACTATCTAAGCAAATACATTGAATTAGCTAAACAAACAAACAAAAAACACCTATAAAATATCTCCTCTCTCCAGTGGATGGGCCAACTAGTGCTCATACTTCTCCATCTTGAAATGTTAAGCTCTCTTATTAAAAGCCAATTACATAAAGCCAATATATGTTATTTATAGGTGCTATTTCAGCAAAGCCACTATGAATGGCATGTGTGTTATAAATTTCAAAAGCAATCATTTTATGTTCCTCATAACAAGGTGGACAATTTAAAAACACATGGCATTGTGACTGTTCTGTGTAGCAAAAGTCAAGTGGTGAAAAAAAACAGCCATGGAGAAGGTACATAACAGCAATATAATTGATATTCAAGGGCAGTTTCTTTGGCTTGATTCATCTAAACAATTGTTTTACTTTCCCACTCTTGAAAGGAAATTCAGAAACAGCAGAAAACATATTTAAAATTTAAAAAAAATAATATTGCTTCGAGGTCGAAAACGCATCAGTTTACATTGTTGATTAAAATCAAGGTATTCTTCTTCTTGTGAAAGAAAAAAATATGTAATCTCCCTTAAAATTAATCTGAAAAATTAAGAAGGCACTAATTTGAAACTTGCCTGGTTATCATTGCCATTAATGATTTATTAAAGGCACCTGCAAAATCAAAGCTGTGATCAGAAACCTAGGGATGTGTTTCCCAAAACATGGTACATCAACCATCTGATTCAAAATCACCTAGAGTGTTCATTAAAATGCATATTTGATCTTAGACCTAAGCAATCAAAATATCTGGGTGGATGAATCTGCCTTTTAACTCCTGATTGTCCCTGGGCATACTAAAGTTTAAGAATTACTAACACAGAAATTAGTAGAGTAACCATTCCACCTCATTTCCTGCAGAGTCTACTGAAATTTGTATGTACCTAATATACTCACTTGCACTTGAAATTTTCGGGAGTTATGTCATGCTGGTGAGGATACTGGGAATCCCAACGCTGACATGGAATTCCATTCCAAATAGCATTGATGGTGCCCCGGTAGCCTTCTCCTTGACCTTGGATGCATTCAGTTGTTTCCATAGGGACATCTGTGTCATTCATAGTACCATGAGCTATTGGTAAGAAAAAATATTAAACTTAAGTAAAATCTTTTAATCTGTCATTTATCTCTTAATTTTAATTTGCATATGTATTACTAGGGTTTTCTGTCACATAGGTTTTTATAAAAATTGAGTAGAATAAACAATTCAAGTTATCATTATTGCTATCTCACGCAACCTAAAGGAATGAGTTTCCATGGTGGACTCAACTGTAGGATTTCTCTGCTCATGAAATAGAATGTTCTAGTTGGGCGTTATATAGACTAGTTTGAATAAGCATCATATAATAGCACTTAAATTTCCTGAATCTGTCTACTCATTCATTAATATTACATGTAAAATCTTTCTATTTATTAATGTTTTTTAAATATGTTTTTTAATCAGTTTTCTTACTTTAGAAATTGAAAAACATCTATTAAGTAATATAGTGACCACATAGGGATATTAAAAAGTGCTATGTTGGGGCGCCAGGGTAGCTCAGTCATTTAAACATCTTCCTTTGGCTCAGGTCACAATTCCAGGGTCCTGGGATGGAGCCCCATGTCAGGTTCCCTGCTCAGCGAGAAGTCTCCTCCCTCTGCCCCTCCCCCTGCTCGTGTTCTCTCTCTTTCTCTCAAATAAATAGATAAACTCTTTTAAAAAATAAATAAAAAAATAAAAAGCATTATGTTGTAAGTTTGGCCCTAAAAAAGTAAGAAAGGGAAAATTTGGTCTAGAGAAGTTATTTTTTTTAATCAATTTATCATTATTACTATCACCATCCAATTTTCTTTTCATTCGAACACTAAAATAGTATATTTTTGAAACATTCTTTAAAGGCATTTTACTTCCATATATCACTATAACTAATATATGCTGAATAGACAGTATTTTTGCATTTTAACATTATTTATTTATTTATTTGAGAGAGAGAATGCTCAGGGGGAGGGGCACAGGGGGAAGCAGGCTCCCTGCTGAGCAAGGGGTCCTGACATGGGACTTGATTCCAGGACCCTGGGATCATGACCTGAGCTGAAAGCAGACGCTTAACTGACTGAGCCACCCAGGTGTCCCTAGACAGTATTTCTGAAATGACTATAGAGTTAATCTTAATGAGTTTGTTTAAATACATATAAAAGTTGGTAATGGTATTAACCATGGTTTTCCTCCAGTATGATAAATATTTTCTAAGCTGGTATGTTAATTTTTTAATCAATTTGTCAGTATTAAAAGAAATCAGTTGTTCCTAGGCAGATTTATTTCCTGTGTTTTTTCCTAGTCCAAATACAGTTCTTACCACACGTTTCATGTAGATCATAAATATCTCCATAACAAAGAAGTACAAACCTAAAATTTTACTACCACTTGGACATTCTCTTTTGATTTTAATGTTTATTCAAACAAAATACAACTGAAAACTTTCTAGAGCAAAACTTTCTAGAGCAACTGCTTTCTAGAGCAACTAAAATTCATACACTTTCTCAAAACATACATGAAAATATTTATGGTTCAATAAAGTCAATGTAAACTCACCAGTTACCTTTACAATCTAAATGATCATTAAAGATGTCCCTGGATAAAACTCAAGCTGACACACTCTAAGACAGTTTAGGATTTGAATAAATTTGAATAAATGCCTTTGATTCATCCATTCTGGAATTATATGTATCAGTTCTCAAAAGAAGTCAAAATTAGACATGCCTTCAGAGGCTAGGGATGTCTATAAAAGTGTTCCATATTTAATATTTAATATTAATTTAATATTAAATTATATTTGATATTAAATAATAATAATATTATAATAATAAAATATTAAATAATTTAATATTAAATTATATTAAATTAATTAAATTAATTAATTGATATTAATTAATTAATATAATATTTAATATTTAATAGTGTAGGTTCTTTTAAATGGCTCCTCAATTTTATTTAAATATACTTCTTTCTGGAGTGCCTGGCTGGCTCAGTTGGTTAAGTATCCAACTCTTGATTTTCATTCGGGTCATGATCTTAGGGTCATGGAATTGAGCCCCACGTGGGACTCCATGTGCAGTGAGGAGTCTGCTTGAGATTCTTTCTGCCTCTCCCTCTGCCCTTCCCTCGGCTCACATATGCTCTCTCTCTCTCTCTAAAATAGATAGATAAATCTTTAAAATTAATGAATGAATGAGTGATTAATTAATTAATAAATACATAAATAAATTTCTTACAAATGATTACTCTTTATGGGGCTTAATGTTTTATTTCATTGAGTTCCATGCAAACTAAGTGGAACCTAAGTTTGGAGTTATTCTATGAAACTCAGTGAAAAAGAAGGAAGATTAATTAATGACCATGTCAACCACTGGAATATGTTGTATAAACGGATTTCCATAAATTGCCCTTAAAATAACTTTTCTTCAGTTCTATTTAAAATATATTTTTATTTCTTATGTATCTGCAGGCAATGAAAATTTGGCTCAGAAATACCCTAAATTAAAAGGAATTTCAAATGGAGATAAGCAAAATGTCCAGAGAGTGATCCACAAAGTGGTCATTGAGAGTTGATTTGTGAGAGTTAATATATACTGATATTGGTAACATATATCAATTCAAGAACAAAATTTATTGACCCGAAGAAATGACTTGTATAGAAAAAGTTAGTGCTAGTTAATCAAGTCCTTTATGCTTTTAATATTAAAGTTCTTAGATGAGGGGCTTCTGAGTGGCCCAATTGGTTAAACGTCTGCCTTTGGCTCAGGTCACAATCCCAGAGTACTGGCATCAAGTCCCACAGCTTCTCCCTCTTCCTTTGCCCCTCCCCCTGCTCATGCTCTCTCTCTCTCAAATAAATAACTAAATAAATATCTGTAGAAAAATAAAATAAAGTTCTTAAATGAAATAGAAAGTAAGATAGATTTTACAGGTCCTCGGGAACTATATTTTATCAAAACAAATGCCACCAAGCTACTGTATTTCTGATGATTTAAGTTAACTGTTAAATGACTCGAAGATAGTGGGTGTATGTGGGGGGGGCATCTTTAAAGGGTTGATAACTTTAAAACAGTTAAGAGGTCAAACTTGTACTGACCTATTTCATATCTAGTTACAAAACTATGATGTAAAAAAGACAAAAACAAATGTCTTCAGGAACCTATCAATTCATTAACTTAACATTTTAAGAAGTAAAGTTTTTATTCCCCACTTTTTGGGCACAAGTTTCTGGGAAGCAAACTGAGGTAGGATTTAGAACCCAGCAAAGAAAGGAAGGTCAGAGTTATGGCAGCCAGAGCAAAAGTACTTCAGTTAATCTTAGGGACTACTTTTCTGTCTTGGGTACTTCTACTGTCTCACTTTCCTGTGTATTTGTGTGTGTTTGGTTTTATATGTTTATTACTGACCTATTTTTCTCAACTATTACTGTGACATTGTGAACATGTAATCAAAAAACCCAGTCTTGGTGAGTTTCAAGGTCTATCAGGGCACCTTTGGCTAGATGTGGGTCCATCACATCTCACTGAGAACATTGCTAGAGGCTGAGCCCATGAGAGATTAACATGTTCTGCTCCTTGGACACTACAATGTCAATTTAAGATTAAAAATCAGATATCATTTCTAGAATGTGTTATTATACAAGAGTAATTGGATTTTCAAAGTATTTTTTCAAAAATACCTTCGTTAAAGCAACATTTTGTAGAAATAACCCATGACAATTAAAATTTGAAACACAGAGCCTTAAACTGAAAACAATTTAATTGCACTTTTTTAATAAAAGGAGAGATAACTAACAAATATTATCATAATTTATGAAGAAATCAATACCTAGGAAATTCAGTGAGTAATCACATGTTCATCAGAAAATTTTAAGAGGAATCATAAAATTTTAAGGCTAGTAGAAGATGAACATTTTCCTAATTTGAGATAAAAGTTTTCAAATTTTAGGAGTATCTGTGAAAAATATCCATATTACAAAACCCTAAGTAAATAAAAAAAGTTGAATAAAAATATTGAGGAAAATATTCACTGTTGATTCATCCATTAAAATTCCAGTGTCAAGTTCAGAGACCTAACTGTTGATACTAACTTTGCAATTCAACTGCAGAGTCCCCAACAAGTTTTAACTAAAGATTTTTTCACCGCAATCGTAAAATCCTCATTTGAACAGTTTTGTTGAACAGTTTTTTTCTTAACTTTCATTAGTATAATTTAAAATCTTTGATGTAAATGTAAAGAATCACTAAATATTCACTTATAGTGTAAGTTAAAATGAGTAAATAAAAAACACAAGTTTAGATTTGTTTTAAATAATTTGGATTACTTAACAGATCCTAATCTTTTGGTGGAAACTCAAACCTTTTGAAATTACAAAAATTATACAATACAAAGAACTACTGCACATTAATAAAAATAGAGCATAGTACAGAATAAATAGAACTTTTTATTAGACCTTGCTATAGACCGAATGCTTGTGTCTCCCCCAAATTCATATGTTGAAATCCTGTTACTAGACGAGAGTAATTGGATTAATGTGATGATATTAGGATGTAGGGCTTTTGGTGGGTGATTAGGCAGATCATTCATGAATGGGATCAGTGCCTGTATAAAAAAGACACCACAGAACTCCGTTACCTCCTCCACCATATGAGGAATCTCCTGGCACCTTGATCTTTGACTACCCAGCCCCCAGAACTGTCAGAAATAAGCATCTGTTGTTTAGAAACCACCCAGTCCATGGTATTCTGTTATAGCAGCCCAAGACAGGCCTCAACAAAATATAAAAAAGCCTAATCAATAATATTATTTTTTTAACTTTTATTTTAATAAGCATCTATAACTTTGAAATATATAACCTCAAACAACTTGATGGTTTTATTTATTCTTATGTTTTAATTCAGTGGAAATATTCCTTATGATTTTAACTATGAACTGTACTGAGATAATTTTTCGTTAACTAAAAAGTGACCTCTGAAGTTAGTATGCTGTATTTATCCCATTTGACACTCAGCTCCTTGAAGTGACCTCATAAACAAAAAATACATGATTTCTGGTGGCAATTAAAGAACAAAATGAAAAACTTGATGCATATTATTTGAATATATTATCTGATGAGGACCATGTGAATGATTTTTCATAGACCATTTACCTGTGATGTAACTGTTTCATCTTTGTTGCCTACATAGATAGTTCTTACTCAAACAACATGAATTATTCTTGAATTGCAATAAAATAGACTTCTTTGTCTGTCCTACTGTATAAATAGGAAAACTTGGTGCAAAAACAAAACAAATGTTTCATGCCAATCAATTTGGGAAAAGCTATTAAATTTGGGGAAAGCTATCCCCTTGAACTTAAAACTTTAACATGGGACCTGAATAAGAGAAGATTTTGAAGTGTCCAGTGGCCACACGAAGTGTTAAAAAAGCACAGTAACATCCCTAAATATCAGCAGACATTGATAAAGTTTAGCCAAAGCAACATGGGTATATTTTCATATACACAAACATTTTTGCAAATATGTCTACCAGGCACACTGAGAATAGTAGAAACACAAATAAGAGAGTTCCTCACAAATAAAACATTTGTTCAAGGCTGTCAGTAGTGGCTACCCTTTAGAGCAAGTGCAAAAATAGTTATATGATCCTTAGTGGCCTATGAATGAAGAAATGTTTTTCTTTGATGATTGACACAAAGTTTTCTATTTAAAATGATTTACAAAGAACATGTGCTACTGACAGTTTTCACTGTCCTTTTACAAAGTATTCAAATACTGTGGGTGCCTCTTGGAACATTCATTTCACTTTGCTGGTATGGATGTGTTATGATGATTGCTTGCTTATAATATCTGCTCGGGAACTTCGAGGTTTGAAGAGATTTTTTGAGAGAATAAACATTAACTGTTATGTAATCCTTGAGATGAACGTCTTGCCACCCAACAGAAAAACCATTAGAACAAGATGAATAATAATAAATCTGATCCATTTTCTCTGTGAAAGTCTAGCCAAATTTTTGCGGAGATACCACATGGCCCTGATGGAGGTCTGTGAAAGGCAATTGGAGAATATGAGTGCACATGTCTGTTACAGAGAGCCATGCTCAGAGCTCCATAACCTTTACATGAACAATTAGTAAATCCTTGCAATTACAGTCCCCTTCTCCCCCCAAAATCTAAATTTCCCAGTGGTGGTAAACTGTGTGTGGTGGTAGGAACTGCTGTTCTTTTGCCTATAGATAAAAGCAAGTTGTTCCACAGGCCATTGGACAAATACCTGATTCTTCCTTGGAACTCTTCACAACCCAGTCTACTCCCACTTCAGCTACTGAAGAGCAACTGAAATATAGGGTTTACTTTATCATGGTCCCTGGAGACTGAGAACGGTGTGTAAAGCTATTCTCCCGTCAACGGACTTGTGCTCTTCGGGCCACAAATGGCAAGATCATGTTCAATGAAAACTTAAAGAGCTTCTTGTTTTAGAATTGGCATGGGAAAGTAGTATAAAGACCTCCAAAGTACAAACCTCAAATTGCTTTCATGTTTGCTTTCCATGTGAACCTAGAATTCCTATCTGAAACTTTTCCTTGGACTTTATCCAAGCCTTTTCTGGTATAAAATGCTCGAGAGACAAGACTTTCATAAAAGGTCTTCAATTCTATACTCTTATTCCTTAGATGACTTGAAAAAGACCTCCAAATATGAGATCTTTCCCTTGAGAAAGGGTATTGATGGTATTGTTTTTTCCCTGACTCAGAATACAATGAGATTTTATGTCTATTATCTCTATTCTAACCTTGGATGAGATAATAAAATACAGAGAAATATAGGCTTTCTTTAAGAAAGAAGATAATTTGCTAAAATTATTTTCCCAACATAAAAACACACAAGGGTACATATTCTCTTAAAATGACACCAATGTACATTGGTTATAGGAAGGAAGGGTTCTTTTATTTATTACCAATGGCAACATGCCTACATTAGTCTGCTTGGACCACCATAACAAAATACCATAGACTAGGTGGCTTAAACAACAGAAATGTATTTCTCACAATTCTGGAGGCTGGGAAGGCCAAAATCAAGGTGCCAGCCAATTTGATTTCTAGTGAGAGTTGTCTTCCTGGCTAGCAGATGGCCACCTTCTTGCCATGTCCTTATATGGAGGAAAGGGAGAGATCTATTACTCTACTTATAAGGCTACTCATCGCAGCAAATTGGCATCCCATGTTTATGACCTCATTTAACCTTAATTACCTCCTAAAAGCCCTGTCTCCAAATATAGTCACATTGGGGATTTAAGACTTAAAGTATGAATTTGTGTGTGGGGGATGTTGCATGGTTCAGTCTATAACCATAGTTTGAATAGAAAGCTATCAAAAATCTGCCTAGGTCACATTTTGGAAATGGAGAGTTGTTTTATGGGTATAAAGTTTCAGTTGTTCAAGATGAGTAAATTCTAGAGAACTAGAGATCTGTAGTACCTATAGTTAACAATACTACATCATATACTAAAAAAATGTCAAGAGTAGATCTCAGGTTAAGTGTTCTTACACATAGATTTAAAAAAGTGGAGGGCAGACAGGAGGAAACTTTTGGAAGTGATATATATGTTTATTACCTTGATCACGGAGATGGTTTCATGGTGTATGGCTGTGTTCAAACCCATCAAATTGTATACATTAAGTATGTGCAGGTTATAGCAACTACACCACAGTAAGCTGTTAAAAATTAATGAAATGGTTCTGGACACTCATGTATCTAGAACTTAAAAGGAAAAAAGAAGAAAGAGGAGGAGGAAAATAAGGTAAAACATGATGAAATTTGTTTATATTCTTGGTAAAGAAAAAGCCATCAAGACAACCAGCAACAAATGAACAAAAGTAGCTCAGGGAAGCATGAAACCTCAGGATGAGTTGAAGAGATAGGAAGAAATCTTCCTGGATAGTAATGTCTGAGAAAAGCTAAGTTCTCATATGAAAATCTAGAACCATAGAAAAAATTCCAGGAGATGCGCTTGTGCACACATGCACACACACACACAAATGAAAGGCTACCACTGTTTAGAAATAACATTCATTCATTTAACAAATACTTGTTGAATCCCTGTCATGTCCAAGGTAGTGTACTCACACAAAAAGAGACATGATCTTTGCTCTGTTGGAACTTACAAATTTTGATAGACCTTTTAATCAAATAATTTCAAAAACAAATGTAAAGACCAGACTCTGACAAGTACTTAGAAGGAGAGGTTTATGGTGGTAAAAATATATAATAAGGAATTTGACAAGTCAAGGAAGTCAAATGAAGAAATGATAACTGAAAAGATAGTAACTGAATTGAAATTTGAACAATGAGTAGCTGTCCACTGGGTGGGGAAGGAAGAAAAAAATTTTCAAGGCAGGGGAGATGGCAGGGGTAAAGGCACTGTAAATGAGAATATGGAAAATATGAAGTACAGGAAGTAAGCTATTCTGGTTGGAATAGACAGCATGGGAAGCAATGTGGTACTATAAGAGGTTGGAGATGTGGGTAGGGAAGTAAAAGATGGTTTTGTTTTGTCTTTGTTCTAAGGTTGAAGGAAATCATTGGAAAGTTTTTACCTGGGGGTGTGGTGTGTGGTGTGGTGTGCTAAGGATAGGAAATGATATACTCAGATTTTTATATCATTCTGTTTGTAGTGTGAAGAAGGGATTGAAGGAAAAAACTAGTAAATATGGACTCAACTCCTTTCAAAAGGCCATTTAAATATTCAAGACAAAAATAACACTCTCTTAGATAAAGGAGACAGCAAGGGAGTGATGGCCAGATTTGAGAGGTACATACAAGATAAAATTGACAAGTCTTAGCGATGGTCCCAATGTGAGGAGTAAAGGAAAGATTATTCTAGGAAAGAAAAGAAAGGAAAGAAAAGAAAGGATTATTCTAGGTTTTTGGATTTTGAATATAATGGTGGTACCAGTCATACAATAGAGAGTTGAAAAGCAGATTAGACCATCCTACAAGATAAAGGAAGAATATGCCAGTTAATGTATATTCTAATGGAACCACAGCCTGTTTTTCTGAAAAACATACTTTTTCATTTTAAATTTGTTGTATTTATTAGCATCCAATTAGATTACTATTTTTAATGAATTAATATTTTAATTTATATTTTAACCTCCAATATAGTAAATATTGATTCATATAGTTTAATACATGATTTGGGGTTCTCAATAATGGTAGGGTATAAAAATATCTTCAGCCCAAGAAGTTTGTGAACAACTAATTTAAATAATCAATTAGATTTTCTATGACATATCAAACAAAAGACAGCTTTTCAATTGCCAGAGAACTATTTTCACTTCGGAATAATGTAATTGCCCCCAACAAATATTATTTCTCTCTGAAAAGCAGTGAACTAATTTATGGAACAAACTGTTATTCAGAATATAAAGTGATTATAGAGGAAAATCATAAGAAAATCAGTACTTCATTCAGGTGCTATACAGGACTTCGAATCTTGTTATATATTTTCAATGTCTTAAAATTCCAAATACCTGGAAATCTGTTAAAAATTATATAGCTAGGTAGACCCACATGTGGATGGGGCAGAGCAAAGGTCACTCTGTGGAGCACATGTGAAAGATGGTCATGGAATTTTTAAGGGAGAAGATCCATAAAGACACACCCGCCCATTAGTTCCTTCAGGCCAACATCTCAGTGTTCCATTTCATCCAGTTCTGCTCACTCAACTCAGATGTTCTTGGGATAACTTGGTGAAATGACTCCCTCTATGAGACTCAGTGAGCCTGCCTCAACATGGAGATGATGGACTTGACCCAAAATTCTGAATCAGGTGACACTGACCCCTAAAACAATCGATTGCCTTCTATATGCTCTTGTTGCCTGAGGAAGAAGCCTGGTAGAGGAGGAAAAGACAGAATAGGAGCCAGAAATAGGATGACATTCAGGGGTGGGGCACAGAATTGTCTCAGGAGCAATGGGAATGCCTGGACCCTGCTCAGAGGGCCTTGTACAACAATGTGATGTTGCAGAACAGCAGGAACCTGGTCTCTCTGGGTGAGGATAACTAGCTTCCAGATGACAAGATCTGCCCTTGGGTATCTGCATTTTCCCTCTGGGCCTCTAAGGAGCCCCTGCACTGATTGACTGAAAAACCTTATTGACTCAGAAATAGAAAGCTTCTTAATTCAGCATCTGGATTTGAAACTTCCCCCTTCAGATGACCAGCTTACTTCATTCCACATCAGGGGTAGTTCCGAGCTTAATTAAGTATGCTGAAACCTTATGGCAACTATAACACATCCAATTCCCTCTTTTTAACCCCTGTGCTTTTGATTCAGTAATTCTTAGAAGAGAACTGGACATACGCATACTATACTGTTCTGGATGCATTCAGAAGGAAGCAATCTGTTCATAAAATTTTGAAACCGCTTTTCAGCTTTCTTGAGTATAATTGTCAAATAAAATTGTAATATATTTTTAAAAAGATACATAGCCAGAATATTTGTGAGCGGTGGCCATTTGAGTAGAAATTGCCTTCTGAGGAATATGGTGTGGAGGATAACTGAGAAGGCCAGTCCCAGAACACCATGGCCCACATTCACTTTCAGGGATGCACTCACTGATTGTAGGATTAAAAGGTTGGAAGCAAAGTGACAGGAACAAATCTGTGGTTCATTCAGCTATTTAACAAATAAAAGGAACAGAACGAAGTATTCAAAACCTCAGCTCTGAAAGGGCTCTGAATATGCCCATGTCAAGGCAATGTCAGCTTTTACTTTACTAGTTAGAGCCAACGCTCTGAAGTCTAAATTTTATATAAGCCTTGGAGTGTTTTGTTCACTTCTATATCCCCAGAATCTAGAAAAGGGTTTCAGGCATAAGAGCTAGACAGTAAATATGTATTGAATAAATCCTACGGAAAAGGGGCCACCAATCTTCCTTGTGTTTTCTGTATGCTCCCTGGAATTGCTGCTGTGCAAAGATTTTGGCTGTCCCTGTTTACTTAGGATTTTGCATGAGTTTCAGAAAAGACTGAACTTAGATGCGCTCTGAGCACAGACATCAAGCACCTACATCTCGACCTAAGAAGAGCTAAACTTTCATACCTTTCTCCTCAAAGTTACATCTCTCTCAAATATGCACCATCTATCCAATAACTTAAAAAATATTTAAGACTTTCCTCTTTCCCTACCTCCACATCCAATTTGTCATTATATATTGGACACCCAACCTCTTCAATATTGTTCACATCCTTCGTCACCTTGTTATTCTCACTGCTTGCTGCATTAATTTACATGACTGAATTAATGCAACCTGTTCAAATCAGCTCTTCTCAGACCCACCTGCCTCCTTTCTCAGCCCTCCACGCAAATTACTGGGAAGGTATAGTAATTCTTCTGGTTCAGTGGTCTTTAGCTGGTGGTGGTGTTTTTGGCTTTGCTTTTGTTTTTTGTTCCTGTTCCTGTTTTGTTCAAAAAGAATTTTGAAAAAGTATTTATGTTCTCTCACATGCTTTTAAGTTGACATCTACATTTTTCATGGCTGCAAAAGATGTGATTTCTAGCATATGTTAACTACTGACATGTTGCAACCAAAAATTTTATATCACACTTTTATATGGGTGAATAGACTCTAAATACTGGAGTGATTTGATACCTACCTGTTCCTGGATAAGTGTACATTATCAAGCTCTTTTTCTCCTTGAATCATTTTTTTTCCATTCCACTTTACCCATGGAATGTTATTAGAATTTAATGTATTTTGTGTTGGAGAGACTTATTCACCACATCATACTTTTCTGAAATATTTTTATGTTTCAAAATTAATTATTTAAATTTCTTGTGACCACAGAATTCTAAGAGATAAATACAAATATACGCCACACACGCATATATACACACATGCACATATATATGTATATATTCTGGTTAGAATTATGTAACTATTAATAGTATATAAATGATAAGCAGCATGAATATATAGTATTTTCAAAGGTCTCTTGGTTTAGTGTCTTGTTTAGGTCTCTTGACAACGCACCGCATTCCACCACATTAAAATTCAGGAAGGATGGGCAGTTTGCCTTTGTTCAGTAGGTAAGAAAGGGAAATTGTGAATGGGAAGGAAGGATTTTGAACTTGATGAACTCCTTAGCAACACGTACGGTTCAAGCAGAAGATTTGGAGCAAGAATTCATATGGGAGTAAAAGAGCTAGAATTTGAACCTCTAAGCCGTCCTTGCCCACAGACCCTGAGGAGAGACTTCGTGTTCCCATGGGCTTCCTGGATACCAGTTTGGAGACTTCTGTAATTAGCTTATGTCATACATCAAAAGTGAAGATATTTTGCAGGTATAAGTAAAGTCCCTAATAAGTTGACTTTAAGTTAATTAAAGGAAGTTTACCAGGGGTGGTCTTGACCTAATCAGGCGAGCTCTTTAAAAAAGATGTAGAAGTCAGAGGCTTAAACTAGCAGAAAGCTATGCCGTTGGCCTTGAAGAAGTAAAGTTCCCTATTGTGGAGAAAGTCATGTGGTAGGAAGTATCAGGCAGTCTTCAGGAGCTGAGGACCTTAGCAAGCACAAGAAACTGAATTCTGCCAATAACCAGTGAACTTGGAATGGGATGCTGAGTCTTAAATGATACAGTCTGGCAGGCACCTGGGTCATGGTCCTGTGAGGTCCTAAGCGGAGAAATCACCTGAGTCATGCCTGGACTTCTGACCCCCAGATATTATGACTTAATAAGTATGCATTATTTTAAGCCATTAAGTTTTTGGTAATTCATTATACAGTGATAGAAAACTGTTACACAGTTAAAACCTTCACCAAATGTCTTGGTGTTGCATCATAGGCTATACTGTAAATGTAAACCAAAATATTTGGAAGCGTATTCATAAAACATTATATCGTAGGCTTTCCAGAATTGCAGAATGTCAACTTTAATTCATTTAAATAAAAATGTAGTCTCCATATATGATTTTACAAACCAAAAGCTTTCCTGTAATGAAATACTTCTAAAATATTCCCAATGTTTAAAACACTATTTTGTTCTTAACTATATAGGTTTGGCTAACAAATTCTACCATCCTTTCCTTAGAATTAACATCCTATAAACATCATCTTCTGTTTAACAAAGTCACCTGAATCACTGCATGTTAGTTGCATAATTAGCCAACTCTTCTTTGGACAGAAAAGAGAAAGAAATCCATCTAGTAGTGAGGAAGTGTCATATTTATTTTATTTCTTTTCTCTCACAATGTCTCTTAAAATAACCAAACACTGATTGGTAAGTGAATAGGAGGGCAATAGTGAATGTGCAGATGAGTATGCATGTGAACACGTGTGTATCTGTGTGTGCATTTATGCGGATCTTATTCCAGAGACAATTTATAAGAGTATAAGAGTACCTAAAACACACACACATACATACACCCAGAATGGAAGGGAAACATGTCTGTTTATAGTACCCAAGTAGTCTATAATGATGGAAAGCTTAACAAGATTTTAAAAGTCAATGAGTGGAACTAACCCAATCTATACGAAGAAACGCTGTCGCAAGAGTCATCTTTTATTTTAAGGGACCAAAGAGATGATTCAATTTCCTTGGAACATTGTGTTCACATTGAGAGCCTACCAGATTCTGCAGTTGTTTCACATATTCCAGACACATCCTCTTTCTCTGGGCTTTATTTGAGTTGTCCAAAACATTTCCTTTTATTAGCAGGTCTAAGTGGAGAGAGATTTACCTTGGCAGTATCACAGTGTGGATAATATTGAATTAAGTTTGTTCAAAGGAATAGTTCCATCAGGCTGTACAAGGAAAATATACAAATACCTATACCTATCCTCAGAACTGTCCACTTATCATTTAGGCTGCTGGTGCCTGATCTTATGTAGATTATTTGTCTTTATATATCCCTCTATATATGCATATCTTTATATTATCAAGCCAATTTATAATGCAATTATACCTTACTAAATTCATGTGATTCTACTGGTCTTAAAGCATTTTAGGATCCAGCTGAAAAACTAAAACCTGTACTCATAGAAATAAAAGCATGGCCAAATCTAATCATCCAGAATTATTTCAAAGAGTAAAAATGTGTAAGTTAACCGTGGAGGAGAAGACCAGGTATACAGATTTAAAGAGCTACCACAAAGCAAGTGAGGAAAGAAGCTTTTATGAAATTCAGGAGTGTCGAGTAAAGGCCAGTACATGGAAAACAACCATAGTGCAGCTAGAAGACAGGTTGGAACAGAACACAGGCTGTGGACAAGACAACCAGAAGTGTGGGGTCAGGAACTAGAGATCAAGGATGTGTGCAAGATTCTTCCAGTAGACTTCTTAGTCTTCCTTGCAACTCTGCCATTCACCAAAACAGGTTCATGGTCACTTGACAGCTCATGTTATGTCTGGGGAGGAACGGTACGGAAAGGATACCAGATTGGAAGGTAAAAATCTAAGGTCCAACCTTTCTGGCCCTAATGACATTAGGATACTGCACATAATCCCTGATCTTTTTCTCCCTCAGTGGATTTTTTTTTTAAATAACATGAGAATGTTTAGGCCTTCGCCATAAGTATAAATGTTTTGTGTATGTATGTTCACTTACATATTTATCTCTTTCAAAACAATGACTCTGAAAATTCCAAAGATTTGGGTAGAATTATGTAACACATTCTTAAAATATTAAAACCTACACACATTAAAGCATCAAGTAAAATAGCTGTTAACCTGTCTCACTAATAATCGCCTGCTTAGACCCAGTCTCTGAGAGGAAAAGGAAGCAATAAATTTGACCTTAACTTACCGCACATTTTAATTGCACAGTACTCCCAGGGGGTGTCAGGGTCAAGAGTATAGCACCATGGCCTCGGCTTGCCATCAGGATTGCGGCAATAATTATCATCAAAGCCTTTGTCGGGATATCTGCAAACCACACCAAGAAAAGTGTCATGTAAATCTGCCTGGAAACACCACCCACCCCTCAGCTCACAAAATAATGTTCCACCTAACTTGGCTACTACTAGATGGGGGAAGAAGAGATTTTCTGTTGCGCCTTATAAGAACTGCTATTTATCAACTATCACATCTGCTAGCTTATGCATCTAGTAAGTACAGAATACATCCCTTTTGCTAATAAGTTAGGTCCACTTGGTACCTGTCCACCAGTTGAGGTCCCAAACTGAATCCTCTTCTCACAAAGCCCAGTTAAGGACAGATTACATAAACATAACCTCAGGTAGAATGCTCATTAAGAAAAGGGGTCCTTTTCTGGGGCGGGCTTAAAGTTCAAACTGAAAGTTAGGTTTCAATAGTTCTGTTACTAATGATAGCTCAATTTTGAAAATAGAGCCCTTCTAGGTCGTACCCTCTCCTCCGCCAGGGCAAGAGAGAAACTCCATCACACCACTCTCTATATACCCTCCTCCCTTTAAATTAACAGGGTCCTGAATTGGTGACTTGATTTTAATTGCTACCATATTCCCTCTGCACTCACTTAAAAGACAAGAGATATACTTAAAAAAAACCCAAAACACACAGTTTGAATTTAATTTAAGAGAACAACAAACTAAGAGATAAAGAAAGAAAAACACCTTTCAGAAAGGTAGGGATAGAGCTTCCCCTATAATTGTTTGTATTTTTATTCTTTATAATAAAAATAAAGGAATTTTTTCAACTTAAGTATTTCATATGAAATGAATGAACCAAAGTAGACATATTTGTTTTAAACCATTTAAGCTCAAAACCTATTCCTGAGGAGAAAAGTAGTCTTGGTTGCATGACTTCTCCAGATTGGCAATTTTAAAATACGCTAGGATAAAGCAGCCAAAGAATTGTTTGCTTCACCTTGCATTCCCTTTCTATGGGCATAACCTCTGTCATGGTGTCACACATGTGACCCCACTTTACCTAAGTCACTGAAGATGTGGCTTTAGAAGGACATTGGCTTGTATTTAGCAATAATGCCTCCTCCCATAGCTTGGACTGTGGTCATTACTTAATGAACCTCTGTCTTTTTCCTGCCATGGAAGAGAAAGAGGAAGCTTCTGTTAGTGCTCCCCTTCTGCACCCCACTGATGCTCCTGTGTTCAGGACCATTATGATTTCAGGGACTCAGTCTACTCAGCAGAGTCCAGTCAAATGTGTAGCCAGCATTCTCATATACTTCATCATAAGTCCCTTCACCCCAAGGCTATCCAGAAAACATGATATAAAAAGAATTTCTAAGGTAGTTTGTCATGGAGCAAATACCAGTTTGTAAAAAGAATCATTGGAAGGATGATTTGGTAGTATTTTACCTTTCTGGCAAGAATTTGTGCCGGTGTGGTGTCTGATGATCCCAACGCTGACACATCTTGCCTGATTCGGTATGATCCATGGGACCTCGATAACTTTCCCCATTGCAGGTCATGCATTCAACTAATAAAATTAAAGCATGGCATATTAATTGCTTATGACAGAAAAATCAAGAACACCACTGTTCCATTGAAGGAACAGTAAATCACCTGTAGCAAAAAGATTTTTAGAACAATTTACATACCATTTTAATGTTGAATTGGAGTCTAATGTCCATAAAGAGTGACATAAAATACTCCCTGCAGAGCTCTTTATATAGTTTACATGGAATTTATGTAGTTAGTGTCATACATTTTTGCCATAGGGCCAGGATGCTACCTTTCTAATTTTTCAATAGCTGTCCAAACGGCACTCAGAAACTGGAAATATAAGAAAGGCCCTTGAGATCTACCCTTTGTTGGTCTAAAATGCACAAGATTTCAGTGTCTATACTGACAGCAGAAAAATTCCCTTCTCTCAACGTACCTCCAAACACATAAATAGGAAATACACAACTTAAAATGAGTACACATCATACCCCTAGGTTTAATGCCAAAATCAAGACCAGGTAAACTTGAGAGATCAACTTCAAACATAAGTGTGGTACTATTCAAAGAATAGGGATATTTTAAAAGAAATCATGACTCCTTTCTGTTCCTGAGTATCCATGTCGAATAACTGGGCAGCCTTACATTCTTATCTAGACTAGGATAGAAGATGACCTGCTATTGAACTCCTTGTACTCACTGTCTTTAAAATGTATAAGCTCATATAATTATGCAGGATCCCACTGATGATTCTGTGAGGTTAATTAATAGTTCTCCTCTGGCTGGCCTCTTATGTCACACTGAAAACTCTGAATCACATCAGCTAGCTGAAAATGAGACTTCTCAAATGGACAGGTTGATTTGTAGCACAGCAGGAATCCTGTGAAATAAATCATTGCTTGGCTTTCTTACGAATCCGGCAAACTTCCCCAAACACATCATTTGTATCTTGTGACTACTGACCATCTAAATTTAGCCAAAGCAGAGAAAAGATATAAATGTTTAGCTTTATCCATTGGTATCTGGCCTAAGAGGTATTTGTAATAATTTGGGATATAATATTAGAATAGTCACTTCTGGACCTTTGATTTTTATAACCTAATAGGACAGTAACTATTAACTTTTTGAAATAGAAGACCATTTGGCTTGATCCATCTACTTCTTTTTATGTAGCTTAATCTACGAACAAGACAAGGGACCAATTCAGCTTCCTCTCATTCAATTATGAGATTCCCTAGACTACAGTCAGTAAGCACCTGAACTATAAATGAGAGGTGCTCTTTTTGGCCAAGGTCATTTCCACATTAACATGCTCAACATAGGCTATACACTATCACATCTCAGCTTTCCAGTTCAATGGGGTACAGATTTATTTAGTTCCCTTCTTCAAAATCTTCACAGAAAATGATGTAGCATTTATCATTCTTTGTTCCTTTGTACTGAGTGAAAAAAAGAATAGAATACTATAGTCATGCATAAGAAATAAGTATCCACATATACAATCTCTAACTTTGTATGGTACACAGGAATCAGAATATATCTATGTCTCCTTTAGCAGATGCAAGTTGATAAGAGTATATCCCTTTCTAATGAGAGTGAATGAAATTATTTTCTGCAAAGCAGTATTGTGGGGATTATTATAAACATTTTTCCTAAGCTTCAGGATTTTTAATCTTCTTAAGGGAAAATATACAATTTAAATTAAAATTAAACAGATGATTCTATAAGACAGCTGCTTTACAAGAATGAGGTGGTAGATCACTGGTATTCCAAACCTCAATGTATATAAAAGTCACTTTGAGATCTTGTAAAAGAGCAAGTTCTGATTCAGAGGATCAGGACGGGGCGTCAATCATTAGTTCCCAGGGGATACTGATGCGTCTGGTCCTTGGAATTCACATTGAGTAGCAAGTGTGTGGATAATTCATTCTATTCTAGAAGTTCTAAGTGTTTGGCGATAATGGGTTTGTAGGAGAGAATGGATTTTACCTGGATATTGAAGGGTGGATGGATTTGGATAAACTATTATGGAGCAAAATAACATAAAATGGTACAGAAATATAAATTAGTGTGTTATGTTTATAGCAAAGTGAACAGAGAGTTATGGATACAGTTGCAGACCTAAGAAGATTTTTAAAAATAATAAAAGTCAGCAAGAATAACGTAAGATTTTGGTAAGCAATGAAAGTTATTGGGGTGGGAATAAAATGTGTCCTGTGATAGAACTGAGATGATAAATATATTATGGTTATACATTCTTTGATTACTCAGTACTTTTAACATATAAGAAATCATTTGGCCCTCGCAATGAGAAATACAAGGCTTACACAAGATTAAGGGGACTTACCTAAAACAGAAAATGTCAGACCTGTGCCTGGAACACAGACCTTCTGACCACAGTCCAGGGTTCATTCCATTCTTCCTAATTATCTTTTTGTCTCGTGTATTTTAATTTGTTTCCTATGCATTCTGATTGGTCATACTTTTAAGATAGACTCATAGCAATAATTTTAGAAAGTCAATCTTCCTGCATTTTCAACATTGTCTTCATTACCCCCTCTGCTTTCCTGTTCATAACAGTAGGTTGCCCTGTTGTACTCTCACCTATTGGAGGATGGGGAAAAGGGGAGCAAGTAGATTGGCCATTTTACTCAGGCTGAAAAGTTTGTTGTTTCACTGTTCCACAAGCCATCAGGTTACTAGTCAAAATTGCCTCAAGAAAGCCAAATTTTACACTCACAGTCACTTTTCAAACTTCCAGAATTCTGTGAAACTTCTAAGTTATCCAAGCTCAATCAAGCAGTAGGGATGGAATTCAAGTCCATCTACTCAGGGAGGTAGGTGAAAGTATGATCTATATAACACTGCACAGGCTGAGGATCGCCCCTCTTGCTCTATGTCCTTTTGGCTCTTTTTTTGTCTAGTGTATTATCCAACAGTTCTAGCAAGTTTATCCTTTTAAAAACAAAACAAAACAAAGCCAAAACCAAAAAAGCAAAAGCAAAACACTGTCCCAGATAACATAAACTCAAACTAAGTAAATGTTTCTATTCATAACTAGTTTTCCTCAATATACCTCTGGCCTAAATGAAAGTAAAAAACTATATTAACTACACATGAATTTTTAATATAAATAGGATTCATTTAGCATCTTTCTCATCATACTAACCAACTAACTCAAAAATTTTTGTGTTCTATTTTTCTCAATTATAAAACTACAAGTGATCTGAGTTTACAGACTAAAACTATTTTGAAAATATCTCTCAGAAAAATCCATGCTGGTGATTACTTCAGCAAAACTGTATGTTTGAAATATGGATAGTTTCACGAACCCACATTTATAAGTAATCATTTTATTTAAATCTTTCCTTTTAAAAAGCCTTCTCCACAGAATATGAAATTATACATATAAAGTTATAGCAATATTATTTGGGATCTTAAATGTAAGATATTAAAAATAATAATTATGGCTTAAAAATGTATTTACTTGAATATTTGACAGTCATTAAAAGAGACATCTGTTCCAATAACTGGTTATTGCTTTGTTCTAAATCCCAAGCAAGTGTTAGAGCAAAAAGTTGGATTTTAGATACCTCAGTTTTTTATATTTGAATTAAACATCAATGCTATTATTTTCTTTACATAATTGCATAAGCTTCTAAATGTGATATAAGTATTTGTTTTCTTTTGGAATGCTTAATATATTTCAAAGATTAAATTATAAGAAAATAATATTAATCACTGGATATCAGAAATACTTCTTTTATGAGCCAAACTTTCAGATAAATTTCAGATGATTATTGAGCCAAGCGTTTAATAGAGTTACGAAAATTTCAAGAAATACATCTACATTATTTTGTATATTTTCTATTATCCATTTTAAAATAGCTCTGTTTTTCTCTATTAATGTATTGACAGTGCTTCTTATTTTAGATCCTCTTCAGTAGAATCCTGCTAACGCATTATTCACTATAATGTGATTTAAATATCACAGCTCAATTCACACTCCCTGAAATATGTTTAGCCTATAGGACAGGTGTTGGTTCACTTCTCTCACAGGAGGGCTATTCAACTACCATCAGATTTCTAATTACTTCCAGAAAAAGCCTATCTGCAACCTTTAGTGCCATGGTGACCAATAGCATCATATGCCATTAATAGTAGTGAGCAATGCCCTTTTCTAAAGGAAGTGTAATGACTTCAAATTATAAGAGGATAATAGAGATGTACATTCTAATGAGATGAGGATAATTGGAAATAGGATCTTTCCAATTACTTCTTTTCTAGCACTTTTATTCTACATTGTCTATCAGTCCAGATCTATGCTAGTGTATTTTGATGAAGGTTCTTATAAACCAGGGGTGAGACATCACATTCCACACACAAACTAGGCAGGTAACATAAATACTCAGCTATTTAAAGTTTGACCAAATTATCTTCCCTTGAAAACACTTTCCCAGGTCAAAAAAAAAAAAAAAAAAATCACTGAACAAAACTCCTTGCAATGACTTTCAACCTCAGAAAACTGTGATAGTGGAGCATTCCCCCAAAAAAGTAGGGTTTTTTCTTCCATGTATAAATTTAAAACAAGTATTAATTACAGATTTATTCATACAAAACAGACTTGTTCATAACGTTATCACAGATCAGTTTATTATTTTTAAAAGAGAAGAAAACAACGAAAATGTTATAGTGAACAGAATATGATATGGAATGGGAAGTAAGAATTTACAAACAGAGATGGAATTGGCTCTAGCACATGAAGTCAAGAATTTTAAATAACAACAGAAAACAAATTCACCTTCTCCATGATAATTCGCTAACAATGGCCTTTTTATGTGATCAATATCAACCTAATATTAAATGGATATTTATGGAAAAATAGTTCAAAAATTTGGTTAATAACAAACAGGTAAGATATCTTTCTATAAAAATTGGACAGCATCCCAGCCACCCCCACCCCCAAGTACTTCAAAATCCGACTAAATTTCTATCAGAACTTAATTCATGTTTCATTTGGATTTTTAGAATTTTAGTTTCTGACAGAACTGAAAAGCCAGCTGTTCAGTAGACAGGTAACTAAGAAACCACATACAATGTTGAAGTGGTTACTCTTCCTTCTTGTCAGGCCTTCAGCTTTCCAGTGCAAGAGTGAGGACAGGGCCCCTTTATGCTGTGAGGGGAGGTAAAAACAGACATGGCCTTAGGGTGCCTGCCTTCAACACAGCGTGGGCTCTAGGGCTCTGATCTCTTCAGATACCATTCTCAATGGTGTGTAGTGTCAGTCTACGTATCAGGTTTGCTTTTCACCAGAAGGCACACATGCGGATTGAACTTCCAGCGACCCCTTCCCATATTCTCTTCTGGGCTCATATACTCTGGCCACACCACTTCCGGGTAGGTTTGACAAAATTTCTGCAGAAGCAGGTGCTGGATGAATAGAAATAGCATTACTCTTAAAGAGCTAAGCTTCCTTTGGCTCCCTTCAGGTGACATGTAGGAAGAGACTGTGAGGTATGTGAACTCAAGACAGTAGGTGAGGAAGCTCAAACTTTTACTCTCCCCAGAGGGATGCCTCAGGCTCCGTTGAAATTCAAACTGATAACCCTTTTGTATTAATCTGATGAAAATCAGTTTTTAAAATATCATGTAAAAATACTCAAATAATTACCTATAGTTGCATTTTAATGAACAACATATTTATTATGGTTTGATTCATCTCTGTTAACCTTTAATGCGAGTTGCAGTTCTACACAAAGCAGGAGCAGAGTGCCCCCCACGGCATTCAGGTTCATTTACCTTCTGAACACTGAGGAATGTCACAGACTTCGTAGCGTACCTCTGGATTGCTTGTGAAACACCAAGGTCCCCCTTCTTCCCCTCGAGGATTTCGGCAGTAGTTTTCCTGTAGGTCTTTACCCCGATAGCTCGAAGGCAAAAAGCTAGTTTTAAAATGATAATCATTACAGTATAAGAGCATGCAACTTTATTTTGGGCCTATTAATTTTACTCATTAGTGGGTAAGTTTTTCCTGAAGTACAGAAATCCTTTATTCTACCTCAGACTTCCAGAAGTACAGAAATCCTTTATTCTACCTCAGACTTCCATATCTATTAACTTGAACTCTATCATTTTCATCCATCCTTAAAATACTTAAAATTATAAATATTTCATTCAACTTCATTAACAATGACTCATCTCTGGAGTTGCTAATAGCCAATCATTCTAGAACCTAACTGACATTGTTGGAACCACAATTTCAAAGCTCCCCTCCCAGACAGCACGTGATTGAGCAAGGCCACTGGGGAGAGAATGGAAGAAACACTGCAGTCGACCTTGAAATCTCACTGTTACACAGCTTATCCGAGATAATTACTTGTTTGTTTATTGCTTTTCTCATGAAGAATAGCCCTCTTTTTTTTCTGCACAGTTGAGAAACAGGTTGATGAAGTGACACAAACAAAGGGTCTAGAATCAAATTAAACCTGGATTGAAATTTCAGTTCTCTCTTTTACTAACTGGAGACCCCAGCAAGTAATTTAGACTCTTTCAGCCTTTTAGCTTACCTGCACATGGAGTATAACCACAACTTACAGCATCTTACACTTTTTATGGTGTTTTGAGAAGTTCAAAGAGATGACAGAGTAATCGGCATTCGATAAATGCTACTTATTAAGTTCACTCCACTTAGTAGTCTTTACCATGTCATAGTGAAAAACAGAATTACTTATTCTCTTCAAAAATTTAGCGATTTTCACTGCAACTGGGGTTTAGTGCTTCCAGACCGAGTTTGTAACAGTTTGCCATTAGGTGCAGAGACTGTAATGCATTACCTTCATTTGAAATTTGTAATGCCCTAGTTATAGTTTTCTTATCAGCATAAAGTATTTCAACACAAAATCAGAAAAATCCAAAGCCTTTTTTATTCGTTTGTACTGCTTATGCCATTGGCCTCAATGATGCTTTCTTCTGCTAGACTGAATGCAAAAAAATCTTGTAAGGAAGAATATATATCGTGGGAAACACTAAACTTTTTTGAAAATCCAGTTACATTTTCGATACTCAGTTCATTGTTGCTATAAAGCTTTATTTCTACTCTTACTGTTTCTGAGTTCTGACTTGTACTTCTAGTGAAGTCAAAGGATTTTATTCTCTAGGTAAAAACCATTCAAATGTGTTTCTGATCCATTGAAACTTATTTAGAAATCATTGTTTTTTTTTATGTTGTGACACAAAATGTATATGGATGTGCACTGGGTACTGAGAAGTATTTTGCAATGATATTATTTCATTTGGACATGAAATATACCAAAGTTAAGTCCTCAGAAAATATAAATTATCGGTTAAAAAGAGTCTACTTTAAGAGACTTACTACTAACCATTTTCAAGGAAACTAGTATCATAAATATTATGAAACTTCAAAATGTCTTTAGATAGAATTTATATCCTTACTTCATTAGAATTTTAAATATGGGGAAACAAAAATTAGACATCAGGCCATATGATTGACGTAAATTATAATACAATTAAAGCTCCTCATGATTTTATAGTTCCTAATAGTATGTAATTTTAAAAGAAAAAGAAGGCATTTTTTCTCTTATGTTTGGCCCTTTTATTTCAGAATAGCTTAGGATACTTTTTGTTTGTTCCACTGCTTGAAATTTTCTTTCAGTTTTGCCAGTTTTCCAACTTTTCATAGTAAATTTCTGGTGAAATACTCATTTTTCCAACAGAATCAAAACTGACTTTTACTTCAGGTTGTTTTTTGTAAAGAAATGCATAAATTTGCCTAAGAAAATACTCCTATAACTCTATTTTATGAAAAAACTTGGTATAGTAGAGTAGAAAGAATGTTATTGTTAATCACAAAATCTACATTGTTGCCCTAAATATATCACGTGGCTACTTATATGACACTAGTCCTTAGTCCCTACCTGATTTATTTACTCTTTGCTTTTCACTTCTTCACTTATAAGATATATGGAGTGAATTTGATTATTATAAAGTCCTTTTTTGTTATTTTATATATTGAGTTTACTTAGAAGAAATTAAATAATGGATTTAGTACATGTTAAATACACACATATTAAAAATCAGTGATTTTGGAGAAGACTTTTATTGTATACACACACACACAAACACACATAGAACACATATACCTTGCCAGTGGATTTGTAAAGCTAAAAAGAAGCTGTAAAGAAGTAGTGAATGAAGCAGTGAATGGTTTAGTAGTAAAAATACAAGTAAGGAAGAGAGAAAAAGTAGAAATCAAAACTAGAAATGGCAGAAATATGAATAAAATTTTCTCACTGGAACTAATAAAATGTAACTGAAAAGAAAAGGTGCTGCTTTCCATAATTCTATGTCAATGCATATGAAATTCCTCTTTAGGACATTCATGACAGTCTGGTCATCTCTTCCCTTCAGTCTTTGGTGTGTATGGCTTTTTATCCAAATTAGCTGATTTTCTTTTGTGTCCTGAGGTATAGCCTGCTTTTCTTTAGTATGCTATACTCGGCCAAGGGATAAAGCCAGCCTCGCTCTTTTCACTTTTATATGTCCATTCAACAAATGTCGAATTACACATAAGCCCTTTGCCAGCCAAAGGCTCTGTAATAAACTTTTATTCACATATATACTATTCATGGTTCTTTGTCATTGTTAGCAAGGCTTTAAGAGAGAGAAGTAAAGAAATATTTAAAACTTAGTTATATCATCATATACTTTGAATTATAAATTAGGTCTTCTGGGTGCTAGTCACCTTTTCTTTTCTTTTAATATAAACTGCATTTATGGGAAACTTGATCTATTCCATCATCTGCTTCATTAATGAATGCTGGTGGCCAGTGAAGGATATAGATGTAGATATCGGGTCACCTGATTTTCTGGTTAAGCTTCTATACTAATTTCATCATCTATCATCATCTTCCCATTAAGCCACTTGTAAAATATTTCAATTTAGGAGTCAACAATAAATCACTCTGCCAGACAGAGATATACATATTTTTTCCATTTCTTATAAAGTTAATCTTTAGGTAACACTTAAGTTAAAAGTGTTAAGCTATCATGCAGATAAACCAATAAGCTGCTAATTGATAAAAATTAAGTGTCACCATTGTTAAACAAAAAACAAAACAAAATATTTGATTAATTTGATTACTATACAAGATCTTCTCCGCTCTAAACCTCTATATCACAAGGAAATGTTTGTTGGTAAAATAGCTGATTGGACTGGGAAGCCAGTTCCCAGGGAGATCTATTTCACATGTACTCTTCTCACACAGAATCACAATCATAGAGAATTTGGGTTGAAATAAGACCTCTACTGGGTCAGTCCAGTGCACTCAACTAGGGTAGGATTGATTTCAAATACTTTTCCTTTGTTCATGAAAAACTTAGATCTATCTATTTAAATAAAATGTTTTCCTCATATGGTGTCATGGGAGTGACACCATGCAAATCTTTATGAGAGAAGAAACCAATTTTATAGGGTTTTTTACTTTGTAATATAATACTATGTTTCAGAGGTATTTGTGTGTTATCGTAAGTCTAATTTGGAAAAAAAAATTAGTTGTTTTCTGTTATTCGAACCCTGTAAACTAATCAGCATGGATACTTACTAGCCGGTGTTAATTGGCCGGGATCACAGGTTTGATCCCAGTGTGGAGCAACTAACTCTTTTTCTTTGTAGGAGGGACAATTAACTCATGTCTGTTTACAGAAGTAAAATCATCTTGCATAATTATGCCCCTCAAAAATGAATGAAGTGAAATAAAAAAGTGAGTTAATCAAGGCAAAGTCATCAACATTATTGCAAAAACAAGTCACAGTATGTGTCCTACTGCTCAGTGTTTCATGCCCTGTTTTATGTTAAAAACACAGGTTATGCAGTGACACTGGCTGGGCTCACATTCCGGCCAGAGCACTTACTAGTTGTGCATGACCTTGAAAAGTTCCTAAGGCCCTTTGTTCTTCAGTTTCACCGTATATAAAATAGAATTAATAAAACAACCCACTCTGTGGTTCTTGGGGGGATTAAATGAGATAAACAAGATAGACTGCTCAGCAAGGTACTTGGCCCCTGGTAAACTAGATCTTTCAATGCATTTACTAACCAGGGAGAACTGTTTTAAACTACCTTAGTTGCTGTTGAAATTATTTGTGAAGTAAGTCCTGAAAAACTGGGGCTAAATTTAGTTCTTTAATGAATATTAGAAATCTATGTTTCCTCCGTGATGACTAAAACTCTCAGACTAATGAGCCCATGGTTGCTTTGTTTACTCATCTTTAAATAGAATTCATCTGTTACAATGAACGCAATTCTTCTCTGCAGTGTAGACGTTTAATTCCCAAGCAATAAGAAGTTTTCTCCCAGTCATTAGGCAATAGGTGAAATGGGAAAGCTGGTCAATCTCTGGCATGAGTTATTAGCAGAGGTTCTCAATTTTGGCTGTACTTTGGAATCATCTAGGGAGCTTTAAAAAACAAAATACCAGTGCCTGGGTTATTCCCCTAAAAGATTCTGATTTAATTGGCCTGTGTTGATGCCTGGGTGTTGAGATTTGTTAAGGGCTCATAGCAGGTGATTTTAAAGTGTAGCCAAGGTTGTGTACCACCATAGTTAAAGTACAGTCAGGCCCTGGCTCAGGTCAGAATCTGATCCATCATATTTATATCACAGTCACCCTCTCCTCTCCAGCCAAAGAATGCTGTACTTTCTGGAAGGCAGAGAGAGGAGGGGAAAAATCTTTTTTTTTTTTTTTTAATCACCTTTTCATTACTTCCTCACCAACACCAAGATGTATAAGCTGGCGTTTTTGAGGTTAGATACTGTTAGGCCTCATCTTAATGATAAATGTATTCATCTCTGAATCTCAGTCATGAATTCACGTAATCCTTGGCTTAATGCAATTCAGCAAAATTGGCTGTTATTATAGAACCGTAGGATTATTCTGAAGGACTCACAGGAAATTGCTAACACACATATAAAAAGAAAGGCTCTACCCTCTTTTTTTCATGCTTTTCTTACCTGTGTTCATGAGGGATCATGGAATTCCAGGGCTGGCATTTGATGCCACTCTTAGTGATAGATACCGTTCCCTTGTAGCTACCTCCTTTACCAATGATGCAGTTTCTAATGTAGTCTATCAGAAGAAAGCAGGGAAAAATTTTATGACTATGTGTAACATATGTTGTATATATTAAAAAAGAAAAAGAAAATCCCATCCAAATCTTTAGGTATTTAATGTTTATAAGTTCTCCCAAATTCTCGCCTACAGTTTCTACTATTTTCAGAAAAACACATTTCAGAATAATATGAAACAAGAAAAAAGACTACTGAGAAGTTTTAATTTTGTGAGTATATTCCTGGATAACAACAGAGATTAGTCTATCTGCTTAATGTAGATTAGTCCTTATACACAGCTGGCCAGGCAAATTTAATTTGACAGAATGATTTGCTCAAATATACAGACCATTTTAAGAAAATGTTAAAAATAAAAAGTAATTTGTAAAATCTATTCAAATCAAAGGGTTACTTTAAGATAATAAAAATAACTAACCTGTCTTTATCTTAATAAAATTGTATAGGTTTTTGTATATGCATAGATGTGTATGTCTAAGTGACAGTTGTATTATGTCGATTCTTATTTTCTACATTTTTGCTAACTTTTCAGCTGTGAAACTGTAGAGCAATTAAATTTAAACAAGCTATATATTCCTATCAAATAATAGATATACAGTTGCTAGCAACCTAGAAGATTAAAAGATGGTCTTATACTAGATCATAAATTATGTTTAGGATTTGTAGCATTATTGGGGTATATAGAGATCATCTTATTTTCTTTTTTTTTAAGATTATCTTATTTTCTACCATAAATTAATTTTAATTTAAGTGTCTATGTTTTTAACAAGGAAATATTTGTGTATATTACCAAATACTCAAATTTAATGATAAAATACAATTTAAGAAAATACTGAACTTGAAATAAATACTATTATCATAAATACAATCCATAATTATTATTTTGTGTGATAAGAGATTTATTTTGTAAAACTTATATTTATTTCACATTCTCCAATTATTTCCTTGATATAAATCTGCTTTGGACCAAAGTAAATACCTGTGAATATAGTATCGGATAAGCAAAATAGACACATTAACAAATAATATGATCTCAATTCTTCTTTTAAAGATTTTCAAAGTATATAATTAGGAAAAGACACAACTAATATTTCAAAATCTCCACATTTTATTATCAGCAATCACCACTATGACAGATTAGTTACCCAAAGTTGTTAACATTTAAAATGCTATGTAATAAGCTCAAAATGTACTATAATATAAGGTGTTTTAAACTATTAATTTAAGGTGGCACTTTCTAAAATGAACATGGAGGGTGCCTGGGTGGCTCAGTGGGTTAAAGCTTCTGCCTTCGGCTCAGGTCATGATCTCAGGGTCCTGGGATCGAGCCCCTCATTGGGCTCTCTGCTCAGCGGGGAGCCTGCTTCCCCCTCTCTCTCTGCCTGCCTCTGCCTACTTGTGATCTCTCTCTCTGTCAAATAAATAAATAAAATCTTTAAAAAATATAAAATAAAATGAACATGGATAACATCAGTTCTAGGAGATGCTCTTAGTGAGGGAGCAGTCAAATTATGGGAAGTTGGGAAATGCTCTCTTTAAAATATCATATTGAAAATAGTCAAGACACTAGTATACTCTGTCTTAAAGGACGAATTGACTGCATAACAGATCCAGCATATAATAGAAAAATTAGTGGGAAAGAGCACTGTGGCAGGAAATTACATATATTTTATGCTTTATTTTGTTATGAAATATTTAGGGAGAAGCCAGTTACCTTTGTTTTCATAGAGATCAAATTCATGACCGAACTCTTTTTTCACTCCATTTGTCATGCTATTGAAAGGGAACCAGAGGCATCGTTTTCTTGCTTTATCAAAAACAAAGGCCCTGAAAAAAATATCTGAATGAAAAGAAGGAATGATACAATTTATACAGTTTTTAAAGAATGGGTACATGGTTTAACCAAGGAGGGCAATATAAAAAGACACGCGGTTATATGTGCATAATAAAAACATGAGTGAATTTTGAACCTACCATTTTGATGGTCAAATAAGAAAGAACAAAATTAAGTTTTCATATGTGTAGATTTAAATATAAGAATACTATTTGGAATGTTCTCATGTTATTCTAAACGATGTCTAGAAAAATTGGTTAATGCTTTAACCAAGCAAAATCAATATATAACACAACTGCTTGGATTATTTCTGAAGGCTTTTTTGTAAGTACACAGCAAGTGGGAAGATTTCGTTTGTTGGTATGTACAAATGATTACATCTGAGATATTGTGACTAACTCCCAAAGTCTGTAGTTGTGTAAAGTACATTCTAAAATGACATTTCCTAAAATGCATTAGACAAATTACCATTCAGGAGATTCTCCTAGCAAAAGGGATCTGAAATAAAATGTCTGGAAAATTTTGCATATTATATCCCTTCTTGGTGAGTTATAAAGCATGGAAGCTTATTAAAGGCTATGAAAATCTTGCTATCAGGATAAGTGTTTATGTAAGGCAATGTTTCCTAAATAGACTTGCTTGCATAGACATTTTTAATTTAAAAAAATCACATTGCATATGCTCTTGATATATCTATCTTGAAGAAAATTACTGAAATGTGTCACTCCTACAATCATCATTCCTGTAGCTAAGTATTTATTGGGTTTTGTTGTTCACTAAAAAAAAAGTCTCTCTAAACAAAATGATAAGTAGAAAAAAACCCTTAACTGAGAATAATAAAGAACTTGATAAAATTTTCAACATATTAAATGTTGCCATGTCTTACAATGTAGAAAATGAGGTGGGAATTCTGACCTGTTTACCTTCCTTTAAGAAATGGTATTAAAACTCCTTCTCACTATGTTTGTGATGATTACAATGCCACCATGAACTAGTAACTAATTAAAAGAAATACAGATTTTCTAAGAATAAGGATTTTTCACTTCTAATCCATATATCTTTTAAGAACACATACTTTTCTTATAATTTTAGATATTCCAATCTAGTCCCTTATTTTTTAGTAATTTTCCAACTTTTAAATAATTTTAAATAAGGAGAAATAACTTATGAAACATAAAAATATGTTACAAAATTATTTAAAGCATTTTACCTATGATCTCATATTTTTATATAGTATATTTTATTCAATATCCAAATAACTTCAAAAAATTATATGCATAAACTTTGAGCTTTGACTTACACATTGATGATTTGAAATATCTAACTACAAGAACATCTTACAGCTGAAATTGTAATTAAGAGCAAATCATAAAAAGTATATTTTTGCAGCAGTGGAAGATAACTTAAGAGAGGATTGGCTATTAATAGACTTGAATTTTGATCAGGTGGACTGTAGCCTTATGCAATACAAGTTAAATTCTCTATTACGTTATTGTACCATGTTGGGGGCGTGTTAAATGACTTTGAACACATAGTAATTAGAAAAAGAACATATATAAAAAAACTAAACAAACATCTAAAACCAAATTTTAAAGTTACAGTTGCCACTTTACTTCACATTAAAATAAAGTCGAGCCACACATCTGTAACTACTCTTCTATGGATAATATGGCTTTGACATGAGAATGCCTTGCAGGTGACTCATGAGCCCCATCAGGAACATGCAAGATTTGCATCCATGAATACACAGGCGATTACATCTGACAAGTGGGTAACCGAGTTTCCAGTTTGCTGACTTGACTTCGCCCTTTTCGCTCATTCCATTACAATGCCATATTCTCTCAGAAAAGTGTTTCCTTGAATCACTTCATGCCTCCAAACACACTGGATCCAAACAGTCAGATTCTAGAGTTGCATCTTCTTTTAAGTTTGATTTTAAGAGTCTTTATCTTATCCTTATTTTAATTATTATATTCCTTTCAATAATTTATTTTGTCTAGTTTTCTAGTTGTTTACAGCAGAAAGGCAATTCCAGTACCAGTTCCTCAGTCTTGGGTGGAGGAAGAAAGCCACATATTTTCTTCTCTTGAGTCAAGTCATGGATAGCAATTTTCTGAGGAGCTTAGAATCAGGCATTCTGGTCCTCTTTCCTACCCAGCAAAAAAGAACTTCGATCTCTGTAAAATCAATATTGTTGATACCTTCTCAGGAGGAGATCGTGTTCGAGAATGTTCCACTCCGTACCCACTGAACCACAGATGTTTTCACACCGCATTGTTGGTATTTTCCAAGCACTTTGTATATTTGCCATTGTCTTTTAATGAGTCTAGTCCATATAACAAGCCTGCAAAACGATCCTTTAATTCATTAAGAATCTAATTTCAGAGAATACAGTATGCCCATTCAACTCTGAACAACCAATGTATTTAGTGATTGCAAAAACATGAGCATATATATTTGGGATACACAAGTGAGAAGGATGACACATTTCTGGGTGGAAGAATTCTTTCTGTACAAAGGTATTATACATGCAGTTTTCTGTACAGGTTGCAATAAATTTGAAGGCTAAATGTAACTCAACCAGAATATAGTAGGAAAGTATGAAACCTCATATACATGGGATATGTAAAGATTTTTAATCAAGTCACATGTGTTCTCTAATGCAGCAAAATCATCCTAGTTCCTCCTAAATAAAACATAGGGAAGGGTTTTTGTTTTATTTTGTTTTCTAAAGATAAGGCTGACTAAGGTGAAAATTGAAAAGTAGTAATACTTTCCTTACTCGTGGATTCAGGACAGTGTATTTTCAGATACAGAGTTAAAAATAAATAATAAGATGAGGTTCTCCCATTTCCCTTGCCCCACCTTCCCAAGCCTGTGAGGGGAAAATGCAATAAATTTAACCTCCTCAATTGTCAGAATATCACCATAAATCTACACAGTTATGATGTTGATTGAGAGTAGTTTTCTCTAATTTATTTTTAACAATCTCTAGGCAGGAAAGTCAGGAAAAGACACAGAATTATCATAGGAATACACTTGCAAAGTCAATTCCCCACTCTACTTGCCAGAAAATATCTCCCTGAAAGTGGCAGTTTGGCAATAAAAATACTTTCAGAGGAGTTGTAAATGAATAGAAGGGAGATAGTCTGTCCTCCGCTACATCTGTCGAGGACCTTCCCTGACCAGGTCCTTTCCCCCAGGCCCATAACACTCATTTTCTCTGAAAAAGGTAAAATGAGATTATCATCGCTTGCCACAGCATTACTAAAATCTGGGTTCACATTACATGTCACTGTCCAAATGTAGTAGAGTAGAATTCAAAACCGACAGGATATCATGCACAGTCCTGTAAAACACAGAATGAAATAGGGAATAAACGGGTATAAAGTAAATGAGGGGATGGGAATGTTTACAAAGAAGAATGAGGATTGCATTTTCTTCTGGCAATTCAGAAAATTATTCAGATGCAACTGTCTCCTTCGTGGCCCAAAACTCCCCAAGTTTTATCCTTGAGATCACTGGCAAAGTAGGGAGGAATTCTTCCCTGTGAGGTTACAGAGGGAATTTCAAATGATAAGAAAACCCTCCATTTGGATCCCCTCATGCCTCTTTGAATCTGTCACTTTTCACATGAAATTTCATCATCACTACCCCTAACTCCTTTTGAACAGCCTTTGTTGACACCAATCCTTCTACTTTTTTTTTATCTAATTCTCTCAACACCTTTTATTTAAATCCCTAAAGACAATGATGTAAGTTGCAGTAACTCTGGCTCTGGCCCAACTTATATTCTGAAAATTCCTCCACTCTTCTTGCAAGAAAAAAAAAAATTTACTCTGAATAGAATATTTTAAAATGTTGGATAAAAGGCAATCTAATGGAATTTTAGTTTCTAAAGTCCAACTGTTCATAAGAGGAGAAAACATAAATTCCATAACCAAAGGCACTGGTTCTAAAAGAGATCCGTTTATGTGCTCTCCTTTACTCATATTTCCATCAACTGAGAGCTACATTTTCTGTTATAATGAGTTAAAACTAACGTCAAACCTATACTTTTAAGGGCAAATTACACTGAATACAAATTTAAAAAGGAGCAAAAAAGAAGAAGAAAAACATGATGATAATTAGTAGATACTATATTCGGAAAGTTATCCTAAGAACAAAATGAAGCAACTTACTTGCAAGTGAATGGAAGTCCTTTATTCCTAATACATCTATTGGCACATTGGTCTGCAGTGTTCATTTTTTTTGTTTTTATCTTCAGTAATGGGTCTTCTTTAATTAGAGTAGTCTTTGCTGACTTTTTGAATTCATGAAGTGTGTTTCTTCTTTTCTTCTGTCCTTCTATTAATAATAATAATTTTTTTTAAAAATGGAGGAAAAGCTTTTAAGGCTCATATAGAAAAAAATGTCCTTAAGGATCATCCACAAGAGAGTGATTTTATCTGACAACATACTAGAGCTCCGGGGGTTGGGGGTGAAGTGAGGTGGGGATTGATACTCTTGGATAGTTAAGAGCAAGAGAGGAATATTGTAATCAGTGAAGAATAAATGATTTGTCATGTAGGGTCACTCGTCTACATACTTTAAAATGAAATATGCTTTTAAAAATTAGGACAGAGTTCACTCTACAGAAATAAATGACATGATATTCTCCAAAAAGTACGAAAGCAAATGCCCAGGCATATCATATCATGCTCTATAATTAAATTTGCCATTTCCTTCTACAGTTGGTCCTTATGTAAGTTATAGTATTAATTAGATAAGTCAATTCAATTACATGTGAGAAATGTCTCACTAAAAATGGTGCAGCAGATAAATTCTTCAGGCTCTCTTTAAAGTATTTCATATTATTCATATTTTAGCCCTTCTCATTTCCTACAGAAGTGTTTTCTGTGCTTGGGGGCACTATTTCTTAAGTATCACTGAATTGTTTGTCTTGAAATCAAGCCAAGTGGTATAAATCAAATGTATGTAAAACTTCAAGATTTAATGTAGCAATATCATTTTTCTTCATGAAAGTATTCTACAAGACCCCTAGATAGCATGAAGCCTCCTATTAAAAATGGGAAAAACAGAACTAAAACATACTAAAGGACTTAATCTTATAGATGACTTTAGAGTATCAAGAACTACTGCTTCATTCTTGATGTGCCCAAAGTTACCTAGTTTCTAGTGATGGTCTCCATCTTCACAATGAGGATCAAAATGTCTAAGAGACTTCATCTATTGTACAATAAGAATGGGCATGATTGTGCCTCTCCTCTGTCTGCCAGTTCTTTTGAACACCCTTATAACAAAGGCAGTAATAATACATTCATTTTTAAGATGAAGAAGCCAAGACACAGGGAAAAATTAATTTCCCATTTAGCAAACCTCATTTGAAACCCAGCTGCCTCACTTCAGAACCCCCAGCCCCCACTCTTAAACATTCATGATGCCATCTTTAAAAAAAATTCTAAGTATGTAGAAATATGGCTTATAAATATTTTCTAAAGATCTGGTTCGGAGCTATCAGTAAAGAAGAAACTTGGATGATAGAACAGGAAATGCATTCCTGGTCTTTAAATGTGGTGAAATGTGCCAAGAAAAGAGGGTGAAAATTTTCGTGCAGAAAATTTGGAAATATGGCTAGCAAAGTGAGGTACAAACAATGGCATCATACTCTCAAGTTTGCCAGCAACCACTGGCTCCAGTTGGTTTATTAAACATGCAGATGCTATTCATTAATGTCTAACCTAACCTGAAGTCCACAATAAATAAGAGAAAACATGAAGTCCTCTAAATTTCTGGTTCTCTGTAAAACTCTAGAGCACAATCCCCAAAAGACTGGTACTAATTTCTGTAATAATGTTTTCATTTTTAACTTTTCTTTGCCCTACAAGATGGAATGGCCCTGGTACAACAGATATAATTTAAAAGACATTTTAACATAGAAATTCATTCAACCAAATAATCTATCAACATGTTATTTATTGAGTGCGGAGCAAATGACTTGCATAACGTTGGCAGACAGATGATAATCCTGGCATTCTTACCGACTTGCCAAATGACTTTGTTTAATTACCTGAAATGCTAATATGCCAATGACTCAGTCTACAAAATAAAAGTTATATTATATTTGAAGATATTTAAATTATAATTATTAAGTAAATATTTAGAAATTAATTTGGATAAAAATGTTATAAATATGCAAAGTTTTAGCTTTGTTTTTGAAATTCCATTCTTTAATTTCTGGCATAGAGAAGAAATTGTTATTCTCCCAAACAAAGAAGTGTTATAATTCTTTTCACCTTTTGGTTTCTGCCACAGAACCATGTTAATGGGAGATATGTCTCCGCATTAGGAGTTTCTTCCTTTGACCGTGGTGCACTATATCTTAAGTGCTGTGAAATATATCTTAAGTATTGTTTCACAGAACAATAATCATCTGATTTCCTATGTAAATTGGAGTAAACAAATGGTAGTTTATGGATTCTGAAAATCTATTAAATAAAACTTTTGACTAAAATGGAAGATCTATATAGAGCTATGAGAAATATATATATATAAAATATATATATAAGATATATATGTTTCTCATATAAATTCAGTTACCTAAAAATATAGAATTAAAATTGGCCTGATGAATAATGTGTTTATTATACATATCTAAGTGTGAGAGAAGAGCATAAAACTAAATTTTAAAAGTCTGAGGCAAATATTAAATTCAGATATGTATTTTACTAATTATCAAATTCATTTAACTAAAAATATAGAATTAAAATTGGCCTGATGATTAATGTGTTTATTATACATATCTGGGTGTGAGAGAAGAGCATTAAGTTTTAAGTCTGAGGCAAACATTAAATTCAGATATGTATTTTACTAATTAGCAAATAAAACAGAACCCCTTGTGGATACTCTGGTTTCTTGGCTCAATACCATGCACTATGAAGGCAAGTACTGAAGACTACTGTAGAGAAAAGAGGTCTCTGTGGGATTGTTCGTTGTGTTTAATTCTACAGATCCTCAGTTATCCTATTGAGATATGTTAATGTGTGGCTATACCTCATAAAAGTAGTCTCTTGCTTGCTGATAAGTTTTTCCATCAACACTTTTATCTAAAGATCAAAAAGCATTCAGAAAAGCAAATAAATCTATGATTTCCCTTTACAGATAATAGATAGGAGTGAAAAGCTTGTATGGGGCTACAGAACTAATCAAAGGCAATGGGAACCAGATATCAGAATTCTCTTTTCACTATTTATTTCTCATGATTTAGAAGCTTTTCTTTATAATTTAGTCAATTCTACTAGGTCAGTAACAAATTACTCAAAAATGTGAAGTTCAAGCTCGTTGTACATCATGTAATCCAGGCATCTATAAAACAAATTTCTTCTTCAATAAAAGAAAATTTTAAACAGGAGTCTAAAAGACAGCATGTGAAAATAAAACTCCTTTTCTAAAAAGATTTTCAACTTTTTCTTCCATATGTATTAACAACTGATGATTGTTTTACTGAAAACAGTTAAAAGACCAGCTTAATTTGGGAAGAAACTTAAAAAAAAAAAAAATACTTTGGGTCAGATTTTTCCCTACTGTTTTTTTTTGTTGTGTTTTGTGTGTGTGTGTGTGTGCATGACTATTAGTTGAAGTTTATAAACAAAATATTGAAATGAAATCAAAGGGTGAGAGATCACTGCAACTTTGTCATGCTTTCTTGTACTTTAAATTACAACTCCTTTCTCCTCATCTCCCAGTATGGGAAAACATTCTGGAAACTATATTTCCTGAAGAACCAGAAATCCCTGTTTTAGAACTGAAATCATTAGGATCTTAGTGAAAACCTACAAACAGAAAGTAGGGTCAAATGTATCAAGGTGCTTGAAGAAAGACACATTTCTCCCTCTGGTCCCTGGCCTCACACTCATTTCTCTCAGTACCTCATATATTTTCTTCTCTGTATGGACTAACCATTGACTTCAAAGGAAAATCATGCAAGGAAGGGATTTGCAGGGTGTGGAAAGAAGCAGGAATCTGGCTCCACATATTCTGAGAAACCTACCCACATGATTAGTGATTAACAGCTTGAAGTGGCAAGATGTTAAGATGAAAGTACACAAATAATTAATGGAGGGAACGGTTGTGACTGGAGATTTTAACCTTCCCAAAGACAAGAATCATAAATACTCGTTCACAGTTTCATCGCTGTTATCTAGGACTTGGATTTCCCAGTTGGTATTTGAGAAACAAGCGAAATAAACTTCCAAAGAGGTTTATACAATTCCAAGGAGGTTTATACAATGAAGTGATAGTCAAGGTGTGATTCAGGCCCTCCCTTCTTCGCCTTAATTCAGCTTCTTTTTTTTTTTTTTTTTTTTTTTTTTTTTTTTAAAGATTTTATTTATTTATTTGACAGAGAGATCACGAGTAGACAGAGAGGCAGGCAGAGAGAGAGGGGGAAGCAGGCTCCCTGCTGAGCAGAGAGCCCGATGCGGGACTCGATCCCAGGACCCTGAGATCATGACCTGAGCTGAAGGCAGAGGCTTTAACCCACTGAGCCACCCAGGCGCCCATCAGCTTCTTTGTTCAGGATGTCATTGTCACAGACACCTCCTCCTGGTCTCTTCTCTCACCACTTGTTTCTGCCAACAACTCTCCTTCCACACAGCAACCAAAACAACCATGCTGAAGTACAACTTAAGTTGGGTCTCTTGTCTACTTTAAAATTTCCAACTGCTACCCAAGATGTTCAGAACAGTTTGTCACAACATTCATGCTTATGCACGTAACCCCATCTCATTTTTCTAATCACAGGCCATACTACTCCCTCTCAGATGCTCAGTACACCAGTCGCACATGGTTACCTGTCCTCATATTTCTCACCTCTATGCCTTTGGCCACTTTGTGTACCCCTGACTTCGGTACTGACCATGCTATTATCCATTTTTTCATACTCAACTTGAGTACCACATATTTGCCCCAAACTTCTTTAGCTAGAAGTGAACTCTAAATCATACTATTATAGTATTTCTAACACAGAGATTTTCATATATTACTTAGCAAAATGGATTCTTAAAAGGCAATTTCAGTTGATTTCACTGTTTCTGGCTTCAGTATAAATAAAAGGAAAAAAAAAAACAGCACATATTTCCTTCTCATAGATTTGGGTAGGAATCTCAGCTCTATCCCTTTACCATGATAAGATAATTAAGGTCGTTAACCTCAATTTCCCCACGTAAGATGAGTTGAATACTGCTAATTGTATTAAATAATTTCTTTTTTAGAGCTTGGTCCATAATAGTTGCTTAACAAATGTAGGTTTCTTTCTCATTTGTCCATCTTTATATTCCCACTGGTTCCTGGACATTAGATGCTTACTTAATGCTTCTTTTGTTACAGGGGATTGAATAGCTCTTTCCAGTGTAGGTGGAAGTGGATAGGGGGTAATTCTATGTAGACCAGCTCCTCCTATAAGGAAGGCTTGGATCCACTATTTGTGTATTTCTTAAGAAACGTTGCAATAAATGATCTCCATAATACATTCTGCTTATAATTGGTTGTCACCTCATTATAGTATCCACTTCTTTTCTAACATTGTATTATTTTACAATATGTACAAGTATAGACTCATAGGTTAAACCTAAAAGGATAACCAAAGCAATTAACAACAACAAAAAACTCTAAATGTTCAATGTTAGATGATATAAAAAAGGACAAACTTTGTATGTTCTAAAGACTATGCACATTCTCCATTTTGGAGAATGTTATTTAAAAAAAAAAAAAAAACTGTCAAAATAAACTTGCCGCCCAAACTAAGCCAGATCCTCTTTCGATGACAATTTTAGCATTATCCACTTCAGGAATTATTCACAGCATATCTGTAATTCCCAATTGGCCTTGCCTTGCCTGCCAGCACGCTCTTGGGCTGCATTCTCCCTATACTCAGGAAACGCAGTCATTTCAACATTAGCCAAAGTGAAATATAATTACGAATGTATATCTCCTGCCAAAACTTCATAATGCATGCCAAAAACAAATAGACGTTGTCTATGGTTAATCTACCGTTTGGGTTTTCCACATGGTGTTTCCTTCGCATTAGCACAGATGATTTCAGGTAGCTATTATATACTTCACACCATCACCATTTGAATCTTTAAAAATGAAAGCCCACCAAATATTAGCCGTGATTTCAATTTATGCTCAAAATCCCCTAAAATCAGCAATGCCTTATGAGAGTTCATTTTAGCATGACACACCTCAAGCATGATAACCTGCCTGATTGAACTAACTTCTTTTTCCCCTCTTTGGAAATCATACCTACATGTTTTCAAGCTGGTCCTTCCTGCACACTGTTGTTTTTCATAAGGACCACTTCACAAAATAGAAGAAGAAAGCCATGTGGGTCGAATGCTTTACCTTGTCATTTAGCAAATTCTCGATGTTTTCAACCAGGGTATTACATCAGAAACTAGATCAGAGCTCTGATAAATTTCATATTTAGCTTATCTCCAAAGATATGGCCAGTCCTCTCGTTTGTATTATGAAAAGGCCATGTCTACCATGTGGGCATTTGTTGCATTCTTTTATTCCCTTGTGCCTACCCATGGTGCTCACTACCTTCTCCCATTGGCATCTCAGCCACTACAATGATAATACAAACAAATACAGATGTTTCCTCTTGCCCTGATAACAACAGAAAACTTCCCAAAGCGGCCAATGGAATCTCTACACTTCCAGGAAGGTAGTATGAACTCACTAGCAGTTCCTTCCCAACCTGTAAATTCAGGGGAGAAAGTGGGAGACTGAAAGGAGCCGTTCAGCAGCTTTAATCAGAGTCACACAGTTTGTGCCTCCCTTGCACTGCAGTCTCAAAGGGCAGGCGTCCATACCAAGACAGAATGAGATCTCAGAAGAGAGGCTTTCTCTTTCATTTTTATGACATGCATATCTCCAGAGTTTAACCTGCCTTCTCCAAATGAAATCCTGTATAAAGTCATCATTTAGCCCTGAAGGTTGACTGAGTGACAACGGGGTAGCGGAATGTCATGGAAAATAATCCTCTGGAAAGAAGGGAGTCCCTGCCTGCCGTACTGACAGTCACTCTCCCCTCTTCAAGACCAGATCTTCTGTTCAGCTTTAAACTTGTCCAAACCAGCAAAATTCCAGCCAGTGTTAGCACTTCATTCCTGCCCCACAGTCCACAACCAGGAGGCTAAGGGGGAGCCGGGCTGAGGTTGGGGTGGAGGACACATTCAGGGGATGTTAATTATCATTGTAAATGCTTTGCAAACAGAAAAAAAGAATATCAAAAGAAAGAGCCAGAAGATGTTTTTAAAAAAAAAAAACAAAACCCATGCCACACACTGAGTTAAGAAAGGATGCTGGGGATGGGGTGAAGAGGGTATTAAGGAAAGGAAAGGTTAGCAGGAGAGAGTTAAAGGAAGACTAATGAGGAAGAAGAAGAGAAGACTAACCTGCATAAGGGATGGCGATGGGAAGCAGAAGGAGATGGAGGAGGACATGCTGCAGCAGCAGGACTGGCAGAAGTTTGGTCCCCCACATGGTGCTGCCGGACGCTCTGGCGGATCCCACTGGACGAGATGCCTGGCTGAGAGAAGCCTGTTCGACTCAGTGCCTAAAAGAACCAGTCGGCTCTGAGCAGCTTTTTATTGCGATGAGCTAAGTTTGTTGTGTGATTAACTGGAAAGATCTAGGTCTGAACTCCCTCTTACGGTAAGAAACTGTTTAACAACAGCCCTTTACTCTCTTCCACCCCCTTCCTCTCCTCACTAACCGCCCCCCCCCCAACAACACCAAAGAGATCCCAGCTCCCCGCCCCCCCCAACTCTGCTTAGAAAAGAAACTTACAAAGAAAAGGTCACCTGGCCTGAGGCCAGCTCAATTTGGAAGCTCCAGCTCCAGATCCCTGTGACTCCTATGCGAGTAGGGAAGGGAGGAGCAAGGCTCAGCCCAATAGCTAAATCAAGGCACAGGCAGAGGACCAATTCGCTAAATTTAAACAGGAAAATACATGTGTTTACATGTCTCTTTGGGAAAAGAGGAAGGGGAAGCAGCAGAAGAAAGCGAAGAGCTGCCTTTCAGTCAAATGTGCTTTAGCTCCTAATCTGTCTGTTTTCCCTGCTAGAGCAAAGTAGGGATTCAAAACACTAACACAGGTTCCCTGGAGTGGGAGAGACCGGGAGGGAGGAGCGAGGCAGGCGGGGAAGCAGAGCCAGGCAGGTCCAGCCCAGGTAAGAGGACGTTAAGTAGGAAAAGGGTGTGGTATTGTGGGGTAAAAATAAACAAGCAACACTGCCACCCACCATGTCAGGTAAGAAAACTGCCCCAGCCCAAAACGCTCAGAGCAGTTAGCTTCTCTTGGCAGCTACACTAGGCTCTGCAAACAGCACAAATGTGCCTAAAGTGCATCAGAGAAACTTGTCTGATTTGGGATCTGTGATAAAATCTGGTCATCTGCTCTCTCTTAAAATATCTAAGAGATTAGGATTATCTGCTGCCTGTCTCCGACAGATAAATGTAGCATGGACTATGTGTCCTTATACCACACACACACACATTCATGCACGTATGTCTCTATGATGCACATACCTTCTAAGACTAACTTTCCCTGGAAGTCTCTCAATCTGTTTTAATTCCTAAATAACGAAAGTGCCTCTCTTCTCCAGCTCCATCCCTCTGAATGCACCCACCAGCCTCCCAAAATCTAAATGGAGAGAGAGAGATTGCAAGGGGAGTGGAAGGAGGTGGGGTGGGGAAGAGACTCATGTCTGCAGAATCTGTAAGATCATTGCTCAGACCTCTCCTTTTACTGAGAGGATTGATTTATCTTTGGATCCCCAGGTGATGCTCTGACTACTTCAGGCAAGAGCTGGCTTTATTTGGGATGGCTTTGAGGGGGATAGTTCCCCGTGCATCTCTGCAATGGGCACAAATAGGAACCAGCTTCCCTGCCCACAGAGGAAGAGAAAGTGGGCATGATGTGAAAATGACTCTGGGGCAGTGTGCAGCTGCACAGAAGTGGTAGTGGGCAAAATTAATGCCATCCACACAGAACAGCCTTCCCTTCCAGTGCTGCTCTCATTCCTCCTCCTCCAGCTCCGCCCACCCCCCCACCTCCAGAAAACACCCGGTTTAGGATAGCAAGAGAAGTTTGGGATTAAGAGAATTACTTTTCAGGAATCTACTTTATAGTACCTTCTCTTACTATAAATCCTCTTTAATCATTTTTTCCTTATAAAAACAAAACCGAGCAAACTGAAAAAATCATTTGGCAGCCTCTCCCTGGTGTCCCAAGTATCCATGTTACTGTCCTTTTTACTTTCTGATAGGCTTTTTGGAAAATCTCAATTTCAGTGTGTTGCCTGGCCGTGATTCTGAAATGCCCCACGGTATCTCTTGTGCTCTACTAGGGATTCAAGCTCCTTTTTAAAAAAGCTAGATTTTTCTATAAGTAAATACTTGTAGGTAAAGAATAAAGGAGACCAGTCTTTGTTTTTGTTTTTGTTGTTTTCTCTCTCTCTCTCTCTCTCACAGAAAGCAGAATCAGGACTGTAAGCATGATTGCAATTATCATTATAGGCTTGGAGCAAAAGCCATCCTGGATAAGAGATTTAGAGCACCACGAGGAAGTTAAATAAACTTATTTAATAGGTCACACATTTTCACAATTTTTATTGTCACACTAAATACAATAAACACTTAAACCTATCTATAATTATAAGTTTATATTTCTCTTTTGACAGGTTATTTGGTTTCTCTGTGTTAAAATGATAACTAATATGCATTGAGCTTTTAGTGTATGCTGGCATTGGGGCCAATGCTCTTTAAAATCCGTCTTATTTAATCCTTACGATAAACTCATAAATAGAAAGAATTATTATAATTCCCGTTTTATAGTTGAGGAAACTTAAGTAAATTATTTCTACCCTAAAATAACTTCCAAAAGATCCCAAAGAAATAAAGATCCAGGTGTGAGACTCAAAGAGTTGGTCATACCCCATAGGATGGAAAAATTTCTGTAAGCCCCATGAGAAGAACCACTTGTCTTTTGTTTAAGATTATAATCTCCAAAATTAGCCCAGGATGGAACATGTAAGAAATGCTCAGTAACAAGTTACAAAATAAACCAATATATAAATAACTTAAAATCTCCCTAAACTATAAAGAAATATGCACATGAAATAAAATATTAGTTGTGCTATTATTTCACTTTGTCTTGGTAACACATTCCCTTTGTTCTTTCTAAATTACAGTAATGATGATTTGCCCATCCCTTGCTCTCACCTTTATACTCTTTAGGTGTTAAACTGTTTGTATAAGTCCCCCAAAATGTGTCTGAAAATTTTTTGATAAAACAAAGAATCTTGTAAGGAGAATTTTTAATTGCTACACCCTGTGTAATTACTTAAATACAGGATGAATATTCATTGCCAATATATCATTTTAAATCGATGATAACTTTGAAGTCTCTAGTAAACCATATAAACTAGACGGATTGATAGGAAAAAATGTACATTATTATACCTCCTGTTTTTAAAAGGCTGCCTATAGTTTTAAAAAATTGTATTTTCAAAAGCCCCGCGTTTTCAAGCACAAGTGATGTTGGCATTTATGTAAATGGGGAAGAAGCTGATGTGACTTTGTTCTTTGCAGACCACTGATGAGTTCTGTGCCCTTGGGCTAGTCATTTTATTTGTTAAGTTACTGGCACATGCGTGGTGCCATTCTGTTTGGTGCTTCTTCTACTCCTATAGACTCAGTTTAGTCAGATACCTGGTTTCAGGTCCCAGCTATCTCACGAAATGTGTCACTAATTGAGAAAATCAATTAAGCTCCTTATATCTCAGTTTCCCTACCACTAAATTGGGACACTCTGTGCCAGGTACTGTGCTAAACATCTCAAAGGTATTATCTCACCTACCAACCCTCCCACCTGGAAAAAAAAAAAAAGAGAGAGATGTATATCTAACAAGTATGTATTTCTATTATCACTGACATAAATAAGGAAACCGAGATTTGGAGGTGGTAGAGAACTAGCATTCAGTTACACTGTTAATAAAGTGTGACTTGAACCCACAGCTGTCCAGGTATAAGTTGCCACATTGACAGAAATCCAGCTTGAGAGATTTCCAACATCCTTCCCAGCTTTAAAATGTGATTATTCTACTGAATTCTTTAGTAGTCACCATACTTTTATACAATTCTTACCTCCCACATCTGAGAAAGAGGCACCTGTGTAATTTTTGGTGTTGCTTATCTTTCCCATGCAACCATATTTTCTTATTCTTTCCTTCCTTGTTTGTTACACCCTCTAATTGGTGATTTGTCATCTATAGGCCTCACCACTGAAGAATTCATGTTGACTAACTTTAATGTAGGAAAATATTGCAAAATTCATCATAATTTGTATTAATTTCCTTTATATAATACGGCTCATTTCAGAGCATGTATATAAAATGTTGGTCAACACATTAATTCACCTTGGCTTAAATCCAAGGAGCAATCATCTGAACGTTTGATTCCCCCAAAGTGCAAATACCGAAATCCTAACCCCTAGAGATGATAGTGTTAGGAGGCGGGGGCTTTGGGTGAAATCCTCATGAACAGGATTAGTGCCTGTAAAAAGAGACTCCAGAGAGATCTTTTCTACCATATAAGGGAACAAAGCACCATCTATGAATTAGAAAGCAGGCCCTCACCAGACTGAATCTGCTGGTGCCCTGATCTTGAACTTCCGGCCTCTAGAACTATAGGAAATAAATTTCTGTTGTTCGTAAACCAGCCACTCTATAGGATTTTGTTGTAGCAACTAAGGCCTAGGACACATGTATCTTTAATATGAGCTCCTAATGAAAAAGGAACATATACTCCAGGGACAGAAAATGGCTATTGGGTAATTGCTATACAGAAAACAAAATTTAAAAGTGTGTCTAATGTCTAACACTGAGTAGTAGTTCAACTAAAACGTTGGATCAGATAGATAACATTTTTAAATAAATGAAGCAGAATCAAAAAACATATGATACAAGCAGGTGTGATGGCATATTTATTTGAAGAATGGGTACAGTGATCACACAAAAGCCTACATCTGTGCTGTCAGTCTGACGGCCTCAAGGCATTCAGGTTTTTGTAAATTCAAACTGAAATTAAGTAAAACTAAAACTGAACTTTAAAGTTGCGTTTACTTTGTTCCAAACACTCAATAGCCAAATGTGTGTGGCTACCAGCTCTCCTAGTGGACAATGCAGGTAGAGACTATCTCATCATTGCCAACGGTTCTATTAGATAATGTTGCTCCAGTCTAAGATGGTTAATATAAATGTCATCTAAATGTGATTACAGACTCAATGAGAGGGGCACAGCAAGACGATGTTAACGATAAAAGATACTAAAGAGTAATCTGTATATTGGTGATGTTTCTTTTTTTTTTTTCTTCAAGATTTTTATTTATTTATTTGTAATAAGCACAAGTAGAGCACTTGTAAGAGCACAAGTAGGCAGGGAGGCAGGCAGAGAGAGAGGGGGAAGCAGGCTCCCTGCTGAGCAGAGAGCCTGATGGGGGCTCAATCCCAGGATCCTGAGATCATGACCTGAGCCAAAGGCAGCCGCTTAGGCTGCTTACCTGAGACAGGAGCCCGTATTGGTGACATTTCGTTTGAAGTTTCCCCCTTTCTCTCCATTCATATTTTACACAGTTTGAACACGCATAACAGGACTTCGATTGCTTTGTCTTTTGAACATAAAGTAGCTATGACTGAAGACAGCTCATTGTTTGAAGTATAAGTCCACCACATAGTATGGACACACACACAGAGAAATTGGTCATGAGAAAAACTTTTTAAAATAGAGATTTTTTTTTCCCCAAATACTTTTATTTTATTTTTTGTGTTACAAGATTCATTGTTCATGTACCACACCCAGTGCTCCATGCAATACGTGCCCTCCTCCGTACCCACCACCAGGCTCACCCAACCCCCCATCCCCGCCCCTCCAAAACCCTCAGTCTGTTGCTCAGAGTTCACAGTCTCTCATGGTTCATCGCCCCTCCGATTTCCTCCAATTTAAAATAGGGATTTTTAACAAAGCATCTGTCTTCTAAGGAATCAGATGCAATCTATACTTTCAAGCAGAGGGTCCTGGGAATGTGGCAAGTCTTTGCCTATAACATAAAAAAAAAAAAAAAGAAAGAAAAAGAAAAAGAAAAAAAAAGACCTGACTGAAAACAATAGACAGGACTTGAAGATGCATTATAGGCATAATGTAAAGTTGTGTTTTTTTTTTTTTAATTCAACATGGATTAACCACTAAAAAGACTCTAAAGTTTACTCAAGCAAATCATAGACTCAACCACTCACTCATGACTTTTGCCACACTCCCAGGAAATCTGTTGCAGAGTTTGTGGTGAGACCACAAAGCAACATCCAGGGAAGCGACAGTAACAGTTAAAGTATGTCATCACAAGATAGGAATTGTCAAGTGAGTTACAAAGCAGGGCTATCTTTCCTCTAGAAATATGTCATATCCACTTCAACAGAAATCAACATCTTTTTCCATGCCGTTCACTCGTGTCTATAAAGCAGTAGCGTGGCGCATATTAAAAGAAATTCTCCGAAAATCAAAAGGACTGTCCTAACTAGAGCTGTTTCTTGCCTTTCGGGAGCAGAGAAGATAGGCGTTGAGAACACCAGGAAATCTGAGCTAAAATAACTCTATGATGCTGCTTTTCGGTTTTCTTTTCTGAGCCACAAGGGGCCATTCTCTGAATCCAGGGGGCCTAGTTAACTAACACTCATCACCTTGTGCTTAGAGGCCAGCTTTTATGTATTTCCAGGTGTTGGCTGCTTTGTTAAATCTGCAATGCCCCCAAACTTATAAAGCCTAAGCATTCCACACCTGGTATGCTGGGCACTGGCATATTAGTAAAATGTATGAACTTGGGGAATCGATTTCTTTTTTCTGAGTTGAGGATCCAACGAGGATAAAATCATTAGTGTAAGAAAAATGAAATATTCACGATAAGGCCCTTTTCAAAGCAACTGTTTAATCCATTCATTGAGCATCTTAAAAGCCACATAATAAAAGTGAGGTTTCCCTTTTACTATATGTACATGTTGCATGTTTATTGTGGTCTTGGGGATATCTGAGGGCAACTCCATTTACCAGATGGCACTCAACACCAGGAATTACATTTCAAACTTGAGAGAAAAAGGCTTCACCTGGTGAGGCATTGCTTTTGTGTGAATGTGTATGTCTATATATGTGTAGGTGTGTGTGTGTGTGGAGGGGGGTTCTTTATATTATACTATACTATGTAGCATCTGGGCTATTGGCCCTACTCATGAATTACTTAAAACTATTTAATGCTCTGATAGCATGGTCCCATATAATATAAGAACCTTGATAATTTTTTTTTAAATGACTAAATTTATATCTAGTTTGTTTGTTAAAAGGCAGTATGGTTTAGGTTTTTTTGTTTGTTTGTTTTCTTTTAAATCTTACACTTAAATCCCTAATCTATGAGCCTGGGACTCCTCATTCTAAATAGAATGGTATTTAGCAGACTTCTTACCCCTCTCGTGTTGGGGCATATTTGTACTCACGGGACTCCTGAGACTTTATAGAGCTAAGGGACGCTCAGATCCACCAGAAACATCACTGTTCTCTAGCCATGTAATGTTGAATATGAGGAGGCAAATTCATGGTTCTCGGAACTGTCTATATTTCTTAATTAATCTTGCTATATTTATATGCTTTTATAATTCACAATAATGTTAGGAAAAAATAGAAAAATTATGGAAATTGCCAAGCTTAAAGGACAGATGAAGTATGTTGCTCAATGTTTTAAGCTAATTCTGAATAAAGAGAGAAAAATGAACTCTAGAATGAACAAAATGTTCTCACCCTGCAACTCTAAAACAGAATTATACCTCATATATCAGCTAGGTGATGACATTTAGCAGAACACCCACAATGAAGAACACCAGATTACAACTATCTCAAACTTATTTTTTTTTCTTTCCCCTGATAAAAGAAAAAAATGTTCCTAGAGTTTTCTAAATCTCTTTTGCATGGTTCGTTTATTTATTTATTTATTTTTACTTTTATGAGTAAGAGAGGTTACAGCCTTCTCTTCTAAAAGTAAATAAAATAATTTCTTTAGCATCTTTGTCCACCCTTAAAAGAATATATTTATCCTAGCATTTCTTATGTTTAAAGTCATAGTAATATTTTTTCCAGGTTTGGTTTTTTTTTGTTTTGTTTTTTTGTTTTTTTCACTTTCCTCAGAAACAAATTTCCACCTCCCAAGGGCTATGTGCCTTGTAGTTACTAAGCAGCATCCTAAGAGTTACTTATGAGAAGAAAACACGTGTCTGCTTAATTTTTAATTCAGCATTTTTGTACAATATATAGCTTTAATGCCCTGTGATTTAAAATTTCTCGTTATGAATTTATTTAATTTTCTTAATGTATGCAAAGAGATAAAGTCAAGGCCAACTTGTTCAAACCCTAAATAAACCACTTACTAACTGAGAAAACCTGAACAAATTAATTCACTTTACTCCTCTGAAAAATGATTATAACAAAGGTGTAACGGTGATTTATAATCATATTTATTCTATAATTATTAACTATAGTAATGGTGGTTAATAGTTATACAAAGCATGTGGGAAGGGCGCCTGGGTGGCTCAGTGGGTTAAAGCCCCTGCCTTTGGCTCAGGTCATGATCTCAGGGTCCTGGGATGGAGCCCCGCATAAGGCTCTCTGCTCAGCAGGGAGCCTGCTTCCCCCTCTCTCTCTGCCTGCCTCTCTGCCTACTTGTGATCTCTCTCTGTCAAATAAATAAATAAAATCTTTTAAAAAAAAGCATGTGGGAAATATTTAGGAACATAATATAATTTTAGTTATTATTATCCTTATTGATACTGAAATATTTAAGATACTCTTTTGATCATTTAATATCTTAAACAGAAAATACCTAAAATAAAAACACAAAGGGAAGACATACGTTTGGCATAATGATATTAGGAAACCCTCTAGTGTTTAACAGCTATTTTATCTAAAATTCCGTCATTATTTTACAATAAACTTTCAGTGACGCTATGAATTTAAATTTCCAGATGCATCACTGTATTAACTAATCTAGAGAGGCAGGAAAAAGTCACAGAATTCCATGTGATAAAATATTGCTAGTGAAAAATTATATATAAGGGAAAACTTTGATATTTTAAAATGTAAAAATTTGGGGCATGCTCAACTTTGCATCGGCATCTTACCAGGCTTCATGCCATTAAAATAATTTTCTTGAAGTTACTTAAGGGAAATACAGCATCCAGAAACTAATAGTATTTGTGGGCTTTTTTCCACTAAATCAGTTTAAAAGGAGATTATTAACATGCTCTATCCAAAAAAATCCTTACTGACTCAATTTCTCAATGATAAAATATTAACTTTTTCTTATATCAAAATAATTCAAGCTAGTTCCTCATTTTACATTCAAGTCTATAAAACAAACAATTAAAGATATTGTCCACCTTGCAGTTTATAGCAAGTGGTGTGTAGAACATCTTACTGACTACTAAAAGTAGACTCTGGGTAGGCTTTATTAATTTTCCCCTAATATGCCCAAAATGTGTGATGTTTGTCTTTAAGCAACATGACAAGATGGTAGCAAATTTACCATTTAATTTTATGCACATAAACCACATCTACATATACACACATTTGAATTCATAAATAAAATCTTTTGGTCAAAACCACCACAGACTACTCTAAAGATCACCAGTTTACCAGCTAGTGGACTCGTAGATTTTTAAGCGACCCAAAGTCTGTCAATTTACAGAAGAAGAAATTGAAACTGAAAATAAAAATCTACTTTTCCAAAACTCTCAAAGACCCCCTATTCTCTGACACACATCTTTAGACATTGATTTAAGACAAAACCCAAGATCCATGTCCATTGATGCTCTATTGAGATTGATTTCAGCTTTAATAAATACCATCTTAATAATATATAATTTTTAATAACAAAATTTAAGAGCTAGTAACATGCATTGACATTAGAATTTATTATTGATAATTAAAACAATACCCAAGAATATATTTATGAGCATATACTAAAATAAATTCTAAATTGGTATGTTTAAGTCTTTTGACTTGGAATCTTTTGACTTCAATTAGATATTTCTGTAGCCATATCCAAGCCCTGTAAATTTATGTACAAGTGCTGTGTATTTCCAAAAACCTAAATACACTTCCCTTATATCTTTAATATATTGCTTTATGTATCTTTCTATTCATTCATTGATTCAAAACATTTATGGAGCACTCTGTGAGGTGCTAAAGATACCACATTGATTTTATATGTTGGGGTAGGGAGAAGAATGGCCCCCAAAGATACCCCTGTCCCGGTGACTCCACCCAATGAATGTTACCTTACATAGCAAAGGGACTTTGCATATGTGATTAAGGTTAAAGACTTTGAGGTGGGAGATTATCCTGGGTTATCAAGGTGGACTCTACCTCATCCTGTAAGTCATTTAAATCAGAGAACCTTCCCCAGCTCTGTTCAGAGAGAGCTTGCTATGATGGCTGAAGAAGGATCAGAGAAATGCAAATTGCTGACGTTGCAGGTGAAGGGAGGAGGCCACAAGCTAAGGACTGGGGCAGCCTCTTGAAGCTGAAAAAGACAAGAAGCAGATTTTCCCTTAGAGTCCCCAGAAAGAACACTGGTAGGCCACCATGTGCATTTTTTTCCTAGGGAGACTCTGGGAGACTTCTGACCTACATGAACAAAGATAATAAACTTGCGTTGTTTTAAGCCACCAAGTTTGTAGTAGTGATTACAATAAACATCCATGCATATGTGTTGTCTTAGTTCTGAGTAGTTTGTAAACTCGTTAAAGGTAGAAGTTAGACCTTACATTTCCTTGTATCTCTCAAATTTATCTATTTCTATGCTTTTCACCTAGTAAGCATTCAAGAAATCTTGACTGAATGATATAATGAGGAAGTTTTAAAAAATTATTTATACTGATTAAGTTGTGATGGCAATCTTAACCTAGTAGTGGTTGCTGTCTTGTCCTGCGCAATGATGCTTTAACTGCTGCCCCAGAGAAGCATTTTGCAATGTGCTGTTTATTCAAGTAATCAGGAGAAAGCACAAAAATTACACTTGACGTTGCAGGAAGATTAGCAAACAATAGTGCTGTTTTGAAAGACAGAGATCTGTATCTTTGAAAGGGGAAGTTGCAAAACTGTCTTTTCCTTTATCTGTTCAGATTCCTAAGGAAGGAGGATTTTACAACTAGTATTATCCTTGTTGGAGGCTCTTTTATATGTCTGGCGCTCCTCCAGTCCAAGTTTATCTGATACCCTAAGGCTTCCCAGAGGCTCCTCTGGGATGCAAATCCAAAATTCTTGTGCAAAATGTAACTGAAAAATTGATGTAGCAGTGCAAAAAATTTGCCAAATAATTTATTTAAAAGGAGCAGAAAAATAGAGGAATTACACAAAGTCTGTCAACTACTGATGGGTTTTGCTAAAAATATGGCCTACATCCTCTAGGACCTGTGGGTGTAAAGTGGGTAACTGAAAGTATTTTTATCCACCCCCCCCACCGTATTGGCCCATTTACTATTTCTTGAATGACTGTTGTATTTACACATCTTATTACAAACATAAATCATATGTTAAAACCTACTCCAATTCTTGCACCTGCCGGGAAATGACATTAATAATCTTTGAGTGCCCAATGTACTAATAGATATGAGGTCATACAAAGAAATAGGAGATACGCTCTCTCCATTCACAGTAGAAATCATCTTCTACTAGTAAGCCTACAACGATAACCTGAGAGAATCTCTAGAGATATATAAATTTATTTCGTGGATTTTTTACATTTCATTTTTTATTTCCATTCTTTGTATAACATTTTTCATGATTTTTAAACTGTAAGTAAGTAGAACTGGATTTATTCTCTTTCTTTCTTCCTCAGCTATCCTAGTTTTTGGTCATCGTGATGGCGAGTCAGTAATATTCATCAGGTTACAGTTTGTGCAACCTTATTATTTTCACTAAATTTTTTAAATTTAAAAATAACTAGAAATACCATCTTCATTAATTTAAGAAATGTGCCTGGGAAATCACCAGGTTATCTCTTTTGTTGATTTTGCTATAAATAATTTAAACGCATTAACTCCAGAGCATAAATAATAATAGGCATTTATCAGAGCACTATTTTAAGCATATTCCACAGTGTATGTCTCTTAAGTATTTTTGTATATCCTCATGACAAACATATGGATAACCATTATTACTACCTCCACTTTACAGATGAAGTACTGAGGTTTACTATATATATTTAGTACATGCAAATCTAGGATTGGTATCCAAACCTATGTTATTAACCTCCAGCAAGAAAAATAAAAAAAAAGAAAAAAGAAGAAAGAAAGAAAAGAAAAAGAAAAAAAGAGCAAACTACTGCACAGCAGTCTACAATAGAGGATAGAGTTTTTCCTCTAATTTAAATTTGAATTAAATGTGGAAAATGGGGAGATCTACTCCTTAACAATCTACTTGATTTCTCCATTTGGTCAGTGGCAATATGGATCAGTCACTTCTCTTATTAATCACAACTCAAGACTTCCCCATGCCCTGTATACATCTATATCATCTTCCATTTCTTCTGAATCCTCTTAGTGGTTAGTTCTTTGGACACTGAAATAAAATATTGATTCTAAAATCCCAGTTACCCATTGCCGCAAGTGACACCTTCAGCTAATAGTCATTCATCTCGTATTTCCTCAAAGAAATCCACTATCATTTCAGGTAGTACTTTCTGCTGTTGAGCATTTGTATCATTGGAAAATTCTCCTTCATTCATACTAATCTGAAATCTACCGCCTTATAATTTTCAGGGATTTGGTCCTGATTTTGCCTCTCAGAGTTAAAGACAATTGCTATTCCCTTTCACATACATGAAGATGTGTACCACTTCAAGTGATGAACCTCATCCCTGTCCTTTCAACTACTTATTTTCAGCTCTTGCTTATGTCCTCTTAAATCACTAAGTTCAGGGGAGAATCAACACCATAAACATGATCCAATCTACACAGAATAGAACTCAACTTATCTCTATTCAGGCATTAAAAACTAAAGAGATATCAATTGGATTCAATTCTTTTAATACAGAATCTGCCGTCTATTGACAGGCTATTGTGTGTCCAGAACTGGGCAAGAATTTTCTATAACATCATACCATTTAATCCTCATAACAACTCCCTGGGGTGGGTCATGTGGGGAGCAAAGCATACTATTTCTGCCCAGATGCAAATTTTCTTTCCCCACATTTTGTTCAGTGCGGTCTCTCAGTGCCCACCCAGTATCACTTCTTCAAGCAGCCTTGTGAAACTTCTCTTATATATTTTGTGGATATTTAGGAACAGTAAAATATAAAATGTACATAAATATATTTTATAGCAGTATTAAAACAATGTAGTAAAACTATTCCCACATAATAAATCATCATAAATGCAGTAATTTTAAAGTGTTATTTTCCCATGTAACCTATTCTTTAGCTCATGCTTATAAGGTTATGTCAGCCCATATATTTACATATAATTTGATTATTTAATATTTACAGATAAATATTTGACACAGAATTTTTATCTTTTTTTTCAAAGTTGAAATTCACCATAACCAGAAAAAAAATACCTATTGTTAAGGAAAAGCATTTGGAACATAAAAATAAAAACACCTATACGAAAAGTACCCATAAATCACAAAGAAAAGTCTTTGAAATATTTACCCACATTCAAAACCAGAGACCTTGTTTTTCGACTGGAATAAAATTTAATTATGATACCATTAAGATCAAGAATAACTGTCCAATAATGTGTTTTAAATTAACGACACCTTACACTCCTTTCACATCTACTCTAGGAACCCCTGATCTTCATAGTTCACAAAAATATAAACAGACTTGTCAGACCTCACTAAATTTATTAAGGTTTGGCAGAATGCCTATAGGGGAAAAATCATATTTCAGAATAAAATTTAAAATGAGCAAGAAAAATAACCTCTTGAAAGCTAAGCAGCAGAGCAAAGCCGATTGCAGCTAACTGGTAAAATAATGAGTTCCTTTAGTAGTTATCTGTCATATATTTACCATTCCTTTTTTTTTTTAATAAAGTTCTAAAACAGATTTACTGCGGACTGAGTTCTGCTCATTCTGGCAGATGTAATCAAAATCTTACTGAGGTAAATATGTGTCAAGAAAATGAGGGAGCAAGATGAAGATAAGCATATGAGCTAGATGATACTGTCACATACCCTGAAGCCTTCAATTTGTTTTCGCTTGCACCTTGAGTTTGTATAATACTTGGTAAATCACCCTTGTATTATGTGGGCTTATCAGACTTTAGGGATAGGACATGAGACTGTGGCTACTTCAAAATAATAAAACAATGGATAAAATATTTCATAATGCTTATAGAAATCAAATGCATTTAAATTACCATCCTTTAATTTCCTTATAAGGAAATTAAGAAAATATTAAAGAAAAAATGTGCTTATGTGAAAATGTATTCACAGATTCAAAATGTGTGCAGAGAAATTACAAGTAGTAAATTCACAGATAGTCCTTAAAATAATTGAGTGTTTGATGACATTATTCTTTTTTCCCAAATACTTTTATTTATTTTTTCAGTGTTACAAGATTCCTTGTTCATGTACCACACCCAGTGCTCCATGCAATACGTGCCCTCCTCAATACCCACCACCAGGCTCGCCCATCCCCCCCACCCCCTTGTTCTGAGTTCACAGTCTCTCATGGTTCTTCGCCCCTCCGATTTCCTCCAATTCACCCCTCCCTTCCCTCTCACAATGTCCTCCATGTTTTTCCTGATGCTCCACACGTAAGTGAGACTTGATGACATTATTCTTGAAGGGTCATCTCCCCAAAACTGCGTTTGCTTTTACTTACAAAGATTTTGATACTATTCATTCAGAATTTCTGGTGTCTTTTTCAAAGACAAATCCATTTTAAAATGTAATGACTCAATATATTTGATTTAAGAACGAAAAAATTTTTCAGTAGGGTATAAGTTACCCAAGTGCTTATTAATGTGGTGCATTATCTTCACAATTAACATAATTTTCTGCTCCTGTGGTTAAAAGTGTGTGTGTAAGAGTGTTATAGTCCCATAAACAGAGGAGATGGATTTTTCAAAGGGATCTACAATTTAAACTGATTGTTTTTAATGACAGGAAGGAAAAAAACTTCTGGGGAAAAAATGGAATTGTTATATAAATTCTTTATTTTACTTTAATTCTTGAAATAAAAACAAAAGAAGCCAGTGTTCTACCTCCTATCAGATATATCAGAACAACAAAGACATTCAAGATAAAATAGTCAAAACTCAAACAAATTTGAAGACTAAACTATTAAGTGTATAATTACCCCATGAGTTACAGATTGAGTGTAGGTTTCACTAAAATAAAATTTAAATGGTAATAATTAAAATGTAATTTTAATTTTCTGCCAAAAGAAATATTGTTTTCATTTTTGCTAATCTTTTCCAGCTATTGAACTACCCCTAATGTTACACTTAACTCCAAATAGGGCCACTGATTTCAGAGGAAGATGGTTAATATATAACAGGCCAAATATTCTGCCCTGATGTAGAGAAGGGCAATTCCACTTAACGTGAGGATGTAGCACATAGTATTATACTCTTTTCTACTCTTATTATATATTCATTATGCTATACAAATTTGACACAAAAAGCACATGCAAATTTGTATTAAAAATATCACCATAAGAAAACTTTAGGAATGTGTGGGGCCAAAAGCAAAAATACTGTAAATTAACTCATGGCTCATATTTGAATAGAACTAAGAGTTAATAAATGAGAATCTAAGTAAGTCTTACATATTTTTTAATAATGTCCGAAATTAACCAGCAAATTACATTTTAATTTTTTTTCATCCTATACCACAAATATTCACCAAGAACCACTGGTGACAAGATAGACAAAGGTCTCTGGTGATCTGGAGATGATATTTTGGCGGGGAGAGAAAGCTGACAAGTAAATAAATAATGACTAAGATTATTTCAGATAATAAGTGCTATGGTGAACATAAAGCATAGCTATACGTTGGAATGGTGGGATTAGTAGGGATGGAAAATTTAGATAGGGCTAGGGAAGACTAAGTGGGAGGGGTGACAAGACAGTTAAGACCAGAATATCAAAAGGAAATAGTTCTGAAAAATGTGGAACAGGGAATTTCAGGCAGAGGGAACAGCAAGTATGAGTTTAATGTTATACTCCAGAATGAGCTGTCACCTGACTTACCCTCTCAGTTATTTTCGGTTACCTTTTGGCCATCTCAGTGAATATTTGGATATCAATTCAGAGTCAGTTTAACAGACCACCATATTAACTTTATTTTAAACTTGCCAACCCATTTAACTTTAAAATGTTTTTGATAACATTACAATTTTCAGATCACCAGGTTCAGAATCTTGAATTAGCTGAGACCCACATCCTTTTCAGGAAGCAATGGCTGTTATTCTTTTAAAATACTCTCCTATCTTTCTTCTTACTTCCCTAGATGTGTCAACCTAGACCAGTTATGTGATTTTCTTAAAACATAGTTTCTCATGTGTAGAATAGAGATAAAAATTACACGCACTCCTAGTGGAAATAACATGGTTTTGGGAAAGAGAGAGACAAATTTAAAATGTAGCCCACCACTTACTCACCATGGCACCAGGAATGTAGACAACCTATTTTAATATCCCTCACCTTATAGAGAGAGATTCCACAAAATAAAAATGATGTACTTGCTACACAAAATTTTTGTAATGAATAAGGGGAACCTAACAAATGATTAATGAGTGTCAAGTAAACTTTCTTTTCCTTTTTGATTATGGACTAAAGGAATTAATATAGGAGAGTACTTATAATGTGAAACATTTTGTCAATATTTTATGTGTTTTTTTGTCCCCCTTATAATCCCAGTGTCACCATCTGATACAAATTCTCATCTCTTCCCACTTAAATTTTTCACTAATCTTTGGGTGCCAAATAAAAAATTCAGAATTCTTCTGCCTTTAGCTTTTTCATGCCAAGCAAATTGGAATTGGGACATTGGAGCACAGAACCTGGAGATTTTCTCTAGAATAGGTTATAGGAGACAGAAAGTGTCATGAGAACAGAGTCTTGGCAGTTCAAGTACCATGTGATTCTTGCTCCACCACAGAGTTCCCTGGGAATGAGAGTCTAAGTTCAGGGTAAGGTAGAAAGAGGATTCCAACCACTTTATTAGAAGAATTTTCTTCATTGAGCTGTGATCTCCTGGAGGTCAAAGCCAGGTCTCATTCATCTCAGTATCACGAGTGCATAGCACAGTTCTTAGAACATGGTAGGTGCTTAGTAAATGCAAGTATTTATTTTCACATGATGCTGATGTAGTCAAATGAATCTTCAAATAGGAGGGGGATATATCACTGAATATAAAACCATAAAGACTTCATCACTATGCCCATGATTGAGTTTCTAAGGGTGCAGAGGTTTATATGGAAAAATCTGACTCCTGCCTCCACGTGGCTTGAGTGACTGGTTATTCTGAAAGGACTATATTCGATGAGCCAATTGGGAAGGGAGTCCCCGCCTAGTCCTGTAAACCACCCCCCGCCAGCCATGATCAGGAGCCTGGCAGCTTCCTCTGCAGACTTTGCCAACACAGTTACTATAATATCATAAAGCAGGTCCTAGCCCTCAAAGATCAACAGAGAATCTCTTTTTGAAGCTATCATTCCCTGCACTGGGAGGTCCAGCAAAGAGGGTCTTTTGCTGTGGTTGCTATATTTGTTTTCATTTTTGGTTTTGTTTTGCTTTTTTTTTAACCAAGTTCAAGGCCAAAGAAGTGTATCGCCCATAAAGTAACCCCAGAACTTCATGCCAGAGGAATTTCTGACAAAATAAGTGGTTTCAAATGCAACAGCCTGCTACCAAGTTCCCAGCTTGCAATCTCCCTGGAATCTGAAGTCTTGGATTAGTCCTCAGCAAAAAAGCCCCTCATTCTGATGCCTCTGCCATCCCTATTGTCTGCTCCAATCCTATGGACTCTCCAGGCTGGGCAAGCTAATTTGGACAACTAGATGTGTGCTCATACTCAAAAGCCATTTTGTTCTATTCCTTCCAAATATATTTTTAAATGAATCTGAGGAGAAGGTAGCAAAGCCTCTTTAAAAACCCAAATTCAAAACACAGCAGAAGGAACACAGGAAGTTTTACTGAGTAATTGAAGTGATTACATGCAAAGCACTTTCCCATAATCAAGGAGTTTCAAAGGAGGGTAGAGGGTGATTGACAGTGTTGGCCACCCTTGAAACTACATCCTGATTGGAGGAAATAATTACAAGCAAGGAGAAAGAGACCCGGTACTCTACATTTTCCTTATTTTCAGATCTAATCTGGAAGAAGAAAGGCAATAGTAAAAAATAAAGTTTCAAAAGTTTGGAAATCTTGTTCCCGGGGAATAAGAAAGCAAGAGATCCTGCTTATACCCGCAACAGATTTTCCTTTCTTTTTTTTCCCCCTTTTATTTAGTTACTGAACACCTACTATGCCCCAGGCTGTGGGAAATATCAAAAGACATGATGTCATGAAAGCCATCCTTGTGAATTGTGAACTCTAAGGAGATATAAGGTGTCATTGGGGATATTAACTTTTCAAGAAAAGTAATTGGAGCCAATTGATGATCTGTGATGCCAGATGAAGCTTGCTCTCTATCTGCCAGGATGACATCTACATACACACATGCACAGAGAGATGCAGAGCAATTTCAATTGAAGCAGGCAAGGGGTCACTTGACTCCAAGCATTTCAGAGCTTCAGGACATCATTTGAAAACCACTGGGCTAGAAGAAAGTATTCATGCATTTCTGTTTCCTATTGATGTTTGGCCCCTCAGAAAGATTCAGGCTCTTTTCCTGATGTCTGTGAAATGCTTCCACCTCCTTCCTTCTGTCTTGTTCTTTCACCTTAATTCTTTTTTTTTTTTACCTTAATTCTTGATCTTTTTCTTTTTATTCTAAAAAAGCAAAATCTTGACCATCTTCTTTGAAGATTCCTGGATTCACATTTATCTTTAGATTTCTCCCATTTGCCTGTAGCAGCTACTAAAAATACGGTATCTAATTTGTACATTTTATTACTCGTTCAGTGCATGATTTTATCAAGAGCCCCCAAAAGCTCATGAGATAATTATCTACAACTTTTGGAATACTTATCACAAGTGCCCAGTCTTTGGAGTCAACTTTAGAAGTCTTGAATCCCGGCTCTACCACTTAATGGCCATTACCTGTAAGTAAGCTACTTACCAGTTCTCTGCTTCAGTCCTTCAACTACAGAATGATCATAATATTAGTATTTTCCCTTTATGATTGTTTTAAGTGTTAAATAAAATAATGAATGTGTAGTGTTTAGCATAGTGCCTGGCACATAGTAAGTACTTGAAAAATCTCAGCTACTATTATTATCAGTATTATATTATTTTCTTAGGAAAGGCTTACGAAATGGAATTCTGTTGAATAAAAATTAGAAGAGGTCTATGTTTCACATTCTTTCTCAAGGAGAAAAATGGAAACTTTTCAGAATGCCACCCATTCACAAGAATGCATTGCCAAAGCCAAATGGGAAGGGACTAGGAAATACTGAATGGAACTGGCTAAGCAGAAAGTATAATAGACTAAACAATGAGCTGGGTGATGGAGGGGGATAAGGCATTCATAAGAAAGCATTGGCTTTGAAATCCCTGGTCACCCATGGTCAAGTTGGATGAGCAGAACATGATGTGGCCCAGCTGTCCTCCTCTCCATGCTCCTTCCGTGTTGCCAGACTTTTGTTATGATAGGCTTAATACCAACAGTATTTAATGCTACCTTTAAGTATTCTGACCCATTTTATGATTAAATCATTCTCTAAGATCTTTAGTAGATTTTGTAAAATTAATTATAGCTGCCAGAATTTAATTGGTCTAGAAACAAGTACAGAACTTGGATGTTTTGAAAGAAACACATAATCAACTACTCTTGGTGTAAGGCTGGATCCATCAGTTCTGCTGTGTGCCTTATCTAGTGATACTGACAGTGAACCATCAAATCCTGAGCAAAAGTTTAGGTTTTACCAAATAGAAAAAATTATAACATTTACAAAACGAAATCATTTCATGAATAGTACATTACACAGTGAAACACCTTAAAAGGATTTCCTTTAACCATGACCATGTAAATTTTTAATCTTGTAAATTCGTCTAATTTGGTTGACATTCTCTGAGCCATCTTGTTAACTAAAATATGTTAGCTATTTGTCCAATATTATCTTGTGTGTAAAAAAAGCTACTTTATAGATAACTGAAATTTTAACTATTTCATCCTGTATGTGACATATAAAATAAAAGCAAAATGTTGAATCTCATTTGAAAAAAATAAATTGTATAAGTCATATAATCCACTGGAGACATTTGTGATCATACAAGTAATTAAATTTCCTTAGGCTCAACATGTAGTGGTCATTTTGAGGTGCAGAAGAGAAGAGATAATATTTTTAATTCTTTAATTATTCTCCTTATTTTAAATCCAATGAATCATAGGATAAAATTAAGCCATTATTTAACATATATTTATCAAACTCCTTCTATGGCCCTGAACAAAAAAGTTACATACCTTTTATTTTATTGTATATTTTATATATGTGTTGTGAGTGTACATATATATGTGTGTGTATAAATTACATAACTATAGAACTCCTTTCATGTGCCATAAATTGCTTTAAACATTTTACCCATTTAATAATTCAAACAACCCAGAGAAATATATATTATCTACCATTTTGCTGATGAGTAAACTGAGACTCAGAGATGTCAAATGAATGCCTTAAAATCACACAGCTATTAAGTAACTATAAACCTAGCCAATCCAGGGCGCCTGGGTGGCTCAGCCGCTTAAACACCTGCCTGCCTGTCTGCCTTCGACTCACCAGGTCATGGTCTCAACGGTCTCAGAGTCCTGGGATTGAGCTCCACATGGAGCCCCAAATGGAGCCCCAAAAGGAGAAGAGTCAGAGGGACAAGCAGGCTCCCCACTCTGCAGGGAGTCCCACACTGGGCTCAATCCGAGACCCAACGCTCAAGACCTGAGTCGGACAGACACAACTGATTGAGCCACCCAGGTGCCCCAAGAGAAACATTTTAATCATTACTTATAAAGCTGATTTTTCTCTGGTTCTTAAATCACTCTTGCATTGATGGTCTATTTGGAAGAGGCTTTGATCACAACACCTGGCATTTATATAAAGTTTATGAAAGATGGCTATTTTTTAATAGTCACAAACACTCCAAAAAAGAAGCTTTTGAAAAAGATTCTTCAGCTAGATTTGAAATGTTTCTTGCTTTATCATTTCTCGGCCTTTTGGCTAAGATCAAGTGTGAAATTTTTCTTGCTTTTTTTTTTGGTTGTTGTTTATGACACCAGATTACTTCCCAGGTAACAAGACAAATGTTGTTTTGTCCATTTAACAGATTAGAAAACTGTAGCATAAAGAGGTCAGGAAACTTGCCAATTCCATTACATTGGACCAAGATGAGACTAAAAGCCAAGTCTCTTCATTCTTACTGCAGAGTTTTTCAGCCACTTCATGCTCGTTTCTCACATCAAATAGGGCCTAATATTCTACAAACAAATCATAATATAAGCACTGAGGAGTGGATAATGGATAATGTTGGTAGCAGATAATGTTGCTGTCCCATCCACTGTTTGCCCTTCTATCTGCCTACCCACTGGATGATTTTACTTTCAATATCCAGTTCCTGTGACTCTTCTTCTGAGGGTGACTGCTAGGACTTGGGAATTTTTAGCCCTCTGGAATGGGCTAGAAGCAATCCTAAGGGTATCCAAGCTTCCTTGCCTGAGAGAACAATCATGAAGCGCAATCCACACTCAGAGTCCCCCTACAGGGGCACCTGGCTAGCTCAGTCATAAGAGCCTGTGACTCTCGATCTTGGGGTAGTGAGTTCGAGCCCCACATTGGGTGTAGAGATTCCTGAAAATAAATAAATAAAACAAAGTTCCCCTGCAGCATCAGGTCAAAGACCCTTTTGCAGGACTTTGCCTGTGGTCACTCTGTTGTTTGGCTTACTTTCCTGCCCTGTCCTGCCTTCCTCCTCCTTTGCCACATTTCCCTGGGGGGCCTCCTTAATAAATCACTCATACCTGTGTCCTTGTCTCGGAGTCTGCCTCAGAGGAGCTAAATCTCAGACAGATGGCATTTGTTTATTATTATTAATGTTGTTATTATTGTCATAATAACTGAATTTTTGCTTTCTGTACAGTCCCACTGCCTATACTATTCTTGTGACACCTCCCTACCACTCCTGAGAGCTAGATTTAGGTTGGCTACTACTGAGCACCATCTATGTTGAAATTTCGAAAGTCCTCCTAATATCCAAAACAGAGTCCAGAGGCTTTCCACATTCTTACTGCCCCTCCTACTTATCTCTGCTAGTGGAAATTTCTAAGGAAGAAACATCAGTCATTTTAACAATTTTTTTAATATTCTTCTATTAAAGTTGTCCGCAATACCTACCTGTTCATACATTTTTTCAAATAATTTTTATTACTTTTCTTTTCATTACTACTTAGTTTACATTCTCATCAGTTGCTTCTTGTCCTACTTAATAATATTCTACATTTCCTCATAGTCTTCATTACATTTCCTTAAATTTATCCTATACCAGAATGATCTTGAGATATGACCATGTTATTTCTTTGCCTGAGGAACTTATGACTTTCCAGGGTCTGGGATACAAGCCCCATCCCAACTCAGCTGTAATCAAATTTCCAATCTCATCTCATGGCAAATTCTTCTACTCTATGCAGTGCCAAAACCAGTCAGAGTTACGGGCAAGCTTTATAAATGCACCCTGAACTTGACATGTGAGTGTCCGTGGAGTGTCCTCTCCGCCTGGAACACACTTTTCCCAGTTCATCTGGCTTATGCTCATCCTTTATCATTCTATTTTACAACCAGCACCTCCACTGGATTATCTTCTCTGTCTTCATCAGACAATAGTTCTTCTCTCCTCTTTTGTACAATGTGCTGATTACAATATTTGTCACATGGTTTTATCTACAATGTGTCTGTCTCTCTCACTTTAGGCTCTTCTAAGATCCTTAAGGGCAAGGACTGTATTAATCATCTTTGTATTTTCAGTTGGGGTCACAGAATAGTTGAACAAAATATGAATGTTAAAAAAAACAAATGATAGATATTTTATGAATAAAATACACATTTTTTAAAGATTTTATTTATTTATTTGACAGAGAGGAGAGAGAGCAAAAGTAGGCAGAGAGGCAGGCAGAGAGAGAGATGGGGAAGCAGGCTCCCCGCCAAGCAGAGAGCCCGATGTGGGGCTTGATCCCAGAACCCTAAGATCATGATCTGAGCCAAAGGCAGAGGCTTTAACCCACTGAGCCACCCAGGCGCCCCCAAATATACGTATTTTTAAAGTTTTCTACTAAGTCTGGGGTCTGACTTACAGAACTCTGCTAAGTTACTTTCCTGAATTAGAAGTTGTCCAACCCACATTCCAATTCCAAGAAGCCCATTAACAGTGTCCTTGATACGTATGGTTCACTTACAATGTGCTTGGACACAATGTTCTGAGTTTCATTTCCTTGTCTGCAAATGGGGATAATTATATCCACCTCACAGACAATATGTAAAATAAGCAAATGACAACAACAAAACTCAAGGCACTAATCAGCTTTTATGAATGCAGATGTTACTGTTGGCACTAAAGAGTAACAGCAAGGGAGGCAATAACCTTTGAGAGAGCGCCCACTGAAAGGCCATTTCCAGAAGAAAAGATTTGTCTATTATACTTGAACAAACACATTCTTTTTTAGGAAAGCTCTAAGTCCACATTTCAGTAAACAGTGGTCATCCACTTAAAATGTTAATGAAAATGCCATATAGTGATCTTTCAAAGGACAAAAAAGCATACTTACATCTCCAGAATCTTCAGTGACCTCTAATTACATCAGACTGAATAAATTAGAAAATTCCATTAGGTGACCAGTGGGTTGCTATAGATTTGACTGTTTCTAGATTTATTATAAATAACTTCTAGATTCTCTCATCATCTCATCTCATGAAAACAACATATTTTCATTAAAAAATAAGTTAAACATTGTAGATTCTGTGTTTTGAAGTTTGTTTATGTCTAAGAAAATTTCATTTGCTTCTAAATATTCATTGGCTCCATGTAATTCTTTCATCACATATAAGATAGAGATCGATGTGCAAACTGATGTATATTGATTGCAATCAATATTTATATATGTGTTTGCTAAATCAAAATACATGAGAATACTTAAAATTTCCAGATTTAAATGATAACACATTTAGTCATGCCTATAAGATACTTCCTGTAATCCCTACTTCTGATTTTTACAAAGTTGAAAATATACATATTGACACGTAGACACTTTTAATAAAATGCCCTGACTGATCTCGATTTAAGTATTGCCCTAAAGAACTGCATTTCTTTGTTATATAAAAAATGCAAAAACTTTTCCGGTGAATTTATTTGTTCAGTGAAGTTTATGAGTTGGTACAAACGGTAAGGACTTTTATTTAAATTACTCCCAATGGAAATATCGAGATAGGTTAGAAAATAGCCAAGGCATAATAGGAAATGTGTTTACCTTAAAACATGGTGTATATATATTTCCTTGGGGTGGGAAAAATAAGCGGGAGTTATTTACTGCATTGTACTACAGCCCTATATTGAAAAGATTCATAACAGACTTCCACTAATTAGACAGTGGCTAAAAAGAATCCTGGTACGGAATTTTAAATCCATTGAACCAGTGTTGGTCAGAAAATCTCCACCAGCACCAAAACGAAATCAAAATGTAAATAAAGATCAAAGGCTCTGCGCAGCTGGCGACGGTGGCCATCAATTCACACCAGGCCTCACTGAGCAGTTAGCAAAATCGTGGTTAATGGCCGTGCTGAGTGTCAGTGTCACCCCGAAACCAGTGTATGGCTGGAGATCGGGGAAGGAAAATGGACAAGGGATTATAAAGAAGAGAAGCTGAAAATATCAGCAAAATTCCCAGGAAAACCTTGCCCCACAGAGAACAAAAATGATTTTGGCTTTCAAACTTATTTTGCTCTTAATAAGCAGATTCATTTTGCGGACAATCGTTCTAAACTGTTTCTTGAATCAGTAAACATTTTATTTTCAAACAAGGCCACAGGGCATTATCAAGTAATCTTAAACAAGATTTGACACACAGTGCATCATCAATCTCTCTCTTTAAATCAGGCATGCAAATTCCAAGTCACTTGCTAGGGATCAAGACTGAATTATGTCTTGCTTATTTATACGAGGTTGCTTTATGCACAGACTCTTCATTCATGGAATAATTTCAAAGAACATGGTGATAAATATGAATTGAATTCTTCCAGAATGAGATTATTATACAGAGCAACAATGGGTGGATCCCACAATTTGAGAAGTAGAACATTTTCCCCTTGCCTTTATAATGCCCTTTAAAGTCTGTCTATAATACATCTGGTGTTTGTTCTCCTAGGCTGAAAATAACTAGTAGACCACCAGTAATTTAAATTGTACCCTGTTCCAAGGATATTTGACATGTGGTCCCTTTGGAAGAGCTAATGCAAAAAACTGGCTCTACCCCTGGAAATAAGGTTACTATAGACTCACAGAAGGTTGCAATTAACTAATATTAAGAAGATTAACCTGCAAATTTCTCTCTCAAATACATACTAATCTCATTTGTAAACCATTTTATGCAGTTACAGAGAATGAAATAATAAGGGTTATAATGTTTAATTTTAAATTTGATTTCTTTTCTCTAAAAAGAAAAATAAGAAGGAAATGTCACATTAAGTTAATAGTTACCAGTTTGCCAAAGAACACACACACGTTGAATTTATCTAATGTCTCAAGTTTTATAGATAGATATGAAAGAGAGAAAGAGAGAGATTCCTTCAGAAGACCACCATACCTGTTTTTATTTAAACCATTTTAAAAGAAAGACATAAACCTTGATCTTTGAAGGGCTTCTTCCATCATTCTCCATCATTTAGATTTCCCAGTCGGGTAGGGGGTAGGGGGAAAGGGTAGACTCATTAGACTACTGGAGCACAAAGGGTTGGAAATTCCGTAATTTACCCACTGCACTGCACCTCACAGATCAGCAAACTCAAACTCAGATCACTGCGGTGACTTGCCGTGGCGTGCACAGTTACTGGCAAATGTGAGCTGGAAATCTGTTTTCCTGATTCAAAGTCCAGAACACTTTTTTACAATACCATAGTGTCTCTCATAAAATATTCTGCATGTATCTCTGTAATTGATAAAATGTGGCCATACTTAACCAGAAGGTTAAAATGGAAGCATATAAAACCTGGTGACAAATTTAAATAAATTCTTATATAAAAAAGCTCCTATTTTAGAATATTTTTTTAATGGAAGTGGGCAAAGAGAGTGACTCTTCTAATTAAAGGAAATAATCCATTTACTTGAGTTTTTTTTTTTAATATATAAAGAAATCTAACCATGAAACATTTAAGACTTACCAATAGTTTAAAGAATTACATTAGTTTCACATTGACTATTTGGAACAAAGTGCTTAAACTAGAATAGGGAGGCACATGTTACTCTAGTAGCCTATGAATTATGGAGTTGTCCACCCATGCATAACAGGATCAGTGGAAATCCTTGGGATATTTTCTTTTTTACCTCTGTTTCTTAAGAGAGCATGTTATAGAACCACACAGCAAGCTAAAAAAAAGCAAAATAAAATACAATAAAATAAAAAATTGAAACAGAATATTAATGTATGTGACAATAAAATAGGAGATTTGTCTATAAAATAAAGACCAATATATGATTATCTTCCGAGTAAATAACTTGTTGATCATTTTCATCATTTATATTTGCCCTGCAGCACCCTCTCCCCAATGACCATCTTCTTTCCTGTACCTTCCAGTGTTCTTTTGTCTTGGCTTATCCCTCTTTGGAAAAGAGGATAACGCATTTTCCCCCAATATAAATATTAAATACTGAAATATAACTCGTAACATCATTGAAGCGTAAAACTATAAGTACTGTTGCAATGAAATCATTCTTGGTTTTTATAACATGTTCAAAATAAAGAATATTGAACAGTGGATTTGACACTAAAAATGTGAACAATCCGGCTGACATGAAGATCTTTAGCACAGGGAGGGAAATGAACATTTAAAGGACTTAAACCATTATCACTAATAATATAGTTAATAATCCCCATACATAAACCCATCAGTATCTACAAGTGATATTTTTGTAAAGGAAAATATTTCTTTTACAAAACTATATAAAGTGAAAATATCAGAAAATGTTATTTTCTGATCATGAAATTTTGACATACTATTAACAAAATTTTACTCATGGAGACTTGATCCTGAGAAGTATGAAAAATCAGAAAAGATTAAAAAATCTTCAAAGACAAATGAGTAAAAACAGTATTTGGCAACTGCTTCATCTATGATCAAGTTAATTTCCAAAATAAGTGTAGGAACTTTTGTTTTTGAGACAAAGTCGCCTTAAAGGGAGTATATCAAATTTTATCTTAAGTTTCCCTTCAAGGTCTGAGAGAGGTTCTTCTAGAAGGTGAAGTGATAAAGTAGCTATGATATCATAGAGATTATCAATGTGACTCACTGCTCCAATCTCTTAAACTACACTTTCCTCATCTGAAAAATATGGAAACCAATAAATGCCTTACGGAGTTGTGTTGAGTTTCACGAATAGCATGTGTAAAATGCCCGGTGCACAAAAGGAGGATAATAAATGATAGCTAGTGTTATTAATGTGATAAGAGGACATAGGCTCAGCAAAGCATGGGGGAAAATTCAGACAGAGGAAATGAACAGAAAGCACCACAATTTTGCAGGGTTTGGCTCTATTAAACATCATCTTGGCAAGAACAAATCATTTGTACAATGTAGCATTTTTTTATGCAGGTGCAAATGCATGATTTATGCACTTATAAATAAATCTGGCTTTACACAAAGTTGACTATGTAAAATGGGACTTTTTTTCCTGGGGATTCGTGATCATGATATCTGTGTGTAAATGAAAGTGGAATTGTTGAGAACTCGTAATAGGAATTGTATGATGATGTTAGGAAAGCTTGGGATATTTGAAAATGCAGTTTTTTAAATGTTGTTATACCCAAGCCCATCATTATGTTTTACTTAAAAAGTTAATAGTGGTATTTAATACAGTATAATCAGCATCAGTGTGCAAGAAATAATATTCTTTAGATAACTGGATGAGTGAAAAGAAGTTTATAATTAAAGTCATAGGCAATGTGCTGTCGCAGAAAGATCTATACGGAAAGGGATCATTAAACGGGGGGTAAAATTTTGGTTGTTCAATTGCTATTGGAACCATAGACAAAAGACTGCATTTTAGCTTTACTAACAATAAGTAAGCAGTGTGTTACTGGTTTTCTTTTTTTTCTTTTCTTTTCTTTTCTTTTTTTTTTTTCCTTTTCTTTTCTCTCTCTTCTTTTCTTGTTTTGTCTTGTCTTTTCTTTTCTAATTGTTTTTGTTTAGCTATGAATTTCTTTCTTCAGAAGCTGGTTTACTTATATGCCTGCTATTTAAGGCAGATAAAACTCCCATCTTCTCTGAATGAAGCATGCTTCCAGCTTCCAGATTGGCCTGCATACCTTCATCCTAACAATTTCATGGTACTACGGAGCCCAGTTTGAAACAATCTTTTCAGGAATCTTTTAACAGAAAAATGTTTGGTCCAATAGTTCATTTACTACAAGTGTTATGCTTTCCTTAAAAGTATATCTCCCTTGGGGCACCTGGGTGGTTCAGTCGGTTAAGCTCCCGACTCTTGGTTTTAGCTCAGGTTGTGATCTCAGGGTCGTGAGCCTGAGCCCAGCATGCAGCCCCATGTCAGGCTCCACGCCAAATGCAGACTCTCCTTGAGATTCTCTTCTTCTCCCTCTGCCCCTCCTGCTGGTGTGTGCTCTCTCTCGGACACACGTGCTCTCTCTCTCTCTCTCTGGAATAAATAAATCTTGAGAAAGAAGAATATACCTCCCTTTTTGATTATTCAAAGAAGAATAATTACCCTTTCTCATTCGTTTATAAAGACAACATTTTGACATGAGTTATCCACGGGTTCTGAATACACAGGGTAGTATGAAGTAAGTAACAGTGCATTTAGAGCAACAAAATTTGATTTAGTTCCATTTGCCTCCATTTACACCCTGGGTGACCTTGGTCAAATCTGACTTCCGTGAGGCTCAGTGTTTTCAAGTACGTACTGTACACAATGATCTCTACTTACCTCAAAGTATTGTTGTGAACTTCCAGTAAGATAAATATTAAAAAATTGCTTGTAATATTTACAACATTCACATTCTATACTAAAACCTCAGATTTTCACAGATTCAGGTTATAAATTTTTGTTCAATATGCAAATTGATTGCTAAGTCACTTCTCTCTTTAAATCTTTGAAAATAACTACTTTGGAAGATAAAAATACCAACTTATAGTTATCATTAATAAGGCAGAATTTTTCACTTGCAATAATATATATATGTACATATTTATGCATTTTAAAAAAGATTTTATTTATTTATGAGAGAAAGGAGAGAGAGAGCAGAGGGAGAGTGACAAGCAGACTCCAGGCTGAGGGCTAAGGCCAAACTGGGGCTCAGTCTCAGGACCCTAAGATCCTGGCCTGAGCTGAAACCAAGAGTTGACGCTTACCAGCAATGGACTGAGCCACCCAGTGCCCCTATACTTTAATTCTTAATAAAATTGCAATGTGTGAAACACACAGGGATCTTTGATTCTAAGGGAGGTAAATATTCAGACATGTCAAATAAATGTTAATGATGTGGCCTGTTTCTTTTATTGACATTGATATGGCATTTAGATTTCACGGGAAACCAGTCACTTTTCATATACAAACTCAGAAATGCCAACAATAACATGGAAGCAGATATTCACCTTTTTGGCTTTCCCAGGGCCTACAATGAAGATAAAGCCAATTAGCACTTTTGGGCCAAATTTAAGGACTGAAGGAGATCCCTGACTTGTCTTCAAATGTATTTAAGCTTCATGAGTTCTTTCTTGTTTTCCCTTTGTTCTTTTCTTTCTTTTGTCTTATTCTGATGCCATGGAAATGATTATCATTTCAAATCTCTCCAAGGTAATTTATAAAGTTGTATTCAGGTTTGCCTCCCTGTTCCAAGCGGGGAAGGTCTGCTACACAGTGTGGGAGCCTCACAGGGCCTTGTGCTCAGAACGTGTCTCACTTGGTTTAATACTCAGATGTGGCTATCTTGAAATCTTTAATAAGTTTTGAACGATGGGACCTAATTTTTTTTTTAACTGAGCTCCACAAATTATGTGGCTCTTCTTGTGCTAAATCCACTCTTTCTTCTTGGGTCAATTTTATTCTTATCATTGTTTACCCTGTTCTCTTATTTTGATGGTGTTTCTTCTCTGCCTCTCTCTAGACATCTTTGGTTGTGCACTAATTTTTTTAAGGGGGGCCAATTAAAAATGGTTTGGGTATACCTGTGTTACAGGCAGGGCTTTGCCTAAGGAAACTTCCCCTCCCTGTGGTGACTTATAGCTTGTCCTTGACATTCACTTTCTCCACAGAACAAATTTCTAGTTAAATGTAATACTGATACAGTTACCTTTCAAGTTAGGGTCACTCCAAAGTACAAGTGAATACAGACCCATCCTTAAACTCCCTATCCAGGAGAATGCATCTATATAAAATATTTTCTCAGAAAAATTCATTTTCTATGATGATCCTCTTGTTATTTTATCATCAAACATCTAACAAATGATTTGCTTCCAGAATTAAGCAATATAAAATGTTAAGATTGATTTAGCAGGAGAGATGAGTTTTGGGTAGCTAAAGGAAAACCACTTTATAAGTAAGGTGGTTCAGGCATAGAAAATACTTTTGGAGACCTTAAGATACTTTGGTGTTCATTGGACATGAGAAAATGTTACCCTTCTATATCCCCGTGCCCACAAGGTGTACCTCCACCTGCATCTTTTTAATAATAGTAATTAGGTGAAATGAAGAGAGTTGGGATGTGCAGAGAAGCCTGGGATGCTGA
>CM052887.1:21138660-21178544 GCA_028534135.1 Potos flavus
TATTTATTCCATTTTGTTAAATCTCTAGGCTAGATCCAGTTATTGATATTTCCTAATTTCTTGACTTTTAATTAAATATTTTAGATCTTCTCTATAATTCTGTAGGAAAGAAAGCACCGAATCAATTTTTTTTCTTTTTTCTTTTTTTTTTTTAGTTTAATTTTGTCCCAACTCTACCTCAGTGGTCTTGGGCAAATCACACTGATGTCAGTCTTTTTAAATGTATGTCATCTCTGAAATTCAGTTCCCTCAATGTAAACTTGTGATAATAATATTTGTATTACTAGGCTCTTGTGACCTTTAAATCAGGTAACATATTTTGAGTATTTGGTAACTATTATTATTTAGTAATAGCTTTGACCTTGTATCTTTTTTTTAAAGATTTTATTTATTTATTTGAGAGAGAGAGAGACTGAGAGTGGGGGGTGGAGCAGAGGAAGAAAGGTAAGCAGACTGTGCACTGAGAGGACCCTGAGATCATGACCTGAGCCAAAACCAAGTGTCGGATGCTCAACCCACTGAACCACCCAGGCGCCCCTCTCCTATTACTTTTTAATAAGAGAATAACAAATGTTTTTGCAATGTGGGATGAATTCATTAGTAGAATGGATCATGAAATTAAGAAATCAAGCACATTTTGAATTGAGCATTTTTAATTCAAAAACTCTTGATTTTATAAAGATCTAAAGATTGTTTTCAAATAGAAAGGTTGCATTTTAAGACGAAAGAAAGTTGGATAAAAATAGAGTTAACAGATGTCTAACGCCTCAAACAAGTAGATAAACACCTATGTGTTCCCGGAAAATAAAACAGTGAAACCACACTGCTGGTTATGATCTACTGTCAGGCTTGCCTTTTCCTCTCCCAGTTGTCACCTGCTCTGTATTTAAGTAGTGTTTGAGCCCCATCATCAAGGCAGTATCAGAGGAACAGATAGGTAGGGAAACACCAGGTGCCTGCTTTGGCAGGTATAGTAGAAGATAACTAGGTGGTCTTAATGTTGTTGAAAATTAACTTGTAAATACATTTTTAAATTTAGTTTTAATTTTTGTTGATTATTAGACTCTTGAAGATTAAAAATAGAAATATAAAATTTGAATTATATCAAAAAGAATTCAATACTAGAAATGGTTTGAAAGATTTACAACATGCTCTTTTCTTTCACTCTATGTCCATGCATTTGAGTGCCAAGTTCATTTGATGACTAGAGGAATTATAAACCACACCTGTATTCAATTGGCATTTAAATAAATATTTTAATAATGTAAAAATAGATACTCCATTGTCAGAAATTTGCTTCAATTTTCCCAAACCTATGACCTTCCTGCAGGCATTTCCATACTTAATAAGATGCACAAGCGTATGTTTATTCATCTGAAAATTAGTAATATCATTTTCCTCTATTCATTCACATTCTGAGGGAAACAATCCTGTTTTGTGTTGTAATATGTATCATAAAGATATTGTGTGAATTATTTGCAAACATCGTACTATCAACAACCTTGAAGAGAAAAGATTAGATTTCCTCTATTCCATAGTTTGGCACTTTGAATTCTCTTTATAAAATATTTATTAACTTCAGAGGTTTGGTCTTTAGTATGTTTAGAAATAACATAGAAAGTATATATACAATGGAGTAAGGCTGAGTTAGTCAAATACCAGCTCAACTTCCAAGACGAGCCATTTTATTTCCCTTTGCCTTATCTGTGAAATAGGGCTAGGAGTGCCTTGATGGCTTACTAAGTTAAGCCCTGACTTGATTTTGGCTTAGGTCATGATCTTGGGGTCATGAGCTCAAGCTCCACATTGGGCTCAGCACTGCATGGAGCCTGCTTTAGATATTCTCTCGCCCTCCGTCTCCACCCCCAGCATTCTCTTGCTCTCTTGTGCATGCTCCCTCTCTCTCTCCCTCTCTCTCTGTAAAATAATCTTTTTTTTTTTTTTTTTTTTTTTAAGGGTTACCTGTGTGGGAGAGTTGTTTAAGTGACCTACTATTGGTTTGGGCTCAGGTTGTGACCTCAGGGTTTTAAGATCCAGCCCTGCATCGGGCTCCATGCTCAGTGCAGAGTCTGCTTGAGATTCTCTCTCCCTCTCCCTGCCCCTCCCACTTGTGTGCTCACTCGCTCTGTCTCAAATAAATAAATAAATCTAAAAAATGAAAGAGATAGAGCTAATAATACCCTTCTCATTCAGTTGTTAAGATCAACATAGCACATAAAGACAACACATGACCTAGGAGAACTGTTCAACACCCCTACCATGCTTGGCATTGACCTGGGAATGGGAGGTTAAGGACATGAGCATATGTGCACACAACACACACTCCTTCCTCCTTAGGGCTGAAAAAGGCAATGATGCTGTTCTGAAAAGCACAATTTACAAATGCAAACTGTGTGTACACTGATAAAATACAGGAGATTTGAATTAATTTTTTCTTTAGTCCTCCTGTACCTTACTCTACCAATCACAAACTGCAGACCCTCAAGACAGTGAAGCAGAGAGCAGGTGTACTCTCTACACGTGACTGCACAGTGGGTGAGATGCATCATCTCAGCTTCCTATCAGCTGGTTTATAACAGCCCCCCCTCAGGCCTTAGAAGAGTGCAGGTCTAAGGGAAAGTCATCCTATTTGGGACACTTCCCAAAACATAGTAAACTGAACACTAGAGCAAGTTTTAGGAGGAAAAGAAATTTTAGAAGCCCTGCTCGAGCGCCGCTTTGCTCTGCGGCTCTGGGCTAGTTGGCAGCCTGCAGGTAAGCACCTTTCATGCTCATGGGAGAGGCCTTCTTAGACTTTTTAAAAAGAGTTTCATTCTGTAACTGGGATGAGACAATGCAAGACTGAGACTTGACCCCTTCAGCAAGAAGCACCGGATGGGGGAAGTTTAACTTCATGTGTTGTCAGACCAGAAAGACCAAAGTCAATTTAGGGAACTTAGTAAGAAGTTATAGCAAAAATATATTTCCAGTGATATAATCTTTATATTTTGATAGTTTTTAGAGTTGGTCTTGCCATGCAGGGAAGAACCTGGTTTTGATTAAACACAAGAGCAACGATCTTTTACTTGGGGAAAAGAGAAGGGAGTGATACTGTCCTCACAATAAACCTAGTCTCTCAGAGGTTCAGGGGTGAGGACAAACTAGGAGACTTGCTTACAGTGGTCAGTGCAAGATGCTGAACTTACCCCACCAGACTGTACGATCATGTGTCCACCAAAGCCTTGCGCTGACAACACAGAGATTGCTTGCTGAGACAGCAGGATTATTTTTAAGTATTATTTAATGGTCTTGAGTCCCTCGTTGGAAAAAAAAAAAAAAAAACAGCCAGTGAGATAATAATTCCTCTTTTTCTTCTAAGTAAGGCAATATATATGTGGAGGCTCTGACCAGATCACCGAGATCTGATGCAGCGAAGGTCAGCTGACCACTCTGCCACCACACAGAGACCAATTTAGGGATGAAGAGAAGACAGCAGATCCTATAATATTTGTCCAAGAACATTCATTTCACAAATTCCCTTACAATATTTTGTGAAGGAAATTAATCACAGAATGAGCAGATCAGCTCTATTGACCCTAAGAGAGCTGACTCTAACTAAACGTATGGTGTGGGTACATAAACACAGGGCACAGAGGTACTAGGGCCAGCACCGTTGATCTTTGAAAAGAAGGCAGCTCTGGTAAGACTGTGTTCTGCCAGTCACATGACCTTCTGAGAGTCTTCATGGTTCCCTAAAGGGATTATCTGCTCTTTGTAACTGAGAAGTGTAGAAACTTTATTTGGTCAACATACCACAAGTAGTGTACAGCAAATATATTAATCTAGCTTATAGTAAACTCTGGATAAGTCAGAATGACAGTTATCAATTTACAAGAAATGCAGTTGTATTGGAAACTGAAAACATTGCCCATCTGACCAGCTCATTCTCTTTCTGTTGTAGACTGGCATGGAAATCCAAACCATAACTTGAAGTGATAAGCACAAAATCAGAATAAAGAGAATTCCCCAGATCATCTAAACTGGAGTGCATATCTAGATCTTAAGCTAAAAATATGGATTATCTAGCCATAATCTGTAGATTCTGAGTGGGGTGTGGGAATTGTATTTTAAAAGCACCTCAGATAATTCTGCTGCATTTGGGAATGATTAAAGGATTATCTAATGTGTATTAGACTTGCTCTAGGACAATGAAATGTGTTTACCTCCACATCAAACAGTTTTTGACTGAATAGTTCATATCCTCATACCCTGTCCCCTGGACTCAGGTACAAGAAGACTGCCTCTGAAGTGCCTTTTCAAAGTATCTATCATTGAGTAACTTCTTCTAACCAGTATTTTCTTTATTTACACACTTCATTAACTTCATTTGATTTTGTTATAACCAGGGATCTAATCTGTTCCTCAAAGGCAGATTGCTCACATAATAATATTATTTATAGAGCACCTATTTCTAATGTAAGATCCGATGCAATGTATTTTACATACACTTTCCCATTTAATCTTCACAATTACCTGATAATTTATTCCTATTTTACTGATACAGGAAATGAATTTCAGTGAAGTTAACTGATTTTCCCAAAGTAAAAACAGTAAAAAACAAACAAACAAAAAAACCTGGTGAACCTGGAAATTAGCTATATTTTGGATTAATTTCAATCCCAGTGCCATAACCACAAGGCATATTGCCTTGTACACTGCTTTTATACTTCAGATTGTGAAGGACACTATTAATTCCAAACGCTTGTGTATCTTTTTGTTTTCTCTTTCTCCTCATATATTGCCTAGAGACTTGAGATAGCTGATTGTCTAGGAGAGCATTTGCCTGGTCCAAACAAAGGATTAAGGAATTTTATTTATTTATTTATTTAGTCCATTTCCTCATTCTATGCATTGGCTCAATGACAAAATTCTGGTATTAAACTCACATTAGGTTTTTGTTTTTTTTTTAACTCACATTAGTTTTAATGGAATATTGAGGAATGTCTAATAATAGGGGACAGACTTAAATTAGTTGTTTTTAAAATGGAAGTTAAATAATAGTATAATTGGGGTGCCTGGGTGGCACAGTGGGTTGAACGCCAGACTCTTGGTTTCCACTGAGGTCATGATCTCAGGGTCATGAGAATGAGCCCCGCGATCTGCTTGCATTCAGTGTAAAGTCTGCTTGGGATTCTCTCCACCCTCTTCTACCCCTCATGTTTGTGCACTTGCTCTCTCTCTCTCAAATAAACAAATAAATCTTTAAAATAAATATGTAAATAATAGTATAATTTTATTAGGAGAATATACACACGTATGATGGAATAGGAAATGACTAATAAATATTGAAGAAAATGTGTACTTAATTCACCACAGCATTCTTGGAAAAACATAAATTGCTTAATCTTGAAACACCTGAGGTCAGAATACTCTCCTCCTTATTTTTGTTCCTTCCCTTCCTCACCCATGGTGGTAAGGTAAGATTAGGGCAAGGTGTCTTGGTAATAGGAGGTTAATACAAGGAAAGACAACACTTACTTGGTTTCCATGAAACTCCAATTGGAAACACATGAATTGTTTAAAATTTCTTCCAGCAATGAAAAGTAACTTTGCTACTTGCCTGCAGGGAGTATGACCGAGAGTGTCCATTATTCCAAGGACATTTCTCCTTAGGACCACATCATGAGAATCAGAAATAGTTGAGGAGATGATGGGGAAAAGAGATGGACAATTAAAGTCTATGGTCAAAAGATTTCAGAACATTGACAAAAAATTAACTCGGTAAATAAAGGAAATGAATGTTTGACAGCACTGAACAGCCTCTAGACTTTACTAGCATTCTGCGTCATCTAAAATGTTTGTTTCCTTTCAAGTAGAAAACTGTACCTAAATGTCTTGAGAGATGTTGAAGATATAAGTAAGAGATTAGCTTATGTTATACACATTTTCTTCTAGAAGCTTGTCCAATAAAGAAAATGGTATCACTAAACCTCAAATTCTACCAAGTCCTACCTTATGATTTTGCAGAAAGCATAAGTGTACTTGGCTAATGTTCAAAGAAGAAAAATGTTTATTCTACTCCTCCCTTATTCCATGTTTACTTCTTCCCAATTTGATTTGGAAATTGTTCAACTTGTATTCACTCAACAAACTTTTACTGAACAACTACTATGATCTAGGCACAGTTGTGTAGTGATTGATCTACCTGTAGATTAAAGTTTACCACTTGATGAGTTCATAATAATTAACCTCCCAGTTGTTTGGTGTCTTTATACTTTTACTCAAGGTCTCTCTGCTTGCTGTCATGTCTTACTACTTTGGTCCCAAAATTAAACATCTTGTTTATATTTTAAAACTTAGGCTAAAGTTTACCTACTCTCTTAAGCCTTCTTTGACCTTTCCCAACCCTCTAGAGCATTGAACATCACTTCCTTTGTTCTTTGATTAAGCGCCCCTCTGTTTCTACAGTGATTCCTATGTTTCATACATATCCTTTTAAATATTCATAATGGACATATTTTATCTTTCTTGACAATTTTTGAAAAATTATTTCTCCCCATTTTAGTCCTTGTGATTCAGGGGGACCTGCCTCCACTTTCTTACTTGCAGGATAAACACACAACCCAGGTCAAAGCCAATCATAATACTAAATTTCCCTGGTTACACTGAATAACTTAAGGAAAACAAATGAGCCAAGTGGTAAAAACCAGATTCCACTCCGAAATTGACATGGACACTTGAAAAGGAAGTGTCTCTTTTCTAAGATCACGACTGCTAAGCATCATGTAAATATGTGAGTGAAGCCAGTAGGGAGTAAAGAACAACCAAGAAGTCAGGAGAAAGAGGATGAACCCTAAAAATATTATTTCAGCACCTAGATTTAGCTTTGGCCAAAATCATTCATACTGCCAGATAGTTCAGCTATTCTTGCTAATGCACATTTTTGTTTGGGTTGTCTTTTCATCATTTTCAACTGGAAGAACCTGCATTAATATGTCATGTCTGTCTCTGTCACTATACTGTGACATAGAAATTGCCTCTTTCATTTAATGACATGACTGGGAACAAAATGGGCGTTCAGCTTGTTTACTGATTAAAGAAGTAAAGAATGAATGAATGAAAATAAACAAATAAATGAAATATAGCCTAGGAAAATACATATTTTGCCTGAGTCCCAGTATATCAACACTTTGATGCCATTCTACCAAAACAAACAAAAATCTTCCAAGTGAAAATTAACTATTTTCAAATTATGGTACTACATATGCTGGGTCATAATGGGTCACAATTCCTCAAAAAAAAAAAAAATCCTTAATATGTCTTATTCAGGTTGAATGGATTTAGTAGGCATCTTAGGATAAGCAAGCCCTTTATTTACTTCTTAACACCAAATGATATCCTCCAGGTCCTAAAGTTATTTTAAATGGCACATGAGATGGCATCTCTGTCAGTTCCCTTGGGATTGGGTTTCATGGTCTAATCAGACTCACCATTAACAGTCTTCTCCTGGACAGGAGCAGAGCTAATCTAGTGTGATGAGAGAGTGTTGGCCGGTGGCTCAACCAGCTCCACAAGTCTGCACATGTGGATTCTATTTCCAAACCTATGATTGATTTACTTTCTGACTATGGCAAACCACTCCATTCTCCCATATGATGCTTATCAACAAATGGTGTCTGCTTAACTCATTTATTGAGAAAAATATAACCACGTTTCAAAAATTGGGAATTATTTCCCATGAATAATTTTTGCTTTTCTTACTACCGAGCTGTTCTGCGTGTGTGATTTACTACCTGATCAAAATAAAGTTACTTTGGGACAGTTACTTAAAATTTTGGAAATTTATTATTTCCTCCTAATAAAGATATTGACCTCTTTTGATGATTTGATATTTCTCTTATCTCAATTCCTATGTTATTTATAATCTCTAAGGTAAAAATACTTTTGAGGATGTATTGTTTCTAAAAGTTCTCCAGTTAGTTCTCTACAGATTGTAAGCTCCTTGACAGGGAGGGATGAGTACTGAACAAGCATTTGTTGATTTGACTTATTGACTTTGGAACTTGATGCAAGAATTATCAGTTTCACATACTCATAAATAGTGATGTGTGTGTGTGTGTGTGTGTGTGTGTGCGCGTGTGCATATGTGTAATTTCCAAATGCAAACTACTAGAAGGAAAGGGAACTTAGGATTCTTTTTTTGATATTCTTTTTTTGATTTGAGCTAGCTTGTGTGAAAGAAATCCCACGGGCTGTGAAAAATAATTAGGGTTCCTGAATTTCTGCTGTACCTTAAAGTCAAGAGTTAGGGCAATGACCTTAAGGGATACTTTAGAAGTGATTCTGCTATTTGAAAACTGGTAATGGATTATGGGAGAAATTATAAAACATGCTGTCTTACATCCAAAATTTCTCTTTGATTTTTTTTCTTTGATTTTTTTTTTAATCTACATTTTTGTATATGGATTTATAGTCAGAGTGATGCTGAGTTACTTTCTTGTCTTTATGTTATGGAACACATTAAATAAGAACATCATTGTCAGTATCTTCAAGAACTGAAAAAGAAAACTACTTGGGAAATTGTCTGAGCCTGACACTGCAGAGTATTAACTCATGATTCTGTGGCCATTTTCCCCATGGTGAATAGCTTGTTCAGTGTTTCTCCCTATGCTAGGATCATTTATTTGTTATTCCATTTTTTTCTTTTTAGCTTTTTTATGTCTATTGGTTTTTATTATAGAAAATGTATGTTTTCTAGGTTTTTGCATTCATTTACCAACACTTTTAAATTGCCTGTGTCTGTACTTTGTTACTTCTATTTTCTACAATTGTTTAATTTTGTCATCTTATTTCATTTCTTTATTGTAAATGTATCTAAAAAGTGGCTTTTCACTTTTTCTTTTTTTAAATTTATGACAGTTTTTAACTCTATTCGTACCCTTCATTATTTTTTCCTTAGGTTTCTTTTGTGGTCTGTGTCTTGTTCTATTAAATGCTTAATTTAATCTTGTAAGTTTATTTTTTATCAAATTAGGTAGGATTAATATGTAAGGCTCTGAATTTTTCATCTGAGCCCAAGTTTAGCTCTACCTCATATATTATTTCATAAGGAATGGTTTCATTTTTGATATTTATATCTCAAATATTAAATATATTTACATACATATACATATGCCCACACATACATGTGTATATATATGTATGTGTGTATGTGTATTTGTGCTGGATACTCTTTTATTTCATTGGTGTTATTTATTCTATATCACATTTTGGAATGTGCCCAAAATATACTATTTTTTTTAAATATTCTAAAATAACTTGAGAAGTTTTGTTCCAGTGCCATGGTATTTATTCACACATATATTTGGATCAACCTTAATTACTATATACATCTATATCTCTTTGCTTGTCTACTTGATTTATCTTGGGATATAAGATTTCTTGAGTTACTCTCTTAGTTCTACTGAGCTCCTATAGATTTATCTTTGAGAATCTGTCATTCTTGTATATATTTGATTGTTGCTATTTCCTACTTAACAATTCATTTTCTATTTCAGGAGCATTAGTTTTCTATAAGCTTAGTGTTAATTCTGGACCCCCCCCAAAAAAATATCTTTTATCTAACTACTTTTAAATATGCGTATTTTATAATTTCCTAATAGTGCCTTATTTGTTAATGCTGTGATGATATGGTTTTGATTTTCAATTTGTTTCCTTGGTTGCACAGTCTCTAATTTTTAAATCATTCTCTTGTTTCATTATCTCATCCTTGATCTTGTTTGATGTATTTTTTGTTTCACAGGTTTCATGTTTCTTAACATATTTCTTCTGGATTTCAAAGTATTTCTTAAGAAAATATTTTTCAGTATCTTTTATAAATTCTATAAGAAAGGGATTTAATCTTATATTGCACTTTATGTTCTTAAAAAGGTTGTGGCATCTCTTTTCATAGTGATCAGAGTCTTTCTTTTCATCTTTTTCATATTTAGTGTGTGTAATTTTGTCTGAATATTTCCCCACAGATATAGTTTATATGAATACTCCATGATTCTTTTACTTCCATCTAAAACTTCTTAATGTTCACCTCAGACTGTCATGTAGTTGAGGACCAAGTATTGCTGGTTTGTGTCCTGTCTGTATTTGGGAGCTCTTATTTTAGATGGAGGGCATGGGTTCGTCAGTAGAAGCTATGTGTTGACATGTTGGTGGATTTGGTCTCTGAATTTTTTTTTTTTATCAAAGGTTTTATACTGCTTAGAGGTCTCTTCGCATCTAATAGATGAAACATTTGAATTTAATATCAAAGTCAAATCATGAAGGCTTCATCTCATTGGGAGGGGTTGAGCTCCTCCCCTTTGCCAACATTTCCCCAGAGCACCCCGTCTCCTCTCTTAGCCAGAGGGGACAAAAACAGACAAACTTTGTAGAACCTAAATAGAACTTTCTTTGAGGCCCTTCCCTTGAGTACTTACACAACCTCAGAGATTCTTGTGTAATTCACCTTCTCTTTTGTGTTTCTGGCAATCCCATCTTTATTGTGTTGGCCATTATCATTCTATGTTGCCTCTCCTGCTCTCCTCTGTAGAAATCTGGGAGAAGACAAACTCACCTACCTTTAATGAATAATTCTTATGATGATGATGACATCTGCCTTCTCTTCCCTTTAGTTATCTGTCTGCAGATAAAATTAATTACTCTGGAAATGAGGTTTGCCAATTATTTAACCTGAAGTAATCCCATTTTCCACAGCTCAATCAAAATTCTGGGAGGTAAAACTTTTGAAAAAAATTGTTCTTCATATTCACAATGATAAACCTACCAAAATTCTCATTTTCTTCTGAAAAATACTCATTTTGTTTTCTTAGTTCTATAATGATGATGAGACATGCAAGTCTTACGAAAAACTCATATTTTTTTTTATTTTAAAATGTCTATAGGCTGATTTCTTCAAGGCTAAAAGCAAGGCTATTTCTTTAGCTTTGCCACACTAATTTGTCCTGGTCAAGGCAAAATATCATTTTAGTTCATGTGGTATTTAATTGTGAACAGCAATGGCTGGAGAATTTTAAGGGTCACTAGGTCCAGATGTTTGGTCATTAGTCACCACCATATAACCCACCTTCAATATAATAAATATGGATAAAATAAGGAAACACTTCAGCCGTCAACAAGATTAGTGTTCAAGACTAATAGGAGCCTGATTTCTGCTTTTTAACTCTGTTAACATTTAACCCTTTGAGGGCAGAGGATTTCACTTGAAGTAAATCTCCCTTCACACACTCTGCTCTTATTTTCTGAAGTTTATATACCTTCATTAATGGCACGTCCATTCACCAAAGAAGTGGAGGCATGCTTTTAAGTATTTTAATACTTAACATCACACTTCATATCTTTTTCTTAACAACATATTGGAATGTTTAAGAAGGTGGTTTTGTTGGACAGTCAGGTAATTGTCTGATAAAGTGACCTATGTTTGTGGCTATGGAGCAGCTTATTTAAAAGAATTTATTGGACATATTGGGCTGATCTATACTCCCCCATACAATAAAAATTCCTTTAAAACCTTCTTTGTGTGTTTACTTTTTTTTAATCATGTAAAATGAAAAGTAAATATCCTAAAATCTTTTCTCTCTAATGTAGTGTTTCTCACCTGGTGCAATGGAAATAAAAACCTGCAGCCAGATGGTGCAGACCTTAGAATCCCGCTACCCTAGAAACCATATCTGTAGGTTCCTCTGCAGAGAATTGGGGATAATGATAATACTAACCATGTAGAGTTGCTGTTTGGATTTAATGAGATTATGTAGGGGTCCAATTAATGCTTAATTTCATTTTCTTATTTGCAGAGAAATACAGTCAGACATATGTTTGCAAATCAAATACATACTTGAAAAAGTAGATGAGATTAGTGACTACAAAGTACATGTACCCAGTTTGGATCCTTTTGCTGATATTTTGCTGGTATTTTGTTATTATGTAATACCTATGATTTCTATTATTTTACATCTTAACCCTTTTATGGAAATTCTTATGTTTCATTATTAGATGAAGTATCTCCTGGACTCCATATTTGGGCAAATTTTTTTCTGTCAAAATCGTCCTCATTCAGGACTATTAATAAGTCCTGAGTTCTAGTTATATCTTAAAAAAAGATCTTAATTGGAAAAAACACAAAGGAAAATATATATCTTTGGTCAGTTGATTTGGATTATCGAGATGTATTTTTAATAAAGTCACAATGGCAATTATGACCCCCTTGATTACAGATTATCTTTGTTCTAGTCTATTGCTCCAGATCCTTAAGCCTGGCCCTATTAAAATCATAGCTTGGCTCTCCCAGGCCTTTGAGGCCCTCCTTAACCTATCATAGGAGAGAGGTGGCAATGATCCAGGTGAAATTAATTGTTCCATGGAAAGAAAGTAGTGGGAAAACAATGGATCACCCAGTCCAACCAAAAAGTGAGAATCCATTGACTAAATCCCACAAAAGCCTCAGATATCCTTTCTCTCATTATGAATTGTATAGTTTTCTGTTTTATTCTATTTTCTTCTCTCCTTACTCCTGCTTCCTCTTCTCTCTTTCTATAGTTTATTCTTTCCTCTGCTCCACATATTAAGGCAAGTAATCTCATACCATATGGTCAGTTCTCCTGGTGCAATACATTTTTATGAAAAGAAAAAAAAATAATTTATTTCTATGCCAATTATATGATTGTAAAAAGTCCAATATTTGTAAGCACCTCTATATTAATTAGCTGCATTGTTCAATTTCTGTTGAAATGTTTTAACATTTCATTTTCATTTCATTTCATTTCAATCAGCTTTTGGTTTTATTTAAATATTAAACCAAATTGTCTGTTTACTTATCTACATTTTTCAAGAGAGTTTTTCAAGACCATTTGTCAATCAAAACTTATAAAATGGTTACATTTAGTATGTATATGTAATGCATCCATAGATAAGTATATATTGTTCACACCAGTATATACATGTGTGTAAATAAATATGCAAATTAACATTCATTTGCTCTTATAAATCTAGAGATAAACTCTCCAGTGTTTACATCTATTCCTACTGAATCTAGAAACATTGTCACAATTCATGTTACATGCTTCTATATGAGGGTAGGAGAAAATATCCAATTTATTTTTCAAATGTCAACCAAACACTGTATAGATTTTTTTCTCCATCCCCTCCTGTAACCCTTTTAGTTAAATTAGTACGGCTGTCTGAAAAATCAGATTTAAAGCCTTCAAATGTTTCCTTGGTCTTAGAACAGATGCCTCAGGAGACTTTCTACCAGAAAGGTACATTGGATTAGCACAGCCTGTTTTCCTACCACATTCTTTAAACAAAACTGACAGCCCCCAAATAAGGAGGACAATTTATTGTCAGGACATGTGTGGAATTTAAAGAGAGGACATATTTTCACCCTACCAGTATGGAGACAAAAATAGATTTTTTTGGAAACAATTTTATACCATTCTGGTGAACGACAGGAGGTCAAATAAAATACTTAAAACTGGCAGGCTTCCATCCATGAAATGGATGCTTGCAAAGTGAGAAGAGGTTTAATGGTGAAAAAAAATTAGCGTTTTCAATTTAGAAGAGCTATCAATCCAGGTACAATCCTATGCTAAAGATACTTGACATATAATAGCAATCTTGAGTGCACACACTGTGATCTGATTTTATTGGAACACACATCGATAGAAGCTGTATTTATTGATTAGGCAGAAATGAGGCATCATGAGATCTGAGACAGAATCTTCAACCTCTCAAGAGAAGAATGGGTTTAGCTATAAACACAGCACCTGCTGCTGCTTTTCACCAAGTGAGATTTAGGGATCTGTTTTTTGTTTCAGTTTTTTGTTTATTTTTTGTTTTTGTTTGTCTTTTGTTTTTTGTGTTGGTTTTTTTTAACTCTGGTCTGAGAATTTAGATTTTGGATAAATACTTCAGAATTGGGAAACACAACTCTCAGAAGAGAAGTAAAGCTATGTCACCAATTATAGAGAGGTAACTCATAAAAAGTAAATAGGAAATATATGCAAAATAAAAAGAATTTTACTGCTCTATTCCAATTAGGTGAAGGGAGAAATGGAACCGAGTACAAACTTGTGTTTGGAAGATCTACAAAGATTTCCTCTTTGACAAAGGAATTTTCCTTCATGAAGCAATAGCTTTTGTATATTGAATTTTAGCTTCTGATGTAGTTTATGCAGGCACTAATTGTACTAATGGTGTTACTCACATACCAAAACACATTCTGATAGAGTTAAGATCAAGAATCCCCAAACAACCTGCTGTGCCTTTTCACTTCATTATTTTAAGAACAAAATAGCATTTTAATACATGTGAGGCAAAAATGCATCTAATTATGATTTGTTATGCATATCTAAATTTTCTTTTTTACCAAATTTTTCTTTTTTACCAAAAAATTTTTTTACCAAAAACTTTTTTACCAAAGTTATACCAAATAGAATAGTCTTCTTTAAGGCAAAGAAAAGGCTACACTTTCAACATCAACCAGTCAATCAATCAATCAATCAATAAAATATATGAGAAGAGACAAAATATTTTTTGAGTATTTTCTGTGGGCCAGTTTGACTTCTGATTTCTGGTACAACATACCAAGAGCTTGGAAATCATCACTCCCATCCAGACATGGAAAATGCTGAATAGACTGAAAGTCAATATTCTTTTTATATACCAAAGAATTCAGGTCACAGGCCTAACTGCTAAAAACTGAAAGACAGACAGACGCAGAGAATTCCTACTTATCTGAAGCAGAAGCACAGGAGTAGAACCCTACAACTGGAGCCAGTATCAGTATCAAGACTTTAAACTATAATTGAGGAATTGGAGAAGGCATAGTAAGAGTTAAAAACTCAGAGGTGGCCCATTCCTGGGGGTGAAGGGCATGGTAAGCACAGCAAATATAAATACACCCTACACCCAGAAAGACATAAAACCTTACACGTAAGTCCTATCTACCTCACTTCCTTTTACTTGGCAGTCATGTCCGGCTTTTAACAAAAAATAGCAAGGCATGGTTAAGACAAAAACATACTCTGTAGAGGCAAAGCATCAGGACCAAAACCAGATATACTGCCCCCCACCCCCAATTCACAGAAGATATATTCCAAGAGCTTCACTGGATGCATACAATTGTGGATAGCACACAACCCTATATATACTATGTTTTCCTATACATAAATACCTATGATAAAGTTTAATTTATAAGTTTGATACAATAAGGAATTGACAACAATAATAAAATAGAACAATTATAACAATATACTGTAATAAAAGTTATTTGAATATGGTAGCTGTCTCTCAAAATACTATACTGTACTCACTTTTCTTCTTCCTGTGATGATGTGGATTGGTAAAATTCCTGTGATGGGATGAAGTGAGGTGAATGACACAGGCATTGTGATGGAGTGTTAGGCTTCTATCGACCTTCTGACAATACATCAGAATGAGGATCATCTGCTTCCGGACTGTGGTTGACCACAGGTAACTGAAACCACAGAAAACAAACCCATGGAAAATGAAATCATGGAAAGCAAAACCATGGATAAGAGGGGAACACTATATATAGAGATTTTTAAATGATCACCTTGGGAATTTAAAATAATTATGATTAATATATTTAGGGTTTTACTGGAAAAGGCAGATAAGATGTAAGAACGGATAGGTAATGTAACCAGAGAGATGGAAATTCTAAGAAAAAAGTGAAGAGGAAATGGTAGAAATAAAAAGACTAACAAAAATAATTCTTTTGATGGGCTCATCAACAGACTAGACATAGCTGTAGAAAGAATTAGTAAATTTGAAACTATGTCAATAAAAACCTGAAATGAAAAGAGAAAGGGAAAAAAAGATGGAATAGAGTATCAAATCACTGTGTTGGTTACAAAAGATGTAACATATGTATAATGGGAATACCAAGAAGGAGAAGAAAGAGAGAAAAGAGCAGAAGAAATTTTTGAAAAATAATAGAATTTTCTAAAATTGACCAATACCAAATTACAGATATAAGAAGCTCAGAAAAAATAAAAACAGGATAAATACCAAAATTCTATACCTAAGCACATCAGGTTCAACTTTAAAAAAATCAAAACCAAAGAGAAAATCTTGAAAGAAGCCTGAGAATAAAGAGCATTTCCTGCAGAAGAACAGGGATAAAAATAACATTGGATATCGCTTCAGAAACTATGCAATCAAAAAGCGAATGGAGTGAAATATTTAAGTTATTGAAAAGAAAAAATTCCAACTTAAAATTTTGTTTTCAACAAAATTATCCTTCAAAAGTAAAAGAGAGTATCTTGATGATTCTAGTGTGTCAGGACAAGCTCATTACTTGTAGCAAATATACCACTCTGGTGAGAGATGCTGTTAATGGGGGAAGCTATGCATCTATATGGACAGGGAATATTTGGAAAATCTATGTAGCTTCCCCTCATTTTTTCTGTGAATCTAAAACTTTTCTGAAAAAAAAAAAGCCTTTTTAAAAATTAGTTTCTTAGATTTTAAAAAAAAGCAAAGCAGAAATACTTTCTCGGACAAATAAGACTTAAGAGAATTTGGGGATTTTGTTTTGTTTTGTTTTGTTTTGTTTTGTTTTGTTTTGTTTTGTTTTGTTTTTCTCTCTTATTGGGAAACTGACACAGGGCATATCACAGGGCAGGAAGCAGTGTGATGCCTCCTGGCAAGATCCAGGACAACAGTAGCCGGAGTCAGGGATCCCACCACTGTGGCCTGGCCTAAGCCCAACATCACAGAGGTGTGAAGAGAGGTTGACCCCTCCATACCATGATCACCAGTCTTCCCCAGGAAGATCAGAGGCTCCACGGTGATACCTGCTTCTTCTGTCACGTGCCTGTGATTTTCATTTCTAGAACCAGACTTGTGCCACTCTCTCTCTAGGTGACCTGGAAGGCCATAGCTACCTTTGTTACAATAGTGACATTTATCAGCAGTGCCTTCTACTGGGGACCCCCTGTTGGTAGATTTACCCTGCACGAAATGTTAAAAGATGTTTTTCAAAGAAAAGACAAATTATACAGGTCAGAAACTCAAAACTACATAAACAAAGAAAGAGTATTAGAGAAGGAGAAAATGAAGGTAAAATTTTTTTTTAATTTTTCTATTCTTAATTGATCTACCAGATAACAGTTTGTCAAAATAATGGTAATGTATCGGGATTATAGCTTATGGATAAGTGAAACAAATGACATCAATGTTATGATGGATGGGAGGGACGAAATGGGAATACTCTGTTACAAGTACTTGCATTACCCATTAGTCAATATAATATTATTTGAACATGAATTTGGAGTAGTTTTTAATGTGTATTGTAAACTCCAGGGCAAATATGGGCCAGTCACCTTACATGGTTTAATTCACATAACTTATCCAACCCTGTGTTGTAATACTTTTATTCTATTATAAATGTGAAAAGGAATCATAGTTTAGAAAATCAAACTAAATATTTATAGAAGAGAAAACTAAGGCTCATAGAAATTAGTTAAATCATGTACTTAATATGTAGAATACTCATTATTTTAACCCATTTACATCAGCTTTCAAAGCTTGTAATTTCTACCACAGTTACATGATGCTTCTCATTTATGAGCTGCCTTTAAAAGATCAAGGAGCAAACTCGTCATTAAATGATCAAAGAAAATCAAGACAAAAAAATAGATAATATTTTTTCTTAAAAATGAGAGAAGGAACATATTTGGAAGTAACACGTCTACTTGTCACATCTACAAGGTGGTAAAAAAATACATATTTGAAAAAGTCTAATTCTTTATAATCCCAGGGTAGTGCTGTTATTAACCAACCTAGAGATATAAATCATCAAAGGATGGAAAACTGATGTCCTCCAGTGTTCTAGAAAGGCATCCAGATCTTACTTCCCAATTCACTGCAAAGGTTCCTTCATGCCTTCAGTAAATTTTATCCACCAGGTACAGCATGTCCTGGAGAAGACCCTCTGGGATTTGTGTACCAGAATAGCTCTAATTATTAGAAAGTTCATCTTTACATTGTATTAAAAACTATCTTCATTAGTTCTAATTCTGTTTTTTGAATAAAACCTGTACCTTTGCCACATGACAGTCTTGGACATATTTGAAGTATGTCTCATGACTCGTCTGGACTAAACATTCTTATGTTTTCCCTTTGGGAAGAAGAGTCAGGACTTTCAACTTTCTAGCTGCTACCTCGAGGCATAGTTCCAGATTGGTGGCACATACTTGCAGAACATTTTTCTTGGCCCACACACGGTTAAAAACATCAATTGCCAAGATTAAAACTTAGAAGATCTACATAATAATAAATCCTTCTCATATTTTGGGAAGTACTTGAAGGCGTCCAGATCAAAGGCCCCTAACATGGTAACCCCTTCACCAGGGCGCGCACTACCCAGTTCATCACGACCTACACCAGTCACTGCCTGAGGCAGGCCCAGTGGCAGCTGCCATTCCAACATCTTGCTCTTTCCTTCTCTCTCTCTCTTTCACACAGTCTCCCTCCCTCCCTCCCATTCACTTCCCTCTCTTTCTGACTTCCTTTTTTCCTTCTTTCTTTTCATTCTGTGTCTGCTTTACTCCTTTACAGTACCTGCCTGGAATCCTAGGCAATTAAATTTGTTCCTAAAGCATGATGTCACTGACCTTCACAAGACTTTATATCTAGAACTAAGCACAAGACAGCATTGTTGTAGACCACCCTCTTTGATCATGATGAAGATAACAACTGCATTACATTTCTTGTATTGAATTCACAGTCAAGTGCTACTCTCTACACAGCTGGAATTCCTTGAAAACAGCTTGCAGACTCAACACTCCCCTACATCCTAGAGGGATACTTGGAGCTCCAGCTAACCGAGACAAAACATAAGTCACTCCAGCAGTGACTCAACTGTGTTCCAATAACTCAGCTTTTCCCTTATTCTCACTTGAACCTTTATTGTGATGATTGGGTCCTTGACTCTTTAGCTGTGCTAACACTCCTGCTTGAAAACTTGTCATTCCAGAACGTGCACCTGGTCTTTAGACTTAGTCTTTAAACTGATGCTGTTCCTGACCTTAAATAGACAGCAAATTGCTTGCATGTCAGAATGAATCCTGCTGTTGGATTTCCCTGTTATGCCAGCATCGTTATTTGTCACTGTCTCCCCCTAGCTGCTGGGTTAATATGCCCGCCTCTGCACAGGCTTCTGGTCCCCTCCTTGGCAACCATATGTCTGCAGACAGGGTCAGATCCAGGTCCCAGGTGTTGTTAGTGGTCTGCATGATGCTACTGTTAAGTAAGTCACACATACTTTTATTTTTTTTTAAATATAAATAGTGGGTAAGTAATTCTTTGTTCTGTAACCATTTGAATTTTTAGTCTCAATTAATATTTACTAGTAATATAATTAACAATGTAGCATATGACTATTTTTATATTAGCATGGAGTTACATTCTCAAAATATTCATAGAGGACCACATTTCCGATTTTTGTTTTCTTTCAGTTACCATCAACCTCCATGTTGCTCAGTTGAGCACTAAACCGTAAGTTATGGTTGATTTTTTGACCAAGTGTGGAACTTCATGTCCCTACTACATTTACCTAGCTAGATATAGCCTTTCACTTCATTTTATAAATACCTTTACAGCCTTGATCAAGTCACTCCATTTATTACATATACATTCTAATTTTAAAGTTAGAAATTGATAATTATCCCTTTCTTACCTACAAAGTAACTAAGGCTAACTTTGAACAGGCAAAGTACAGAGACCTGTGGCTCCTTACTATTGACGATTCTCTAAGTTAGTACATTTCCTGATTTATTACCTCATTAGGACTTGAGTTTTAGTCTTTTCCCCTCTTCTTATTATAATGATGATGTTTTTAAGGGTTGGAGAATATTCAATAAATAAATATAGATTATGGTATTTAAAATTCTGAGTTAAAATTTCTTCACCAAATACTCTAGGTAGAAATGATAGGAACTTGATGTATAAAAGATATAAGTAATATTTGAATGTAGAATCTTGAATGTAGATCTTGGGGGCACTTGGGTGACAGAGTCAGTTAAGCATCCGACTCTTGGCTTTGTCTGGGGTCGTGATCTGAGGGCTGTGGAATCCAGCCCCATAGGCTCTGAGCTCAACACTGAATCTGCTTAGGACCCTCTCTCCTGCTCCCTCTGCTCCTCCCCACTGTGCTCTCTCTCTAAAATAAATAAATAAAATCTGTAGAAAAAAGAATGAATCTGTAGAACTTGGGCTAATTCAAAGTGAGGTAGGGAAAAAAATCAGAATCTAGTCTGACTCCTAAGTCTATAATGTGTGATGAGGTATATGGAGTACCACAGCTAATAGAGGATGGGGCTTAGGAAGGAGTAAGAGAGTAAATTCTATTTTAGGTATGTGGTGTGTCAGGGTCCTATGGGACATCCAAGTATAGATAGATGTATTAATTATACACAGGTAGATGTATTAATTTGGAACTCTAGAAGTTCTGTAGAGGAGGAAAAAGATCTAGAATTCAATAATGAAGAGGCATGATGTGAAACCATAGGAGATGATTAACTTGCTCAAGAAGAACGTGAGGATGAGAAAGGGGAACATGAAGAAAAAAGAAAATTGAGGGACATTACAGGACTTGCTTAAATTGTGATATTAACTACCCCACTGGATAAACAATATTCAAAAAGAAATTGGAAAGCTTTCCAACAACTCCATACCAAACCACAAAAGGAGCCTGTTTCCAATGGTTTCATAGGGAAGTTTCCATAAACATTAGGCTTTTCCAAAGCATACGCTGGTAGATTTTAATTGGGGGTGATTTTTGGGGGGGTGCCAGAGGACGTTTGTCAATGTCTAGAGATATTTTTGATTGTCACACTGGGCAAAGTGGTGAGAGAATGTTCTACTGGTCTCTAAAAGGCATAGGCTAGGAATACTGCTAAAAATCCTACATGCATAGGACAGCTCCCACCACAAAAAGATTTTTGGCTCAAAATGTCAAGAGTCAAGAAGGACTTATTAAAGGAAAAATTTTAAGAATAAAATAGCTTATTCTTAGTTTACATTTGAAAATAAATGAAATTCCACACTAAAACTACCAAAGACAGTTATGATAAAATTATGAGTAAAGCTTATTTACAATTGTTGATCTATGTACACCAATGAAATGTGAGCAGGTCCTGTGTTCTTATTAAAATAAGATGCCACGACTGAGAAGGATTTCAAGAGCACATGGATGATTCAGTAAAAGCAAATCTGATAATAATATCTAATTTCAAAAATAATGGATAAAAACTGCAACTCAACATATCCCAAAAAAGTGTTTCATAAAATTCAATATCCAACCCTAATTAAAAGGTAATAATGCCAGCCTAATCATTAAAAGAATAATTCCTAACATGGTAAAAAAATTTACGTAATAAAAAATGATACTGAACAGTGAACTACTAGATGCATTCCTATTAGAATTAGGAATAGGAAAAGTGTGACAATCATTATTCTAGAACATAATAAGACAAGAAAATATCTAAAATAAGTGAAAGAGAAAAAAGCATTACCTGCATAACATATTTTTGAATGCCTAGAGAATTCAAGAAAAAATGTAGCAAAATATTCAAATTTTGAGAGAATATAGAAAATTTTATTAAAAGAAGGTTTTAAAAATCATTAATTTATTTCATACTAGGACATACCAGCTAATCAGGAAAAGTTAAAATTGTCATTCTATTCACTTTAATAATATTGATAGTAAGCTTAAAACAGAGGCCATATTTTGGTTTTGGCTACTCACTATCTCTTCCTCCTGTTCGATATAGTAATCTCCCAGTTTTATGGAGGGGAGCTGGAGATGTCCATTCCACGCGCCATCTAGATCCCAGAGCCACTCTGGCCATCTGTTCTTTCTGAGCCCATTATTTTCCTTTGTTTACAGAGATACCCTATAAAGGTTTAATTGATTTGAAACTGTTTGTTAAAGTAGTTTTATTGCTTTCAACCAAAGAACTAAAAAATGGATATGGGGACCAAAAGAAAGAAAAATATAATCACAAAAGCCAAAGAACACAAAAACAATTAGGTGTCTGTTGCTCCTGGAAGGGGAGACCCAATCAATAAAGATGGAAGTTTTCTCCCAAATTAATGATATAGCTCTAAGCAATCACAATTCTACTTTTGGAGATGTGACCCTTAACTAATTCTGTATTTTATTTGAAACACAAATGCAAGAAAATAGGGCAGTTTTTACAAATATAATGCTGTGCCTCTTCCTATCAGATAAAAAATAATAATAAAGAACAAGTAGGTCCTGTTTATTATAGCAAGGAACAAGAATAAACACATAAAAAGACATTAAAGAAATTCTGGCAATAACTTCACATAGGGTAAAGTTATAATTGAAAAGTAGCAAAAAATTATTCAGCGATATGCTCTCCCCCTATATAACACACACACACACACACACACACGCACGCACGCACGCACGCACAGAGATTCCAGTTTCATTAACATGTTTAGATTTAAAGTATAAAATTAAAGAAAAATTTCGGGGCGCCTGGGTGGCTGTCGTTAAGCATCTGCCTTCGGCTCAGGTCATGATCCCAGGGTCCTGGGATCGAGCCCCACATCGGGCTCCCTGCTCTGCGGGTAGCCTGCTTCTCCCTCTCCTGCTCCCTCTGCTTGTGTTCCCTCTCTCACTGTGTCTCTCTCTCTGTCAAATAAATAAATAAAATCTTAAAAAAAAAAAATTAAAGAAAAACTTAAAATACAATTTTTATCCCCTTGTTGTAGGGTGGTTTTAGGTTTGGGGGAAAAAAAAACCAAACATCATAAAGGACTGAAATATATCCATTTACATGAATATATAAAAGTAAAAATCAGTGCATGACAAAATTCACCATAAACAAAGTTTAAAATATGCTTGACAAATGAAAAGATACTTTACCTCATTAGTAATCCAATATTGTAGTGTAAACAACCAATCAAATTGAGAATGAGGGAACAAACCTAGTGAAAGGGGGACCCCAAACACTGTGGAGAACAGAACGGTACATTTCTAAAGGGCAATTTGGTAAAAAAAAAAAAAAAAAAAAATTAAATTCGAAGTGCACAACAATTTCTATTCAGCAAATTTATTTCTAGGATTTATTAAAATAAAATAATGTGACCAAAAAAACATATGTGCTCGGTTCTTTGAACGTAATAGTAATAATTTGGAAATAACCTGAATGACCAATGGCCATGGATTATTTATAAAAAAAAGTGTAGCATAACCATGCAGAAAAACACTATTCAGTCATTAAAATGTCTCAATTATAATTAGTGGTAATGAACAGATAGTTACAAGATAGCAAGTATAATAGAGCTGGTTGCTATATTCAGTATACAGACTCTACGTTATGGGGTATAATTCTAAATTATTAAACCAGGGGCACCTAGGTGGCTCAGTGGGTTAAAGCCTCTGCCTTCAGCTCAGGTCATGATCTCAGGGTCCTGGGATCGAGCCCCGCATCGGGCTCTCTGCTCGGCGGGGAGCCTGCTTTCCCCTCTGTCTCCGGCTGCCTCTCTGCCTACTCGTGATCTCTCTCTCTGTATCAAATAAATAAAATCTTTAAAAAATAAATAAATAAATTATTAAACCAAAGTCTGGAAAAATATACAGAAAATAATTAGAGTGATTGCTGAGGCACAGGAAATTAGGCTTTTTAATTTTTGTTTTTACCTCATACATTTTTGTGCCGCTTGCATTTTCACACAGGTCAAGTATTATTTTGTAATTATAACATTAATAGGAGCTCAATTTTTGAAAGTTGGGTCAGAAAAAAATAAATCATGCATTTGGACCCAGTAATCTCACATACTATAGTTGATTCAAAGAAAATAATTCAAAAGAAGAAAAATCTACAGAACTATTTTATTGGATCAAAATTCATAATCATTAATTATAAAAACCAAGAATGTATCCAACAATAACAGAATATGGCATTTGATATAATACTGCAAAGCTACTTAAATATATATATGAAGTTTTGTAAGAATCTGACACAACATATTTGACAAAAATAATGAGTGACAAAGCAGGATATAAGTGGTCTGTGTATAAACATTACAACTGTGGGCATATAGATGATAGACTTCAACAGGCATCATTAAGGTGGGTAGGAATTACGTTAGTGTGAATATTTATTTCACTTTTTCACACTTCCTAAGTTCTATGTTTTTCCAGTTTTACTAACTTCTAAGCAATATGAGGGCAACTACCATACCTATTTGTTTATACTTTTCAAGTAAAATTATTATAATATTTCCACATTTACACCTGGTTTTAATCTCAGAAGAAGATAACACCCAGACTGGAAATTAGATTTATAAACAAGAGAGAGGGGCCCAGTAAGTGGACGGTGGTGGGAACACACAGTTGACCTTGATACAGCCCATTAGTAGGTTCTAGGCACTGTTGAAAGCATGTCACAAGCATTAACTTCTTTAATCCTCATCCTGTCATGGAGGGACTATTGATAAACTATTTTACAGAAGAAAAAAAGATGACTTATAAAAAGTTAAGGACTAATGGAAATAGTCCTTAACTGCATCTGAATGCAGCTAGCCTGGGACATTCTGGCTCCAGAGTTTGCCATTTGCAACTCCTGGTGTTAGCTAATAAGGCTCTCACATAACATTCCTTTTCTCTAAGTCCAAAGTAGTATTTAAAATTAAGAAACAAAAATGCGTATATTTAACTTACACAGAATCTAGACTGTGTGGGGAGTTTATGAGTCTTCATTGTTTGTTTGTTTGTTTCTTTGTTTGTTTGTTTTGAGATCAAGTAGATAAAGACTGGTAATTGCAAAATATGGTTGGTCGAATTTTTCCTGAATCATCTTAATGGATCGCTGGCATTGGAACAGGAATTTCCATTACATAGAGAGGAGCAGCCACTAATTCTACTTCAGGCCAATCAACTGAAAGATTTTGGTCAGAAACGTTGTAAAGTCATTTGCAAGGCAGCACTAAAAGTATTTTCAGGGAGATAAAATGATGATTTTTAGCAGGTAGATTTTCTACATAGTACAAATGTGTTCCTCACTTGAACTTCCTATGTTTTTCGTGAACTGTAAACTTTACAGATTAAGCTTTATATCTACTGCCAATGCAGTACAAAGTCAGCTATTAAGCTGTTTAAACTGTAAGGATGATTAACTTGTACATCTTAGAGATAATCCTTTGCAAATATAATCATACGTTCGTAAGCACTTCTTTTTCCTCGTTTCAAAATGGTTTGAGGCTATTGTATGGCGATAGCTAGGATGGTCCTATCTAGTCTGATGTTATTTTATTGTTTTGGCACACTTGATAATAAGAAACATAATTATCTTTTCAACAGATCTAAGGATGGTACTGTGAGACATTAGCAATCCACAAAAGCGTGACATATTTTATACCTCTTTGATATGATAATATGAAAAGCATTCATATTTTATACCTCTTTAAGGGTCAATGAAATGGACAATAGTGCTCTACTGTTTTGTAAGATGTGGCAATTTTTGTTTTTTTCTTGTTTTGAAGCACCCGGTGCCTTCAATAGCCAGTGGATCTTACTCCTCAAAAAGAGTATTTGAAACAAGATAATATACATAAAAGCTCTAAGGAAAATAAAAATAGAGCAATATATTCTTCTCCATCATTCTTATGTTTAGTCCTTATGCCTTTTTTATTCTATTATATCTCACTTTCCCTTTCCTTCAGCCTAAAGATCTAACCTCCCTCCTTTCATCCTATAGGGGGTAGATTCCCTGCTAGTCATCAGTCAGTGAAGACATTCAGTCTACTTGGGGTATGGTCAGGGAACTTACCTCACATTCCAAAATTTTCATTAACTTATGTTTAAAGAATGGGAGTAGATAAGCCATCAATTCACTATACTGTCATTCAAAAATTGACCCTATCTAGTTACAGCATCTGTGATTTGACACTTCCCTTTTTGTTCTTAAAATTCCTATCTCCATCACCTTAAATGGATCCCAGCTTGAGTCACAGCAGGAAACATCAGTTAATATAAAACGCGTGCACTTTGATATCAGACAGAACTGGTCCCCATCCTTGTCTCGCTAATTCGTGTTTGTGGGTTTACGGTTGACCTACGTAATCTCTCTGAACATTGGTTTCCTTATTTGCCAAGTGAGCCCAGAAACAGGGCCTCTCAAGTTGTTATGAAGTCTCATATACACCCTATGCCGTTTAACGAACTCTCTATGTGTGATAAGTAGTGTAGTTTTTTCTTTCCATAACATTGAAATCAAGTCCTCTTTATACAGCGATTTTTAAGAGTCCTAAATAGTCTTTAATACCTAGATAATAGGCAGTATAAACTCTTTGCCTTTCAGTCTTAACAGGCGTGACCAAATTACATGAAAGCCAAAGGTCCTGAAACGTCCAAACCGATACGGTATTTGTTTGAGAATTAGATGTATCGTACAGACTAATTTGGATTCTAGATGTTTAGTTTTCTCTTTCATTCTGCCTGCAACCAAGATGATAACTGAAAAGAGATATAAGAAATGTTTACAGTTCAGTTTATCCTCTCGTGTTCTTCATTAACTTACTGTGGGTGTTGTTCTTTTAAAAGGCCAAGGTTCACGGTTCTGTTTTTTAATTGCAATTCACTCTTTCCTACTTCTTCCAGGAGCATCGGCTTCATCATTGCCTGTGAGATTTACAGCGCTTCCTTCCATCGTCAGCTTGCTAATAGGCAGTTGTTGAACTCCCTGGAGTCTAAACTAGGAAATCTGAGCAGTATGTAATTGCTACAGCTGGAATCACATTCCACTTCAGAAGCTTCTAAACAGCATTCTCAGATGTGTGAATATCCATTAGTGACCCAAGGGGATTACTCCCTGGCACCAAGTTACCCTTTACGAGAGGCCTGGACGATGAGACTTTCCCCTCCCGGAAGCAGAAGGTGAGGAGAGGCAAGGGGCATAGAGGTTGGTGAATTCAAAAAGAAAAAGTGTGGCGAAAGCCAGTGCTTTTAAAAGAGAGGAATTCCAAAGGAAAACTATAAAATTTGGCCTCGGGGGTATGTAAGTTTAATATTTATATTGAGTAAATAGCTAACATATTTATCAAAACATCCAAGGGCACTAAGGCTAAGAAACATGACTTGATCTTCCTGTGTCTGTTTATGTGGATGGTAATTGACAGTAAGCAACACTGAACTTTCACTTCCTGTTCACTGTATCTAGGACAGACAATACTGGGAGGATGACTCAGTTGCTCCAGCAGCAACTGCCCTTTGAGGAAAAAGCTTCCTGATTTCACCATGTCTCTTTTTAAATATTTCTACTCTTCCTGCCCACCCCCAACAGCTCTTTAGCTTCTCTTTTTGCAATAGCATCTCTAACCACTGTCCCCTTGATGTTCTAGAAATCAGAAAAGCTCCCCTTCACAGTTTTCAGGTCAAGGGAGAAATCGTTTTGCACAGATATGCCTATTTCACAGTAAAGGTTCACGGGTTTTCTTGCATAAATGATGTCTGTGTTACTATATTTGTGCAATCAATGTGAAAAGTCTACCACGTGTTCAAGTAATATGCACAGTGAGAGGAGAAGCAAAGAGAAAATTCTAGGGACAAATTTATGTTTAAAAAGAATTTTTTTTCAAATTTATGATTTAAACCCATGCCATCAACTAAGCGAGGAAAGAGATCAATTCAGAATCTGGAAAGTATCTGGCCACATTGTGTAGTTTTTCACAATGCCTAGTAGAAAATTTTGCTTCTTGTAGTAAATATATTATGTAATATGAGTGTAACAAATAGAAGATTTAATAAGATAAGATTTAAAATGGTAAGTTTTGAATGAATAAGTGAATGCATGAATATAAGGATCATTTAATTAGGATTAGAAATTTCCTAGGCCAAGAGTAATAGATTGAATGGTTCATGAACAGATGGGTATTCAGATTTCATCCATTACAGCATGTTTCACAACCCTGGCTGCACATTAGAATCACCCAGGGAGCTTTAAAAAAAACAATGTTGCCTGAACCCCACCTCCAGAAATGCTGATTTAATTGGTCTGTGGTGGGCCTAGGCATGGGTATTTATTAAACTCTCCCCAGGTGATTCTAATATGCAGTCAGGGTTAAGAATCACTACATTACAACCTTCCAGGTAGGTTCTTAGAATGACTTGCAGATTAGAGGAAGAAACATCTTTTGCTGATCTATTAGGGGAAGGGAAAGAGAGAAAAAGAGAGAGAAACAAGGAAGAGTATGAGAGTATAAGAGAGGAAGGGATGTGGGGAGAGGGAGGAGGAGAGAGAGAAGAAAGAAAGGGAGGGAGGAAAGGAGAGAGAGAGAAAGTCTGATTATTCTAAGTTATAATACTGTAACATTTATTCAACAATTGGCATATAAAAAAAACAATTGGCATATATAGATATAGATGTAGATTTCTAACTGAATATCACATTGTCTGTTGAGTACTGATGCTATAATAGTGAATACAATCAAATAAAGCAAAAACACCTATGAAATTGTAACTAACAAAAGCCATGAAACAAAAAACACACAGTGTTATAAGAAAAGCGTTCTTCTGTATTTCCTGGGAGGCATGGGTTTCCTGATGAAGTGTGGTTTTGAACTGAGATCTTAATTACAAACAAAGATGAGGAAGTGAAATGATATAAGACAGAGGGAACCGCATGTGCAAATGTCCTGAGCCAGTAAGGCTGTCATATAGAGATAAGGGAAGTATTAGTATATGTCCATGGAAAAATAGGAAAGAGTCAGTTCATGCTTCTTGACCATGTAATGTTGGTTTGTGTGACACATTAAGGCTTTTTTTTTTTTTTAAGATTTTATTTATTTATTTATTTATTTATTTGAGACAGAGAGAGAGAGCAGGGGGAGGGGCAGAGGGAGAGGGAGAAGCAGACTCTCCACTGAGCAAGGACCCAGATGCTGGGCTGGATCCCAGGACCCTGAGAAGGCAGACACTTAACCAACTGAGCCACCCAGGCACCCACCCCCCCATTAAGCCTTTTGATTATTACTCTAAAAGCAGAGGAAGTCGATGAAGCATTTTAAAGAAAAGTGAAGTATTATCAGACTTGTATTTGTAATGACCAACTAATCATTAGGAGGAGAATGTGTTGGAAGAAGGTAAGAGTAGATAAAGGAGACTAACAAACTAGTCTGGGTAAGAAAAGTTAGAAGTTTGGCTTAGGGAAATAGCAGCTCAAATGAAGAGAAGTAGAGGATTTCAAAGGGCATTTAAAATAAGGATGTAGTGGTTAAGTAAAAAGGTTGTGGAAGAGGACCACATTTGGGGAGAAGACCATGAGTGTTTTTTGTACATATCAAATCAGAGTTAGTTTTAGATCATCTAAGTGAAAATATCAAGGTAGTTATAGCTTGGGTCAGAGGTGCAAAGAAGAGTTTTTAAATAGGAAATACAGATTTGGGAGTCATTTGCAAAGAAAGTGGGTTAATGAATACCATCAGATGAAATTCTTTTGGAGAAAGTTTAGAATTTGAAGAGAAGAGAGCCTAGGGCTTGATCTTTAAAAACATCTGGTATTGCAACCAGAAGAAAACTAGAAAAGCATGTCTTACATTTATTTCAAATTTTTCCTCTTTCATTTTCCTGCATTTATGCATCACAATATAGACATTTCCATGAAGTTAGGATTCATTTATACCAAAATATAGTCATTAATGTTTTTGTTCCCAACCAATACACTTCTCAAAGTCCTAGATTCATTATAGCTTTATAATAAAGACACACTGAGAAAGGACAATCTGTTTCTCAGAGAAAAATAAATGATTTGAAAGGGAGTGAGAGGTTTAAAATTATTTTAATACCCGAAATTTTATGAAAAGTAGTGTGGATCTAATCAACAGGGTACTGATTATTAACAACTAGTTCTCAAAAATGGAAAAGCAAATCTGATTTAGAACAATTGTCCATTTTTATGGTGTAAATATTCCCATCATGGCTGATTTCCGGCTTCCACAACATCACTGAATTCAGAGTTCAGAGGAGAGTCACAAAATTGGTTCTTACAAACCAATAGGAGCCAGTTTGAGTTGAAAAAATGAAATCTCAAGAGACCACTCAACTTCCATAATCTCATAGTCCTCACAAAGTGGAACATCTGAAAAAGAACCCAGATCATCTCATGAGTCCCGTGTTTTTTCTACTCACCTTGTTAATAATAGTAATATAGACCAGCAGTTCTCAAAGTATGATCCTGGGACTAGCAGCCTCAGCGGTATCCGAGCAATTCATAGACGTGAAAAACTGACAAACCCTCCTCAAGCCTACCGAACTGGAAGATCTAGGACCAGGCAATGTGTGTTTTAGCAAACATTCCAGGGGATTCTGATACATGCTAAAGTTTGAAAATCAGACCTAGACTATACTATCTTGATTTTTGAGATACTTGGTGCTTTTCAAGGAATTATTATTCTCTCAGCCATGTTTCCCATAAACCCTAATTCTAATAACAGTATAAAACTGTTCTTTAGGAAAATCAGTCTGGCAGCTTTCTTAAATTCAACAAAGGGAAAGTGAAAATTCAGAAAAAAAATTGAGATCCTGATTTATTGTGCTGTGAACCAATCAAGGAATGGTCCCAAGGTAGAATCTGTAGCAACATCTTAATGGAAGTGAAGCCTAACAAAGAAATTTTAAATGCCTCCAAGGTTTTCAGCTTGGTGAGCTGGAGGGAGAAGGGTTTCACCAAATAAAAATAATTATTATTATTATAAGTCTTATCCACAAATCTATCCTTGTTTCTCTACAATTGATGGTTCCTTTTCTTTTGAACACATGCAGAACTATGAATGTAACTCATGTAACATATATTCTCTGTAATACTATTTTGTTTTCAATCTCTCCACTGTGAATACAGGGCTTTATTCATCTTTATATTCCTTGCAAAATTTGGCAGAGTGTCCTTAACATAGTAAATCGTTCTAATAACAGAAATAAGGAGTCCATATGTAGAAATCACTCTGCAAAAGTGATTAATTTGGTCAATATTTACTTGACACTTCAGGACAATGGGACACATGAGGTGGAAATGCAAAAAACAGTTGGAGTCAACTTTGGAGGAGTGCCCTAACCACACATAAACCTTCAGACAAAGCCTAACTGAAACAAAGTTCAAACCAATGCATTCTCTTTTTTAAAAGATTTAATTAATTAATTAATTAATTAATTAAATTTATTTAGAGAGCATGCACATGTGCACATGTGCAGTGGGGGTGAGGGGTGGAGGGAGAAAGAGAACCTCAAGCAGACTCGCTGCTGAGCACAGAGCTGATCACAAGGCTCAACCCCACATCCCTGTGATCATGACCTGAGCTGAAATCAAGAGTCGACACGCAACTGAAATTGGCCCCAAACCAATACATTCTTAAGTGAATTTCCTTTGCTTCAGCCAATGTGCACTCCATACACAACAAATTCCCCTAATTTTAGTGCTCCCCTGATTTGTTTATATTCCTATAGTTTGGGGTCCTAAAACTGTTAAGCCTCTCATTTTATATTCACAGAGAGGCCAATCTCAATTATGAAACCTATTTTTTTTTTAATTTAAATGTAGAATTAGGGGCGCCTGGGTGGCTCAGTGGGTTAAAGCCTCTGCCTTTGGCTCAGGTCATGATCCCAGGGTCCTGGGATCGAGCCCCGCATCGGGCTCTCTGCTCGGCAGGGAGCCTGCTTCCCCCTCTCTCTCTGCCTGCCTTTCTGCCTTGTGATTCTCTCTCTCTGTTAAATAAATAAATAAAATCTTTAAAAAATAAAAAAATTAAAAATAAATGTAGAATTATACATCCAAATATATTTTTAAATTAATTCTATAATAGTCTCTCTCTTGGACATATTTTAGCTAGGGGGAAAGAAACATAAACTTTTTTGCAGAAAATAAAATTGAAGCTCCTAGTAAGTTTATTAAATGAATAGGCATTTCTGAGTTGGTAAGTAAAAACATAAATATGTTTGCTGTGGAAAGGAAGGAAGGGAGGGAGGCGAGAAGGAGGGAGGGAGAGAAGAAAGGTAGAGTGAAAGGAAGGAGTAGGAATGGAGAGAGGGAGGAGGAGAGAGAGAGGAAGAAAAAAGGAAGGAAGGAAGGAAAAATTTTACATTTTCAATATATGTTTAATTTTAGAAAAAAATGCTATATTTCTGGGGTACAATTCCACTCCTTATATTCTTCTGCCCTGAAATAAACTAAATTATATGGATTTGAGTATGAAAGAGCATAGATACTGGAACAAGATTCCTAGAACTAAACCAATTCTGTCACTTAAACTCTGACCTCAGGGAATTTATTTCATATAGGTCTCAATCTGAAAAATTTGAGATCATAAAAATATTTACAACAAAGAGGACTAAAATGTTCTGAATAGAGAAATCAGCGTAGGACTTGAACCAATCACAGCCCACCCATCTAAAACCTACATAAGAACATTTTAAGAGGTAAGAATTTAATTAGTTGAAAGTCACTCATATAAAGGAATTCTTATTTTAGTTGTCATAATTACATTGTGGTTATGTTTTTGTTTAAAGAATATTTGTCTTTTAGAGATTTATTGAACTATGCATAGAAGAAATAACATAATGTCTTAGATTTGCATGAAAATAATCTAGTGAGAAGCCACATATGAAACAAAATCAGACACACTGCTGAAATTAGAATATATAGACATGGGTTTAATTTTACTATTCCATTCACTTTTGCGTACATTTTAAAAACATCTAATAAGAATAATAAGAGTTAACAAATGAACTACGCCTTCCTGCGCTTTAATTCTTTTTGCTGTTCTTTGAAAAGCTTGACTCAGATAAGCAGCTGCCTCGACTGTATGCCCATAGCCTCAAAGACTGACAAAATGTAGAGAGGTCACTGAAATGCTCTCTCCTAGTGACAAAGAGGTGCATCCCTCCCACCCAAATATATGGATAAAGGGGATTTTCATGAAGAAAGAGTATATTGTATATAAATAAAGTGATTTTTCAGTACCTATGAGCAAGAACAATACTTTCTTGTGGCTCAAAGACCTAGTAACCTCATCAATTTATAAAACTGTCCCTTGGGTGAGGCATATTTATATATTGATTAGACAGCAAGGAATAAAGCAATTTCAGTATGAAGTGATATCAGAGTAAGGAAAATATGGTAAGTGGTGGCCAAATGACAAATTTACTACAACTATTAAAATAGGGAATACTTTTCCAAACCTTTGCAAATCTACCTTTGTGGAAAAGCTTTTTAAGTAACAGATGTGCTCTACAAGAATCAAAAGGAAAATGCATAGATAACATTGAACTTCATTTAACCTAACTAAGTCTTACGTAACTGATAGAAGGCAGGTTTCAAATTCCCCCTAAATAATGTATCTCAAGATTTTATATATATATATACATAATATATATGTATATATTAAATATACATATTTCTAATATATATATTTCTTCCATTTAGACCTGATTTTGGTGATCTCTCTTATTTTCTTTTATATTTATCAGAACAAGATTGTTTTTGATCTTTTAATGTAACCCATTGTTAAGTCATTGTCATGGCAAAGGAGAATGTTTGACTTCCAGAGAATTTTGATAAGAAGGTATTGTGTGACTTCAGTAACTGATATATTTTAATTAGACCTATTCTTACAAATGTCCTAAATGAACCTATAATTTTGGGTTTCCTCTTTTACAAATATCTGACTTTCTGACAGGCAGATACTGGTAATTAAGTATAGATCCAGTGTAAAGATGAGAAGCCATAGATCATAGTATGTTTCTTAAAATAGCTTAATGTGCAGTGTATGTATTTCAGAAACCCGGGCATATGTTAAGTTTGCTTAAAACAAAGCAAATAAACGCTTCTCTATTACACTTCAGGTGTATTATTATTATTGTCGCTGTTGTTATTGTTATAGTCATTTAGTGGTTAAGAGACGCAACAGACAAATTTCTAATTCATGAAAGCTGAACTTTAAAAAAAAAATCCATTTGTTTAACCTCAGAAGAACTCGTTCTGACATTCTCCTCTAAACCTAATGATCGGACTACTGAAAAGAAAAAGATTAGCTTGGACAATGTTATTTTTATAAATAATATTATAGAATTTAAGTTGAATTTATTGATACTCATGGGCAGAATTCACGACATTTTTCTACCTAAGCAATTGTTTGCATACAGTTTGATTTATACGCAAACAATACACTGAAAAACCACAGAGGATTATCTTTTTTTTTTTTAAAGATTTTATTTAGTTGACAGAGAGAGACACAGTGAGAGAGGGAACACAAGCAGGGGGAGTGGGAGAGGGAGAGAGAGAAGCAGGCTTCCCGCCAAGCAGGGAGCCCGATGTGGGCCTCTATCCCGGGACCCTGGGATCATGACCTGAGCCGAAGGCAGACACTTAACACTGAGCCACCCAGGCGCCCCTTCTCTTTTCTTTTTAAACTTACATTCTTAGGTAATGGCGTTATAACATCCATGAGTATTTTCCTTTAATTTTAAGTTAATGCTAATGATTTATGGTGTCCAGGAAAAAAAGGCTTTGAGTTTTACAGTTTGGGGATACATTTTATTTTTTCAAACATACAAAGTCCCTCCTTAGCCCACATGGCATTATTATAGGATGTTACTCACCATTAGTGATAACCCTTGACTTTAGCCATGCTGTCAAGTAGAAGGCTGGACAAACAAGTAGCCTTAGATGGTGATACGATCACATACTCTTTTCAGCTGGATTTAGACAGTATTAGTGTTAAGTTACCTTGCATTCATCATGATGACATGAATACACATGATGTAGTGTAGGAACAGATACCTGACCCAAACTTCTGAACTCAGTCATCGTCCTTCGCATGGGCACTTCTTGATCTGCACTCTGAATAACAGAGCAATTCTTTCAGTTCGCCTGACAGGCTAATCAAAGCTAAGCATATTATAAATCCATCAGATGTCTCAAACTACACACCAGACATTTTGTATTTTATTTTTTATATCATATGTCATTTTGTATTTCATTAAGCTGCATGTTATTTTTTTATTCATTTTTTTTCCTTTGTGCACAAATCTCCCGATATGTGTCGCCTTTTGGGGTAGCCCCTGAAATCAAAGCATACCCTTCTAATAGAAGGCATAATTGGCAAAGAAATAAATGTGTCTTGTATTTGTCATATGCATACTTTAGAGGGAATGGAATCCAAATGTCTTTATTCTTTTAGACATAAACTATAAAAATTTTGGAGAACTAGCCCAAGAAATGTTTGCTTCCCACTTGGAAGAAGATTGTACTAGCACATATACATCAATCTCAAAGTCATGCATTCTATTTATGAACTCAGAGGAGGAATTTCTCACACATTTTCTCACCCATATTCCTTTGTATCCCTCAAAAATCTCCTCTCTTTCCCTCTCTCTCTCCCTCTCTCTCTCTCTCTCTTTCACACACACACACACATTGTAGACTTTCTCAGCACTTCAAATATTTTTTATGCCACAAAGATATTTAGGTCTATGTGGGTCTTGAAGAAAACATTATCACCGGTATGAGACAAAATGTTATTATTCTTTGTTTTTCTTTTGGAATAAGTGAAGTATATGTTCTAAATTTTATGCAGCTCTCAGTACAGGAAGAAGGTATATAATCTGCTCTTCTTTTTATTTAGATTTAGGAATAATATTGTAAGGAACTTGCACAAAGAAATTGAATGGGAGTACATGAGGACAGCAGGAGCCTGTGATTACTAGATTACATGAGCAGAGAGATGTTTTGTTTGTTTGTTGGTTGGTTTATAATTTTTTTTGAAGTACAGTTGAAGCAGAGATAAGTTTTAAGGTGTGTAGTGAGATAACCAACTGTCATTCATGGTAGTTCAAGGATTATTGCGCGGATCTACAAAATGGTTCACATGTTTAGTTTTGACTCCTAAATTAGTATGACAGAGGAATATATTGAATAGATACTAACAATATGAGGATACTAATGATTCAATTACTGATCAGAGGTTTGGGTTTTTTTTTACATTTTAAATCCTATAATTCTTTCTCACTATCCCTGCAAGGTATGGATAATTTTTCAGTTTTGATATCTAAAGGCAATGGGTATATCAAACAGTCTTTTTCATAAACTCCAGAATCCCTGTCTGACCCGCAAGATGGGTATTGGGTAAGCCCCTGCTCCAGACGATAAGTTTTATCGTCCAACCCCTCATGGAAAATGACTCTCTGGAATGCTGAGTTTTCTGTTAGGGGTCGGACGATCATAAATAACTAGGAACCACATTGAAAATAAAGAACCATTTCCGTGTTTTAAATATTTAAAATTGTAGTAGGAGGAATATTTTCCATTTGTTACTTAAGTATTTTTAATAACAAAGTAGTATAAGGTGTCATGAAATTCTACTGATAATATCATCATTTCTATGTTGTGAATTCTAGATTAGTATTAAGGAGGTTAAAAGCTGGCATCTAAAAAGATATGGCTGCATCCTAGCCCCAGGGCCAGTAAATGTGATCTTATTTGGAAAAAAAAAAAAGTCTTTGCAGATGTAACTAATTTAAGGATCTCTAAATGAGATGATTGTGGATTATCAAGATAGGTCCTAAATCCGGTAACAACTGCCCTTCTAAGAAATACACAAAGAAAAAACCTATAGGGAGAAGAGGAAAAGCCAAGTGAAGACAGAGTCAGAAATTGGAGTTGGACAGCCATAAGCCGAGGAATGCCAGAAGTATCCAGAAGCTGGGAGAGGCAGGCAAGATTGTCCCCTGGAGCCTGTGAGGGACTTTGGCTCTGCTAACACCCTAATTTCAGACTTCTGGTCTCCAAAAGTGTGCAAAAATAAATTCTGTTGTTGTAAGCCACCCACTTTCTGGTAATTTATTGTGGCAGGTCCTAGGAAATGAATTCAGTGTCCAGTTGAATAAATTAAAGAAAATATACACTTCAGTTGTAATTACAGACCATTAGATAGGCACAGGCAGGAGCTCTACTTCTTTTGGTCACCGCCAGACACAGACAGCCAGGCACAGAGTTGGTGCTCAATAAATGTGTGCTAATGTTATCTATCATTTCTTTTAATACCACAGTTCATATGAAGAGGAAAATTTAAAGGACAGAAAGTAAAGATTTCGTATCCTGTGGGTTTTTTTTTTTTTTTTTAAGATTTTATTTATTTATTTGACAGAGAGATCACAAGTAGGCAGAGAGGCAGGCAGAGGGAGAGGGGGGAAGCAGGGTCCCTGCTGAGCAGAGAGCCCGATGCGGGGCTCGATCCCAGGAGCCTGAGATCATGACCTGAGCCGAAGGCAGAGGCTTTAACCCACTGAGCCACCCAGACGCCCCTCCTGTGGGTTTTTAAAATTGTATTAAATATGTATGACGGGGGAAGCAAATTTTCAATGTTTCTGATGTTAGTGTAGAATCGACAGGAATTAATGAGCTGAAAGAGAACCTCACACCTACGCTTTGTGAAAATACACCGTGTAATACAGGTCTTTTTTGAAAGGAAATTTACATTTGAAAAGATTGTCAATGTGCTATAGAACTTGGTTTTGCCACAAAACTGTGAATTGAACAACACAAGAGTTTTACACCGTTTCCATGTCATATAAGATACACACATGAGAAAAAAGTAGAACATGTCTTATACATGTTATGAAGTGTGGTAAAAGAGCAAAGACAAACCCTCTTCCCCATTCACTTAAAACTTAGCACATGGGGCATGGGATTGGTTTTAGTTCTGTCCTTCTGTGGCTTCACGCCCCTTCCCCTTCCACCCACCCCACCTCTATTACTTTTCTTTTGCTGCTGAAAAGATCAACAAATCTTAGTGGCTTAAAGCAACAACCATTCATCACAGCGGAGTCCGAGTTCTCTGCCTCGGGGAAAAATGAAAGACACAAGGAGCTGTGCTCCTTAAATGTACCATTGTATTACTAAAAAGCTTCTGTGTCTCACGATGCTTGGGCCCGAAATGCTGGTTCCTAAAGCTGTTTCTAAGTTTCCTGGCCCAGCATGCCAGTGTATTCTGAACCAATTGAGAAGTAGATAGATACTAGAATCAGATGGAACTCAAAACTTTCTCTTTATTTCCAGTATGGCTAGATTAGAAAATGCAGTTTGATTACCTGAACAAACTCGAATGTCAGCGTACTGTTCCTTCTCCTGCTACTGAATGTACCCACCTAGCCGGCTCACAGTAGGAGTCTTAACAATTTCTTTTTACAATACGTCTTAACATTTCTTTTTACAGTATTCAGTGTTACTGCTGGCTCTGTAGGCACTCAAAAACTTTAAGGAATGGGGGCGTTTGGGTGGCTCAATCAGTTAAGCAGCTGACACTTGGTTTGAGCTCAGGTCATGATCTCAGGGTCATGGGATCGAGCCCCAGATCTAGCCCTGCATTGGGCTCCATGCTTAGCAGGGAGTCTGCTTGAGATTCTCTCTCTCCGTCTCTCTCTCTGTCCGTCCCTAAGCTCGCTCTCTCTCTAAAAATAAATAAATAAATCTAAAAAAAAAAAAAAAAGATAAGGAAACTTGAAGTTTCCGAAGCGAAACCTGAAGCTTCATTTCATTCCAGAAATGAAGAGTAAATGTAAAGGCAAATAGGAAATTCACTAGTTCATGCTTTGGAAGGAAGGATTAAGCCTTAATATAGAATCTGGCATCTAGAGAGCTGAAGTTTTAATAGCCAACAGCAAGAGAAAACATGGTATTGGATCTGAATTCAGAGTAGAGTTGGAAATAAGACTTCTAAATAAAGCTGGGGCTCAGAAGATTTGACCACTCAAAACAAACAAAGAGGTTCTAAAAAAATTGTTCTCTGTGTCCCATTGTAATGATAGGGAAATCTTGCCTATGTCAGGGCTTTAGTGGCAAAAGAAAAAAAAAAAAGTCATCCATGAGAAGTAAAATGCCAAGCTTTCACACAGCTCTGTACACATGTCACTCTTTGGATGGGGGAGGGGGAAGTATGGCCGGGAGGGGTACCTTACAAATAAAAATTATAAAACCACAGTTAGAACATATCTGCCCTAAGGAAGACAGTTAACAAGGGGTCTGTCAAAATGGCCTTGTTAGACCCTCACACCAATCAGAGTGGATATGCAAGACAACATTTATTCTACCCCAAGCATAAGAAAAAAGGTTTCTCCTCATTAGTATTGAAAGATACATATCTGTAAAAGCCCAAATAAGGATGGAATTCTGGAATGCTTTTTGAGGATAATGCATTAGTTTCCCAAGGCTGCTGTAACAAAGCCCCCAGACAGGTGGCTTAAAACAACAGAAGTATATTCTCTCACAGTTCTGGAGGCTAGAAGTCCAAAATCAAGTTATTGGCAGGGCCATCGTCTCTTGAATGGCTCTGGGGAGAATCTCTGCTTGCCTCTTTTGGTTTCTGGTGGCTTCTAGCAGTTCCTAACATTCCTTGGTCTGTGGCTGCATAACTCCAATCTCTGCCTCTGTCTTCACGGGTCTTACTCCCTGTGTCTCCTCTGCATCTCCATGTATCTCCAAAGCTCACTCTCCTTATGGAGACTTCAGCCCTTGGCTTAAGGTGCACCTTAATCCAGGATGATCTCAAATTAATTATGTCTGCAAAGACCCTATTTCCAAGTAAGGTCACATTCATAGATACATGGAATCAGGACTTTAACATTTCTTTTTGGGAGACACAATTCAACTCATGACATATATAAATGCCTGAGGTAATTCAAAGACATAGATAGACATTCTCATAATTTGCTGTCAAAGGCTTGGCAACTTTTCTGGAGGAAATGCAGCAATAATTATCAAGAGATGTAAAATGTTTAGTTTATAATAAAAGAACATTTAAAAATGCATACT
>CM052887.1:21179044-21210277 GCA_028534135.1 Potos flavus
AAAAAAAAAAAAAAGAATCAAGGAAGACCATAATAATCCACAACTGGGAAACTGAGGAACTAAGTAGCTAAAATACACCCGAATTTTTTGGATTATTTCAATATAATGGAGGACTCCATAACTTTTTGTTATCCTTGTTTCAATAAAAGGTACAGCCAAAAAGTAGACTCTCTCTAGAATTCAGAAATGAGCACATGCCGATAATATTTTATTGCCCAATGTGTGTTAAGCACCAAGGAGACCTATCCAGGCAATCCACTCTATTGGTCTGCAGTGTAGGGATTTACAGTCTTGTTGTGAACAACAGCTTGACATTGGGAACCTGGGGAGTAAAAAGTTTGATTAACTTTGAAGGTAAGTTATCACAGTATTAAACGAACATTTAGAGCGATGAATTGAAAAGAGAGAAGTTAGACCTGAGAGCATAAATTTTAAATTGAACATTGGGGTCAAAGAGAGCACCAAGAAAAACTGGGGCATAGGAAAAGCATGAGGGGAAGAATGAGCTATGACCCAATCGCTGGCTACAATATCCCTGTTGTAAACACGTGTCTTGATGACTTCAGAGAAAGATTTGGTTGTTAATGAACCTGACATTCAGTGAGAGTAAAATGAAACATTCTGGATTCCATTAGCCAGTCTTCTTACAAAAACCTCATGGATGAGAAAAGTCTTCAGATATGTATGTATAATATTTTAGTGAACCGAAGTTGTGTGTGGAAGTTATATAGATAGATAATCGCATTGAGATGTTACTACTTCTAAATCGGTCACATACCTATTTTAACATGAGGGGTTTTTTTGGGGGGGTTGTTTGTTTCTTTTTTAAGATTTTATTTATTTACTTGACAGAGAGAGAGATTACAAGTGAGCAGACAGGCAGGCAGAGAGTGAGGGGGAAGCAGGCTCCCCGCTGAGCAGAGAGCCCGATGCGGGACTCAATCCCAGGACCCTGAGATCATGACCTGAGCTGAAGGTAGAGGCTTAACCCACTGAGCCACCCAGGTGCCCCCTAACATGAGGTTTTTTAACCACAGCGATTATAAATACGAAATTTATTTAATACAATGTCATGCTGTTATATATTGGACTGTGAACTTTAACAAAAATGACTGCTGATTGTTGGCCAGTATAGGGAGAAATACGCATTCTCATATAATTTTGAGGACATGTCAATTGGAACACAATTTCTTGAGTCAAACTGCTTTCTCTTTGAACTAGACCACCTTGATTAGGGAATTTTGCCTCTTGGAATTCATCCCAAGAAGATATAATGAATACTGTACAGCAATATATGAACAAATGTTTATTCTACTCTTGTTTATAAAACTTCTGAAACAAGAAAATAGCTTAATATCCAAGTAACAATTAAAACTAAATATATATAAACAGAATACCTAATAGGAATTAATTGAAAAAAATTTAGTTACATATTTACTAATATGGGGAAGTATCCTTGCTACATGATTTATCAAAATAACATTAAAAAAATTAATTATTAAGATTATTAAGAAATGTATGGTATGGCCCTGTTTTTTTTAAAGATTTATTTATTTATCTTTAGAGAGAGAGAGAGTACGTGGCGGGGGGGTGGAAAGTGGGAGAGAGACAATCTTGAGCAGAAAGTCCAGTGAGCAATACACTCCACATGGGGCTCTATCTCACAACGCTGAGATCACGACCCTGATATCATGACCCTGAATCATGAACTGAACTGAAACCCAGAGTCAGATGCTTAACCAATTGAGCCACCCAGGTGCTCCAAGATGACCCTGTTTTTATGCAGACTTTGTGACATGATAAATGCCAAAAAGTTGTTAGTCATGTATGAATAATCAAAGGTATGTGCATTTTTTTTTTTTTTTGCTGTTTTACAATTTCTAAGATTATACAATGGCCGTGTAATAATGGCTAGTCTCAAAATAAAAGGGAGGAGGCAGTATATTCAATTCTTTCAACCATTTGAACTGCTAATTTGGATTGTCCTGTATGGTCATCAGTCTTTTAAAAATCTTAAAGCACTAGCTCTAATAAGTTTGAAACACCAGAATTAAAACAATAGGCAGAATTGCTGTAAATCATTTTGATATATTGTGAAAACACTTGCCATATGATATTAGGTTGTATTAGGTTGTAAAATATTCATTATAATTACACCACAGTATATATGCAGGGTCTTCCTTAGGTCCTTGGACAACTTTTAAGCACTTAAACTTGAACAGTTTAAGTTATGCCTAAGATAGACTTTCATTCCACAATGTTTATGGAGTAACCGCTATGTACCAGGCACTACTCTAGGCACCGGGAGCCATGAGCAAAACGGAAATTTATGCTTCATGAAGCTCTCATTCTAGTAGAAAAGATAGATAATAAACCTAATAAATAAACTACATAGTGAAGGTGATATGTGATATGGAAAAAAAAATAAAGCAGAAAAGCCTAAATTGGCAGTGACAAGTGAAGGGAGTGTTGCAGTTTTTATTTTTATTTTTTATTTTTTATTTTTTTAAGAAATTTATTTAGTTATCTGAGAGTGAGAGAGTGAGTGCGCAGAGAGAGGCAGCGCAAAAGGGAGAAAAGCTCCCTGTTCAGACCTTTCTCCACATCTCTCTGTCCTGTCCTGTGCCCCAGGAAAAGGATCTCTATGTACTGCATCACCCATGCTCTCTTGTTCTCTGGATTCTAATTGAGTTGAATGATGGAGATTACTAGCAGGAGATCACAAGTGAGAGAGGCCTGATTATTACTTCTTCCAGCCAACCCCCAGGGTTCATGGTTTGGTAGAGGCTACGGTTCACTGCTCTCGCCACAGTGACTGTTGGGCAACTTCTACATTATGGACAAAAACTCTCATAAAGTCTCTTAATATTTCTTTCCCTTCCCTTGCCTATCAAGCCTGGAGGTTTTAAGGGCTTCCCGTCAGTGATTCTTCTTCTTGCCATCCCCCTTTGCTTCTCTTTATTCTGTTCACACCTTTATAAATAGTTTTTACATTAAACTGTTGACATACTCTTTAAAGTATGCTGTTTGCTGCCTGGACAATTTCTGATATTTAATTTTTTACAAACTTTGCCTCCCCAAAATAGACCTTCTACATTGTATTTGGAACTGATGCATGTATATTTGAAGAATGCAAACAAAGAATCTCCTTGTTTGAATGAATGGGACACTGCTAATTTGTGGCTTATATTGGTATTAAGATTACTCAGTACCACCAGTGGTGGCATGGGATGGAATGCTGGCGGAGGGTAAGGCAAGCGCAAACCCTGTAGTAGCGAAGCCTTTAGTCACTATGGTGATTATAAAAACTGTGGGATGTTAGTTTGTTCTAAATAACATAAAAGCATGAAAAAGGAGAGACACTTGAATTACAAACTCAAAACATGGATGAAAAATCAACTAACTTTTAGGCAGTGATAAAAGAATTGTCTTACATAGACACAGGAAAGACCAGCCATGGGCCTGCTTACTGGGTTAGAATTTTAGTTCCAATTAAGTATGTGGCACCTTCGGCCTCTCTAAGAGAAAGATACAGCTTTAGCAGGAAAAGTACCCCGAAATGGGGCATGGTGGCCTGTGGGCAGACGCAGACAAGATAGAAAGAACTGAACACTCAAATCCTTCTCAATAATCCCTAGAAAACTGTTTCTTCCTCCCTCTGGCCCCCAGAGAACAAGCCTCCCCTTTTATAAAAACTTTAAATGACTTCACCAATAACAAGGAGTTACAGATGCTCTTGGTTGTCACTCAGGCTAATCCCCTCAACTCTAGGTCCCTAGGGAGATTTAGAGCTCAGAACAGCCCGGATATAAAAACGAAAAGCCTGCTCAAAGGACCTTGCCTATTTGCATAGCCTGGAGGTTAGGCAACATAAATGGAAATTATTTACACAAATGTAAGACCACAGAGGACAAAATACAAGATTGATTTTAACTGAATTTAGGGAAACCCGCCTGGGATGAATTTAATGTTAGCTCAAGGACTTTGGAGTATAGTTAACAGTGGCTTGGTTCATTAACCAAATGAAAACTGAACTCAGTGGTGAAATACTACCAATGAAGTTGAAATGACACTTCTTGGCATGCTAAAGGAAGGAGTGTGAAGGCCTTAGGGGTATTGGGCAGATCTGTTTGGTGCAAGCTGCTCGACCACCTATTACTATCTTCCTGGAAAGGCCATAAGACACTCTCTTCTCCAAAGATTTAGTGAAAGCTCTAATTTTAAAGCTTTAATTTTAATGATAAACTCCTGGGCCTCCATGCCAGAAGCAGGCCTAAACCATAAGATACAATGTGACCACAGGTTATACCATGAATCTTTCTCTAAATCTTTCCCAAATGGAGGAAGGTGGTGGTAGAACTCTACACCAGAGATGAAAATACACAGATTTTTGGAAGGTTATTCGACCTACCCAGAGACTCTTCACTGAGGTTAATCCCTAGAAACCAAACTATGACTAACCGCCACCAGATTAGAGTGGTTTACTGAAGTACAACAATGGATGGAGTGTTGATCTGAGTCTGTGTCATGGTGGAACCAGTAACCCATCTTGTGATTATTTACTCAGTAGAAGCAGACACAATAAGAATGTATACAGTTAGTAACTGGCAAAACTATCTTATAAATAGCTGACTTATTAATTAGCTGACTGTGGAGTAGGGGCTATTATGAGAGAAAATTTTTAACTTTAGTGGAAGCCTCTATAAATGCTACTTTCCATCCAAAATAGAACTTTCGAGGCAAAACTGCATCTATCGGGGAATGACAGAGGTTAGCACTATCATTAACATCTTGACAAATGCAGGGTTTGCAATTCCTCGTATATCGCTGTTTAACTTGTCTCTTTAGCCATTACCAAACCAAACGAGTCTTGGATAATGACCGAATTTTCTTCAGGATGATCAGTAGCTCGAGCTGATCCCAGCTGCTCTTGGTACCATTGCTGCAAATCCGTCCTTGGTGTTTGATATACATCTATTGAATAAGAAATCGCTTTCTTTTCAATTCGCATCACCTATGATAAGTAGAAGTTATTGATCTGCTCCTGGAAAGGTAGAAGAATTTTGTTTCCTGGATGTGGCCTAGAGAAATAAGCAAGCATATTACACACATTGTATTCATCTAGTGTAATGTTCTTTTAATGGACCAGCAAGGTGATCGTAGTTCCTCTGGATTAGGACAGAGGGAAGAGTTGACACAGTCCTGAGATGAGGCAGTGATCATATACCCCTGACTTCTCCTGGTGGAATCAATTACCTTTACTTATCTTTGTCAATAGGAACTGACCTTTCACATGGTCAATTTTGTAGCATGTAAAATAGGATCTTGGTGGAGCCGTTATTTAAAAAACCGTGGATTCTGGGAGTTAGAAGGGATGGGCAATTGTGATTATTTTTTATTTTGCCCACCAGATCTGCTCCCTGCCTTTCTCTGCCACCACTCTTCTCTCAGAGACTTTCCTCCACAGTGTGTATCTCCCAGACCCCCAGACAATGTGTGGCCTCATCAGTCAATCACAGGATGGAAAGAGACAGACATATCAGAGTATTTACTCCCTTTACTCAGTGCCTGATGAACTAGAGTTTATTAGTATCTGTTTCTCTCCCTAGAACCATAAGCTCCCGTAAACAGGTGACTTTCCTTTCAATATCACAGCTCTCATTGCTTTCGGGTAACAACAACTCTCCTCGTGCTTTCACTCTAGGGATGGTAATGGCTTTCAGCTGTTGCTAATCTGTGGGCGCTTTCCCATGCCTCTGCAGCCTCCCCAGTCTTTATAAATAGTCCCTAATGATCCCTTACGTTACGCTTTTGCGTGGCCAACTCTTCTAGCAGAACGTCGGCGGGTGTGGACGGTCTGACTGCAATGTGAGAAGGTAAGATTCGCAAAAATATTTTACGAAGGAATAAACAACACGGACATACAGGGAAAGAGTGTTCTATCGCGACTTAAGAGCAGATGCTGAGGCTTTGAGGCAAGAGTGTAATCAACTACCTTGCTTAAGAGGCAGAGAAGAAGCAAATTTTGTTGAAGTGGAAAAAGCAAGGGGGCAAAAAATTATACAAAGTGAGGTTGGGAAGGGTAGATGTTGGAAGGCATATGAGATCATGTAGCAACTGGAAAGTGGTTGTGGAGACTCTGGGTTTTAGGCTGTGAAATGGGAAACCATCAGGAGGTTGAAATGCAAAAGTTAAATTGTTTAATTGGATCACTCTGGCTGCTGTGTTGTGAATAGAACATAGGGCCAAGGGTGGCAGAGACGCTTGGAAATGATCTTGCAGTGATTCTAGAGACACAGGGGATTTGGATTAAAGTGGTAGCTGTGGCGGTGATGACAAGGACTCACAGTCTGAATACAGTTTGAAAGTAAAACCAGTGGTATTTGTTTCTGGATTGGACAGAGTGTGAAAGAAATAAGAAGCAAGAATGACTACAACTCTTTATGATCTGAGCAATGGAAAGATTAGATTCACCATAAGTTGAGAGGACCTTTGAAAAGTTTCAGAGGAAAACAGAATAAACTTTTGAGAAGAAACTCAGTATTTTGTCTATCGGCCTTATCTCCCCAGATACAAGAATAGATAACCTGTTGGTTTATTGTTGTTTTATGAAGGTGTTCTAAATATTGCTTTATTATGTCGTTTTATGAGATGTTCTAAATAATAAGCCAGTTGAAATTCTCACACCTTTATTTACTCATTTTAAAAGTGCATGGAGTTTTTATACTCTATTTTTGTAACACAGTGTACAAGACTGTGCAAACTAAAGAATTGTTCGATAATAGCTTCTCTGTCTTTAGAATCATTCATCCTTTTTTCCATATTAATAATATACTTATATTACTAAAGAAAATGATAAAAGTGTTTCCTGGGAATGTCTAGGATTCTGAAGATCATAAAACATACCGTCAAGGGTACTTTTTAAAAAAAAATCAAGAATTTATTACATGTGGTTAAGTCACTGACGTCAAAGCAGTGATGTCTCTCAAGAACAGATGGAGGTTTTCAAAAATTTCATAAATTAAACACATTGTTTTCTTAGAAGTGTTTCAGTTTACAGTAATTAGAATCTGATGTCTATTGAAAAGAATTTGAAGTTACTGTTGTAAGTGGTCCCACGACTGGCATAAGATAAAAATGAACTCTATCGATGAATTATTAAGACATTGTTTAAGGCTCTGTATTTCCCTTTACGAAGTTTATTGAAACTTAACTTTATTATTAAATATTTGGACACAATTTTAGTAAGGTGTGATTAAACACTTAGTATCCACACATGGGTTCATCAAGGCAAAATCAGGAAGAGAATGTTGCCTTTAATTCCTTTTAATGCAAGCCTTGTTGCATCCCTTTTCCTCTGTATAGTATTCCTTTAGGAAACTAATGATAGCTGAAAGACTAAATTCATCTTCGGTTACATTTGTAATTTTAGAGATTTCTAACAAGGGCAAAGGACATACCTATCATCTGAGTGTCAGAGATGATGGTAATAAGAGTAAAAATCAACATTCCAACAATCACAATACCATAATATTTTACTGGGCCTTGAGAATTTCAATGCCTTTTCATTGAAAATATATTACATAATTCTTAAAATGACCACATGAAGTTCCATCTAGTTAATTTGTACATATGGTATACTGTGATTCAGATTATAAAAATTTATCTATTGAAACTATCTGTCTTTTTACTATACATCCATGTCTTTCTAGATATAAAGCCAATAGCCCAGTTTTGGATGGGTCCCCAAGATAATTCTCTTACCTGAACTGAATATCTAATGGTGATTGTCTGTTGCTCATTAACTAATACTTACTTAAAAATGAAATGCTAAATCTACCTAACATGCGGCCATCAATACTTCAATAGTATCTGCACATACACTCTCATGAATAATAGAATAAAATATGCAATGAGATCTTGCTAACCCAGAAAAATACAGAAGGCAGATGTGCATACATAAACATTTTAAATGACCATTTTAATGTAATTGTATTAATTTTGATGAGCGGCATTTAGAAACAATGAGTTGATTAGGTTTATTATTAAAATACATATTTAGAGTAGGGTGTTTTTTGCATATAAGTAGCACTTTGTTTTTTAAAATCTCTCTGTCCCATTTTGTTGGCACTATTAATTTGTACTGAGAACTATTTTTAAAAGCCTATCAAAAGTCAATTTAAGTAAGACTACTGAAAAAATTTTCAGAGTCTAAAATATTAGAATCTAAAGTAATGCCAGAAACTGAGTTTTGTCCTTAATTCCTCTTCATTCCTACCTACACGGTCCCAGTCAGTAACGGCTTTTAAATACCTCTTCAGTATATACATTGCTTTTTATATTGTCATTTGTGTTAAATTGAATTCCCTAAGAAGACTATATCTTTTTTACGTCCAATCTCAAATTGCTCTGAGTGACTGTCAATACTGCAATGACAATGATAGCGAAGATACCTCTAGTAGAAATCTGAACGATGCACGTGTTTAAAGGCCCTCAGGGCTTTTCATTGTTCCAAACATCATACCCAAAATAAAATCCTTAGTAAGCTTCTGTGATGTTTTTTTCATTAATAGAAGCATTTTTCAATAATTATAAAACAAGTAACGGATAAAAAATAACCACATTAAAGCTCTTTTAAAATGCTTCTTTATAAATTAGATAATGCTACCTGTTTGTATTGCAGTAGGAGTTTAAGCCGGTGAGTTGCAAATCTACCTGGAGGTGTCACGAGTTGCCATGAGTGCAGATCTCATTGATGGGCCTCCCCATTTCTCTTAAGTGTTTCCTCGTCTTCATTGCTGGTAGACATGGAGTGTGATGGGTTTTTGAGGGCTCAGTACCTTTTTCATCTTTCACTGTTGATAGTTCTTTCCATAGTCACCTGTTTGATGGCATTGCCCAAATGTTGAAGTTGATGGGGCTTCAGCTGTAATAGTTCTTCATGTCTTTCTCACTGACCCACACTTACCTTTCCTTCTTACCTTCTCCAACTTCCCAAACTCTACAAGTCTGCCTTTTGCCTCAGCCATGCTGACTTCTTCGAACATATCCTGAATTTTCCACACTCCCTTCTAGTCTTTGCACATGCTCTTCTAACGGTTAACTTAAAAGCTCTATCTTTCTGTAAATTTTGTCAACCCTCCCACCTTTTTAAAGACTGGTTTAGGTGTTCGTTCTGACCTACCATATCATTCCAATGTATTAGTCACTTTGTTGATCTCACTGTCTCATTGGCCGTTTAAGCGTCTATCCTTTTATTCCCAATACTTAGAGGTCCTCCCATCTAAAAAGTAAAATTGATTTGATCCATGACATTGAAATTTCTTGCAGATCATTTATTTTATTTGAAGTCACCAAAAGGTTGCTCAAACAGTGGAGAATAAGCAAAAATTATTGGATTAAGCATCCCAGTTGTTGGAGGCCCTCTGCTTGACTCTGCAGACCAGCTCTCCCAATAGAGCAGACACCTAGTGGCCATAGAGAGGATTTGAAACAAAAATCAGTGTTGCAGTTTAGGTGGTCAATAAAGCCTTATATGATCCAGTCCAAACTCCTACTCTCACTCTCAGGCCTCCTCGGGTATAATGTAGTTTCTCCCCCGCATCCTAGATCCTTCCTTTAGGCTCCTTAAAGGTGTAACTGTCTCTGCCCTGAGTTACTTGCATGACTTCATCCCTGATGTAAGTTTTGCTCAAACAGCAACACTCAGAGAATAGCTGCCCTGGGCACACCATCTAAAGTATCAGATCCTCAGATGCCACCACTCTTGCCTAATTGTAATTTCTGTATTTTCTAAGTAGTTCTTTTCAATACCTAATAGGGATTTGTGTATTTATGCATTTAGTGACTCCCCAAATGAGAATATAAAGTCTGTGATAAAAGGACTTTGTTTCATAAACAGCTGTATTTCCAGAATGTTCTATGAATATTTCTAGAAGAATGGATTAAAATTTTTAACTGTTAATTTTTTAAGCAGTTTATTCAGTGCTTTAAAGTAACTGAATAGCTGCTTTTATCATACAATCAAAATCATTCTTTTAATTAATTTCAAATAACAGATGGATTAAATGGTAGATTTGGTGATTGTGTATAAATCCTATCAGAATTACATTTTAATATATTGTGAATGCAATAGAAATTTACATAAAATCTTACTAAGGAGATTATAGTCAGAGGATGTTTACTAAGTACTTAGACTGTTTATTTTTTTTTCAATGTTTATATTTTAACAAACGTCTCTGGGATATTAATTCCATAAATATTTGAGGGTTGACCATTGCAAAACACTGGGGGACATAAGAGGGACTCTAGCTGGGTCAATAATGACATTTTATTCCCCTAGCTATAATGGTTCGAGTGATGGCTAGTGAACCAATCTGGCCCTTCTAAAACGCAGAATCTTTGAAAGGATCATTGAGCAGAAATAATCTTTAGCTTCAGAAGTGAGTTTTTGAGGACTGAGCTGCAGGTGGCTAGTTCCCCTGCTTTGTGGAGAAGCCCATCTATAGTTACACAAAGATAAACCACAACTAGAAACAGTGATGGGCAAAATCTTACAGGCATCTGTGGGGTGGTTTGAACTGGTCTGACTTTGCAGCTGTCTGCTGATGCTTGGATAGGCAGCTTTCCTTCAGTTCTCAGTGCTGCCACAACACATGTCCAGTACATTGCTTGTTAGTGATTAACCTATTATGAATTGATTTATCTTTGGAACTAAGAGTTCTGATAAACATGCAGATTATTCATAACAGAATATTTAAAAAGAAAGTAGTATCCTTGAACTCCATGAAATTTGATGCTTTTCAAGAACATGGAGGGGTGCCTGGTTGGCTCATTTGGTTGAGCATTTGACTCTTGATTTCAGCTCAGGTCATGATCTCAGGGTCCTGAGATCAAGCCCCATTTTGGGCTCTGTGCAGAGTCAGCTTGAGATTCTCTCTCCCCCTCTCCCTTTGCCCCTCCCTGCCTCAGGGTACCTCTCTCAAATCTTTAAAAAAAAAAAAATGGAGATAAATTAGCACTTGGAATTGGCCTCAGTACACTCTATGAACAAATTAAAAATAGCATACATCATGAGATACCGTTTGGACTGAGAGCTGGGAGTACCGGAGGGGGCAAGAGAACTGAATACATTGTATATTATATTTAAAATGTTTAAACTTTAATAAAAAATGTAGAACTATTTAAAAAGGAAGTAGACAAAGAAGAATCTGTTTACTAATCTAAGGAAGTTTAGCCTGCACTGAGAATACTAATGCTGTGTACTAAACCACGTATGTATATTTGTTAGCTAAAATGTTGTCAGTAAGCAGAGTATAATGACAATTACATTTTGACCATTTTTTGATTGCTACAAACCTCCCCCCCACCATAAGGCAACTCCATAGACATAAAGTATGGTTCTGAAATCAAGTCAGGATCTTTATTCAAGTTTTATATGCTATACCGCAGGAATTTAACAATGTGGAACAAGAGGTGTATATAGCCAAAAGAAAAAGAAAAATTTTTCCTATAAACAGTTAAGAAAGGAAACCGAGAGCTAGGGTTACACACAGATTATTTTGTGTAGAGACACATTTTGGACCCATACCTTTTCAACTATATTATAAAGCAGAGAGCGAAGCTATTAGTCCTGGGGCTCACCTGCTCTGTGGTTAACAACTGACACACAATCAAGTATTGGTTGGCATTTTGGGTCTAGAGTCTCACAGAAATATGATGTGGCTTTCCAGCTGTTGCAATGAATTAACCACCCATAGAAAAAAGGATACTTCTCATATCAAGCACTGATGCCACATAAGTATTACTGGAATCAACTTGGGATTCCACAGTGCCTGGATCCTTTTCATCAGGTAAAGATGATCTATCAGAGTGGAAAAGAGCAGGACATTTGAGTCATTCCAGTCTGGATTTGAAATCCTGATTTTACTACTAAGCTTTGGGATTTAGAGAAAATGATCGTTTTATGCATGTTTTTCTAATAAGAGAAATGGGTTGCTAATGTGGAATGTACAATTAACAAAAACTGTGTGTTTGTCACATAATAGTACCTCAATTACTTAGGACTATTATTAGCCTTACTCTAGCCAATATCCAGTTCAGTTACACTGAAAAGGTATTGACTAAAAGCCTCATAATGAGTAGTGACAGTATCTTTTAATGTTTTTCTATGGGCAAATAATTTAACCTTCACTAAATACACCAATTTATAAGTTATTATTTTAAGAATGTAATGTGCTTAGGGGCATCTCAGTGACACAGTCGCTTAAGCGTCTGACACTTGTGGTTTTAGCTCAGATTGTGATCTGAGGGTTGTGAGATGGAGCCCTGAGTCTGCCTTGGACTTTAGCAGGGAGTCTGCTAGAGATTCTCTTCACCTCTCCCTCTGCTTCTACTGCTTCTGTTCTCTCTCTCTCTAAACTAAAAGACCTCTTTTTTTAAAAAAAAGAATGTAATTTGTTTAGACTCTTAAAGTGCCACGTCAAATCTAATAGAAATATGATAGTCATTATGACTACAGTAAAAATTAGCATACATCCTAAACTTTCAGAGATGATGCCTATGGAAGAATTATCTAGAATTTCACAGCTAAAAATGATCTCACTTTGTGGAATGGATCTAAAAGGAACTTCCCAAATTTTGCCTGTAAGAATTTACTAAAAAGTTGATTTCAATGCATAATTTCCTCAACGGCTATAATTAGCTTTCAATAGTTTACAAGCCTTAAGTAGTCTTTGGAGCGTAGAGCTTTTAAGAAAAAGAGGACTTAATTGGTTAAAAAGCAAGACAATAAAATAAATGGTTTCTGGAAGAATGAGAAGATTGTAACCCAGATCTCTCTTGCTTGTTTGCTCTAATGTAATCCTAATTGTGTTACAGGATTTTTCAACAACTTCTGCATTTGTATAGACAAGACCAGCAAGTATGATTTCCTTATAAGTCCAGATCAGGGTATAGTGTCCATTACATGAGTGACAGTTGATACTAGATGACATGCCAATAAAGAGAAAATAAAAGGGGGCAAAGAGAGGTTCTATGACTCCATTAGATCAACTCCTAATCCTTTAAATATTCAAATATTGCAGTAAATGTTGTCCTGTTTTTTATGTCTTAATAAGAAAATTAATAGTGATCCATAAAACATCTTAAGAGCATAGGATTCATAAGATTTATATAGCATTCAATAGTTCAACGAATATTTATTTACAAACTTCAACAAATACTGCTTCCATTCTATACTTAGACCTTGGCATCCATGAACAGATTTTCCAGAAATGAACTTGGCCCTTTGCTTCCTCTAACAAATTGAGAGAACTATTTGTACAAGAAGTTTTTATTTGGATACTAGATAACAGGAAGAATATGGAGACTAACGACTATTCAGAATCCCAAATTTCATGGCTATGATACATTAATATCTTAATTACAGAACATAATTTTTAAAATGAATTATACTATGTGATAATTTAGGAAAATGCAAGTTAAGTCTCCCCTCCTAAAAAAAAATAAAAAATTCGTTCAAGATTTAGATATAAAAGAAATTAGGGGCACAAGCTAGAAGGAAATAGGATGAAAGCAAGACTATATCTTAGCAGTTGACCACACAAAAACTGTGTGTAGGAGAAGCTTTGGAAGTGCTAACTTTGGATCCTGCCATTTTGCTTCTAGGAATGTTAACAACATATGTGTGTACACTTATGTACAGAGATGTTTTTTGGAGGTAGATATTAAGAAATTAAAATTTAAAAAAAAACCTTAGTACTTAGTACTCAACCTCAGTTTTATTTTTAAGATTTTATCTATTTATTTGAGAGAGAGTGAGAGAGAGCATGAGCCAGGGGTGAGGGGCACTGCGGGGAGAAGCAGACTCACCCATGAGCAGGAAGCCTGAAGCAGGATTCGATCCCAGGACCCTGAGATCATGACCTAAGCCAAAGGCAGACGCTTAACTGACTGAGCCACCCAGGCACCCTCAGCCCCATGTTTAACAACAGAGTGACTGAATTTGACTTGTTATAGACCTAAAAGGGAAAATATATTTTTAAAGAACTTTGAGGAGAAGGGATGATGCTAATGATGTGTTAAGTGAAACTAGGATGCAAGCACAGTGAAGTTCCACCGATGAAAAATAACAAACAAGTGTTAATGAGGATTGCGGAATGGCAGAATTAGGATGATTATTCTCTTCTGTATGTTCTATATTTTCAATTTTTATAAAGTCATTAATTTCATGTTTAAGTGAAAATAAACATCAAACTAAAAAACATGGCATATATATGCATGTGACTTAGTCTAGCTTTATAGGTGAGGAAGACACTCGACGTTTTGGTCTTTCAGGTCATGCTAGCTTTTCTAATCTATCAGCGAAGAGCTTGTTCTTAGTGAAACAAATACAAAAACAGCACTTTCTCTAAATGCCCATTAAATGAACAATATTAATCAGATTAATGAAATTTAGCTATGACATATTTCACTGAGGGATCTGGAACATAGAGCACATTTTTCTTTGCTCACATTTTTTTTTCTGAGAAGTTTGATACTTTACATGTTAATTGTACTATATATACAGGATAGTTTTCAAATATTTAAAAAGACCTATCAGAACCTCAGGCAGGAGGACAGTACCCCCTTTAATGGAAATAGCGCAGAGGAATTTGGATGCCATCTTCCTCAAGAACATCCAGTTGTCACCATGGCTAAAATGTTTGTTCTAGTTTGAAGCAAGTTAGTGTAACAGTTGACAGTATAAAACTCTAAAAATATAGTACAAAATTTAAAATCTCTTCTGCTTAAGATATCTTCCCTTCTTCATAAAGTCCATTTTGTCCAATCTTATTCACACTAACCAGATCTTTCACTCACTGATTGCTATTTATTCATCTATACACACATTGTACTAATAGTATATTTAATCCATATTTAAAGGAAACCTCAAGACTAATGTCATCTTTTGATAGCATAATACATTCCATAATAAGATACAACAGAAGTGATAAACGATAAAAGTTGTAGTAGTTAATGGCCTACTTTAAAAATAAGACAATAGGTTATTTCCAGGTGTGTGTGTATATCAGAATATGTACGAGTTTCTGATATTAGTATCTTGCTCCTTTTAATCTGTGGGCCAATAAAGACAATAATCTCTCTAAATGTGGGTTTTATTATAAAAAAAAATTATTTGAGGGGCTGCAATCATCTAGAAAAGTGAAGATAAATGAGAATCAGGGATGATAATAAAATGAGGTAAAAGGGATTCATCCATCAAAACAGAAAGCTATTACAACTGACTTTCAGAAATGCAAACAGCATAGTAGAAGAAGAAAACACATGGTTGGTTCCAGGTCATAAGCTATCCTTTCTTAACAGAGTGGATATGGGAAAAATACTCGCTACTCTTTAGTGACTAGTTACCTTCTCAGGTGCCATAAATGTTTTTCCTAATCACCAAAAACAATTGAAAGAAATTATCAGTGCCTGGCATATAAGTACTTAACAAGTATTTATTATTTTTACTACTTTTAAATATTTATGTAGGTTCGAATAGAAAGACTCATGTGACACATAATGATATCAATTTCACCTGCCAAGTCAAACATGAACAAATGTGTTTTAAACAAGTGTGTTTAAACTAGACAGTTACAATTTTAAATATTCTTTCCAGCTCTAACAACTATCTTTCTCATAGAATTTCTTGGCCTTGGACAGTTGTAGTAACATTATTATGGCCTGTCCTCATTACACTTTCTCCCCAGGTGTAAATGATTACTCCTCTCCCTCAACCACAGGTATTTCTTTGGCCTTTGGTCATTTTATGAATTCTCCATCTTCACAACTCTCCCAACAGCTGTTTTTGACTATCTGGTCCTTAGACCACAAGTTAGAAACAAGAAAACATGACGAAATACAAGTTGACCGCTGAAACAATTTTCATTATTGAAAACCCAAGATTTATTGGAAGTCATCAGTGTTTGGAAGTTACTAAAGATAGCCACAAAGATGATACTCCTACTAACCCCAGCATTTTAGAAGACCAGTTGGGCAGATTTTTTTCATGAAGGGCCCTTAGAAGCAGAGAATTCCATGTTTTACTTATAAACCTACAGGTAAAATGTGAAACTCCAAATCAATAAACCTGTAGATTGGAACCTATTTAAAACTACATAACTATAGTTCTGTAGGGAAAGAAGTTTCCATTTTCAGTGCCACCTTTGTGTTCCACACAGTCAAAGCTATTGACAGGAATTCTCCTGCTATAATATGTGTTTGCCCAGCCCCCTGGCTTCTCTACAGTCTTCTAAGTTTTGCTCACTCAAACTCCAATTTGCTGGTGTTACAGAAGTACTGTTTTTCCAGGACAAAATACCTGGTCGCCCTGGTCTCTGATAGAGTTGATATGGCCGTGATTTCTCCAACCTACTCTTGCAGGAATCTCAACTGAGTTGACTTTTAGGATCAATCTCTTTAAATTTCTCATACATACTGTTTATATTCATGTAGAGTGAGGTTCCTCGGGTTTTCTTTCCACATGACTTATGTTCAACATTTATTGGTGCCTATCATTTATTGGTACACAGATTTCTTGGTCCTATCAAATTTTTCACAGCTTCCTTTGAGTGTCTTTTTCATTACCATAGTCCTGGGCGATAAATGCCAGCCTGAAGAAGTCAGCCTATGAAACGAAGCATCATTGCTTCTGAATGATAAATCTGGGACCATACAGAAAGCTCTGGTTGAATCATTATTTTTTCAGTAAACAATGTATTCCCATTTGATGAGAAAATCGAGGTACAGAAATGTTAAGAAGTGCATCCATCTACATGGACTCAAGCAGCAAGTGTAGCATTATGATCCATTGCTGGATCGTCCTGACTTGAAAGGTCTTTCTCTGCTAGGTCAGCAACTACCACCAGCAACTGCAGAACATTCTTGCTTTCTTAAACCCGATTCCAACCCTGGGGCAGATGTATTGATCATACCACCCTTTCCACCTGCATCTGAACTTAACTCCAGGCTTAAGAGAAACATGCACACAAGCACTAGCAATTGACAAGAGTTGGTGGTCCAACAGAAAGCTGTTTTCTATCCCAAAGTTAGAATACACTCTCTCTCTCTTTCTCTCTGAAATTTAGCTCTTTATGTATCTGCAGAATGGGAGAATTGGACTAGAAAATTTCTAAGGTCTTCAGTGATCTTTAAAAAAAAAAATTAGTGTGGCAATCTGTATATTCCCGGGGAATCCATAATTAAGGAATTCCTAGGTATTCTCCATAAAAATATTTGAATTACAATATGTTTACAATATAAAAGTAGTGCTACCTATGAACTCACATTCATTTTGCTTCCCTTCAAACATTTTTTTCCTCGGGGTGGAAATTTCTCATGCTTGATCACAGCCCAGAGATAATTTGGTCCTGGAAAATACACACACCATATCTGTATTCATCTAGACGACTTATCCTGTATGTGAAGAAAAAGAAAAAAAATGAAGAAGAGCCACACACAGTTGAAATATTCCATGTGTCTGGTCTTTACTAAGGCATAGTCTCCTGAGAATAACCATTTGAAATATGTTTTACAAATTGAATTTTTAATGGAATATATGTAGTATGAGGTCAGGAGAAATTCTTTAGTTACTTCTTTGAAGTTTAGTGTTGTAAAAACAACGCCAATACAGATTGAGGAATCTTTTGAAATTACATAACTGTGGTTTAGTCTTGCTTTTTAACCTAGAGGTATAATCTTTTTCCCTTTTGAAAGACACCAGCAAAGCGCTGCTCTGAGAAATCTCTTTCCCACCCACCCCCTGTATTTCGGCCAAAATTATGCTCCCATCTGTCTAGAGCCGATGAAGTCCCAGCCACCACGTGCAATCTCTGTGCTTTCAGCCTGCTGCCCAGAAATTACTACCTGTGTGGGCAGATCCTTAGTGCATAACTGTTAGATCCCATGAAACGAAGGACTCGGTGAAAGAGAGGGTTTGGGAGAGAAAAAGGAGGTGGGGAGAGAGGGAGAGAAAAAAATCTATGCCTCTTCCACCAAAATACTCACCATCTTTGAGGGTTTTCTAGCAAGGGTTACAAAGCAGAGTAGCGAGTTGGTCGTGTATGTTCTCTTATAGATGGAAACAAAGCAAAATACATAAAATACCGTTAATGACTTTTAAGAACATGTTTACACAAAAATAATAGATTCACCAAGTGAAAACTCTGTGCCAGATTTTACCCATTTACTCATCACCTTAAGTCTATTTACTACAGATTATTATCTCCACATGATAGGTGAAGAAAAGGATGCAAAGAGTAATAAACTGTTCAAAGTTATGGGGCTTCAGTAGTGATGCTGGCATTCGACTCCTGGGCCTCTTACCCACAATCATAACCCCTGGCTTGTATTGTCCCACTAGAACATATTTATGCATAACCCATGCATCATTCTTAGAGCCTTTATAGCACCACAGAAAATAATGTGTTATAATTATTCTGTAATAGGAAACAAGTATGAATATATCTGTTTTGAGGGCTCATCATTTCTGCACAGACTTTAGCCTGTGAGCAGATGCTATTTTAGGAATTTAGCCTGTGAGCCTTTAGCCTGTGAGCAGATGCTTCTCTGCTCTGCAACACCCCAAGACATCCCTAATAAAACCTAGCACGGTGTCACGTGACTAAGTCATTCATTCTGCCCCTCTCTTACCCTAAGCAATCTTGTGTGGTAATCCAGGTGGACATTAATACATGATCAACTTAAAGAAGCAGGTTGTGTACATGTCCTCCCATTTTGCAGTACTTAATATTTTAATTTTAAATATCTGAATCCTCACCAGTAAACAGTAGCGTCAGAGGTATCTAAAAATGAATTTGTTCATCCCTATCTTTGAGTTTCTCTTCCTCCCTTCCCAACACTGGAAGTGTCCAAGCAGAGAACGGTGGCCCATCTTCCACAGCAATAATAGAATACCTATACCAGTAGAAAGTTTGAATGGGAAGATTCAAGAGCCCATCTTGTTATAAGCAATTATGACTATGGGAGATTGTGTAGTATTCCTGTATTAGGAATAAAGAAGAAGAATATAAATCTTATGAGTTTTAAACTATTTAGAATACAAATTAAACCTAAACCAATTTCTGTATGAGTGGTGGTAAATTGAATTAGATTAAAAAAAAATCTTTTGGCTACGTTCCCTGAGGCTAATCTATATGGTTATGCCATGTGGTTGGGACAGGAAACACCTGTCTCCCTGCTTGCTAGCACTCACTTAACATGATCCCTGGCAAAACAGTTTTTTCAGGCACGTCCAATTCACCAGAGGTCATTTCAATATGGACTATTTCAACTTGTATTACAAACCATCAGTGTTTAACAATTTTCAAGCACTTTCTGGATATGAATCATTATATAGTCACCAGAGGTTTTTAAACTATTGTCCTGAGGTCCTCTGAAAGAGATCATTTGCAAATTTCAAATTCATTGGGATTTCAATACATAAAATACCTTATTTTTACATTTTTATTGTCAGAGAGAGAATATATCTCACCTTGCAAAATGGAATGTGTATTTCTAGTTCTTTGTTTTTAAAAAGCATAATAAATAAATCCATTGTAAGAGTTTCAAATGTCAATGTAATATATTTGCCTTAGGGCTTTTAGTTTCTTTCTTTTTACAGTGCTTGAAAACAGAATCTTTATCCTCATATTTAATATCCCACTCAGGTTCTGGCTTTGAATTTTGCAATGCAAAGTTTGACAGTTATCACCAATACAGATGCTTCAAATATGCTAAAAATGTCAGCTTTGGGAATGAATATCTAGGTGGGGTTTTTTTCTTTTTTTTTTTTTTTCTTTTTTAACATTGCCATGGTTTCATAATTGGCAATCTGCCTAGAGTGACCAAGAAAACAATGAGTTTGGGCAATTGCTTTACCATTCCCTCTGGTGTGAGTATATTCCTTTTTTAAAAGGAGATTGGAATGAAAAGATCAGACTCACCCCCCTCTCCCAGTTGGAAGGGTTAGGAGACAAATATGGACTTAAAAATAGCAAACTGCAGAATATTTGTTAAAAAACACCAATCCACAATTACTGCATTAGTCATCCTGTACAACCAATTGGGTGCTTGAGCTGTTTTCACCCCTGATTTAACCACTCTTTTCTACCTACCACCAGATAAAATTATTTGATATCCCAAGTAAACATCACGTGGCTCTGGCTCTCCATTATCCTGACACTCTGTACCCTACCTTTTAAATTACAATCTGTGCTATATCATTTTTACAACCAGTTTAGTTTTAAAAAGTCAATTTGGCAGACGTCAGTATAACACCATGTATCTTCAATGAAAACAAAAATAAATTTTATGCATAATTAAAAATTTGGTAGACTGCTTGTGAACTGTTTATAGTCCATCAACTTGCCTTGTACAGAGGTAGGGAATGAGCTGATGAAGCCTAGATTGAGCAGCCAAGCAACAGGGTAAACTATAAGACCAATATTTAAGTAGATAAAATTAGAAATGTTGGCATATTGCCCTCACTTTGCAACACAGCCCAGCCCCATATCACACAACTGCCACCTCCAAGACCTAGAGAAGTTTCTGTACAGTCAACTATTTCAATAATAAGGTTAACCCATGGTAGGGGGGAGCACATGGAGTTGGAGGGAATCATGTGCAGTGTGTCAAAAAAAGAAAAGTTGACAGGCATGAGTTCTCTGGGCATCAACGTGCCTATACATTGTAGAAATAGGCAACCAGGGGCACCTGGTTGATTTAGTTGGTTGTGTCTGAGTCTTGGTTTCAGTTCAGGTCGTATCCTAGGGCTGTGAGATCGAGCCTCCTGTTAAGCTCCAAGCTCAGGACAGAGTCTGCTTGGGATTCTCTCCTTTTCCCTCTGCCCTTCTTCCTGCTTGTGCTCACACTCTATCCCACTCTCTAAATAAATAAAAAAAGGTAAAAAAAAAAAAAAAAGGCAACCACATGTCGACATTTTTCAGGGATCTCTCTCTCCCAATGAACATGTCTGTGTAAACCCAGGGAGTTCTCTGCCAGCTCTCAATTACTGCATAGTATTAAAAAAAAAAAGTGCATTACACTTTGGGAATCCTATTCTTACCAAGAAAACTATGGCCCAGAGATGGCTCAGGAGAACATGAGCAAGGCTTTTTCCTTACAGCAAAAATTTACCAATCCCTGCAAGGGAATATTTCAAAATTGAAATTAATTCTTAAATTATCCATGGTTTGTTATTCCAATTTGGAGATTAAAAATAAAAAGGAGGAAAATAATACCTTACTAAATAAAAATGAAAATGGAGCTAGAGATTTACCTTTGCCTTTGATCCAGTGGCCCACACCAGATTAGCAAAGCTCAAAGAGACATATTTCCTAAAATATGCACTCTGGCCAAAGTTTGAGCCTAATTTATTCTTGTCAGTGTGACTCGGCACATTATACCCAATCAGCAAGAATGTAACTAACCTCATTCTAATCAATGAGAATCATGCCCTATGAACTTCTTCCTCTGTGCTTCATAAACCTTACTGTAACCTTCCTGAAACCAGTTTCTTTGTGTTTTTTAGTTTTGAAGTCTTCCCTTTGCAGGCACAGTTTGTTTCTTGACCAGTAAAATATCCCTATCAAGTGAAGCACTTGGATTATTTTTTTGACACTCTTTGCACATAAAATCTTAATTTTAGGAAGGGAAGAAGAAAAAGAGGAAGGCAAAACATTCAATGAGAGAGTTTAGATAAAGTAAAAAATAAAAATTTTGACTTTGATTTGTATCCAGTAATACCCTGAACAACTTGGGGCATTTCTTCTGGGCAGAGATTTTGTGAGATTTTCCTGCTTTTAACCATTCTCCAATTGCAAGATGATTATGAAGACACAGAAATAGTTAGCTTGGGGCGCCTGGGTGGCTCAGTGGGTTAAAGCCTCTGCCTTTGGCTCAGGTCATGATCTCAGGGTCCTGGAATCAAGCCTCGCATTGGGCTCTCTGCTCAGCGGGGAGCCTGCTTCCCTCTCTCTCTCTGCCTGCCTCTCTGCCTACTTGTGATCTCTCTCTCTCTATGTCAAATAAATAAATAAAATCTTAAAAAAAAATAGCTTATAATCATTACCTCCACAAAAGATTTTAGGAAGGTGTTTTTGGGCTAATCTTTCTAATTAAAAAAAAATGTAAAAGGTGATTTGATAACAAAAAAATTTCACTCCCCCACCACCTGAATCCTAACCTCCTTCCTTCTACTGCCTCCCACTCTGAGTTCACACAAAATGGAACTCCTTTGACCAAATCTCCGTGTTGATTTTCAGTTGATTAAGTGGATGTTTCTTGAGTTTTAGAATCAATTCAAAACAAGTGGATTTCTTTTGTGAGGAAAAAATAACATTTTCTTAGTGGTGATTCTTCCAGGAAAGACTGGCAAGTTCAAATCCTTATTACATATTATTGAAGCACCTGGGTAAAATGTTTCATGTTATAATTTGAATCCCAGAGTGAGGTCTACTGTGGCAGGAGCTTTTGAGTACTTTGCTGAAAAGTGTGGAATAGTTTAATCTACTTTGCGTGAACTTTACTAAGTTCTTAAAAAAAAGGAGTAGACCTCAAAGACCATTGGTATGAAGGCAGAAATGGAACTTTCTTTAAAAAAACAAATTTTACAACAAGGTTCTAAAACAACTAATTGTAAAACAGAATCCTGCAGAGCAGCAATCACCAGTTCTGCCACACGCTAAAGTTCACAGGGGCAAAGGCCTGAAATTGGAAATAAAATTGGCTTCTGATAAAGAAGAGAAATGGGAATAGCCTGGATCTTCAGGTACCTCCAGATTAAGTCCTGTGTACTCTTTCCCCCTGAGTGCGTAATAACATTCTCCCCTTCTTCCCGATGATTTAAAGTGGGGCTCCTCAATGTAGCATCGAGGTAATTGGCATATTAGATCTGCCTCACATCTGAATAGAGGAGGTAAAAGCTGAGACCATAGCTTTAATCTGGGAGCAAGATCTTCTATCCCAGGCGTTAAACAGCAATGCTCTCTAAGTTACAAAGTATTAGCTTTGTCAGAATACACCAAGACTAGTAAACGTAGATACATGATTCCTTATAGAGTGTTGTAGAAGCAGTAAGACTCAGAATCACTGGTTCTTTTAATCTTTCTGTTCTATAAGCTACTGCAGTATACTTTCCAGAAAAATGGAATTAAATTACTTGAAGTCATTTTCTTCTTCCTCCAAAGAATTCTAATTGTCCAAAAATGGAAATAAAAGCCAATTTTCTGAACAGATATAAAACAACCTGGGTTTTTGAGTGGGTATTCTTGCCTTGGCCTTATAGGCAATATTCATGAAGCCTTCTGAAACATTTAGGTTTTTTTGTAAACTGCCACTCCTAGAGGAGGAGATGGGAGAAGGGGAATTCGCAGCATGTGAACTTTCCAGTGCTGGAAAGGTTTCTGCCAAATGAAGTCAAGAGTTTATATATTAGTTTCACTACAGGGAAGAATCTGAAGACACCTGGGAACCTTGCAGCCTTCTTTTGAAGATGACTTCTACACAGACAACCTCAGAATTGAAATGTGGATTTCTTATTTCTTGTCTGACAAAGACAACATCAGTAAGGTATACCTTGCCAAAGATGATGTCGGCCTTGAAGACAGAAAAGATTTGACATGATTTCAAAGAAATGTCTTAGAGAATTCTGAATTTCCTTAACCTAAGCTGCTCTTATCTGGAGAAGTGGCTATGAAAATTCATTCCATTTCTTTTGCTAATGCTCGCTTTTATGAATTAGGATTTTCTGTACCCTGCTGTTAAATAGAAAAGGGTCAAAATTAATTGTTTGTTAATAATAGCATGTGTATTACCATGTGAAAGACCACTCACCAATTCAAATTATTATTCATATCCACAACAGCAGCCTTTATATTGAAAATTACTTCAAGCAGAATTAAACTAATTTGCACAAGTTGAACTTAGCTCTATTTTTTTTAGGGGAAATGGCATTAAGCTTTGCAGGAAAATTCCTAAAGATGTTTAATTTTTGAAACAAAAAATTTTAAGTTTCACTGTACGAAGGAAATAAACTTTGAATGCAACACAGTGAATTTTAGGTAAACTTTTTTTAATGCAAGTGTTGATATAGTAGAATAAACAGAAGTGGAAAAAGTTTGTAATCTTAAAAAGGAAGGCCTGTGGTAACAGTATGGTGCTGGCACAAAAATAAACACATAAATCAATGGAACAGGGTAGAGTACCCATACATAAACCCATGCTTATATGGTCAATTAATCTACAACAAAGGAAGCAAAAATATACAATGGGAAAAATAGAGTCTCTTCAATAAATGGTGTTGGGAAAACTGGATCACTCTCTTATACCATATACAGAAATAAACTAAAATGGATTAAAGACCTAAATGTGAGAACTGAAACCATGTAATTTGTGTAAGAGCAGATAGGCAGTAATCAATTAGACATCTGCTTAACAACATATTTATGGATAGATCTTTTCAGGCAAGGGAAACAAAAGCAAAAATAAAGGATTGGGACTACACCAAAATAAAAAAGCTTTTGCAAAGCAAAAGAAACCATTAACAAAAAGAAAAGCAACCTAGTGAATGGGAGAAGATATTTGCAACTAATATAGCTGATAAGAATTAATACCTAAAATAAATAGAACTTATATAATTCAACACCAAAGAATCCTAAATAATCCAAATAAAAATGGGCAAAGGACAGGAATAGACAGGTTTCCAAGGAAGACCTAGAGATGGCCAACAGACACATGAAAAGATGCACAATATCACTCATCTTCAGGGAAATAAAAAAAACCAAAATGAGATACCACCTCATGCCTGTCGGAATGACTAGTATCAAAAAGATAAGAAATAACAACTGTTGGTAAGGATGTTGGCAAAGGAACCCTCATGCACTGTTGACAGGAGGGCTAATTGGTGAAATCACAGTGGAAAAATGATATGGCGTTTTCTCAGAAAATTAAAGAGAACTACCATAGGATCCAAAGTGGTAAATCCACTCCTGGGTATTTACCTAAAGAAAATGAAAACAGTGATTTGAAAAGATCTATGCACCCTTGTGCTTATTGCAGCATTATTTCCAATAGCCAAGATATGGAAGCACCTGAAGTGTTCATTGCATGGATAAGGAAGATTTTGAACACACGCACACACATTTATACATACTGGGATATTACTCAGTCATAAAAGGGAATGCGATCTTGCCATTTGCAACAACATGGGTGGACATAGAAGATATGTTAAGTGAAACAAGTCAGAGAGACAAATACCTTATTTCACTTATGTGAAATCTAATAAATAAACACATAAATAAATAAATAAAATAAACCCCATAGAGTAAACTAAAAATTGCCAGAGGGGAAGGGTTTAGGGGGTGGGTGGAACAAGTGAAGGGGATTGAGGTACAAGATTCCTGGGGCACCTGGATGGCTCAGTTGGTTTAGCGTCTGACCCTTGGTTTCAGCTCAGGTCATGATCACAGGGTCATGAGATCAAGCCCCATGTCAGGCTCCATGGTGGATGTGGAGCCTGCCTAAGATTCTCCCTCTCTCTGCCCTTCCCCCATCTCTCTCTCTATCCCTCTTGAAAAAAAAATTACAAGCTTCCAGTTACAAGTCATGGAGATCGAAAAGTATAGTGTAGGAAATATAGTCAGTAATATCATAATAGTATTGTAAAAAAAATCCAAAGTTAAAAAACGAGTCACTTTTATGTGGTTTACTTTTTTTGTAAGATTTTTAAATGATTGGCAATATATAAATCCTGCCTACATTTAAAATTTTTTCTCAGTAATATTTTTTGATTATTAGTAAGGCTTCCAATTTTTATAGTATAAACATAATTTAACATGAACTCTTAAAATTGGAGCTGCATAGATTTCTATTGAATAAACTTTTTGTTTTTAGACTCTGTTTATTAAGGGCTATATTTTTAAATATCCATCTGAACTTTGAAGTATATTTTTGTGGTTAGCCTCCACTTTGCCATCATATGTACTAAAAGTATTCAGAAGACTGTTTAAATGTTTCAGTATCCAAGTGCTAATCCTTTTTATTTTCCTTTTCTTAAATATGCATTTCAAAAACTGAGTGTTTAATATTTCTAAGCTATATTGATATCTAAGAAAAACTATAGTTTTAAAACAAAAAAAAATCATTCTAACTGCAAATGAAATTCTTATAAACTTTCACTTTAAAACTGCAGTGATAATGTGATGTGGTCTAGATCTTCAGTTCCAGTCTGATTTTTGTTGAATTTTAAGCAATTTTTATCCTCTAAAATTTGTTGTAGAATGATACAACTCATATGTTTATTGTACTGTTTTGTATAAAATGTATTTGCTAAACTCAATATTTTTTCATGGTATGAGGAAAGTATAAGGAAAAGAATGATTGGGTATTTTTTTTTAAAGATTTCATTTATTTATTTGACAGAGAGAGATCACAAGTAGGCAGAGAGGCAGGCAGAGAGAGAGGGGGAAGCAGGCTCCCTGCTGAGCAGAGAGCCCAATGTAGGGCTCAATCCCAGGACCCTGAGATCATGACCCGAGCCGAAGGCAGAGGCTTTAACCCACAGAGCCACTCAGGCACCCTGGGTATTTTTTTTTTTTAGGAGTATAGAGACTGATTATGTGTTTGGTTTCAATAGTGCATTCTTCATGACTGGTGTAATTTTGATACCTTATTAAGAATTACTAATTTTCAAACATTGAATCCTTTTATCTGTCCACAACATATATTTTCTTTGTTTTCCTAAGTCTAACCTACTTGTCTATTTATACATCATTATAATACTATAGATGTGCTCTCTACTGAATTGATTTGATTTCTATAGTGTCTATTCTATCTACCACCTGAAATATAAATTTTTACTCTGGCACCAATATTTTAGTTAAAATCATTTAAAAAATCTTATGAGTGACAGTTTTACATCTTTCTTACATATGTATGTATATATATATATGTGTGTATACACACACATATATAAAAAGTGTTATGATGGTTGTTGAATATTGTCTATTTTTTTTACTTTTGTAACTTTTGAACTACTTTCACCCATTTTGTTAAACCCTCACCTCTGGCAACTACAAACCCATTCTCTGTAACTATGAATTCAGTTTGTAAATTTCACATATAAATGACATGATATGGTATTTGTCTTGCTCTAACTTATTTTGATTAGCTTTATGCCCTCAAGGTCAATCATGTTTCACAAATGCCAAGATTTTCTTTTTCTTCATGGTCGAATAATATGCCACTCTATTTGTGCACACGTATGTGTCTGTCTGTGCATCACATTTTCTTTATTCATCCATTGATGGACACTTATGTTGTTTCCATGTCCTAACTGTTGTAAATAATATTGCATTGAACATGATGGTGCAGTTATCTTTTTGAGAGTGAATTGCTTTCTTCGGATAAATATCCAGATGTAGGATTGGTGAATCATATGGTAGTCGTATTTTTAATTTTTTGAGGAGTCTCCATACTATTTTTTATAGTGGCTGCACCAATTTGTATTGTCACCAACAATACAAAAGGGCTCCCTCTTCTCTACATCCTTGCCAACATGTGTTAGATCTTATCTTTTTGAAAGTATTCTAGTAAGATATTGACAATATCTTATTGTGGTTTTGATTTGCATTTCCCTGATGACTAGTGTTATTTAGCACCTTTCCTTGTACTTGTTGGACATTTGGATATCTTCTTTGGAAAAATGTCTATTCAGGTCCTCTGCCCATTTTTTTAATTAGATTTTTTTTTCTGTTCTATGTGTTCTTTATATATTTTGGATATTAACCCTTTATCAGGTAAGTTGTTTGAAAATACTCTCATTCTATAGAATAACTTTTCAATTTTTTAATAGTTCTCCTTGCTATACAGAAGCATTTCAGTTTGATGAAGTCCCACTTGTTTATTTTTCCTTTTTTTGCCTTTGCTTTGGTGTAAAATCCAAAAAAATCATCGCCAAGACTGATGTCAAGGAGCCTCCTTCCTATGTTTTCATCTAGGAATTTTATTGTTTCAGGTATTACATTCACATCATTAATTCATTTTAAGTTGATTTTTATGTACGGTGTAAGATAATGGCCCAGCTTCATTCTTTTGTGTGCAGCTATCCAGTTTTCTAAGCACTATTTATTGAAGAGACTGTCCTTTCCCCATTGTACATTCTTGGCTCCTTTGCTGTGAAGTAACTGACCAGACATGTGTGAGTTTACTTCTGGGCTCTATATTCTGTCCATGATTTATGTGTCTGTTTTTATGTTAATACCATACTGTTTTGATTGCTATAGCTTTATAATATAATTTGAAATCAGGAAGTGTGATGCCTCCAGCTATCTTCTTCAAAATTGCTTTGGCTCTTCATGGTCTCTTGTGGTTCAATACAAATTACAGGACAGTTATTTCTATTTCTGTGGAAAATGTCTTTGGAATTTTGATAGGGATTGCATTGAATCTGTAGATTGCTTCAGGTAGTACAGACATTTTAATATTCTATCCATGAGCATGGAATGTCTTTCCACTTACTTGTATGTTTCTTTTTTTTTTTCTTTTTTTTTTTTTTTTACTTGTATGTTTCTTGATTTCTTTCATTAATTCTTCATACTTTTCAGGGTACGGGTCTTTCATTTCCTTAGTTACATTTATTTCTAGGTATTTTTATTCTTTTATTATGGTTGTATACAAGATTATTTTCTTAATTCCCTTTTATTAGTTTATTAGTAATGTAAAGAAATGCAACTGTTTTTTGTACTGCATATTACAATAATTTATTTGGCAATATGCATTAATTTGCAATAATAATTGCATGTTGCAAAATGCATATTGATTTTGTATACTGTAACTTTACTGTATTTGTTTATTAATCTTAACAGGGTCTTTGGAATCTTGAGGATTTTCTGTATATAATATGTTGCAAATAGACACTTTTACTTATTCCATTCTTATTTGGATGCCTTTTATTTCCTTTTCTTGCCTAATTTCCTTACCTAGGAGTTCCATTAGTATGTTGAATAAAACTGGGGAGAATGGGCATCCTTGTCTTGGTCATGATCTTAGAGGTAATGCTTTCTGGTTTTCACTTTAGAGTATGATGTTGGCTGTGGGCTTGTCTTGTGCATCTTTTATTATGTTGAGGTACATTCCCTGGGTAGTCACTCTATTGACTTTTTATCACAAATGAATGTTGAATTTTGTCAAATGCTTTTCCTGCATCTATTGAGATGATCATATGATTTTTACCTTTAATTTTGTTAATGTTCTACACCACATTGATTGTGGATGTTGAACCATCCTTGCATCCTTGTAATAAATCCTTCTTGATCATAGTATATGATTCCTTTAATATGCTGTTGAATTCAGTTTGTTATTATTTTATGAAGGATGTTTGCCCCTATATCCATCACAGATATTAGCCTATAGTAATTTTGTTTGTTTGTTTTTTGTTATCTTTGCTTGGTTTTGTAGTATCAGGGTGATGCTGTCCTCATGAAACAATTTTGGAAGTACTCCCTCTTCTATTTTGTTCGTTTGTTCCTTGTTTCCTTTGCCAAATTAGGGAAATTCTCTGCTATAATTTGCTCCAATATACCTTCTGCCCCTCTCCTTCTTTCTTCTTCTTCTGGGATCCCAATTATTCTAATATTGTTTTGTCTTATGGTTCCACTTATCTCTCAAATTCTCCCCTCGTAGTCCAGTAGTTATTTGTCTCTCTTTTGCTCAGCTTCTTTATTCCCCATCATTTGGTCTTCTATATCACTAATTCTCTCTTTTGCCTGATTTATCCTAGCAGTAAGAGCGTCCATTTTTTAATCGCACCTCATTAATAGTTTTTTTGATTTCAACTTGGTTAGATTTTAGTTCTTTTATTTATCCCAAAAGGGATTTTATTTCTCCAGAAAAGTATTCTCTAATATCTTCCATGCTTTTTTTGAGCCCAGCTAGCACCTTGATAATTGTCATTCCGAACTCTAGTTCTGACATATTACTAATGTCCATATTGAGTAGGTCCCTAGCCATCCGTACTGCCTCTTGTTCTTTTTTTTGTGGTGAGTTTTTCTGCCTTGTCATTTTATCCAGATAAGAATAGATGAAGAGAGAACAAAATACTAAAAGGGTAGCAACAACCCCAGAAAAATATACACTAACCAAATCAGAAGAGACCCGAAACTAGGGGTAGAAGAAAGGAGGAAAAAAAGGAAAGAATGTGATCCAGCTGGAGACTGGAACAAAGCCATGTGCTAGATTTAGGGTATATTTTGTTATGTTAGAAGAAACTGTATCCCAAAATTTTAAAGAAAAACCTATATGTATACAAAAAATAAGGTTAAATACAATGAAGGGATAGAATATGACTATAACAATGAAAATTAGAAAAGATTTTTAAAAAGGTATTGATAAGATAAAATAGTTAAAAATCACTAAAATAGGAAAGAGGAAAAATAAAAAAATAGAATAAGAAAAAAATAAAATTAAAAAATTTTAACTTTGAAAGACTACAAAATCATAGGGGAAAAGCCATGAATTCTACGTGTTGCTTTTCCCTAGCTCTGGAGTTCCACAGTTCTCAGTGATTGGTGAACTTGGTCTTGGCTGGATGTTCTTGCTAATCTTCTGGGTGAGGGGCCTGTTGCCATGATTCTCAAATGTCTTTGCCTGCGGCGGAATTGCACTGCCCTTGCCAGGGGCCAGGCTAAGTATTCTGCTCTGTTTTGCTCTTGGAAGCTTTTGTTCCCTGAACGCTTTCCATACAGCTTTGGTGGACGAGAATGAAAATGGCCTCCCAAGCCCTGGCCCCATAGGAGCCGAGAGATCAGGGCCCCACTCCTCAATGTGCCCTCAGAGAAAAGCAGTCAATCCCTCCCATCTCCCTGGTCTCCTCCCGCACTCCGTTCTCACCTGGCCTGTGACTGAGCATTTCTATCTCTGGTGTACAGCCCCATGTGGAGTCTCCAAACCCAGCAGATTCCTGCAGCACGCTCCCATGGCACTCCTCCCAGAGGAGAAGGAGGGGTCTCCCCCAGATATGCAACTTGTGGGGTCCCTGCTCAAAGAGCAGCCTACTGTGCCTTGGATCATAGTTTAAGATAACCCTGAGCTGAGAGCCCACTCCTCGACTCTGTCTCTGCAGCCAGCTTCCCTGCTCCAATGCCTGGGAGCTCTGCCACACTCAGACATCCTGGTCTTTTTTGACCCTGGGGGTCC
>CM052887.1:21210377-21232063 GCA_028534135.1 Potos flavus
CCCCTTCAGTCTCTCTTCCCATATATCACTTCAGATTCACTTCTCCTCACGTCCTACCTTTCAGAAAGTGGTCGGTTTTCTGTTCCTAGAATTGCTGCTCTTCTCTTCCATCTTCTGTTGAGTTTGTAGGTGTTCAGAATGGTTTGATAACTATCTAGCTGAACTCCTGGCACCTGATGATATTTAGGTCTCCTACTCCTCCACCATCTTGCTCCTCCCCTAAGTCAGTCATTTTTTATTTGAGTTACATCTAGATGTTCTACCCATTATTGTTAGTGGGGTATTGAAATCCCCTACTAGTATCGTGCTGTCAATTTTTGCCTTCAGATCTGTCAATATTTGTTTTATATATGTAGCTTCTCTGATATTGTTTGCATCTATATTTAGAATGGCTTCAGCCTCTTCCTGTTGAACAGGCCCTAAAATTATCATTATATAGTTACAATTTTATAATAATTTTGTCTCTCAAAACAAGACTTTAGTGTCTACTCTATCTGATAACATTATAGCTACTCTTGCTTTCTTTGGGTTACCATACTTTTTTTCATTTTCATCTCCTTATCTTAAGCCTATGTTCTAAAATGAGTCTCTTCTAGACAGCATGTCACTGAATCTTGTTTTTGTTTTTCTTTTTTGAATCCGTCACCCACTGTATGTCTATTGATTGGTGAGTTTAATCCATTTACATTTAAGATAATTATTGATAAGGAACAAGTTTGTATTACCATTTTAATTACTTTCTATTTGTCTTGCAGGATTTTTTTAGGGGGAGGAGGCATCCCATTCATCTTCCTCTACTCACTTCCTTTATTATTTGGTCATTTTTTGTAGTGATTTGTTTTCTTTTTTTCTGTTTGTTTTATGTAGGTTTTTTTTTGGGGGGGGGATTACCCTGAGGTTTAAATAAAATCTCTTGTAGTTACAGCATATTAAGTTGCAAATACGTAACTTAAGTCACATACAAAACACTACACTTTTACTCCATCCTATACATACTTTGTGTTCTAGTAGTCAGAAGTTGATTCTTTTCATGTTGTATATCCATTAACAAGTTTTCACCTATTAACTTTTATATTGGGGTTATAATAGTATTAAAAACCCTTTATGGTACTTTATTAATCTGTATATGTCTATATACTTAGCTTTTCCTCTGAGATTTATGCTTTCATATGCCTTCACACTATCGTTTAGTATTTTTTCACTGCGATTTGGAGAACTTCGTTAAGCATTTCCTATAAATCAGGTCTAGTGGTGATGGGCTTCCTCAGTTTTTGTTTGTCTAGGAAAGACTTTATTTCTCCTCTATTTTTAAAGGATAATTTTGCTGAGTATATATTTTTGGTTTGCAGGGTTTTTTTTTCCCTTGGATTACATAAAATATATCATCCCACTCTTTCTTGAATTGCAAAGTTTTCCTGAAAACTCTGTATATATTCTTAATGGATTCCTTTGTGAGGATTTTCTTTTCTCTGGATGCTTTTAAATTTTCCCTTGACTTTTACAATTTGATTATAGTACATGTTGGTTAGCCTTCTTTGTGTTGTTCCTGTTTGAGAAACTGTAGTTTTATGAATGTTAATGTCCATTTCCTTCCCAAAGTAGGGAAGTTTTTATCCATTATTTATTTAAATAAGTGTTCATATTGGTTCTCTCATTGGTTTCCCATAGATTTCTTCACTATTTTCACTATTTTCATTCTTTTCCATTTTTTTTCCTCTTTATCTTCTGACTGAGTAACTTCAAATGACCTGTCTAAAAGTTTGTAGATGCTTTCTTCTGCTTGATTGATCTGTTCAAGCTCTTTAAAGAACTCTTAAACTCTCCATTGCATTTTCATTTCATTTCATTCACTATACTCTTCAGCTCCAGTATTTGTTTGGTTCTTTGTATGTATGTTTATGCATGTGTATGTGTAGTTTCTGTTTGTTGTGTTGGTCTTGTGGCTTCCTCATTTTTCTTAAAACTATTTTGATTTTTGTTTTATCAGGCAATTTTTAGATCTTCATTTACCTCGGGTCAATTTCTAGAAAAGTATTGTGGCTTTTTGATGTCATAGTTCTTTAATCCTGTGTATGTGTGTTTCATAGCCTTTCATTGATGTTGTTCATCTGAGGAAGCAGTCACCTGTTTCAGACTGGCTTTATTGGGTAAAGAACTTCATCTATTGGTGGGGGTGATGTGCCATATGGGTGGGGTGCAGCAGCTCTTACTGTAGTAGGGGTGCAGTGCGAAGCCAAGGTTACATGTATCCATGATGTTTACAAGGGCTACTGATGTCTTTGGTAGAAAAATCTGTTGTGATCTTCTTATTTTTCCCCCTATGGGGGAGATAGTTGCAGGGGTCTTTGTTGGCCTGTGTCTAGTGGCACTGGGCCTCATGCCTGGGCACAGAAATGGCAGCAGCAGTGCTGGGATCTGGGGAGTATGTGTACTTAGGGCAGCAGTGGCAATGGTGTCAGGAGTGTGGGAGTACACTGAATGGCCATGGAGCTAGAGTACAGAGCTCAGGGGTTTTCAGAACAACTGTGGCACCTGTCCCAGGGTTCAGGCTCGCTCACCACAAATGCATCAGTGTCCAAGATGTAGGTATGTACTGAGTGGTCATAGAATTGGGGTCCAAGGCATGTGTGTGGCTGCAAGAGGGGAATTTTGGGGTGGTGCAAGATGTAGCCATGGATCTGGCCCCAGGAGTTGGGGGGCAAAAAACAGAGATGATTCTAGTCCCAGGGTTTAGGCTGGGTGTGTCAATAGTAAGTCCTTTTCCCCAGCCCCAGAATAAGGATTGTACACACAAGGCCCAAATACCCTTTGTTTAGATTTACTTATTCACATTTTGTCCTGCTGATCTGTCATTCATGTTCCTGTGTGTGCTTTTTCTCTCTGTACCAATATCATGGCCTTTAATACTTCAGTAGGTATTTCCTAAGAATAGGAATATTCTAATTCAACACATTGAACACTGATACAATACTTCAACTTACCACTCATGGTTCTTGAGTTCAGCCAAGAAAGAACTCGGAACCAAACCCTTAAGTAAGCAAGGGTTTAATAGCAGTTTAAGTGAAAGGACACTTTTGAGATGGAAGAGTGGGCAGGCGCAGAGGTTGCATCTCCAGTGGGACTCAGGGTTGTCTTGGCTTTTTATGTTTGGATAGATTATGGGTCCTAGCTGTGCAGATCCTGACTAGGGTTACAGCCAATCATCTAAAAGGACACCTCCAACATTTGAGAGGGGAGGTTTTTGGCCCTATTTGGTCCTTGTCAGCCTTCCTCTGCTCAAGGCAAGAGGGGGTTAAGACCACAATGCAAGTGTATTATAATGAATCCATAGGTTACTGTACAGTAGTGGTCATAGAAGAGAGGGTATGTGTATTCCCTGGGGTCTGTCCCCAGAACATGGTTTCTGCCCTTTTATCAGTCAGAAAGCATTTGTTCCTTGCTCATATATAATTAACTGCCTTGTCTTTCCGATGTAGCGGTGGGACTCCAGGCAGCTTCTTCAGCCCTGCTCAGTTTCTGTGCTCCACGGTGTTTCTGCAACTCTTTATTGTATTCTAGAGCTCTCCCAGAGCTATTTTTCTTTTCTTTTCTTTTCTTTTTTTAAGATTCTATTTATTTATTTGACAGAGAGATCACAAGTAGGCAGAGAGGCAGGCAGAGAAAGAGGGGGAAGCAGGCTCCCCGCGGAGCAGAGAGCCCAATGTGGGGCTCGATCCCAAGACCCATAGATCATGACCTGAGTTGAAGGCAGGGGCTTTACCCCACTGAGCCACCCAGGTGCCCCCAGAGGTATTTTTCTTGTTAGATAGTTCCTTATTCCTTGTTTTTGTTGTTTCTGTTGGGTGGGGTCTGTGGGCAAGTACTGGGATCTCCTAGTCCACTATCTCGTTCACCTGTTAGCTTTTCCTTGTTTATTATCTATACCATCCCTCTCCAATAATAAGAAACCTGGTTCCCACAATCCACTGTTTATATTTTTTCATTTATAAATTGCTTTTTGTCTTTAGCCCTACAATTTCCAGTCAAACATTTTCCTAGATTAATTACGTCCATTTTTTTCCCCCACTTGCCCTTCAGTGTGGTCATGTCATATACTGTTAATGCAATTTATTTCATTCGTCACAGTCTGCATTCCATTATGGGCATCCCCCAGCATCTTGATTGATAATTGTTTTTCTTTTTCAAACATTGTATACATTATATTTAATTATTTGTGGTGTATAGTTCTATGAGTTTTAACAAATGCAGATTAATGTATCCACCATTGTAATATGATAGAACAGTACCCCCATATGTCCTGTTTGTAGTTAACTTCCCATTCCACCTGAGCAACCACTACAACTACTGATCTGTTTCACATCTTGATTATATAGCCTTTTCCAGAAGTTTATATGAATGGAATCATTTAATAGGTAGACTTCTCTGTCTGGCTTTTTCTACTTAGCAAAATGCATTTAAGATACATTCAAGTAACATAAAACAATACTTCCGTTTCTTTTTATTGCTAGACCATATTACATTATTTGTTTTTCCAATCCCCTGTTGGAAGACAACTTAGGTTGCTTCTAGTTTTAGCTATTATGAATAAAATTGATGTAAGAAGGCTTTGTTTGTGACGATAAGTGTTCATATAACCTAGGCAAATACCTAAAATTATAATTGCTAGATCATATGATAAGTCTGTAAATTTATAAAAAACTGTGAAACTCTCCTCCAAAGTGTCTGAACCATTTTGAATTCTCTAGGCATTAAATGTCCCACATCCAAGCCCAAATTAGCATAATAGCTTTTTTAATATATATAATTTTAGTTACTTAATACATATATAGTGGCATCTCATTGTTTTGATTTACATTTCCCTAATTACAAATGATGTAGAGCATCATTTCATGTATTATCCAGCTGTTTATCTTTGGTGAAGTTATGTTCACATCTTTTGTCCATATACTATCGGGTTGTTTGTTTTATTAAGATTGAATTCTGGGGGCACCAAGTGTCTCAGTCGATCTGCCTTAGGCTCAGATCATGATCCCAGGATCCTGGGATTGAGCCCCACATTGGGCTCCCTGCTTGGCAGGAAGCCTGCTTCACCCTCTCCCACTCCCCCTGCTTGTGTTAGCTTTCTTGCTGTGTCTCTTTCTGTCAAATATATAAATAAAATCTTAAAAAAAAAAAAAAAGATTGAATTCTGAGTTTTTTTAATACATTCTAGATCAAACCCTTTATTGAATAAGTGATTTTTAAATACTTTTCACAGTGTGATTTGTCTTTTTATTCTTTTAGTGTCCTTTGCAGAACATTTTTAAAAATAATATCCAACTTATTTACAATTTCTTTCATAGATTTTGCTTTTTGTGCTGTCTCTAAAAATAGCTTTTCAAAGCCAAGGCAATTATAGATTTTCTTTGACATTTTATAGTTGTAGATCTTAGATTTTGGTCTATGATAGTTTTGTATAGGATGTGAGCTAGATGTTGGGCTTACTATAGTTTTTATTTTGGCATATTGATGTCCAATTTTTCCACTCTTATTTGTTGAAAACACTATCCTTTGTTGAATTACCTTTGAATTTTTGTTGAAAACTATTGACAATATTTGCATGGAACTATTCTTGGGATTTTCTATTGGATTCCTTGATTTATGTGTCTTTCTTTTCATCAGTACTACATTGTCTTAATAACTGAAGTGTTAGAGTAAATCTTGAAACAGGAAAATTAGTTTTTCAACTTTGTTCTTCTTTTCTAGAATTGTTTGTCTAATCTAGTTCCTTTGCATTTGCATATAAATTTTAGAATCAGCTAATCAGTATCTAGTAAGTGCTTGTTGAATTATTGATAGGAATTGTATCAAATCTATTAATCAAATTGGAAGGAACATTTTAACAATATTCAGATTTCTAATTCATGGGTATGATGTTTTTTTCTCAAGTTATTTGGATTTCTTTGTTTCCTTTAATCAGTGAGTTGAAGTTTTCTACATATATATCATAGGCAAATTTTATAGGTTTATACCTATGTGTTTCATTTTTTGATTGTTACTGTAAGTGATATTTTTGACTTTACGTTCCATTAGTTAATTTCCAGTATGTCAGAATACAATTGATTTTTGTTTCTTTTTAAACAGTCTCTTTTTTTTTAAGATTTTATTTTATTTTTATTTATTTGACACAGAGAGAGAGAGATCACAAGTGGGCAGAGAGGCAGGCGGAGAGAGAGGAGGAAGCAGGCTCCCCACTGAGCAGAGAGCCTGATGTGGGGCTCAATTCCAGGACCCTGAGATCATGACCTGAGCCGAAGGCAGAGGCTTAACCCACTGAGCCACCCAGGCACCCCTACAAGTGATTTTAGTAAATTGACCTTATATTTTGAAACCTTACTTAAACTCATTATTTCCAGAAAAAAAAAAATCATTGAGATTTACTATATAGAAAATTGTGTCTTCTAAATAAAGACAGTTTTATTTTTTCGTTTCCAATTTGTGCACTTTTAATTTTTCTTGCTGTGTTTGGTGAAAGAGGACATTCTTATCATATTTCAGATACTAGAATAAAATCATTCAGTCTTTCATGATTAGGTAAAATTCTAGCTATAAACTCATAATTATCCTGCATTGAGCATTAGGTTAAAGATCTTATTTTCTCTGCCAGTTTGCGGAGTTTGTTCTCATGAATGGATATTGCTTTTTATCAAATGTTTTTTCTACATCTGTTGAGATAGTCATATGGTTTATTCTATTTAGTCTGTTAATATCGTCAAATCCATTTATTAAATTTTCAGTATTGAGCCAGCCTTGTATTCTTGGGATAAACTCCCCTTGGATATGATGTGTTACCTTTTTTTATATATATCACTGGATTAGATTTGCTATTAGATTTTTTTAGGGATTTTTGTGCCTATATTTATGAGAGATAATGGTCTATACTTAAAATGTCTTTGTCTAGTTTTGATAATATGCCAGAGTCAAAAAAGGTGGGAAGTGCTCCTTTTGATTCTGTTTTCTGGAAGTGATCATGTAGTTCTACCAGTACCTAAACTATGTAGTTCTGCCATTATAAATAGCTGGCATTGTTTATTTTTAAATGTTGAGTAGAATTCACTATTGAAATCACTTGGTCTTCAAGTCAGTTAAAACTTAAAATTTTAGGGGTGCCTGGGTGGTTCAGTTAGTTAAGCATCTAATTCAATTTCAGCTCGGGTCATGATTTCAGGGTCATGAGACTGGGCCTGATATCAGGCTCTGTGCTGGGTGTGGAGCCTGCTTAGGATTTTCTGTCTCCCTCTCCCTTTCCACCTCCACCCAACTTGCTTTCTCTCTCTCTCAAAAAAAAAAAAAAAGAAAGAAAAAAAGAAAGAAAAACTTATAATTTTAAACTACAATTTAATGTCTTCAATACACTTTGACCACAGTGTAATTTAATAGACATAGGAATGTTTGGTTTAACTATTTCTTCTTCAGTAAGTTTTTGTAGTTTGTGTTTTTCAAAGAGTTGTTCCATTTCACCTAAGTTATGGAATTTATGGGCATATTTTTTTTGGTAGTATTTACTTATCCTTTTAATCAGCAGTGAGATTTCCATTTGATTCTTGATATTGATAAATTATGTCCCCTCTCTTTATTGGTTACCTTGGGTAGAATATAAACTTCAGCTAGTAAAACAACTTATAAGAAATATAAGGGGAAAGGGAAACAGCTTGTTAGAAATAGAGAATTTTAATATGTATTTCTCTCTAATAAAGCAAGATGATAAATATAGTAAGTCAAAATAATATATTTAAGAAGGAAGATCTAATTGATATACATCAAAGAAATTATCTTCTTTTCCATGATTTATGAAATAGTCACAGAAATTAACCATATATAACTTTGCAAATGAAACAGCCTAAAAATACAAACGAGCAGCACTATTTAAACAACATTTTCTGATAACACTAAACAAAAAGGAAATATTAATGACAAGTATCATAAACAATTATGGTAGTAAACCATAATGATAATGGTTTTATTAGATATTAAGCAATTAACAGAAACTGGGAGTTTCTGCCTTGTAAGACAAGGCGAAATGAAAGCAAATCAAACCAATTAAGACCTATAATTCCTCTTTGAAAAATCATCAATTCTATCAAAGTGAATACCGCATGGAACTAACCATTTAAAAATTGCTGTGTGCTAGTAGTAAATAGCATAGTTCAACATTATTCTATTTATAACTTTTTTTGTTAAAATAGTTACTTGTACACCTTCTTAGGTTTGTAGCATAAATATATAATATCTCATTTAAACTTTTTATAAAATTTTTGATCAATTTACACATTACTCTGAGAATGCTTCTAGTTTATTATAGAATTTTTACAATGCTCTGAGGTAATTCTGGAAACATTAGGAGAGGTAATCTTATGTTTTGTATTGATTATCTTAAATGAGAGAATTTATAAATTACAGAGTTATTAGTACCTTTCTCATGACATTCTTATGACTTTAGGTAGTGGAGATCCAGGTAGTAATTGGAGATGAAACTACTTCTTTAAAATGTAGTAAGTGCATGTAATCCCATATATTCCAAAATGTGGACTTTCAAATATTAAATTTTTAAAAACACTCTGATCAAAAAGCCACTTTTCCACACATTAAAGCTTCATATTACATAGTAGATGCTAGCTACTGAAGGGAAAATAAATCTTTCAAGCTTACTAGAATTCTATAGCTAAACAGAATTGATGATAGATTAATTTCATGTTTGACACATTTCTAGTGATTTCCATTCTAATTAAATGGAGGGTTTTTTGTGTTTTGTTTTGTTTTTTAGTGATTTATTTTAAAAGGCTACAAAGAGTATCAACAATAGGTTGTAGTCCTAAGAATATGTTTGAAATGGTGATTTAATGATATGTAGTTATGACAAAAATCAGACACTGTTGTCATTAGGAGACTAATAAGATTGAACAAAACATTTTTTATTGCAAAATAGAACATTAAAGGAATTATGTCAGTTTCATACAAAAATTAGTGAAAACAGTCACCTCATATTTTTTCTCAGACTTCCTTTGGGACTATTTTAATCCTACACAGTTGTTCAATTCAAATGCAAATTTGTCAACTGTCGAAATGCATATTTGTTTCAAGAAACAAAACTTGAATCCTACTTTCCCCTATAACTTTATTTTTCTACAGCTATCCACTAAAGAACTCATTGGCTTACTAGCAACATAACATACTTTTAATGCCTTTATCTCAATTCCTGCTTAAGTCATTAAGGGTGGTTTCTGTCCTTAACACTTCATTGCAATCACAGTCATTAAGGTCAGTGGTTTGCTGTCTAATATCTACTTTGTTTAATCTCATCAACACCATTAACCTAAAGGGTCACTGTTTTAGTCTCCCTCCCCCTTCTTCCTTTTTTCCTCCTCCTCATCATTGCATGGGACTCTCTCCTTCTCTTGTACCTTCCTGATACTGGGCATGAAATCTGCATGGAAAAAGTAAAAATATTCTATCTGCAGGTAAATCGTGTGTGCACTTTGGCAAAAAAAAAAAAAAAAAAGAAAGAAAGAAAGAAAGGAAAAGAAAGAAAGAAAGATCCCAGAGTGTGTAAAAAATAAACTTTCAGATGACCTGAATGTCATTTTGTATTTTGGTTGAAACAATATGCCTCTCCTAAAATATATCATAAAATGAACATTAGTGATAAATTAACCATATTGCTCAAAGGGTGTAAAATGAATGACTTCTCCTGAAACAAAAATGAATACATACAATACAGTTGCTCTGTTAATTTATGCATTTTAGAGGTCATTTCTCAAACTGTTTTAATGGCCTAAAGCCAAAATCTATGCTTCAGGTGAACAAAAATCTATCCTTTCTAAATGAACAGTATGGACTGGCCGTACCTAGGGGGGAGAAATGTTAAATGTATTTTCTTTACTAAAACTATCAATAATGATATAAACTATAAAATATAAAAAGAACCTCTGTGTAGAATAAGCATTTTGCTTCACCTCTGTGTTAAGATAAATGCAATTCGTATTCACAGAAAAACAAAAATTTAAAATCTAGTGCCATGTCACATCAGTCTTAAAAGGCTTACTTATGTCTCAACCATATGGATGAATATCAGAAAAAAAAATGTCAACTAGATATATGTTTTTAGCAAAAGAAAAAAAATATATGTGTTTTCATTTTCTGGCGTAAAATATTGCTGTTTTAAATGTTTTTCCCCCTCCAAAGCACATAAGTATACCATTCATCTAAAATAATACCAGTGAGTTATGAAACTGTAAACTCTCCAGTGTTTTAATAAATTAATAATGGATATGAAATTATGTGATAAATCCACATAGCACCTAGCACACAATTAACTCTTCACAGACTAATAATTTTTAAAATTCTGAAATCAGATTATTTTCCAATAAAACATGTCATAATAATTTACCTTATGATTGTGATTAGGAAAGTAAGATATAATAAAAAGTAATGTCAAGCTTTATTGACTCAATATGTAAAGACAAGGGACATGATTATATCTTTATAGCAGCAAATATAAGAATGCCCAGTTTCAGTTATAGTTAAATAGAATTGATTCAAGCAGCATTGTTTGTTGTGCAATCTATAGGAAGGAAATGTATTATCAAAAAAACTGTGATTTGTTTTTTTCTGTCTTATTTCACTTAGCTTAATAGCCTCTAAGGTCCATCCATGTTGTTGCAAATGGCAAGATCTCAGTATTTTTTTATGGCTGAGTAATATTCCTGTTTGTGTGTGTGTGTGTGTGTGTGTGTGTGTGTGTGAGAGAGAGAGAGAGAGAGAGAGAGAGGGAAAGAGATAGAGACACATTGTTTATTCATCTATCTATGAACACTGGTTGCTTCCATATCTTGACTATGTAAATAATGCTGCAAAAAACATAGGGATGAATATATATTTTTAAATTAATGTTTTCCTTTTCTTTGAGTAAAGTCCTAGTGGTGGAATTACTGGATTCTATGGAAGTTCTATTTTTAATTTTTTTGTGGAACCTCCATACCGTTTTTCACAGTGGTTGCACCATTTATAATACCACAACAGTGCACAAGGATTCCCTTATCTCCATATCCTTATCTTTTTGATACTAGCCTTTCTGACTGGTGTGAGATGACATTTCATTGTGATTTTTGACTTGCATTTCCCTGATGAATAGTTTTATTGAGCATCTTATCATCTGTCTGTTGGCCATCTATATGTCTTCAGAAAAAGGTCTATTTTGGTCCTTTTTCATGTTTTAATTGGATTATTTGGGGATTTTGGTGTTGAGTTGTATAAGTTCTTTATACATCCCCTCATTGGATAAAACATTTGCAGATATCTTCTCCAGTTCACTAGGTTGCTTTTTCTGTTTTGTTGATGGTTTCCTTTACTGTGCAAAAGTTTTTATTTTGGTGCCAATAGTTTATTTTTGCTTTGTTTCCCTTGTCTGAAGAGACATATTCATAAATATGTTAAAGATAATGATTGTTTGAATGTAAAAAAATAAAACAAATTAACATACAGAAAACAAAATGGTGGTGGACAAAGGGAGGTGGCCAGGGGAGTAGGCAAAATAGTTAAAGGGGATTAAGAAGTACACGTACTGCATGGAGTACTGGGTGTGGTGCATGAACAATGAATCTTGGAACACTGAAAAATAAAATCAAATTAAAAAAAAAGAAGTATAAGCTTCCGGTTGTAAATAAATCACAGAGATGAAGTACAGCATTGGAAATATAGTCAGTAGTATTGTAATAACATTGTATGGTGACAGTAACTACACTTACCATGCTGAGCATGGAGTAATGTATAGAATTGTCAAGTCAATATTGTATACACCTGAAACTAATAAAATATTGAATTTTATTTAAACTTCAATTAAAAAAAGAAAAATGGATGGAAGCAATGAGGTCAAGGTAGGGGTACACTTTGGGCTGTGAAAGAGGCCTCAGAAAAGACTCAAAAATGGAAAATGTGGGTCAGAGCAGAAGAACAGAGCAATTGTTACACTGACTTTAAAGAAATGTAATATTATATCAGGGTTAGTAAGCTGAATGAGGCTGGTGAATGATGTAAATCCCCCCTATTTCAGATGACCTTCAAGCCTACTTTTAATATGTGGATTTCGAAAGTGGAAAAATTAAAAACAAAACTACATAGCCCAGACTTGCAGCTGCCTTCTCTCTATGACTGAGTCACTTAGTAGTCAGTACCTTCATCTAGAAAATAATTCCTGCCTGGACCAAAATTTCATGTTTTGTGTTTTGTTTTTGTTTTTGTTTTTGTTTTTTATAGTTTCCCCAATTCCTTGATGTGTTCTTTCCTATACAACTAAAATATTATTGTTAAAGTTTTAATTTCTTGCCTTAAAAAATATTGTTAAATATATACTTTTTTCACTTCATTTTTTTAAAGATTTTATTTATTAGTGAGTGAGAGAGACAGTATGAGCAGCGGGGAGGGGAAAGGGAGAGGGAAGCAAGCTCCCCACTGAACAAGGAGCCCGATTTGGGCCTCAATCCCAGGACCCTGCTATCATGACCTGAGCCAGGTGCCCTTTTTTAATTTCATTTTATTTTTTTCATCACACTAAGTGTACTCTTTAAGCACCATCCCTTATTTTATCCATCCCTCCACCCACCTCCCCTCTTGTAACCATCAGTTTTTTCTCTGTGGTTAAGGATCTGTTTCTTGGTTTCTCTGACTTTTTTTTTTTTCTTATTCATTTGTTAATGTTTCTTAAATGCCAGATATGAGTGATATCATATATTTGTCTTTCTCTGACTTATTTTGTTAGCATTATATTCTATAGCTCTATCCATGTCATCGCAAATGGCAAGATTTCATTCTTTCTTATGGCTGAATAATATTCCATTGTCTGTGTATACACACACACATATACCACATCTTTACCCATTCATCAGTCAATGGACACATGGGCTGCTTCCATAACTTGGCTATTTAAATAATGCAGTAAACATATCCCTTTGAATTAGTGTTTTTGTATTATTTTTCAGTAAGTACCCAGTAATGCAATTCCTGGATCTTAGGGTAGTTCCATTTTTAATTTTTTTTAGGAACCTCCACACTGTTTTCCACACTGGCTGCATCAGTTTACATTCCTACCAATAGTGTATGAGGGTTCCTTTCTCCTTATATCCTGCCCAACACTTGTTTCCTGAGTTTTTGATTTTAGCCATTCTGACATGTTTGAGGTGGCATCTCATTGTTTTGATTTGCATTTTCCTGGTGATACATGATGTTGGATATCTTGTGTCTGTTAGCCATCTGGATGTCTTCTTGGGAGAATTGTCTGTTCATGACTTCTGCCTATTTTTAATTGGATTATTTGGGTTTGGGGGTATTGAGTTGTATCAATTCTTTATAATATTTGGAATATTAACCTTTTATCAGATATGTCATTTGCAAATATCTTTTCCCATTCATTAGGTTGCCTTTTAGTTTGTTGGTTGTTTCATTTGCTGTGCAGAAACTTTTACTTTTGATGTAATCCCATAGTTTATTTTTGCTTTTATTTCCCTTGCTTATCTCGGAGAGTGTTGCTACAGTTAATGTCAGAGAGGTTACTGCCTGTCTCTCTTCAAGGATTTTTATGATTTCAGTTCTCACATTTACATCTTTCAACCATTTTGAGTTTATTTTTGTGTATGGTAAAAGAAAGTGGTTCAGTTTCACTCTTTTGCATGTGGCTATCCACATTTCCCAACACCGTTTCTTTAAGAGACTTTGCCCCATTGCATCATCTTTCCTCCTTTGTTAAAGATGAATTGATCATATAGTGGTGGGTTTATTTCTGGGTTTTCTGTTCTATTCTGTTGATCTATGTGTCTATTTTTATGCCAGTATCATACTGTTTTAATCACTATGGCTTCATAATATAACTTGAAACCTGAAACTGTGATACCTCCAGTTTTATTTTTATTTTTTAAGATTTCTTTGGTTATTTGAGGTCCTTTCTGGTTCCATACAAATTTTAGGATTGTTTGCTCTAGTTCTGTGGAAAATGTTGTTGGTATTTTGATAGGGATTGCATTAAACTGATTAGATTGCTTTGGGTAGTATACACATTTTAACAGTAATTATTCTTCCAACCCACGGCCATGGAATGTCTTCCCATTTCTTTGCATTGTCTTCAGGTTCTTTTATCAGTGTTTTACAGTTTTCAGAGTACAGGTCTTTAACCTCTTTGGTTAAGTTTATTGCTAAATATTTTATGTTTTTGGTGCAATTTTAAGTGGATTTTTTTTTAACTTTCTGCTGCTTCCTTATTAGTGTAGAGGAATACAGCAGTTTTCTATACATTGATTTTTGTATCCTGCAATCTTACTGAATGCACTTCTCAGTTTTAGAAGTTTTTGGTGGAATATTTAGGGTTTTCTATATATATTATTATGTCATCCGTAAACACTGAGAAATTTACTTCTTCCTTGCCAATTTGAATGCCACTTATTTCTTTAGGTTGTCTACTTGCTGTGAGTAGTACTTCCAGAACCTTATTGAGTAAAAGTGGTGAGAAGGCCACATGAGTGGCTTAGTCGATTAAGCATCTGCCTTTGTCTCAGGTCATGATATCTGTGTCCTGGTATTGAGCCCCACTTCAGACTCTCTGCTCAGCCTCTCCCGTTCTCTCTCTCTCTCTCTCATTCTCTCAAATAAATAAAATCTTTTTTAAAATAAATAAATAAATAAATGTGGTGAGCGTGGACATTTTTGTCTTGTTCCTGACCTTTGGGGAAAAAGTTCTCAGTTTTTCATCAAGTATAATGTTGGCTGTGGGTTTTTCATATAAGGCCTTAATTGTGTTGAGGTATGTTCCCTCTAGACCTACTTTGCAGAGTTTTTTTCTTTTTTTATCATGAATGGATATTGTACTTTAGTAAATGCTTTTTTCTGTATGTATTAAAATGATCATACAGATTTTATCCTTTCTCTAACTGATGTAATATATCACGTTGATTGTTTTGCAAATGTTGAGCCACCCTTATATCCTGGGAATAAATTCAACTCGATCATGATGTATGATTTTTTTAATGTAATGTTGGATTCAGTTTGTTAATATTTTGTTGAAGATTTTTGCATCCATACTCACAAGAGAGATTGGCCTATAGTTCTCTTTTCTAGTGGTGTCTTTTCTAGTTTTGATATCAGGCTGATCCTGGCCTCATAAAAAGAATTTGGGTTTTCCTTTTTCATTTTTTGTACTGCTTTGAGAAGAACAGGTATTAAATCTTTAAACATTTGGTAGAATTCACCTGTGAAGACATCCAGTCCTGGACATTTGTTTTGGGGAAGTTTTTGATTAATGATTTAATTTCATTACTGGTAATTAGTCTGTTAAAATTTTCTATTCTTTCTGCTTTAGTTTTGGCAGGTTATATGTTTCTAGGAATTTATCCATTTCCTTTAAGTTGTCTAATTTGTTGACGTATAAGATTTCATTATTCTGTTACAATTGTTTGTGTTTCTGTGGTTTTGTTGCTATTCTCTTTCATTAGTAATTTTGTTTATTTGGGTCATTTCCTCTCTCTTAATGAGTCTTGCTAGAGGTTTATGAAATTTTTTGTTTTTTCAAAGAACCAACTCCTGGTTTCATTGATCTGTTCTGTGTTTTGTTTTGTTTTTTAAGATTTTATTTATTCATTTGTCAGAGAGAGAGGGAGAGACAGAGAGAGGGTGCACAAGCAGGCAGAGTGGCAGGCAGAGGCAGAGGGAGAAGCAGGCTCCCCACCAAGCAAGGAGCCCGATTGTTCTGTGTTTTTTGTCTCTATATTATTTCTATACCATGTATTTATTTCTATATCATTTATCTAAAATTTATTATTTCTTTCCTTTTGTTGGGTTTGGATTTTGCTCTTTTTCTAGCTTCTTTAGGTGTAAGGTTAGGTTGTTTAATTGTTTGACATTTTTCTTGCTTGATAAGGTAGAGCTGTATTACTATAAACTCTCCTCTTAGAACCACTTTTGTTACATCCCAAAGATTTTGGACTGTTGTGTTTTAATTTTCTTTTGTTTTCATGTAATTTTTTGATTTTTTCTTTGATTTCTTCATTGACCCATTCATTGTTTAATAGGATGTTATTTAACCTCCATGTATTCATGCTCTTGCCAGATTTTCCTGTTGATTTCTAATTTGTGTTGTGGTCAGAAGAGATGCATAGTATGACTTTGATATTTTTTTTTTTTTTTGATTTGTTGAGGCTTGTTTTGTGGTCTAATATATGATATATTCTGGAGAATGTTCTGTGTGCACCTGAAAGAATGTGTATTCTGCTGTTTCAGGATGCAATGTTTTGAATATATCTGTTAAGTACATCTGGTCCTGTGTGTCATTCAAAGCCACTGTTTCCTTGTTGTTTTGTTTGGATGATCTTTCCATCAACATAAATGGGGTCTTAAAGTCCACTACTATTATTGTATAATCATTTATTATCTCTTTTATGTTTGTTGTTAACTCTTTTATGAATTAGGGTGTTCCCATGTTGGGTGCATAAATATTTACAATTGTTATAGCCTCTAGTTGGATTGTTCTCTTTATTTTTTTTAAGGTTTTATTTATTTATTAGAGAGTACATGAGAGAGCATGAGCGGGGGTGGGGAGGGGTAGAAGGGGGAGCAGAGCGAGGAGGGGGAGAGTAGAGGAGAAGGAGAAGTGGGCTCCCTGCCTGAGCTGAAGGCAGAAGCTTAACTAACTGAGCCACCCAGGCACCCCTGGATTGTCCTCTTCATTATTATATCATGTCCTTCTTTGTCACTTGTTACAGTCTTTGTTTTAAAGTCTATTTTGTCCAAAATAAGCACTGCTACTCCAGCTGTCTTTCGGCATTCATTTACATGGTAAATGTTTTTCTGTCCCCTCACTTTGAATGTGTGGGTATATGACCGAAATGAGTCTCTTATAGGTAACATGTAGATCTTGTCTTTTGATTGGAGCATTTAGTCCATTTACATTCAAAGTAATTATTGATAGTTATGTATTTATTTCCATTTTACTACTTGTTTTGTGATTGTTTCTACAGATATTCTCTGGAATTTCTCTTGTTCTCTTCCCTGGTTTGTTGGCTTTCTTTAGTGATATGCTTGGATTCCTTTCTCTTTATTCTTTGCATATTTATCAGTGGTTTTTTATTTGTGGTTACCATTAGGTTTGCATATCACATCTGCACATAGCAGTCTATATTAAATTGATGGTTGCTTAAGTTTAAACCCATTCTTTACTCTTTTCCCCTCCATGCTTTGGGTATAAAGGATCATATTTACATCCTTTTATTTTATGAATTCCTTGACTGATTTTTATAGATATTTTTACTACTTTCTGTTGTGTTTTGATTTTCTTTTATTTTCATGTAATTTTTGATTTTTTTCTTTGATTTCTTCATTGGCCCATTCATTGTTTAATAGGATGTTATTTAACCTCCATGTATTCATGTTCTTGCCAGATTTTTCCTGTTGTTGATTTCTAGTTTGTGTTGTGGTCAGAAGAGATGCATTGTATGACTCTGATCGTGTATGACTTTTTACTTTTGTTTTCTTTGAGAGAGAGCACCCATGACCGTGAGGTCATGATCTGAGTCAAAATCAAGAGTCGAACCACCCACCCAGACGCCCCTAGTTTTTTTTTTGTTTTTTTTACTTTTTATACTCTCATTTATGGTCTCCCTTTCCACGCAAAGAGCCTCCTTTAATATTTCTTGTAGGACAGGTTCAGTACTCATGAATTCTTTTAATTTTTGCTTGTCTAAGAAACTCTTTATCTCTCCTTCTCTTTTGAATGATAGTCTTGCTAGATAAAGTATTCTTGGCTGCAGATATATCCCTTTCAGCACTTTGAATATATCATACCACTACTTTCTGGCCTGCAAAGTTTCTGCTGAAAAATCCACTGATAGCTTATGGGGTTGCTCTTGTGTGTAACTGTCCTCTTTTCTCTTGCTACTGCTAAAAATTTTTTAAGACTTTATTATTTGTCAGAGAGATAGAGAGCACATGCACAAGCAGGGGGAGCAGCAGGCAGAGAGAGAGGGACAAGCAGACTCCACACCGAGCAGGGAGTCTGATGCCTGACTCGATTCTAGAACCCTGGGATCATGACCTGAGCTGAAGGCAGACTCTTAAGTGACTGAGCCTTTAGCTGTGGAGTCTGTTCTTCCAGTCTTTGGGTTAATTTCTGGGTTATTTATGTTGATAGGAATGTTATCTAGTTGTATCTATGGATTGGGGCGAACTTAGAGTCCTCCAACTCTGCCATTTTCCCAGCTGACCTTATTTTTTCATATATTCTTTCCCTTATGAACTTTGAAGTTAATATGTTTAGTATTAACAATAAATTCCAATTATTTTTGCTTTCTGTTAATTTTAGAAGTTAATTGATAACGGACATCTTTGTTCTAGATTTTCTAATTAAGCTCAGAGAATGTTGTTCTATTTTAAGTTTCTTAGAAGCACTTACTTTTTAATTTATTTTTCCACATTCCCTGTTAATATTTTTTCTAAATATTCTTTTTGTTCTTATTTTTTAATCTCCTATTTGTATAAAAGAAGATTCTTGATAACATATACTAATTTTGCACCCACCACTTTACTATGTAACTTAGTGTTTGCAATACTCTGTAGGGTTTAGCTAGTACTATTTCATCAACAAAGAATGGTAGTTTTATCTTCTTCACAATTTTTTAACTCGTTTATTTTTTCTTTCTCATTTCACTATTTACATGGTAGCATTCAAAGTGACTATTGAGCTAATGTGTCATAATAACTTTGTTAGGTTGTTAGGCAATTTTTTTTGTGAAAGAGGAATATGTTAGAATGTTTTGAAGTATTGATGATCAGAATGAATGAAAATGTAACTGAGAGGAATGTTTTGTGAGAAGTTTCTGAAGTGGAGAAGAGGATTGATGTAGGTCCTGAGTATTCCAAGAAATGGTTTGTTGATCTCATTTTGCTGTGCAAGTAACCAAGGCAGAAGTAGCATTTGCTTTTTGGTGTTACCCTTGTTTGACCTAACATAGTTTGGTTTGTTCTGTTTCTCGTAACTGATTTTTGATGCTGATGAGGGGTCTTGAGCTACTCTGGTTGTCACCTCCACTATTCAGTGTCCTGTCTTTAGTACTAAGTGTGGTCATCTCACATCTGCTACTGGTTACATGTGGAATTTACTTTCCACTTGGTTCCACTGGTCACTCAGGTTAATCCTGGAATGATAGCTCTCTTCACTCTTACTCCCAGTACTAGAGCTTGGCTTTCCTGCAGGGACTGAGTCCAGTCCAGTATCTTGTGACCTGCTTCTTCAAGGGCAAAACTTTGAATTGATTATGTAATTCATGAGTTCCCAACCTTGACAACATGTAATGATATGTAGGGAGCTATAAAAAAACATGCATGTCTGTTTCAACTCTACATGTCTGGGTTTCAATTCTAGATATCTGATTTCATTTGTCTAAGGTGGACTCCACAACTGTGCAGTCAGTTTGAAAGCCACTCATCTTACCAGGCTCTAAAATACCTTCTGCCCCCCTTCTCTATCTTTTTGGCTGACATTCTGTCACTATATGGACACCCGTGGGTAACTATGGCCTAGAATAGTCTGGGTTTAATGATTTCCTTTGACCATGCTTTTTTGTATTGTCCTCTTGTAGATACTCTATTGTCATCCTGGTTCACCTATCAGCCTATTCAAATCTGGTAATCAGTTCCCTCTTTTTACCTTACCTGGACTATAAGGATTATTCATAATTCATATTTCAGTCACTTATACGGGTAGTTAGTGGCAAAGTCAAGGCCTAAAACCAGGTGTACTGACTTCTAGACATCTGTTCCTTGCTTTATGCCTGAATGCCTTTAATTTGGTTCATTATTTACTTTGTCATGTTCTAGATTCTATCTTTTTCCCCTCATTTGGGCCTCGTACACTCAATAAATATAAATTGGCAGTTATTTTTTTTTATTTTTTCACATTTTTCTCCCTTTGTACACATATCTCATTTTAGACAATGCTGAAAAGAACATGATTCATTATTCCACATAGTAACTAACAGCTGGAGTCAATTAAAGTGAGTCTGATTCATATACCACATGGTACAGAAGCTGGATGAAGTTTTATTGAAGCTGGACATTGGTAATGTAATATATAATGTATACAAACTCTTTTTTTTTTTTTTTTTGTATACAAACTCTATCACATTTCATTCCACATGTCCTTGAACTTAGGTGCTATAAGAAGGGCAAGATCAGACGATGAGAAATTTTGACCTTTTTTTTTTTTCAATAAGTTAACTGTTTCTTCTAGCTTACATCCTGACAACTATGCTTTAAAACAAATTAGAAATACAAATTACTTTTCACACTCCAACACTAAAAGGATCTTGAAATAGAAATATGTGACCTAAGGCACTTGATAACTGATGTTTCTTATAAGGAAGTGATTACATTTGTAATGTAATGTACATACACAAATACACACATATATGTGTATACATACACACATATACACGCATATATATATTTCTCTTTAAGGAAGAAGCAAGAGGCCTTTTTGCTCTTTAAATTGTCATTGATAACCAGGATTTTCTATTTTAAAATTAATCTACTAGAAAGAAAAAATCCAAATATGGGGCTAAAAAAACATTTCTAAAGATCATATTTCTAAATTAAGCTAGCATACTAAACTTGAACATCATATTATATAGTTTAATAATTGGATCACTTAAATCTTACAAGGTTATATATTTGGCTTAAAACAAATAATAACAAAAATAATAGCAAACATTACATTGGTCAATGTTATATTGTCAAATATAGTTGGACCAAAATGAAAAAGAAAACATAAAATATTAAAGTTTTTCTCTTAACTGTAGGAAACCACACTCAAATGGCATCGTATGTGAATCTGAGAGACATTCGTAGACTTTAAAGCTGAAAACAGAGCCTTAGAGCATATTGTTCATGTTTCAGATCATATTCCGGACTAAACTCTGATTCTTATTCACTGACTAGGGCAGTTATCTAAATAGTGGAGAGAAAAAGTTTACCTACCACATATAATTGAGCAATGCAATAGAGATCTTTGGGAAAGGATGAGTCTAAAATAAAAGTTTTTTCTCAACAGAAATGCTATACGGGTAGGTTAGTCTTATTTTATGATTTATTTTTATAAGTGAAATTTATTTTTTTTCCTCTCATGTATTCCAGTAACTGTGTGATGGCATACTTTAATGTCTCTCATCTCTAAATCTAGTTAGCATCTTCACACTACAGTCACATTACTTATTTACACACTCTTTAGGATGTATCGTACGTGCAAACACATAGTTGCAACTTAGTTTAAAGATCCTTGGCTGTCACCAATATAAAGAAGATCAGGAAATTTCTGAATGTGATGCAAAATGTGGGTGAGATTGTGAAATTGGCATGCCTGCTGAGGATTTGCGGTGGAATGGGGCAAAGGAACCCTGTAACTGAGACTACAGAAGGATGATCTAAGGTGTATTGGGAGATGGCAGAGTTCAGAGCACCACATACATGCAACGAAAACTAAGGTGGGACATAAATTGACAGGAGGAAAACCACCAAGCTCCACTTCTAAAAAAAAGAAAAGGGTGGGGGGAGGGCCTCTGTACATTTTCTATGGAAGTAGAGACATAAATAATCACTCCATCTGGAAACATAAATCACTG
>CM052887.1:21232563-21356730 GCA_028534135.1 Potos flavus
TCTCAGTTTTTCCCCATTGAGAATGATACTCGCTGTGGGTTTTTCATAGATGGCTTTGATGATATTGAGGTATGTACCTTCTGTGCCTACACTGTGAAGAGTTTTGATCAGGAAAGGATGCTGTACTTTGTCAAATGCTTTTTCAGCATCTATTGAGAGTATCATATGGTTCTTGTTCTTTCTTTTATTAATGTATTATATGAGATTCATTGATTTTTGGATATTGAACCAAACTTGCAGCCCAGGAATAAATCCCACTTGGTCGTGGTGAATAATCCTTTTAATGTACTGTTGGGTCCCATTGGCTAGTATTTTGGTGAGAATTTTTGTATCCATGTTCATCAAGGATATTGGTCTGTAATTCTCCTCTTTTATGGGGTCTTTGTCTGGTTTTGGGATCAAGGTAATGCTGGCCTCGTAAAATGAGTTTGGAAGTTTTCCTTCCATTTCTATTTTTTGAAACAGTTTCAGGAGAATCGGTATTAATTCTTCTTTAAATGTTTGGTAGAATTGCCCTGGGAAGCCGTCTGGTCCTGGGCTCTTGTTTGTTGGGAGATTTTTGATGACTGCTTCAATCTCCTTACTGGTAATGGGTCTGTTCAGGTTTTCTATTTCTTCCTGGTTCAGTTTTGGTAGTTTATATGTCTCTAGAAATGCATCCATTTCTTCCAGATTGTCAAATTTGCTGGTGTATACTAGCTCATAATATGTTCTTATAATTGTATTTCTTAAGTGTTGGTTGTGATTTCTCCTCTTTCATTCGTGACTTTATTAATTTGGGTCCTCTTTTCATTTTGATAAGTCTGGCCAGGGGTTTAGCAATCTTATTAATTCATTCAAAGAACCAGCTCCTATTTCATTGATTTGTTCTACTGTTCTTTTGGTTTCTCTTTCATCTATTTCTGCTCTGATCTTTATGACTTCTCTTCTCCTGCTGGGTTTAGGCTTTCTTTATTGTTCTTTCTCCAGCTCTTTTAGGTGTAGGGTTAGGATGTGTATTTGAGATCTTTCTTCTGTCCTGAGAAAGGCTTGTATTGCTATATACTTTCCTGTCAGGACCTCCTTTGCTGTGTCCCAAAGATCTTGAACAGTTGTGTTTTCATTTTCATTTGTTTCCATGATTTTTTTTTTAATTCTTCAATTTCCTGGTTGAGCCATTCATTCTTTAGTAGGATGCTCTTTAGCCTCCATGTATTTGAGTTCTTTCCAACTTTCCTTTTGTGATTGAGTTCTAGTTTCAAGGCATTGTGGTCTGAAAATATGCAGGGAATGATCCCAATCTTTTGGTACTGATTGAGACCTGATTTGTGACCCAGGATGTGATCTATTCTGGAGAATGTTCCATGTGCACTAGAGAAGAATGTGTATTCTGTTGCTTTGGGATGGAATGTTCTTAATATAATTGTAATGTCCATCTGGTCCAGTGTGTCATTTAAAGCCTTTATTTCCTTCTTGATCTTTTGCTTAGATGATCTGTCCATTTCAGTAAGGGGAGGGTTAAAGTCCGCTACTATTATTATATTATTGTTGATGTGTTTCTTTGATTTTGCTATTAATTGGTTTATATAATTGGCTGTTCCCATGTTAGGGGCATAGATATTTACAATTGTTAGATCTTCTTGTTGGACAGACCCTTTAAGTATGATATAGTATCCTTCCTCATCTCTTATTATAGTCTTTGGCTTAAAATCTAATTTATCTGATATAAGGATTGCCATCTCAGCTTTCTTTTGATGTCCATTAGCATGGTAAATTGTTCCACCCCCTCTTTTGAAATCTGGTGGTGTCTTTGGGTCTAAATGAGTTTCTTGTAGACAGCATATCAATGGGTTTCTTTTTTAGCCATTCTGATACCCGGTGTCTTTTGATTGGGGCAGTTAACCCATTTACATTCAGGGTAACTATTGAAAGATATGAATTTAGAGCCATTGTATTGCCTGTAGGGTGACTGTTACTGTAAAATGTCTCTGTTCCTTTCTTGTCTATGTTACTTTTAGGCTCTCTCTTTGCTTAGAGGACCCCTTTCAATATTTCCTGTAGGACTGGTTTGTGTTTGAAAATTCTTTTAATTTTTGTTTGTCCTGGAAGCTTTTTATCACTCCTTCTATTTTCAATGACAGTCTAGCTGGATATAGTATTCTTGGCTGCATATTTTTCTCATTTAGTGCTCTGAATATATCATGCCAGTCCTTTCTGGCCTGCCAGGTCTCTGGTATGTCTGCTGCCAATCTAATATTTCTACCATTGTATGTTACAGATCTCCTGGCCCAAGGTGCTTTTGGGATTTTCTCTTTGTCACTAAGACTTGTATATTTTACTATTAGATAATGGGGTGTGGACCTATTTTTATTGATTTTGAGGGGAGTTCTCTGTGCCTCCTGGATTTTGATGCTTGTTCCCTTTGCCAAATTAGGGAAATTCTCTACTATAATTTTCTCCAATGTACCTTCTACCTCTCTCTCTCTTTCTTCTTCTTCTGGGATCCCAATTATTCTAATATTGCTTCATCTTATGGTTCCACTTATCTCTCGAATTCTCCCCTTGTGGTCCAGTAGTTGTTTGTCTCTCTTTTGCTCAGCTTCTTTATTCTCCATCATTTGGTTTTCTATATCACTAATTCTCTCTTTTGCCTGATTTATCCTAGCAGTAAAAGCGTCCATTTTTTATTGCACCTCATTAATAGCTTTTTTGATTTCAACTTGGTTAGATTTTAGTTCTTTTATTTCTCCCAAAAGGGATTTTATTTTTCCAGAAAAGTATTCTCTAATATCTTCCATGCTTTTTTTGAGTCCAGCTAGCACCTTGATAATCGTCATTCCGAACTCTAATTCTGACATATTACTAATGTCCATATTGAGTAGGTCCCTTGCCATCCGTACTGCCTCTTGTTCTTTTTTTCGTGGTGAGATTTTCTGCCTTGTCATTTTATCCAGATAAGAATAGATGAAGAGAGAACAAAATACTAAAAGGGTAGCAACAACAACAGAGCCACACACTTGATTTTGGGTGTATTTTGGTCTGTTAGAAGAAACTACGTCCCAAAATTTAAAGAAAGAAAAACATATATATACAAAAATAAGGGTAACTACGATGAAGGGATGGAATATGATTGTAAAGATGAAAATTTAAAAAGATTCTAAAAAAGGAATTGATAAGAAGTTGGTTGAAAAAAGAAAAAAAAGAGGAAAAATGCGATCAGGCTGGAGACTACAACAAAGCTGTGTGCTAGATTTAGGGTTTATTTGGATCTATTAGAAGAAATTGTATCCCAAAATTTTAAAGAGAAAAAAACCTATATATATACAAAAATAAGGTTAAATACAATGAGGCGGTAAAATATGAGTATAACAATGAAAATTAGAAAAGATTTTTAAAAAGGTATTGATAGGACAAAATATAATAGTTAAAAAGTGTTAAAATAGGAAAGAGGAAGAATCTTAAAAAATAGAATAAGAGGGGATCCTGGGTGGCTAAGTGGGTTAAGGCCTCTGCCTTCGGCTCGGGTCATTATCTCAGGGTTCTGGGATCGAGCCCCACATCGGGCTCTCTACTCAGCGGGGAGCCTGCTTCCCCCCACACACTGCCTACTTGTGACCTCTCACTCTGTCAAATAAATAAATAAAATCTTTAAAAAAAATAGAATAAGAAAAAAATAAAATTTAAAAAAAATTAACTTTGAGAGACTAAAGGATCATGGGGAAAAAGCCATGAATTCTATGTGTTGCTTTCCCGTAGCTCTGGAGTTCCACAGTTCCTAGTGTTTGGTGAACTTGGTCTTGGCTGGATGTTCTTGCTGATCTTCTGGGGGAGGAGCCTGTGGCAGTGATTCTCAACTGTCTTTGCTGGAGGCAGAATTGCACTGCCCTTGCCAGGGGCTGGGCTAAGTAATCTGCTCAGGTTCACTCTCAGGAGCTTTTGTTCCCTGAACTCTTTCTGCACAGCTTTGGAGGATGGGGTGAAAATGGTGGCCTCCCAATCTCCGGCCCTGTAGGAGCCAAAAGCTTGGGGCCTCACTCCTCAGTGCTCCCTCAGAGAAAAGCAGTCAACACCTCCAGTCTCCCTGGTCTCCTGCTGCACTCCGTTCTCACCCAGCCTGTGACAGAGCGTTTCTATCTCTGGTGCACAGCCCTGTTTGGAGTCTCCTGACCCAGCAGATTTCTGCAGTGCGATCCCACGCCACTCCTCCTGGAGGAGGATGGAAGGAGTCTCTCCAGATCTGCAACCTGTGGGGTGTCTGCTCGAAGAGCAGTGGCCCAACTGTGCCTCAGATCACGGTTTAAGGTAACCCCGAGCCGAAAGCCCACTTCTTGGCTCTGTTTCTGCAGCCAGCTTCCCCACTCCAATACCTGGGAGCTCTGCTGCACTCAGACACCCGTGGTCTTTTTGTGACCCTCCGGGTCCTGAGACCACACTGTCCCTGCGAGAGCTCCACCTGCCGCTTAGCCTCTGGAGCAAAGTCCCTCAGTAGAGCCGACTTCTAAAAGTCCTGATTTTGTGCTGCGCTGATCTCTCATTTGCCAGGAGCCAGCCCCTCCCCCTGCAGTCTATCTTCCCGTCGCTTCAGATTCACTTCTCTGCACGTCCTACCTTCCAGAAAGTGGTCGATTTTCTATTCCTAGAATTGCTGCTCTTCTTCTCTTCTATCTCCTGTTGAGTTTGTAGGTGTTCAGAATGGTTTGATAACTATATAGTTGTACTTCTGGGACCTGATGATGTCTCAGTCTCCTACTCCTCTGCCATCTTGCTCCAGATCCTAACAGTCTTCTAATATTACCCTTTCCAAGGCCCTGATCATCAGGGTAAATTATTAGCTATTATCCTAGTGTAGATACTAATCTTAAGTCACAACTTACAGATAAAGTGGAAATGAAGGCATAGTGCTAATTGTCCTATATACAAAGAGTATTTCTTTAATAATTTTATTTCATAACTAATCTTGACTGGGACTTAATACTATAGACTTCCTCAGTAAGCTGGTGCTAATGAATTGCACAGAACTTTCTATGGTGGTTTTTATTGAGTCTCTTTCAAATGGTCATAGGAACAATCCATGAAGGCCTATTTTGGGTAAGTGGGGGGTGGTGTGAATAGGAACACTGTGAACCCGAGCACCTGTTCATGCAACTTATTTGTGCTTTCAGAGTGTTCACTGGTCTAGTCCAACATACCACATCCCTTAAGGATGGGATGTCACAAGACATGCTTGACACCTCCCCCCCAGTGGTTGAAATTGATGGATAATTTGGGACACATGATCAATTAGCATCCCATAAACACACATTTGGTCTGTGAAATGACATATTTCATTTCCTCCAAAAACTTCTTTTCCCCTAAATCTCTTTGATTCTTAGTTTATCCCTCCACCCCCCAATAAGAGAATTTGCTTTCTGAAAGTTAAATGCCCTGAAATAACCTACTGGGTCAACTCACAGTGTCTACTAAGAATCTAAATTTGATGCATGTATTTTGAGCTCCAATGGATCTTCAGGTTTATAAAATTGAATAGCAGAGGTACATGCACTGATTGTAACCTAGAACATATGGAACTTTCTTTTGCTAAAGACATCAAGCTGGAAGCTGTTCAGGCTTCTCCACAAATATTTTAGAACAGTATATCCAAACCTTTAGCCCCCAGTAGACGAAGAGGCTATTCAAGCATGCTGTGTTTTTATTTTGGGGTAGTATTTCTTTTTTTTATGTTGGAAGTTCTGACCTATATCAGAAATAAATACCAACAGGATCTTCCTAAAGTAAAAGTCCTGTGCATTTTTTGTGAAGGATTTCGTCACTGTTGTCATACTGATTTCCACAGTGCTTACATTTGTCTGTACTTAAGATGCAGAGTAGGTCATGTTGAGAATTGGATTAGGAGAAGAGTATATTAATTATTTTTCAAGCACTCAGCAGAGTTTCTATATAAAATATGTACACATTAAAAACTTGTTGATTGGATATATGAACAAGAATAAGGCAATGGGAATAAAAATATAGTAGGAGCAATTTAAGTATAAGCTTTTGAAACAGACATGGCTCAGTTCTATTACTTGAACACATGGCTATCTTAAAACAAACTATAACCTTATTTGCTGACCTGTCTTATTTCCCTACTGTTGTTAAGAATAGTAGAATGGCTTAATAAAATGCTCTACATATCCATGATTTGGGATTTAATGAGTTCCTATCTTACGATTCTTGTCAAACTCTGTCATATAAAATGATGATACCTAATTTATGCTATTAATATCTATTTTATTTAGGGAAATTCATGGTAGCAGATCATACATATAAGTCCATGTCTCAGTTTTGAACACCACATTTTAACCACAATATCACAGAATTATTTTCCCAATTAGTCACCACTAAGAATGTGAAGGGATGGACAAGAGGAAACTAAGTTTCAAGTAGATATCTTTATACAAAGGTGGGAATTTTTAAAGAAATCAACCAGTAAGCAAATTCACAGCTGGGGTAATGCCGCAAGATGGAAACAATCAACCCATAATGTGCTCCTGGGATGCACTTCTGGGAGTATCTGGACTACTTGTTCCTGAATTAGAGCCATTTAGGTAAATTAATATAGCTGATATTTAGAAAAACACTACTTCATAAAAGATGTATTTTACTATTATATGTACATATTGAATATTTGAAAATAACAAAGGTTCTAAAAATCATCTATATGGAATAGTATTAGGCAGTTATGTGCAATGGAGATGTATATTGTTTGATAGAGAGGACAAAGACAACCTTTGAGGAAGTCCTCTTCATTCACTTGTATGTACTTTCCATTTCCCACCATAAAATGTGACCTAATTCAATTTCAGGATCTTGATAATGACTGACACTGTAGTACTTGCTATTTACTAAGTTTTATTTAACTCTCTTACATTTATTAACCAATTGATTTGCAGCTATAATGTCAGTACAATTATTACGTTAGTACTATTATTCTTTTCATTTTATGGAGGCCTAGAAAGGTCAAGTAAGTTGCTCAGGATCACAATACGAGGACCCAGAATAGTTCAGGGAGAGATGCTAGTCACACTAAGAAGGGTGGTGATGAAATAGAGAAAAGGAGATAGATAGCCAGTATAACTTAGAAGAAAAATGCTAGGTGTTGCTCAAAGCAGGATATTGGTAAGAGAAAAGGGCATGGATTATAATAATGCTAGGTTTTGGCTTGAGAACTTTGTACATGATACTTCCATTTACTAAGTTGAAAAGGGGGACGGAACAGTTCTGATGGAAGGGGGAAAGTCAAAGTGATAGAGGATACATTACATTAAGAGTTGTTTTCCTGTATGACTCCTAAAGATACCTATTTTCCTAGGCTGGGTTCTATGGAAGACAGGCTCTGAAACAGACACTTGTATAGAAATAGTTTATTGGGAAGTGCTCTCAGGAACAATACCTAGAAAGGGAGGAAGTAGGATTTTGCAGAGAGAGTTGTGTCATACAGTTGCAACAGAGATTTTGATCAATGTTGTGGGAAGCTCTCCAGCTGGGATGGCCCCTCAGAGATGGACCGAAGTAAGGCAAGTACTGCAAGTCTTCAAAACCTCCTTGTCTGTCACTTTGAGGTGTGTATGACTTAGAGCAAAGAAGCCTCCTTCACTCAAAGGTAATTTCTGGGAAGGGGCTTAGTTGTGAGCCACAGTCAACTCTCCTGGACAATGGGAAAATTAATGCCTCGGTCAGGAACATAGGATCTGGTAATTGTACCATATCCTCTCCTACATCTTTAAATACTCAGGAGGAGCAGTAAAATTGGCTGTCTGGGGATTTATTGGCCCTTAAAGGGGATATAAAAGGAAAAGACAGACATAGGGGAGAAGGTCATGTGAAGACAGAGAAGAAATAAGAGGCCGCCACAAGCCAAGGGATGCCTGGAGCCACCAGAAGCTGGATGAGGCAAGGAAGGATTCTCCCCTAGAGCCTTTGGAAAGTGTGCTCTTCTGACACTGATTTCAGATTTCTGACTTCTACAGCTTTGAGAGAATAAATTTCTGTCATTGTAATTCTCCCACTTTGTGGTAATTTTGACAGACCCGAGCTGCTAATACTGTATGTAATCAACTTTCTATGCCTAAGACATAAAATAATAAGAAACTAACATCCTATGAGAATAGTACAAAGATTTAGACACTGCTAAGGAAAACACAGGAAGAAATTTAGTGGTTATTTTTGAGTTACTTAGGTTGAGCTCAATAATATTCCATATTTTCATTTAATTAAAAATACAAAGGCCAAAGCACTAGTGAAGACTTTTCAATAAATTATTTTTATATACTACAAAAAAGATACACTAATAAATTTTCATAATGCATATTTAGGAATTGCCTAGAAGAGAAATACACTAAATGAGTGAGAACTTGAGTCTGCTTTTGAAACGGAATCATTCTTGGTAGGTTACAAGAAGTAGAAATGCATTCAGAGAGTTGATGGAATTTGTCTTCAATGTCTGTGTTTAAAGACCTCCAGATTGGGGACACCTGAGTGGCTCAGTCATTAAGTATCTGCCTTTGGCTCAGGTCATGATCCCAAGACCCTGGGATCAAGCCCCGCATCAGGCTCCCTGCTCAGCGGGGAGCCTGCTTCTCCCTCTCCCACTCTGCCTGCGTGTGTGCTCTCTCTCTCTCTCGCTGTATCTCTCTCTGTCAAATAAATAAATAAAATCTTTAAAAAAATAAAATAAAGACCTCCAGGTTCATAGAGTGGCTTGGTACGAACTCAAATTCTCAATATCCCATGAAACAAATAGAGCAGGGTTGGACACACCTTAGGGCTAAACTCCTTCTGCATTAGAGAGAGTGACTCAAACATGCTCAAATCAGCAGCAAACTAGCTTATGGGGCCATGTTTTAATTTAATAATTTAGTATCACCTCCCTAATGGTCTCTCTTCGAGTGGAGTGGCCCTGAGATGACTGTTACATGGAGATTTTTAAGACATGCACTGGGTGTTGAGAAATACCCACTCTAGTTTTGATGATAGAATTTTAATTTTTTTAGATCATCTTAAAAAGACTTCCAGGTTTAGCTTAATCATTCTCCCGGGTTTTTGGTTGATAATTCCCCTCATTTTCCTTTCTTGTCTCATAGCATGATTAATTCTTTTAATTGACAAGGAATACAATAAAATATATATGCCAACCCCATTCGTGGCATGATATTGTCATTTTTACAGCTGTAATTGAGCTATTTTTGCTATCACTTCCTTTATATGTGTGTATCGCTATACACACGCACGGCATCTAATGTATACTTACCTATAACCAATAATGTAAATTTGTTAAGATTATTTTGCTGTTTTGCTGGGGTTTTTTTCCAGTTTATGCCATTTGAGTGTAATAACATTTCGCCAAAGAAAAAGAGATTGAAATAAAAAGACAGTGAAAAGTTGGTGCTTTTTTTTTTCTTTGAAGAAACATTTCCCATGATAGTTTCTCCAGATGATGGATTATGCTATTCTAGAGACAAGTGAAATAAAAATAGGATTAGAGATTTCCTCCCCCTGCCTGGTTGGTCAACCTAATTCTTGTATAATAAATAATAATAATACAATGGGATATTACTCAGCCATCCAAAAAATGAAATCTTGCCATTTTCACAGACATGGATGGAACTAGAGGATATTATGATAAATGAAATTAGTCAGAAAAAGACAAATACTGTATGATTTCACTCATATGTGGAATTTAAGAAACAAAACAGAGGAGCATAGGGAAAGGGAGGGAAAAATAAAACAGATGAAATCAGAGAGGAAGATAAACCCATAAGACACTCTTAACCATTAAGAAACAGAGGGTTGCTAGAGGGGAGATGGGGGGGATGGGGTAACTGGGCGATGAGCATTAAAGAGGGCACTTGAGGTAATAAGTCCTGGGTGTTATGTGCAACTAATGAATCACTAAATTCTATCTCTGAAACTAATAAAAAAAAATGGAAAAATAAAAGGAATGGTAAAAAATATATTCTTGAAGTACAGTTGGCATATAGTGTTATATTAGTTTCAGGTGTATTAGTTTCAGCATATTGATTCAACAATTCCACACATTACTCAGTGCTCACCATGGTAAGTATAGTCACCATCTGTCACCACCAAAAATTATTACATTATTGGTTGTATTCCCTTTGCTGTACTTTTTAATCTCTGACTTACTCTGACTTGAAATTTGTACCTTTTAATCTCCTTCACTTATTTCACCCCACCCCCCACCTACCTCCCTTCTGACAACCACCATTTGTTCTCTGTATAGAGGAGTCTGTTTGGTTTTGTTGTTGTATGTTTATTTTATTTTTTAGATTCTACATAAAAGTGAAATCATACAGTATATTTATTTCTCTAACTTATTTCACTTAGAATAATACACTCCAGGTCCATCTATGTTGCAAATGTTCCATTTTGTGTGCATATATGTGTATACACGCACACACACACCACACACACACACACACACACACACACACACACACACACACACATACACACCCCATATCTTCCTTACCTATTCATCTACCAATGAGTATTTGGGTTGCTTTCATATCTTGGCTATTGTAAATAATGCTGCAATAAATATAGGGATGAATGTATCTTTTCAAATTAGTGTTTTTGCTTGCTTTGGGTATTATCCAGTAAGGGAATTACTGGATCCTGTGGTAGTTGTGTTTTATTTTAACTTTTTGAAGAATCTCCCTACTGTTGTCCTCAGTGGTTCCCACCAGCAGTGCATCAGTTCTCTTTTCTCTACATCGTTGCCAACACTTGTAATTTCCTGTCTTCTTGATACTAGTCATTTTGACAGGTGCAAGATCATACCTCATCGAGGTTTTGATTTGCATTCCCCTAATTGGTGATGTTGAAAATCTTTTCATGTGTCTGTTGGCCATCTGTACACTTTCTCTGGAAAAAGACATACTCAGATCCTCTGCCCATTTTTAATTGGAGTTTTTTATGTTGTACAAATTCTTCATATATTGTAGATATTAACCCCTCATTGGATATTGTAGATATTAACCCCTCATTGGATGTTGTTTAGAAATATCTTCTCCCATTCGCTAGGTTGCCCTTTTGTTTTGTTGATAGTTTCCTTTGCTATGCAAAAGGTTTTTATTTTGGTGTGGTCCCAATAGTTTCTTTTTGCTTTTGTGTCCCTCGCCTGAGGAGACATATTCATAAATATGTTCTTAAGGCCCATGTCCAAGAGATTATGGACTATATTTTCTTTTAGGAGTTTTATGATTTCAGGTGTCACATTTAGGTCTTTCTTACACCATACACAATAATAAAGCCAAATGAATTAAAGTAGTATGGTTTCATTCTCTGACATATAGCTGTCCAGTTTTCCCAGTACCATTAATTGAAAAGACTGTTTTTTCCTGTTGCATGTTCTTGCCTCCTTGGTCATACATTAACTGAGCACATAGGCATGAGTTTATTTCTGGGCTCTCTGTCCTGTTCCATTGATCTATGTTGGGTTTTTTTGTTTTTTGGGTTTTTTTTGCACCAGTACCATTCCGTTTTGATTACTGTAGCTTTGTAGAGTATCTTGAAATATGGGATTATGATACTTCCAGCTTTGTTCTTTTTCAAGATTGCTTTGGTTATTTGAAGTCTTCTGTGGTTCCATACCAATTTTAGAATGATTTCTTACAGTTCTTAAAAAATGCTATTAGTATTGTGAGAGGGATGGCATTGAATCTGTAGATTTCTTTAGGTAGTATGGACATTTAATGATATAAATTCTTCCAGTGTATGAGCATGATATATCTTGCCATTTGTTTGTGTCATCTTCAGTTTCTTTCATCAATGTCTTGTAGTTTCAGAGTAAGGTCTTCGACCTACTTGGTTAAATTTATTTCTAGGTATTTTATTCTTTTTGGTGCAATTATAAATGGAAGGAGAACTGTATGATCATATCAATATATGCATGAAAAGAATTTTCACTTATTCTTGACCTTAGGGGAAAAACTGTTCTCGACCTTCAGGGAAAAATTATTTTTCACCATTAAGTATATTAGCTGCGAATTTTTTATATATAGTCTTAATTATGTTGAGATATATTCCCTTTAAACCCACTTTGTTGACAGCTTTGTTTTTTTTTTATCATGCATGGATGTTGTATTTTGTAAAATGCTTTTCATGTGCATATTGATATGATCATACAGTTTTTATCCTTCCTATTTTTTAATGTGATATATCACACTGATTTGTGAATACTGAAGCATTCTTGTAAAGCTAGGATAAGTACAACTTAATCGTGGTGAATGATCCTTTTCATACACTGTTGAATTTGGTTTGCTAATATTTTTGAGAATTTTTGCTTCTACGGTCATCAAAGATATTGGACTGCAGTTTTCTTTTTTTAAGTGTCTGTTTCATGTTGGTATCTGGGTAATGCTATCCTTATAGAATGAATCTGGAAAATTTCCTATTTGGTTTTTTTGGGATAGTTTGAGAAGAATAGGAATAGGTATTTCCTTAGATTTTTGCTAGAATTCACCTGTGAAGGCATCTGATCCTGCAGGTTTGTTTGCTGGGAATTTTTAAATTATTGATTTAATTTCATATGTAACCTGCTCTAATTTTTAAATCTTCCTGGTTCAGTTCTGGGCAGGGTTTTTAAATTCTAAAGTCTACATTTTGCTTTTCTGTTATAAACGCATTTTTATAGATTATAACAGAAATATATCCACATATTATGGCAATTTGTAGATGGAAATGTAATTTTGCTTTAGAATATCATAGAATGCTCCACAGAGGTGGCAGTTTGAACTGGGTGTTGAAGTGTAAGTAGCTAATAGGGGAGGTTAGGAGAAGTTGTAGGAATCATGTGTTCGGGCACTAAAATATAAATTAATTTGTTATATTTGAAGAACCAGAGGTTGTTTGGTGAAGTATAAGGTAAAATTGCAATTTTTGGTTTTGGGATGGGAAGTGGAGGAAAATAAAAGGTTAGATTTAGGCAGAAGTCTGTTGGTAATTGGTATCATATTACCAACATGGTAATATGTTAGTATAGTATTAGGATACCATGGTATCCTCCTAAGGCATTTATATGTTATTTATTTATTTAGTTTTTAAAGATTTTATTTATGTATCAGAAAGAGAGAAACATAAGCATGGGGAGAGGCAGGCAGAGGGAGAAGTAGGCTCCCCACTGAGCAAGGAACCTGATGTGGGAATTGATCCCAGGACCCTGGGATCATGACCTGAGCAGAAGGCAGACACTTAACTGACTGAGCCATCAAGGCGTCCCTTATATTTTACTTAATAAACAATGTGGAAACACTGTATGTTAACAAATGGAAAAGATGTCATAAGAGGTAAATTTAATAAAAATAAAGTATCATGGGATATTGAATAAAGTGGAAAAAACAATTCAAAATAGAGAAACCAGTTGGGAACCACTTAAATTGGGAAAGATGATGAAAGTTTGAAGCAAAAAAAGGTAGCAGTGGGCATGAGGAATTGTAGAGAAGAAAAAGGTATTTAAGAAGTAGACAGACTTGTCAGAGTTGGATAATCTAATGACACTGAAGATTGTAGTTTAGGTGACTAGGGCTCTCTGACCAGGACTTTAAAAATGCAGGATCAAAAAGTAGGGGCATATATTAAGAAATAACAGTTATTTTCTTGGCATATGTTTAAACATCTAGGAATGAGTATCCAGAGGCAATTGGAAATTTGGGCCACATAGAATATACAGACACATTTTTAATGAAATGAGAGTAGTAGAAGTTTTAAAGTGAGATAAGTATAGAACTAAAGATGAAACCCTACAAATATCAATACTTATGGGACAGGTGAGTCAGAAGGTCTTGAGAAAGAGTAGAAAGAGGAAGAGTGTGAATAACAACAGAGTGGAGCCCTGGAACCTAGAGAGGTCTTGAGTTTTAAGAAGGTAGAAGATGACAGGAAGAATGCATGGAGATTGGACTATCATCAAAAGAGGTTTTAGAGGAGAGGTGGAGATGAAATTTTAGGAGATTGGAATTGAAATGAAACTGGAACTAAAAATGGTAGTATATCAAGTGATAATTAAGCACAGACCAAATTCAAGAAGATTTACAATAAAAGAAAAAGAAGAAAAGCATAGGAGATGCATTTTTCTTGAGAGGAACTTGAGTATGTGCCCATCAATGCAACAGGGTTCTTTCTCGCACAACCCACACTGTTATCTGAAGTCAGTTTCTCCTAGAACTGATATCACCATCTGCCTCACCATTACATTAATGTCTACAGTGCTCCCGATGTCTAATTTTTTTATTCTCTTTTTTAATTTGAAATACATTTGATATATAACATTGTGTAAATTTAAGGTGTACAGCATGTTAATTAGATACATTTATGTATTATGATTGCCATTGTATCAATAATTAGTACCTCTATCACATTACATAATTATCTTCAGTGGTTGGAATAAAGTTCTAGTCTCATAGGAATTTTTATGATTATAGTACAATATTGTCTATATTTACTATCTTGTACATTTATTTTTAGGAGTTACTTGCTACTTTGTTATAGGTTTATACTCTTAAAAAACATCTGTCTTATCTCCCCACCCCCAACTCCTATAACCACCATTTTGTTTTCTGTTCTTATAAGTTTGGCATTTTTAGATTCCACATATAAGTGATATCCTATAATTCTTGTTTTTCTCTGACTTCTCGTACTTAGCATAATGTACTCAAGGTTTATCCACATTGTCACAAATGGCAGGATGTCCTTTTTTCTCACAGTGAAATAATATCCCATTGTATATACAGCTGACCCTTGAATAATGTGGGAATGGGGGTGTTAAACCCCCAAGCAGTTGAAATTCTGCGTATAACTTTTGACTCCCCAGAAGAGGCCGTCGTTAAGCACAAAGCCTAACCAATAATAGTCAACAGGTATTTTGTATATTATATATATTACATACTATATTCGTAGAATAAAGTAAACTAGAGAAAAAGCTAAGGTAATATAAGGAAGAGAAAAATACATTTATAGTATTACATTGTATTTATATAAAAAAATTGACTTTAAAGTAGACCTATGGAGTTCCAATTCATGTTATTCAAGGGCCAACTATATGTACCCCATCTTTATTTACCCACTGAAGGGCACTTAGGTTTTTTTCCATATCTTGGATAGTATGAATAATGTTGCAGGAAACATGGGGGTGCATATATCTCTAAATGTCCTGTCTTTGTTTCCTTTGAGTATATACCCAGAAATGGAATTGCTGGATCATATGGGAGATCTATTTTTAATATTTTGAGGAACCTCTGTATTTTCCATAGTGGCTGCACCAATTTACATTTTGCCTAACACTGCATGAGGGTTCCCTCTTCTCCACATCTTTGCCAGCACTTAACTCCTGCTTCTTGATAGTAGCCATTCTAAAAGATGTGAGTTATCTCTTTGTGGTTTTGATATGCATTTCCGTAATAATAAATAATGTTGAGCATCTTTTCATGTACCTGTTGGCCATTTCGATGTTTTCTTGGGAAAAGTATCTATTTAGTTTCTCTGCCCATTTTAAAATCAGATTTTAAAAACATATATTTGTTTATTGCTTGCTGGCTATTGAGTTGTATGAGGTCTTTATATATTTTGGATGTTAAGCCCTTATCTGATAAAGGATTTGCAAAACTTTTCTCCCACTCAGTAAGTTAACTTCATTTTATTGTTTATTCTGCCATGCAAAATGTTTTATGTTTGATATAGTTTCATGTGTTCATTTGTGCTTTTGTTTGTGCTCTTATTGTTATGTGCAACAAATCATTGCTGAGACCAATGGTGAGGAGATTCTTTTCTAAATTTTCTTCAAAAGGTTTTATGGTACCAGGTGTTATGTTTAAGTCTTTTTCTTTTTTTTTTTTTAAGATTTTATTTATTTAGTTGACAAAGAGATACAGCAAGAGAGGGAACACAAGCAGGGGCATAGGAAAGGGAGAAGTAGGCTTCTTGCCAAGCAGGGAGCCCGATGCCGGGCTCAATCCCATATCCTGGGATCATGACCTGAGCCTAAGGCAGACGCTTAATGACTGAGCCACCTAGGCACCCCTGTTTAAGTCTTTAATTGATTTCAAGTTAACTGTTGTGGGTGGTGTAAGATAGGTGTCTAATTTTATTGTTCTGCATATATTCAGTTTTCCCCGAATCATTTTTTGAAGAAACTATCTTTTCCACATTAGGTGTTCTTGGCTCCCTTGTTGAATATTAGTTGACCATACATGCGTGGGTTTAGTTATGAGTTCTCCATTTTGTTCTCTTGGTCTATGTGTCTATTTTTGTGCCAGTACTATACTTTTTTTCTTTAGATTTATTTAGAGAGAGAGAGAGTATGCAGACATGAGTGGGGGGAGGGGCGTAGGGAGAGGGGGCATAGAGCCTTACCTGGAGCTTGATCCCAGACCCCAGAGATCGTGACCAGAGTGGAAATCAAGAGTCCATTACTTAATTGACTGAACTACCCAAGCGCCCCCCTCCCATACTATTTTTAATTATAGATTTATAATTAAGTCTGAAATTAGGGAGTATGGTATCTCTAGCCATATTCTTTTCTTCAGGATTTTTTTGGCTATGTGGGGTCTTTGGTGGTTTTATACAAAGTTTAGCATTGTGGTGTTCTATTTATGTGAAGCATTACGTTGTGATTTTGATGGCGATTATGTTGAATCTATAGATGGCTTTGGGTACAATGGCCATTTTAACAATATTCTTTTAATCCATGGGCACAGTATGTCTTTCCATTTGTGCTTCCTTTGATTTCTCTCAAGGGAAATTTCTCTCAGTTCTGTCCCTTCCTTGGTGAAAGTTTTTCCTAGGTATTTTCAATACTCTTATGAATGGAATAGTTTATTTCATTTTCAGATATTTCATTATCCATGTAGAGACATGCAATAAATTCTGTATGTTAATTTTATATCCTGCTACTTTACTAAAATCATGGATTAGTTGCAAGAGTTTCTGTGGAGTCTTAGGGATTGTCTATGTACAAAATCATATCTACAAATAGAGGTACTTTTACCTCTTTCTTTCCAACTTTGATACCTTTCATTTCTTTTTCTTGCCTAATTGCTCTAGGTAGGATTTTCAGTACTATGGTGAGAGTGGGCATTTTAGTTCCTGATCTTAGAATAAAAGCTTTCCCAATTTTTCTCCTTCCAGTATAATGTTAGCTGTGGGTTTGTAATTTATGGCCTTTATAATGTTGAGGTTTCTCCCTTCTATACCTTATAAATCAAGGTTTTTATCATGGAATATATTGTATTTTGTCAAATGCTTTTTTGGCATCTGTTGAGATGAGAATATGAGTTTTATCTTTCATTGTATTAACATAATGTGTTACTTTTATTGACTTGTCTTTGTTGAAGTATCTTTGCATCTCAGGGATAAATCCCACTTGGTCATGGTGTATAGTCCCTTTAATGTCTTACATTCAGTTTGCTAATACTTATTTTAGGAGTTTTTGCATCTATATCAGGGATAATGTTTTGTCTAATTATTTCTGAGATTTGGATGAAAACGCTAAGGAGAGTTTGGGTCTTCCATTTAAACCCAGGGCTGTTTCCATCAGGCCCTGTTCTCCCCTTTACCATCACTTCTTTATTACCAAGATCTTTTATTGCAAAGTGGTTTTTGAGATTTAGTAATATGGTTCCTTACATGATTTTTTTTTGGATGAATGCTCTCCCTATGCTCTCCTACAGCTTGTGCTGTGTTTGTATTTCTCATCATTGTATCCCTAGTGCTCAGAAGAATAACTAATGTGAAGTTCTGGCAGTATTCCTCACAACGTAGAAATCCTCTTGATAATAAGTTTTTCTTGTTTATTTTACTCTATTTTTTGATGTTTCAAGTTGTATTTAAATTCTAGTTAACATATAGTGTAATAGTAGTTTAAGGAGAATTTAGTGATTCATCACTTACATGTAACACCCAGTGCTCATCACAAGTGCTCTCCTTAATCCCCCCTCACCCATTTAGCCCATCCCCCACCAAACTCCTTCCACTCCAGCAACCCTCAGTTGATGCCAAGTTTTTCTAAAGCTGAAATCATCAGCATCAGACTGAGTTTCTCAGATAAGAAATAGAGGCATGAGCAACTATTAGATAGTAACTATTATCATTATGTTTATGTACAAATATTTGTGGCATCAGTAGTGTAAATTAGACTGACAGGGAAGAGAAAGAGATAAAACATGCCCAAACTGGGGACCTGGGATGTGGACCCAGGCAGTCTGCAGCCTGGAATCTCTACCATGTATCACATGGCCCCTTTCCTCAGATATTTCTGAGATTCTGTGGATTAAGATGGATAGGTAGTCTGAAATCCATCAGAAATATTCCTCATATAAGTAAGTTTTTTAAAGGCTTGATTAGCTTTTTATTAAGGAATAGCCATTATTAAATAAAATATGTATGGAAACCGGATTATCAAGTAATATAATTTTTTTTTCCCAACTTGCAGTATCATTTGCCTAAGAATGAGGCAGATTGGTAAAGTTCTCTAATACTGTTTATAGAAAATCTGTGGTTCAACTCTATGAAACATTTGATATCCTTAATGTGACTTAAAAGGGAATAGAATCTCCTATAGTAGGAATTGTTCTAATAGTGGATCCTGATTATCAGTCTGATCCTGATTATCAGACTGATGAGAATTTTATTGATTATCCCATGTACAGCTATATAACCTGGATCCAAAGAGAAAAAAATCAAACAGTAAGGAGTATAGTCTTCAGGGCACCTGGGTGCTTGAGTTGATTAAGCATCTGCCTTCGTCTCAGGTTATGATCCCAGGATCCTGGGATCGAGCCCCACGTCAGGTGTCCTGCTCAGCGGGGAGTCTGCTTCTCCCTCTGCTCCTCCCCCTGCTCATGAGCATGTGCTCTCTCCCTCTCTCTCAAATCAATCTTAAAAAAAAAGTACAATCCTCAAAAATAGTGCACTTGAGCTAAGTTCATAGGGGGTATTTCAAAACACATGTTCAAAAAAGGGGATTATTTAAAATTGAACAAATAACTTGCATCTATATAGGGTTTCATAAAGTATAATTCAGGAATTACCTACATCAGAATTGTCACACTTGCAGTCTAACATGCCCCCAGCAGTGTAAATCTGGCTGCACAGTGAAAACACCAGAGGTTCTGAATTAAAGTAGGTTCTGGGTATCAATCAGTGTTTAAGCCACACCAAAACAGATCAAGAAAACCTCCAAGAAGAGTTTTTTAAAATGATTTTGTGTTGAGAATAATTATCTTGGTGTGTATATTGTTGGGTGGCAGAGACCCTATCTTTTCTTTGTATCATCAGCTCTGTACAGATGCTCATACAATGAATTCAGTCTCATTACTCCGAAGTTCAGTCTCTCATTTGCTTCTCCGGACTTGTCCTGCCTGTCTCAATCCTGCTCCTAGTACCCTCCGATGTTCCCTACCTTGGGGGATTGTACAACTCCCCACAATTAAACTTCAGAATGCTGGGAGTCATTTTGAATTTTGTTTTTGGATTATAACAACAGGTGAATCAGGAAGTCCTCTCCTTTTTCCCCTTCTAAATATTGCTAAAATCAGTCCATTTTTATCCATTGAGCCTCCTGTGCCAATCAACAAGCTTCTCATCTTGACAGGAGTCTCATCTAGTCTCCTTTCTATAGATGTTCTTCTACCGGTAATCCACATTTCATCCAGAGTGGTTTTCTTGAAATGCAAATCTGATCATACTGTTCTCTGCTTAAAAGTTGTCAGCAGCTTCCAAACGCCTAACACCCCTCCACCTCCATCCTGCCGCCATGTGTTCTAGAGAGGACTCCGATCTCTGGCACTTTTCTCTGAAGACTCATCACCCACACCTTAAGCCATCCTAAGCCTCATATTCAGCTACTTCTACTGCCTTGAATGCACCTCTCAGTGTTCAGACTTTGCTCTCTTTGTAACAGTACTACAAGGTGCTTGGGTGGCTCAGTCATTAAGCATTTCCCTTCAGCTCAGGTCATGATCCCAGGGTCCTGGGATCGATCCCCAAGTCAGGTGGGAAGCCTGCTTCTCCCTCTCCCAGTCCCCCTGCTTGTGTTCCCTCTCTAGGCTGTCTCCTTCTCTGTTAAATAAAATTTAAAAAAAACGAAAAACAAAACAAAACAAACAGTAATGCGAGCGCCTTGCCTCAGCTTGAAATCATGGCAGTCTTCTCTGACCAGCTCCTTCTCGCCAGGTTATCTTACTGTCAGCTCCCATAGTTCCATTTATTTCTTATATCCTAGCACTTTCCTCATGCTATTGTCAGTGCTTAGAAATTTTCAATATTCCCAGCCAGTAGTAGTTCTATAAGGGAAGGGACTGTTTTTGTTATTTTAATCTATGTAAGGTTCTATTTCTAACACTTCGTTTGAAAAATGAGTAGTTTCAAATGGCAAATCATGAAGATAATTAGGGTCTTAAAAGCTCCAGCCCACAATGATGACTATGATGATCAGGAAGATGATTGGGATAACAACACATAGTACTAATGGATGGCCTTGTTGAGTGCTCACACTGTGCTGGGCCTTATGCTAAGTGCTTTATGGTCATTATTATATTATTTAGTCCTCATGGCAACCCTGTATTTTTTAATGTATTAATAATTTACAGTCAGATGTTTGAGTCTGGGTTTATTTTATACTTTAAAGTATTAATGGTAGAAATAGAAAAACTACCTATCATTACAATAAAGGTGTTGAAGATGTGTTATGTTAAATTTAGCACATTTGACAGTGGTATATGCTGAGTGATTTTATGGATTTCTCATAATAGATAGGAACCCGTGGCCTTAACTACTAATCGTTGCAAATTATATTGGTTTCCCAATTATGGCAGGGATAGTAAATTTCCTTCTTAAATATATTTATTTTTAAAAAAGTAGAGTTGGGATGCCTTGGTGGCTCAGTCAATTAAAGGGTTGCCTTTGGCTCAGGTCATGATCCCAGAGTCCTTGGATGGAGTCCCACATCTAGCTCCTTGCTCAGCAGGGAGCCTGCTTCTCCCTCTGCCTGACACTTCCCCTGCTTGTGCTCTCTCTCTCTCTCTGACAAATAAATAAAGAGAAAAAAAATGTCCATTTAAAAAAACATTAAAATAAACAGCATTGTTGATTGTATATCAGTTTATAGAAAATGATGTAAGAGCTGTATGAATAACTCCGCTTTAAGATTCAAAGTCTTTGAACATTAAGAAATGCCCAATACCTTGAGGAAAGGGGTTGGGGAGATGGGGTAACTGGGTGATGGGCATTAAGGAGGGCACATGATGTAATGAGAATTGGGTATTATATGCAAGTGATGAATTACTGATCTCTACCTCTGAAACGAATGACACACTATGTTAATTGATTATAAACAAACAAAAAATACATACTACCTTGAATTTAGTAGGACCTCATACCAGTAATTTAAATTTTCCAGTGGTAGTAGCCCAAAAGTAAAGTTCAGAGATAATAAGCCTTTCAGATCTAAACTTCTAAGGCCCCCTTGAGTATTGAATCCCAGCTGAGTTGAACTTCAGAAGAGACTGTGGATGTGTAAAGGACGATTTTAATCCTAGGTTTACAGCTCTGAGAATAGGGATAAGAGGCAACAATGGATGTGGAACTTTTGTTTTAAATAGAGGTGTTCTCATTATGTTTGCAGGCAGAAAGTAGTAAGCCTGCAGAAAGAGGAGACTGAATATGCTTGATGAAGGAGAATTGATGAAGCAAGATCCCAAGGGAAGAGGTGGAGATGGGTTCAAGATGATTGATAGAGGAAATGAGGGCGTCTAGGGAGTAAGAGGATTGATTGAGGAGATAAATTGGTACAAAATGAAGCCAGATGTTCAAAAACAAATGCTATCTACCTTACACTTTTATGTAGGCTTTTTTCCTGTTAAAATCCCTTGATCAGAAACTGGAGGTTGGCCCTTCCAGCAATCACCGTCGTTAGTACTCACATCCTGCCTTCCTCCCACGTGTAGTAATTTGTGTTCTCTTACAAGAGTCCCCAGAAGAAAAGCAGGCCTACATTATACTAGATTCCACAAAGTATCAGGCCTATTTATGTATCAGGTGAGCATATGAAGGCAGCTTACAAACTGGTATAAATGTAAAAGAAACCTAACAGGTTTTTGTTGTTTTTTTTTCCTTAATTCTTGACACTAGATCTCACTTCTTCAGCAGCTGATTGCTATAATGTAGCTAGGAGAAATATTTAAAAGTCAGATGTATAACAGATATACACGTTTCAGATATTCTAAGTTGTGTCTTTCAAAATATTTTCTCAAGGTTTTAAAGGAATGTGGAAACAATATTTTTATTTCTGCTGGAGATTTTTTTTCCTTTTTTTGTATTTTTTTTTTTTTTTAACAGAAGCCCAAAGTCTGAATTAAGAACTTCCTAAATGCCTTGATGGCAAAAGCCATATGCAAAGGGTCAGAGCTAGAAAAGGAGTTGCAAGCACATTTGTTTGTGAGTTGAGGTTTGTAATAGTAAAAGCACTTTTCTAATCCCAAGTTTTGTTTCACTATCTTGAATGGTCTCCACAGAAAGGACTGACAATACTATATTTATGACGATAACTTCTATCTCTTTCAACTGGATTTTATGTAATTAAATAATCCAAACTGGTGACTTTAAATGATAAACTTTTATTCTGAATATACTGTTTTTGCACAAGATTTAACACAACATTTTCTGGGATTATAAATATTTTTATAACAGTATTATACAAATTTTTACAAAATGTTTTATCAGGCTAGTTAATTTCCACAAAAGTGTCAAGAGAACATAATAAAGGGGAGAAAAGATCTTTTGTTCACAAAGCCAGTTGGCCTTTTGCATGGATGCACACTGAGCATTTCAATAAAAGTATCCCTAAAAAGCATGATCCAACAATCATACGGCACAACAAAAAAGACAGCTTTGTCAGGTCACACTGTAAACTCAACTGGCATCTATACAAGACAGTATCCCATTAGTCTCAGTGGAACTTCTTTGAGTTGATTATGTGAACTAGAAATAAGGTAGAGGAAACTCTTGGGAAGGGTTGTCTGAGTCTTTGAAATTCTGGAATTTATTCAACACTTGATACTTCCATTGTATTGATTTGCTCTTTACAGAAATGTACACAGAATATTAGCAATATTAACATTCCGCTAATGGGAAAACAACACGAGTTCTAGATAGTAATAAAATATTTTAAGTTGGGGGCAAGTGAAATCATTCTATTCTACTATGCTCACTTTGTTTCACAAGGTCAAACTGTCTACCTCTAGATATTTTAATGTCAACTAACGATTAATGGAATAGTTCAGAGTTTAAAATTAAGACATAGAATTTAAGCTTTGGTGGAGAGAAAGATTTAAATGTGACATAAAATAGAAGAGAGCATCAAATAAGCAAGTAACACTTGGGTTGCAAAGGTCACTTAAAAGGGATACTGCCTATTTGAACCCAGTAAGGCCAGTTTTAAAGTTAATAAAAGGAATATTCTAGGAAAACTTACAAATGGCAGCAACACTGTTTTGTTTTGTGTTTTTTTTTTCCAAGTAAGTAAAGCAATAACGTCTCAAGCATTAGAAACATGAAAAAAGATCATACTAAAAGCTTATAGGCCCAGGACCTAAAAATCTCTTCAATCAAACTTGCTAACTATGTCATGTTAAAAACCTGTTACAAATATGGACCACGATTGGTGTTTGGCAGTAATGCTGGTTGTTCAAATGAAGAAAATATAAAGAAACCATTAATGTTAAAGTCATTCCTGTTACTCAACACCAATGTTAAGACTTACTTTGATTTTGTTCTAATGACAAATTACATTAAACTGGATGAGTAGAGCAAAAATGAAAGAAGCCAAAGCGTTGAAAAGCTTTTTTCTCGATCATTTAGTCTTTGAAAATCAAAACTCATAACAGGCTATAATTTAAGTTCTCATCAAGAATTAGAACTCAGAGAAAAATCCTAAATTAAATATGACAATTTGATGGGATGAGTGTTACTGTCCTTGAAAAAATGCTAAAAGTATGAAGACTCCTATTAGGCATGAGAACAGTTTTTAGTCAGAAAGTACATTCTTACCCAATTTTTTACCAAGTACATGGTTCTCATATATTGGTTTATTTTATAACAGAAAAGCAAGGATCATAGCAAGACTCGTGCATGTAAATATATTTTGATGGCAAATGGAACCAATAGGACCCTGCCAAGAGATGCCAAGTTTAACTGTGATTAATGCAACAGTAATGTAGTTGATGGAAACATACTATTTCAGTGACATTCGCCACGAAAATGTATTTAATAGATTTTAAAGATAATTTTAAGGTAGTTTGTTGTATGCTGGAAGCAGTTCAGTTGTTTTAATGTGCGTCATATATACACACAAACTAACATTTTATATTTTGATATCCCCTTCCCAACACTTTCATGATTTAAAATAGTCTAGCAAAAGTTAACAATAACTTTTAAATATGTAATCAACAAACAACATGATTGAAACAGTGTCACTAGAGTGAGAAGTTCCATATATTTCTTTTTTAAATCACTTTGGTGTTTTCTAAAATGTCAATACCAGTTACAAATGAGACTACAAAATCACAACAATGCGTTAGAAATGGTAACTGATCTCAACTCTTAGAACAATAGCTGGCAAAGTGATTCCATTCCCACCCACCCCCATTTTTAAATAAAAAATAGTTTAAATAAGGAAATATACACAAAGGGTTCCTAGGGCCTATCGGTGGTGGGAGGGAATTACGAATGTTTGCAAAGCTAAAAACAAACGAACATCTTTTAAACTATGCTAAAGACTTGGTTATGTCTTTGATATGCGGAGCATCTTAAAGCATGCTGGATAATGCTAATAAGATATTGACTTAAAAATGATGTATAAGAAAATGTCCAGCATAGACACACACCAATATCTGGCATGTTCAAAATAATGAATGCATTTCACCATAAAAAATATCTGTATATTTCCAGCCTTTGGCAGAATTACTCACTTGAACTAGAATTACACATTCATCGTTTTTCCCCTTTCTTCAAACACTGTTGACTCCTGAAAATTATTTTTAAAAGCGTAAATAATAATCTACCATATTACTCTATGATGAAGTACCCGATTTTACTACACTAATCATTTTCACCAATGAGGCTGTAGAAAAACAATTTTGATTATTCACAATCAAGTATTCATGTGCATACATACAGATTCAAGGTTTCCTATTTGTTCAGATTATTATAAAACCCTCATCAAACTGCATAAAATCTTGGTCACGTGATTGTATACCCTTTACAAGGGAGGGGAGAAAAGCAGCGGGGGTGGAAATGTCTGGAGCCTCCGTGCTCCTATTCAAACGAACAAAGAGGAAACCTAACGTGAATCTTCATTGAGAACATATATGTACTCTTCAAAAAATAAATGTGTCAAATCTGATTTATGTACTTAAAATATCTGTACATAGGTTTTTCAGGCAAAAGCACGAGTCTGTATAAAATCCATTAATTCCAATTCACCGTTTACCTACCCCAGTCATTCGGCATTGACATCGCACAGTATATTCAGAGTAATTTAACGACATTTTTAGGATGACTTAAGTGCATTACACTGCAAGGTTCAGAGTCTTACATAACAATAATGTCACTCGGTTAACTTTTCAAAGGACTATACTCTACAGTTAGAGAAAAACAAACCGAAAGTTAAAATGGCAGTAGCATCATGCAAAATACCCTTGGTAACCAAAGTTCATTTATCACAAGAAAAAACGTTTTCCCCTCCCCCCAACAAGCTTCTCTTAGAGCATTTTGAATTATTTGGCTAGCACTACATAACTTTACTGCGAACAAAAGAAACACTACATCGAAGCATTGATTAAGGGCTTACATTTATGAGGAAATATGTCACATGTTCAATTTGCATCTTCAAGCACCTTTAGTTTAATAGTTTCTTAGTTATTATTTTCAAACACCAATTCATTACCCCAGCAAAACTTAATTGGTCGTCACTTGTGTTCTATATTTGGCAGAGAAGCCATTCTTCATAAGGCGTTTTAATTATGGCAAATTTCTTCTTGTAGAAAATTAGCCATTATTTCTATTTCAACAGATTACATCTATCTCTTTCCCTCAGTTTTGCTTTTCAATAATAACTACTCAAAGCAGGAAATAATTTTTAACAGGAGAATATGTGAAGGCAAAAATAACTTCTTTTTTTTTTCCTCTAGAGATTTTCTTGGTAAAAGAACAAGAATTGCAGGAGGTCAAAATTCCAGGTCAAGGTCAAGACAATTTGTAGGATTCATAAACAGTGTGGGGAGCCCTTTTACATATAATCACCAACGACACAAACAACAACGGACTCTCCAATTTTCCAATAGAGCATGTATAGAATTTTGCTTTGATGTTATACATAGATGATGCAGCATTCACACAAGTTTAAGGATCTGAGACCCTGACATGCAGCCAGTGGGGGCCATATGAGTCTGCGCCTTAGATTTAGCGATGGTATGGGCCCAGCTAGTGTTCTGCTCATTCCACAGTTGACCCTATTTTAACGCAACTGAGGGCTCATGTTTTGGCAGGGTCCGGAGTTTAATTATGCAGACTGAGTTTTAGAAGGTCATAACTGGCAGTGTCTACTGCCAGATAAAAGCCAAAGTAGTACAAACTGGACTCCGATGATGGACCACAGGGAGGGATTCAATCCAGAAACACCACCGCAGTCGGTATAATCCTCCTGTTGTATAGAAAAGGAGAAAGAAAAATCCTGAAGAAATACTTAGTAAGCCGTCTTTCAGAGCCCCCATGTTTAGTCCACTTCTGAACTCACCTGATAAAATGCTTTTAATTTGAATCCAAATAAATTACGTTACCCTAGATTTTATAGTTCAGCAATTTTGATTAAAGCGATTTCCCTAGTATCATTTCAAGAAGGCTTTAAATTTTGAATTGCAAATTCTGATGAATAAGAAAGAAAATACTTGAATAATAAATGCTGTTTTGACTAATATACCAGTTGCTAACTAAAAACTTTCATAGTATGAGATATTTTTAGATATTTACAAAAATGAGTAAATATAAAATATACTGTAGGTTTTATAATTCCCAAGAATTCTGATTTTAGCAATTATGCTCAATAGGGCAAAGTTTGGGACTGGTTAAATCCATGTGAGAAATGATCTCTATTTTCCATATCCTTTATCTCCAGTTTCAAAGGTGAACATACCACGCTGCACATGTAGCATCTGGACCTTCACCAAAATTAAAATAAAGAATAATGTATTTGAATCATAGATGAAAAGACACTCAAAAATTTATTCAAAATAAAGAGCTAAGCAAGCTAGAGACATTTGTTTAATATACAGAACCATGAAATATAAGCAATCGATATATCTATTTGGATCCCCCCTGCATTGTCTCATGGTAGCTCATTAAGTTCCTTTAAATGCAAAATTACCCTTTATCTTTTATTCCTAGGTTCTGTGTTTTGTAATATTTTCTACATCCTTTGATTTCTTTTAATTACTGAATTTCATAAAAGATGTTTAGGAAAATAAATAGATGTAGATATGAGGCTTGTTAAAAAATTCACTATGCCAAGGTTCATCGTCCAATAATCCAAATAATAGGCTATGTAAGTAAATAAATGAGTAAATAAAATGTTCAGAATGATTTTCCAAAGACTCTGAGCTTGCAGAGAAGAGAAGGTTGGCTTGTTTTTCCTCACTAGGGTTTAATACAGTGCCTGCCCCCCAGTAAATAAGTTAAAATTTCTTTCTTTAGCTGCATTTTGAGGCAGAACACTTCTTCTGTTAAACAGAAGCCTGAAAGAAACAAAAGAACTATTAAGAAAAGTATATTTTTCAAAAGCTATCTCCTAGATCTAAAGAGTGGCTTAATGATGATCCATTCTTGGTCCTCATCTTATTTTACTTTTCACAAGCATTTGGCAATGTATAATATTCTCCCCCTTAAAATATCTTCTCGTGTATATTTGCCCAACACATCTGGTTTCTTCCAAACTTGTTTTGGGTTCATCTTACTCTCTTAAGCTCAACCTGCTTCTCTTCATGCCCTCGATATGATAGACTTTTCCAGCAGTTACTTCTCTTTTTTAAGTTATACTTTCTTCCTAAGTAAATCTAATCTAGTTTATAGTTTTAAATGCCATTCATTTGTTGACAACTCATAATTTTATCCCTTTTAATATGAAAATGATTTTTGCTTGTGTTTTTTCATTTTGCTTTAAAAATTTTAACTTTTCACTTAAATAGACAAAATTGTAAGATATTTAAAGTATATATTCAGGTGACTTGATGGACTTAGACATTGTGAAACGTCACCCCCCCCCCCCCGATAGTTAACATGTCTATTAATTATCCACATATTTATCGTTTTCCCCCATTGGTGAGGATACTTAAGTTTTACTCTCTTGGAAGATTTCAGTTCTACAGTGTTAACAACTATAGTCATCACATTTTACTAGATCTTCAGACTACTCCTTTACTAGATCTTCAGAGTACAAGCCAAAAGCTTGTATCCTTTTGCCAACCTCTGCCTACCTCCCCCTAGCCACTGGCAACTCCTTTTCTACTCTTGGTTTCTATGAGTTGGATTTTTTTTTTTTTTAATAGAATCCACATATAAGTGATGTATGCACTATTTGTCTTCGTCTTGCCTGTTTCATGTAGCATAATGCCCTCATGGTCCAAAAGTCTTGTCAAAAATGGCTGGGTGTCCTTCTATCTATGTATCTACATACAACTTCTTTATCCATTCCTCTGTTGACAGACACTTAGGTTGTTTCTATATCTTGGCTACTGAAAAAGATGCTGCAATGAACATAGGGGTGCAAATATCTTTTCTAGTTTTTCTTCAAATGAATACCTAGAATTGCCAATTTATATGGTAGTTGTATTTTTAATTTTTGATTTACCAAAACCCATGTCAACAAGTTTACCTCCTAGGTTTTCTTCTGGGAGTTTTACTGTTTCAAGTCTTAAGCTCAGGTAGGTAACACATTTTCAGTTGGTTTTTGTGTATGGTGTAAGATAGTGGTCCAGTTTTATTCCCTTGGGTGTGGCCATTACCAGTACTATGTATCAAAGAGACCATTCTTTTCCTATGGTATTGTCATAAAATAATTGAACATATAAACATGGGTTTACTTCTGGGCTATTTTGTTCTATTGATCCATATGTCTGTGTGTGTGTGTGTGTGTATACACACACACCAGTACCACTGTTTGATTACTGTATTTATATAATATAGTTAGAAATCAAGAACGTGTGATGGCTCCATCTTTGGTCTTGTTTCTCAAGATTGCTTTGGCTATTAGGGTTTTGTGGTTTCATTCATATTTTAGAATTGTTTGTTCTATTTCAGTGAAAAATGTTTTTAAAATTTTGATAATTGCAGTGAAACTGTAGATTGCTTTGGATGGTATGAGCATTTTAACAATAATCATTCTAATTCATGAGCACTGAATTATCTTCCTATTTGTGTCTTCAATTTTATGTTAGTTTTTAGTGTACAGGTCTCCTACCTCCTTGGTTAAATTTATTCCTAAATATTTTATTCTTTTGGATACAATTGTAAATGAAATTATTTTCACAACTTCTCTGATATATGTTATTAGTGTATAAAATTCAACTGATGTTTGTACATTGCTTTTTTTAATCTGGCAATTTCACTAAATTTGTTTATCCCAATAGGTGGAGTCCTTAGGGTTTTCTATATATAAAATATATCATCTGCAAATAGAGATAGTTTTAATTCTTACTTTGCAATTTGGATGCCTATTATTTCTTTTTCTTACCTAACTGCTCCGCCTAGAGCACTACAATGATGAAAAGTGGCAAGAACGGGCATCTTTGTGTTGATGTGATGTTTGTGATGTTAGTTCTTATCGTTGAGTATGATGTTAGCTGCAGGCATTTATTATGTTGAGGTATATACTTTATATACCAGTTTTGATAGGAGTTTTTCTCAAAATGGATGTTAAATTTTGTAAGTGCTGTCTCTGCATTATTGAGATCATACAATTTTTATCCTTCACCTTGTTAACACGGTGTATCACATCGGTTGATTTGTCAATGTTGAACTGTCCTTGCATCCTTGTAATAAATCCTACTTGATCATGGCATTGGTCTTGTATTGCTGAATTCAGTTTGCTAACATTTTGCTGAGTTTTTTTGCATCTAGGTTCCCCAGATATAGACCTGTAACTTACTATTCTTGGGGTGTCCTTGTCTGGTTTTGGTTTTATGGTAAGGCTGGCTTTGTAAAATGAATTTGAAAGTGTTCCCTCCTGTTATTTTTTGGAAGAGTTTGAGAGGAACTGGTATTAATTCTTCTTTGAATGTTTGGTAGAATTCACCAGTGAAGCTGTCTGGTCCTGGACTTTTGATTGTTGGGAGATTTTTGAGAGCTGATTTAGTTGCCTTACTAGGAAGTGATAAGTTCAGATTGTCTCTCTCTTTATGAATCATTTTGGAGAGGCTACATGTTTTTAGGAATTTACCAATTTCTTCTAGATCTTCCAATTTTTGCCATGTAATTGTTTAGAGTGGTCTCTTATGATACTTCATATTTCTATGATACCAATTTTGATGTCTCTTCTTTCTAGTTTTATTTACTCTTTTTTTTTTTTTTTTGGTAAGTCTAACTCAGGTTTTGTCTATTTCATCTTCTCAAAAAGCAAGCTGTTAGTTCCACTGTTCTTTTCTATTGTCTTTTTAGTTTCTATTTGTTTCTGTCATATCTTTGTTATTTCCTGCCTTCTGGCATCGAACTAAGTTTGTTCTTAATCCTTAAGGTATAAATCTATTTGAGACCGTTCTCTATTCTTAATATAGGTGTTTATCACTATAAACTTTTCTCTTAGAACTGCTTTGCTCCTTCCCAGTAGTTTTGGTTCAATGTATTTCCATCTTCATTTGTCTCTAATTTGTTTTCAATATATAATTTATATTTATATAAATAACATTTATACATATATATGTATATATATAAAACTTCTCTTTTGCTTTCTTCTTTGACCCATGATTGTTAAGTGGCATGTCGTTTCATTTCCACATATTTGTGAATTGTCCAGTTTTCTTCATATAGTTGATATAGTTGATATCCACTTTCATACAATTGTGGTCAGAAAAGATACTGGATATGATTTCAACCTTCTCAAATGTATTAAGGCTTCTTTGGTGTTCCAACATATGTTCTATCCTGGAGGATGTTCCATGCACACTTCAGAAGAAAGTGTATTCTGCTTTTGGATAGAATATTCTGTAAATGTCACTTAAATCCATCTGGTCTAATGGGTCATTTAACTCCACTGTTTCCTTGTTCATTTTCTGTCCAGATGATCTATCCATTGATGAAAGTGGGGAACTGAAGTCCCCTACTATTACTACTATTATATTGCTGCCTAGTTTCCTCATTAGGTCTGTTAATATTTGCTGTATATATTTAAATGCCTGTGTCAAGTGTATAAATATCTACAAATGTTATATCCACTTTTGATTGAACCCTTTATCCATACATAATATCTTATTACAGTGTTTGTCTTGAAGTCTATTGTGTCCATGTCTATTCAATTTGCATGGAATATGTTTTTCAATCCATCCACTTTCATATACTTTAAGGTGTGTGTCCTTAAGGCTGAAGTGTGTGGTTTTGATTTGTATTTGCCTGATGACTGCTGATGCTGAACGTCTTTTGATGTAGCCATTGGCCATTTTGATGTCTTTGAAAACATGTCTATGTAGTTTTTCTGCCCAATTTTTAGTTGTTCTTTTTTTAAAAAACTTCTGGATATTAACTCCTCGTCATATATATATTGCTTGCAATTTTTTGCCTTATTCTGTAGGTTGCCTTTTTCTTTAGTTGTTTCTTTGGCTGTGCAGAAGCATTCAAAATTGTCACAGTCCCATTTGTTGATTTCTGCTTTTGTTGTTTGTGCTTTTGGTGTAACCAAACATCATTGCCAGGACCAATGTCAAGGAACTTCTTCCTACTTTATCTTCTAGCATTTTTATAGTATCATGTCTTATATTGATCCATTCTAAGTTAATTTTTGTGAGTAAGTAAGAGACGGGTCCAGTTCCATTGCCCTCCATGTGTTTATGTTCCTAGCACCATCTGCTGGAGACCATCCTTTCCCCAGTGGGTGTTCTTGGCTATCCTACTGAATATTAGGTGACCGTATATATTTGGGGTTTCCTTCTGGGCTCTCTTCAGTTCCATTAGTCTATGTGTTCATTTTTGTGCCAGTACCGTACTGTTTTGATTACTGTAGCTTTGTAGTATAGTCTAAAATCAGAAAAATCTGATACCTGCAGTTTTGTTCTTTTCCCTCAGGACTGTTAGAGTATTTTGGGTCTTTTGTGGGTCCATACAAATTTTAGGATTGGTTTTTTTTCTCGATTTCTGTGAAGAATGCTGTTGGTATTTTGATGGGGAGTACATTGATTCCATAGATGGCAGTGGGTAGTATGGACATTTTAACATTATTCTCTAAATCCATAAACACAGGATATCTACTTATGTTTATCGTCTTCCTTTCAGCAAAGTCTTAAAGTTTTCATTGTGCAGTTCTTTTACATGCTTGAAGTTATTCCTAAATATTTTGTTTTTGATGCTATGGTGAATTGGGATAGTTTTCTTTTCAGATATTTTATTATTAATGTATACAAATGCACCTGACTTCTGATTTTATATCCTGCAAAATCAAATTTACTGAAATCTCCTCGGACCTCCACACTGATTGAGCTCTGCCTCCTCTCTGATGATATCTTTTGGTGGAGTCTTTGGGGTTTTCTGTATACAGAACCATATCTGTAAGTACTGGCAGTTTTGTTTTATTCCTTCCCTATTTGGATCCCTGTTATTTCTTTGTCTCACATAAAAACCTAGCTAGGACTTCCTGTACTATATTGAATAAGAGCAGTGAGCATGGGCCTTCTTGTCTCATCTCCGAGACATTGTCTCCCAGTGAGTATGTTAGCTGTGGGTTTGTCATATGGCCTTTATTAGGTTGAAGGATGTTCCTCTATGCCCAATCTGACCAGGGTCTTACCATGAAATGTCATATATTGTCAAATGCTGTTCTGTGGTACCTGAAAACATTAGCCATACCGACCACCATAGCCAAGTGATAAAGAGAGGGAGTGTTCTTTGGGCAGTAGCCTCAAAAGCCTAATGTGCTCACAAGCTCCTTTCAGGTAGAGACCAGTGACCTGGAGTGTGTCATAGGGTGAAAATGGAGACATGTGCTAAATGAGAAGCCTTAGTCTCTCTCTCTCAGGCAATAGGGGATATCTGCATACTTCAGCCGCTATCAGGGAAAGCGTGGGACTAGGGCATTTCTGTCTAGTCCATCCTCTTTTCTGAGCCCTGGGAGGAGAGCCACAGTCAGTCCATATGAGCCTGATGAGAACTGTTTGTGTCTTTGGTCCTGTGGGTGTCATAGACATAAGCCTATTGGACTTTCAGAGATAGTGGTTGGGGAGACAATATCTTGGATGGAAGTCTTAGAGTGCTAGGTGTTCAAACCAAACCCTTCATTCCTCAGGGAAAAGCTCGGAGTTACAAGTTCCCTCCTGCTTTTATGTTGCTAGGTCAGGGATGGGAATTATGGAGATAGTGCCTTTCCTACCTGTTTTGATGTGGCTATTTTCTCCTTCACCCCATGTGTATGGGTCATTCAGATTCTCAATTTCTTTCAGAGAGGGAACTGCTTTGTTTAGAGTTATAGGTTTAATGTGTCTGTGGGATAAAGTTCAGGACTTCCTGTGTCACCACCTTGGACCAGAATCGCAGTAACTCACACTTTTATATCCTCAGACCTGAATTCTCTCCTTTGACCTCCACACTGATCTCTGCCACCTCTCCTCTGACGTCTCAGAAAGGGCTCAAACTTGTGCAAAAATAGTACTTTTCTGAATGACACTTCTAGGAGAAATAGATCAGGGCAAAGACAAGTCATCTGTGATTGTTCCTTTTAAAAATGTTTTTCAAATGTAATTAACCAGCGTGTATTCTTGACATTCCCAAAATTACCACTTCTCCCTATCTCATGTCTAAGTCACCAGCACTCCTTCAAAAGCTGCCTCCCTTGTCTCCTTGCTTCTATTCTTGCTCTTTTAAAATCTTTTTACCAAAAAGCAGTCCCCTCAGCACCATACATCAATTTTTTTGTTGTTTTATCTCTCAGCGCAAAACCTAAGTTTCTTAGCAAGGCCTAGGGATCTGGCTACCTCTCCATCTTCCTCTACTCCTCTCCCCTCCCCAACAACTCCCTCTGCTCCAATAACACTGTCTTTGCAATGGGTCGAGGTGTGTCCTATCTCTGGGAATTCGTACTTGCTCCTCTTCATTCAAATACTTTTCCCTCTAGATAGGGTAACAAGATCAAAGAAACAATGCTCAGTTACATTTGAATTCCAGAGTAAAAACCTATTTGCTAGCATAAACATATCTCAAATACCTCACCCCCAGCAGAATGGTCTAATTCACAGGTGTACAGTAAGTACTAATTTGATGGGATGGAAAATTAGCACACAAACAAGACCCATCAATGTATTTACGATATATTTTGTCAAAGAAATTCCTATTAATGTAAAGAAAAAAACTATCTCTGGCTCTGATTCCATTGCTTTTGATTTATTTGCTCAGTTGCACTTCTTGTGTGAGATAAGGTCTGTTTCAGTGTGGGAGGGGGGTAGTTTAGATAAGTTAATTGGAGTCCCTCAAGTCTACAAGTTGATTCACACTAAAAAATCTGTCTCTTCAGTTTCCTGTTATGTTTGCTGCATGGGCAACCACATATACCAAGATTTGAAATTAAGTCGCAAATGCACTGATGTGGGAGAAACCTTAGCATTTTTTTCGTCCTAAGGATAGACCAAAATCCCATGAACATGGATTTACCGGCTCATAGTCTGATTTTTAAAGATTGGTACTTTGTGTCAGTTTAACACATTAAAGTTAAAAAAAAAACAAAAACAAACTATGCAGTGCTAATATTATATATAATTTTGAACTGGGATAATAATTTTCACCTAGAGACTTTTCTCAAAAACTCTTAATAAACCATGTCAACTGAGAATTCCTTTTCTTTTTAAGACCATGTATACTAGTGCCTAAAATATCTTCAATTTTCTCTTGTTGAACAAGTATTGCTAAACTCTTAAATATGCCTTTCTTTCCCAAGCCAGAATAACTGGGGGTAACTAATTACACATAGTAAGAGCTCAATAATTAGTAAATCATTTATTTACTGAATTACAGTCATTATATTCACAAGGCAAATCACTGGTGAAGACATCTTCCCCCCTCCCCAAAAGAGGGCTAACTTTGGAATGTCAAATCACTTACGGCAGCCTCAAAGAAAATGTACCTTTAAAACTATTTAGGCAGCTGGATACTACACAGTAAGTGTTTTAATAGGAATAAGTTGTCTAGCAAATAATTTATTCTCCTACACAGCAACATAACCCACTTACCACATCAATCCATGAAGTAGGTAGTATATTTGTTCAACTATTTAAATGCATATTCAGTTTTCATGTACCCAATCATGTGCTTTCATAAAGCAGGTTTGCATAAAATAATGAACTTTCTCATTGGCTTTACTCCTTCGATAAACTTTAGCTTTCTTTCTCTTTTGTTGTTCTTTACCACTTAAATCTTCAAAATGCTCTTGTCAGAAGGTCTCATTTGAACACTTGTGTTTTAATGAGGTTCTCAAAACTGGTTATCTGTAATCAATACTCTTCTTGGACTCCATAGGATACAAGGGTCTTGGCCTTAGACAGTCTTTCTTGAAATGCTTAGAGAGAGATGATCCTTAAGAAGATGTCAGAGATCTGTGAGCTGAATCTCACCCACCACAAATTCCTAGTTACAGCTAGACTAGCACTGAAGCTTACTTAGACTTTCACCTTTACTGGTCTTCAGTGTCAGGAACAACTGTCAATTAACCTTAGTGTTTTTGGGCACTATTTACATTATTTCTTTTCAACTTTGGGTTGTTTCAGAGAAAATGATACTTCTTTTGATGTTATCATAGGAACACTCAAATTGCATAAAGTTGATTCAGTGTTCCATACTGATAACTATGTTTTTAAAGACTCAACCCAAGTTTTATTAATGTAAAGTATATGCCATCTACATCACCTTCTCAAGATTATTCATTATATATTCCTCAAGGACATAGTAACAGGGAATCCCAGATGTGCTCTTTTCATCCTTCAAAAATTATTTCATTAAAATGTACTGATCCCATCCAGCTGAATCCACAGTGATATTTATTTTCTTGGTAAGTGTATAGTGATGGTGAGAAAGAAAAAGACCATGGAAAAATTCACCATCACATTTTTGAGGGGAGAGTGTTAGATGAAAAAAAAAAATAATGCTTACCTATAGATTTTTAACATAAAGGTAAAGAGGGAACGGACCTATATTTTTGTGTTAGTCTGACTACCTGCCTGTATATCTAACCTAAAAATTCTATGACGGAGAGAAGTAGAGTGAATATTTACATTTTCCTCACTTTTTTTCTTAGCTTTACATTTTAGTTTGCTCATTTCTATCATGATCACAAATAAGGAGAAGTATAAAAAATAGAACATGGAAAAGAGGATTTTTAGTGTAGTTTTCATATGTAAATTGTATAATCACCTGGGTAGGGATCAGTAAAACTTGACTTCAAATAGCTACCTTGATATCGTTTTTAAAAATACATCCATAGAGAAGGGAGCAGTTAATTTTGGTCTTTGGATTATCCAAATCAGCTAGCTTTCTTTCACTTGGAATCTTTTCCCATGAAAACCATTATTTTATTAACCCAGAAAAAAATGTAGTGCTTTTCTAAGACTCCCGCTGCTACTCCACTTTTCTGCCCCTCTGATGAGCTCACTCCATTCCCAGTAATGGCCATATCTCCATCTAGTGGTTCCCTAATCACTGAATACCTGGACGGCAGTGAAGAAAGAACATGATAGAAGTTACTCCAGTAATACTAATCAGGATGACTCCAGAGTGTCAGAAAAGAAACGTAGAACTGTACATGAATCCCTGACCACAAGCCCTAAAACATCTACGCAGTCATATTGATAGAATGGAGACATTGGGCAAAGGTTAATGAAGGATCATTTTAGCCTAGATACTAAGTAAGATCTTAGAAATTGGAAGCACTTGTACTAAAATATTTCAATGGGAATATCAATATTTTGGTAGGAAAAATATAAAAAGTTGATTAGGTCATATTTTTTAAAAAAGAAAAAAATTGCATTATTGACTTGGAAAATAATTTTGGATAAAACTGAAATGGTTCATTAACGTTATGTTAGCATCTTTTGAAAATAGAGATGACCAGCTCTAATAACTGTCCTTAGGCTATTTCTCCTCATGAAGCAAAAATAATTTTTCCCACACTGATTGAATCTTTATATAAAGCCTTAAAAGAAATAACTGATTTTTAAGTAAACACAGGAAAGGGATATGCTCGATTTAGGATTAGAAACTTAATACTTGCATTCAGCTATTGACAAAACAATATAGGTACTGGGATTTTAATAACCTGGTTTCAGGACACTTATTACAGTAGATTTAGGGCTATGAATTATTTAATAAAATTTCAAGCCAAACACACACAAAAAGAAAAATTAGAGAAAGTGACTGACCATCCACACCACATGAAAACTTGCAGTAAAATGAAGATAGGAGCTGACATCATGGTACAGGCACGACTCGTTGTGCACATAAGTTGATCCTATTAATAACAGGCAAAGTAGCAAGTACAGGAAAAGGAAAGAAAACACAGAAAACAAGACATACAAGATGAGATTTCATGCAGTTTGCTGGCAGTTAGCAGTTCATGTAAGCCTCCATCCAGAGCAGATGCACAGTGACCATTGCAAAATAAGCATTACTAAAATATTTCACCGCTAAAGAAACACGAGCCATTACTAGCACCGTAAGCTACTGAGCAAGAGTTGTACTTTCATACACATCCCGACGTAGAATTCACAAGAACTGGAACTAGCGACATTTTTTGTCTTAGTCCAATCTTTCCAGGGCCTTGGGGAAGATCGTCTCCTAGGCTGAAGATATTTCGGGCAACTGAGCTTTTCAAATGATCTTTAAAGTTCAGCTGAGTGAATTTAATCTCAGCCTGTGGTGACAAATAGTTGATGAATGAAGTTTCCCTAATGAGCAACACTCCCCTTGGGCCCACATTCAGCATTCTTTGGGGACTGATTTGACAGGGGCAAAGCTCCTGAAAATCTAGCAGATGAAACAACAGAAGTTCTCAGATCTGGATATTTCTCTTAGTCTAACCAGATAAAATGGAAAAAAACAATTAGAATCACTTTCTCCTTCACAGAGAAGTGATCAATAGTCCAGGTAGAGATAGCCAGGATTTACTATTACACATCTTGCTTTTTAAGCCTTACTGCTCATCACTGATTTCTGTTATCTAATTCCATATTATGTATCTGTGGAAATACCTTATTTGGGGGGAGCGGTGGGGACAAAGGTGGCTATGTGTGTATTTGAGGAAATAAGTACAGAGTAGGTAAGTCTATTCTAAAAGTGCACATTAATCAAGAGGTGATCTGACATTTTCTTAGAATACACGATTCCTAAGATATTGCTCTCTGTTTGCATGGTCCTTGGAGTCTACAAGCCACTTCGTGCAAAGGCTCACCATGAAGAGTAAGAACTGAGGAGAATTACATTTAAAAGTAGTTTTTAAAAGTAAGCAGGGAGTATGGTGTGGCCTTCACATTTGAGAATGCAGTTTCTTAATAGTTAAAATGATTTTAAAACCATACAGCTGATTGCATGCAGAGTATGTCAGAACAGTGTTTGTCGAGGGACAACTGCTGACCTACAGGAAAGCAGTGGTCATCCTGACATCAGATCCAATAAAGATGGTTTGTATAACTTTACCAACTTAACCCTTTGTAATTGACCTGGTCTAATATCATGCAAGGTAAAAATACAAATGCGGGAGAGAGTCAGAAACCATGTTAAGGATAATAGGACAATAGCTGTTTCACAGGTTTTTATAGACACTAAAGAGTAAAAGTAATAAAAATATCTTTTATATCTTCAGGAATAAGTGAAGGGAGGCAACTCATAAATAACACTGTCAATTACTATTGACGAGAAAGTGTTTAAAATAGTCAGATTTGTGACCATGGATTATTGGTAAATTCACTGGAAATGTGTTTGAAAGTACAAATTCTGTGGGAAGGACAGATAGAAGAAGCAACTTGTGAAGCTTAGGCTAACCGTGAAAAATACTGAAATGAAAAATCTATCGACCAGCAAGTACATCATGTTAATGAGAAACACCATGATTATGTCTGAGTTAAAATTGTAATCTGTCTCCTTAAATTCTTGAAGCCAATGACCACTTGAGTTCTAATAATTTATTTTACAATAAACATTTGGTCTTACCAAGACATTGTTATCAAAGCAGACATCAGGCCCTTTTCGATATCTGGGTTGCTTAACCATATCACAAGGATCTGGACCATCAGCTGAGGACACTTGTCAAGGAATATGAAGTTTCTTTCTCTTTTCACACAAATAAAAAAGGGAATGGACACTTACACCATTAGTCTAGTCCAACACAACTAGTTCCAGCGCTTAGGGATTTAAGGAAGTAAGCTTCCAGAAATTTTCTTTTGTCAAACTAGGGGGTTGTAAAGGGATCTTTTTTTTTTTTTTTTTAATTAACACATAATGTATTATTTACCCCAGGGTACATGCCTGTGAATCCTCAGGCTTACACATTTCACAGCACTTACCATAGCACATACCCTCCCCAATGTCCATAACCCAACCACCCTCAGTTTGTTTCATGAGTTTAGGAGTCTCTGATGGTTTGTCTCCTTCCTGATCCCATCTTGTTTCATTTCCCTCTCCCACCCCCCACGGCCCCCCACCCTGCCTCTTGAATTCTTCATATGAGAGAGATCATATGATAATTGCGTAAAGAGATCATTTTTATTTTTACTCTGTATAGCATGCCTTGGGCAAGTACTGAATAGATATTTGTAAAATATAAGTGGATGAAAGGAAGAAATGACGCTGAGTAGAGGAGTCATATGTATAAAACAGCACAAGGACCTGGCTGCCTCTGATTGAGCAAGACAGAAATATAAACTAATTGCTAATAGTAAACCTCAATTTCAAACTTTTTCCCCCCCCAGAAACAACACAGGTAAATGCAGAGTGTAGGCGCTCAGTAGAATCTCTGCCGTCTACGATGCTTTCCTTGTCATTGCATTGTCCTTTAGCATATTTACAACCAGAAAAATTTTGTTGTCACGACCACAGCAGCTGGAGCCCAGGATAGGACTCTCAACTTTTTTAAGGCTGATTAATATGCCACTGTAAGTATACACCACATTCAAGCCCACTGATAACCATCGAGTGTTGATAGCTTTCCACCCACACCAGCCCCGGCTAGTAAGAGCAAAAACCCAGCACTGCTCTCTAACCACCATTGAACCCCAAAGCAGTTGCCCCTCAAGCCATTTTCAAATCTCCTTGGAAACCTAAGCCTCGTTCTAGGAGCAGGAAACCTTTCACATTCTACTGGTACCTGGGTAGCATCATCGGTCTGTACATCCAAACCAAATTTTGTGTAAGGAGTCCGTTCTGCCACTGTGGGGTAATCACAGCCATCAGAATGTTTTTCTCTTGGAGCATAAACAATGTGACGAGGTTACAAATGCATTACCAAAAGATGGCAATTGCTTCCCAACATCTCTGACGCCAAAGGATACAAGTCTGCTCTGCCTGTATGAGCAGTCGTGTGTCGCAGGGACAAGTCCCTTTGCTCTCAACCATAATGAATATTAAGTTGGTGTTCATAAGTTTTTCGACGTGAAAGATTCTGCAAAATATTTTTAAAAACCACAGAAAATGAACATTTTCTTTTAGGGGCGGGAAACCTAAAATCTTTCAAAGAATCTTACATATTAAAATGAAAGCCAATATCCGAGTTCTTGAGACACAAAGCATCACCAATATAAAATGAAAAGGATTTTTAGCAGAGAAACATGACCATGTTTTTATTCGTTAGCATGCATATCCTACCTCTTCAGAATACCAGAAAATTGCAACAGATTTTTAAGTATTAGTCCTCAATGCAAAATAAGCACTCGAGTTGCTGTAACTCACAGAATCGGTGTCTTTTTTTGACATGCTTAAGGAATTGTATTTATTACTGAATTAATCTACAGGTAAAAAAAAAATTATTAGAAGCCCAAAATGTCTAAGTATCCTGCCCAAGCTAGGGGCAGAGTTAGGTCAGTACTGTTCAACCAAAATGGAGATGGAAATGTCTTCTGCTTTGTCCAGTATGGTTAACAAGAGCCGCCTGCGGCTACGGAGCACCTGAAATGTGACTAGAGGGACTCAAACACCAAGGTTAGGATTAGCTGTAATCGATACCTGAAATAGCCTCTCAGGCTTGGTAACTACTAAACTGGACAACACACACATAGACTGAATAAGGGGTTTTTTTGGTTTGTTTTTTGTTTCTTTCCCATGTCTTAAGCTGCTTCTGCCACCTTTAATGACCAAGTCTAACATTTTCATCTAGGTTGCTACGGGGTCATTTCTTAATGATTATACATTTTCCAAAAAAATGGAATTTTTCCTCCACTGAACTTGGGGCACAAGGATAAAGTAAATCAAAGCAACCATTATTGAACTTAGTACATTGATTATAAAGCTGTACATTACAATTTAACTTAGCTATCTGCACTTTATAAATTATTACCAGGCACCTATTAGTCAAAGGCCAAAGGATTCTGAAATTATGAGATAACCATACAACTACAATTCTGTTTGCTAAATTTGATCGTCTGATTTGCTAAGTTCTATATAAGATGGTATGGCTTTTTTCTGAGTTGATGCCTGACTCTTCTCTTCCTATCCTCAACCTCCTCCTAGGACACAGAGATAAAGTAATTCAAAAAGTCATACTGACCAGGTCTATTAGAAAGTCATGCTAGTTGCACTTAACTGCTGCTGAAAAACATCTCTGTTACCAATGTCTGGATCCCCTAGCAACTGTTCCAGCCCTTTTACATGCTCAGCTGACCTCGCCGCCTCCTATTTCCTCTTCTCTAGGTTAACACTGCTTCTAGAATAACCTGCCCTCAGTCACTAAAACAAAGCGTCCCCCATCTGTGCCCTTCTGCTCCGTTCTCAGGGATCCTGTGACATGGAGGACCACTCTGTCTCAAAACTTTGAAAAGGCCCACCTTGCCTCCTCCTCCTGTCCCTCACAACCAAATGAAATCCTCAGTCTCTTCCAAAAATTGCTCAAGATGTGCTATGCCTACTGGTGGCTAACATTAACCTTGATTTTTAGGAAGTGGTATTTTCTCCTAGTTCTTCATCCCAATTCAAAGATGCATTCAATTGTCAATTTCAGGGATTAGTAGAAATAAAACACCTCCCTCCCCAGAATACCTTTCTGTAAAACTATTTAGTAAATAAATGCAAATAGCAATCATATATTTGACTTAGAATTGCTCAGATTTACTATAACTCTAATCTTATTACAGTTCATTTAATTCTGTGACTTCAGAAAAATTCTTAGAGGGGTCCTTTTATTTTTATTTATTTATTTATTTTTGAGGGGTCCTTTTAGATCAAAATACAGTAAAATACAACCAAGTTTTCTAGGTTCTGCCTCAAAGTAAGTGCAATTTTCTTGATCCTATTATGATTGTTGATAGGATTACAACTTAGCCACTCAGGATGAATTCTAGAAAAGGTAAATTTTAAAAATCTACAGCCAAACAAAAGGTCTGTTTTCGGCTGCAAATAGTCCTGTGTCTCTTGGATGTGAACAATAATCTCCATTACTTTCTCTAATGATTATAAAAGTGAATTCAGTTTCTTAGTGAACTAGCACTGTTCCGAAAAGGAAGACAGGTTTACCTGGAGCAGTTTCCACAGTCTAATACACCACTGAATGATTTGCTATCATTATCGAAGAAATACTGGGTTTGTTCTGTAATGCAACTCTGCTTGGATAGAGAAGCCGTGAAGTCCTCTTCTTCCATCTCAACTGCGGGGAAAAAAACACAGATCACCAGGAGGGGACACTACGGTGAGTGCACAGACCTTTCTTTCTCAAAGAGCAAAGCAAGTGTTTAAGGGCGGGCACCCTTCATGGCTTATTTATTGATGGGTAAGGTGTTGTCAGCCCCTAACAGATGCCCAATAAATAGCAAGAGAATAAATTCAATAAGTAGGAGGTTACAAAATGGAGGCCAATAGGACATTTAAAAAAAAGTTGCCAAAGCATGAGGCAAGTTTTGACAAAAAGATTCAAATCTACCAAATGCATGGGTTCTCTTTCTCCTAGAAACAAATGCATGTATTTTCTCACTGAGTTGGGTGAATTCAGCACAACCCAAAACAAAATTTTAATTATTATGACAATAGCTGAGTATTCACATACCTGCCTCAAGAAGTCGTGGAAAGGTCAAACTCAGGAGGAACTGCTGTAGAATAGACCTAAGTTGTGAATATGAATAATTAGTGATCAAAATCTAAACTACACAATTAAAACCTGAGTAATTTTGCCTGTACACATTTCTTTTTCATCTGTTGAGAAAAAATGGAGAATTAGCCAATAGAAAGTTGAGGAGCATTTTTATATAAGTATTTCTTAAATTTTACAGAACAGTGTAATTTTGTTTCTGTATGAGAAGTCATGAAGTCAGAAATGTTCAGGACCAAGTGAGGGATTCGTAGGGGTCGAGAAGCTTAATGAGACATACGATCATGGAGGAGTGGTAACTCTGGGTGTCAATATTTCACAGCATAGGTTTCCTATTCAGGAGTGCTTCCTTAGTTTAGTTTTAACACTCCATGGTGGAGAAGAACAAAAGATCAAAAACCTTGTGCCATGGGTCTGCGAACTCTTTAGTTGACAATATATAATATATTTGCAGATACATAATGTGGCATTCATAAACTAAAATATACCTATGATATCTAGGGCACGCAGTACACTTCAGTTTTATAGTAAATGACAAGTGAGCCAATATTATATAATAATATTATGGAATCATCTGGAATTGAATTTAGTTAAAAAAAAGAAAGGTGGGGGGTGAGAGGTAGGTATATCCTGGCCTGAGAAAAATCATATACTATGATATTTAGAATACACAAGCGAATTAATATATAAATACCAGTGTGACAACAGAGAGCACCATTTTTCAGGTTTTTTTCCTCAAAAAAATTGGATTGTTAACCTAAAACCTTTGCTTTCATACACCACTTTCATAAAGTGGTACAATCACTTAATTTCAGCTAGGAAAGCCTCACCATCAAATAAATGTTCAAGATTAATCCACATGGAATAGAGTAGGACAATACGGTAGCAAAATACAAAGGAAGGGGAAAAAAAAAAAAGGAGGGAGGTAAGGAGTGAGGGAGAGAAAGGATCCCAGACAGAAAAGGAGGTTGAGTTAGTTACTTGACTGACCAGAGCCAAATGATGACAAATGTGAGCTTACAGACTTTCCACAGTGCCTCGAATAATTTAAATATCTTATTTTCATAGCTGGTGGAGTATAAGTGAGGTGTTGAAGGAGGTAGGGAGGGTGAATCAGTGAAAAGAAAGAATTGAATCCATTTCGGCAATGCCTTTAAAACTGTGCCCGCCTGTGCACAAATAGGAAGTGAAAAGAGAAGTCATAATGTCTTCAATTTGATCCACGAAGACATCTAATTTGGATATTGAAGGCAACAGGTAGAGACTTTTTATAGGTTAATAGACCTAAAGTTTAAAAAATGGAATGTGAAGAGAAAAACAGAGTGCTGCAACAGATCTCTAAAGAGGCTGGAGTTTGCAGGAGCAAACACTGTTTGTTTTCATATGAAAAACTGAACAACTATAACAGCTTTAAATTGACCGTGTAGAAGAAACTATTTGTAAATATGATCAGTGTGTGACTTAGAAATGAAACTAAGGCGTTCCCCTGATAATGACTCACATGTCACAAAATGGGCATTGTCATCAAATCCGTTCCTATTTTACACCCCCTTTCTCAGTACCAGTAAAAATAGTGACTTACCAGGCAGCAGCAGTGGCCCACCAGCCAATGTGTAATATGTCTGCTATTGACGGCTAGAAAATGGAATTAAACAGTCATTACACGAATGGACGCTGAGTGTTCGCTGGAGAGGAACCAGGGTCGGGGCATTACTGACCACATATGCCGAGCGATGTCCTGCCCCTTGCTTGGGCGCAGCACCGGGTTCACACACGGACTGATAATCGTAAGACTTGTTAAAAGCGTAAACTGATATATTAATCAGGTGTCTCATCAAACTTGGATCGATCTCCCCAAAAAATCTTCCAATCTAGTACAGAAGGGAAAATAAGAAGGTTTCAAATTGACGCCACATGTTTACACCCCAGCTATTGCCGCAAAGAGCAGTGAGACAAACAATGAACTAAAACTACTCTGGGGCTGACAAACCAGAGACAGGAAGCTGAACGGGACCTTCTGAAAGAAGTGAAGAGATGAGGAGCTCTCACTGCTCAGGGACTCTGCGTGATGTTTGTGGAAAGAATGCACACAGTTGACTAAGCATTATGGTCAAAATCGAATTCCTTGTGGGGAAGAGGAAAGTAGCATAACTGAGAGAAAGGGGTGGGATTGGAAAAAGAAGAGGAACCTCAAGGGGCAAATTCAAGGCTCATCAACTCCAGCCCATAAACGTAGCCAGTTAAGAAAATGCTCATTGTTGGGGCACCTGTGTGGCTCAGTTGGTTAATCGTATGTCTTAAGCTCAGGTCGTGCTCTCTGCGTCCTGGGATCAAGCCCTGGGTCAGGCTCCCTGCTCAGCGGAGAGCCTGCTTCTCCCTCTTCCTCTGCCCTTCCTTCTGCTCATCCCTGTGCTATCATGGTCTCGCTCAAGTAGGTAAATAAACTCTTTAAAATAAATAAGAAAATGCTCATTGTTGAGAGAGCTTTTCTTTTTAAAGAGAAGCCGGAAAGGTAGATTCAGAAACGAAGTAAGTTGACAACTAATTCTAATTTGCTTAAAATTCTGTGGGAGCCAATTAGCTTATATGCTGCCAACATGCAAATGTGGGAACAGAACCTTCATCAGTTCAAAGCAGCCATGTATTAAATTACATGTTAATATTTAATGTGAACAAGAGCAAAAAGTTCCTAACATGTTAAAATTTTCAACTATATGCTGTAATGGTAACTGTTAGTACTGGAAAGGAAATTCCAGTAACAAATATTAGGAAACTGTATTTAGAATTTATTCATTAAAAAAAAAAGAATTTATTCATTAATAGTTTATATTTAACATTTAAAAATTTATTTCATGATAGTACTATACAACTCTTAATTCCTATAATGGTTTGAAGGACTTTTGTAATGTTGATCAGGGAAATACACTTTGGAAACTATACTTTGATCCAGTCAGGTACCTACCTGGTTCGTATAATCATCATGATTTGCCATCAGAAGAAATCCGCCATCGTCTAGAATCACACAATCCATTACCTAATGAAATAAACCCACACATTTTGAGAATGAAGATCATTACTCCATTATAGGTAGATACATAATCAAGAGAGTTTGATGAAATAAATTAAGGACACGCACAGATTCATATCAAACTCTCAGAGCTTCATATTCCCCCCCACCACCCATCCAACCTGTCAACTCAGTATGAATAAATCCTAAGAACAAATCAGAAATAATCTTTTGGCCATTCCAAATAGCACTCTTATTGCCATTTGGTCATCTAAATGATCCAGGATATTGGATAAACCAAAATATTTAATAATTATAAACACACACTTAATATTTTGATAAGACATATCTTTAAAAATGCATTGTAGTCACCATGCTTCAGACTTAAAAAAAGGCAGCATGAGGATACTTAGATTTAAAAGCAGAAAGCAAAACCAAAAATGCTCATCACAGAAATCAGTTCCCATACAGTTTATATCATATTTAAATGCATGAATCAGTTTCATAATTTTTATTGTATAAAATAACAAAAACATTGTTTTCAGAGTTGAGGACACATGCATTCCATTTTCATAATGTGGAAGCAGCTGGCTAAAAGCCTTGGCTCTGAAAATAGTCTTCACAGTCTATAAAGTCCATGTAAAATGGAGAAACTATAAAAATAAAATGATCGGTTGATAATTTAGCATGACTAGAAATGATAAGATCATCTGAACCCACTGGAAATATATAAGAAGACTAGAAGAAAATAGTGGAATTCATCCCTTTTATTCTTGGAATAATTAATACAGTATCATTCTTAGAGAATGTTTAACTTTGGAAAAAAGCTGACAATGTAAAATCCAATCCATGTAAGTGGAATGTGATTAATTCCAAAATTTAGCTCAAAAAGTTTTCTCATCACTATAAATATAGTGTGACCAAATACAGGTAAATTACAAAAGAAAAGGGACGATTGCCCTAATAACCAGTAAAGGACACTTGGGTTAGAAACTGCCCATACAGGGGCACCTGGGAGGCTCAGCCGGTTTTGCGTCTGACTCCTGAGTTTGGCTCAGAGCCTCATCTCAGGGTCGTGAGCTTGAACACAACTGAGACTGCAGAGAGAGTCCATACAGAAACAGGCTTTTTAAAAGACCTTAACATGTGAATATTTTTAAAAATAAGGTTAGGAACACTGCATCAAAAACTAATAATGTATTTTATGATGACTAACATAATACAATAAAAACTGAAAACTAAGGTTAGGAATTACAAGCATGTAACTCAAATTCTTATCTATAGATTGTCAAGATTCCATAAAATAATATTTTTAGTGTTTATTTAAAAATTCCTGCATTTTTAGCATTAAAGTCTAGCAAGAGTAACACAAAAAATTAGTTAAAAATGTCAAGAGTTTTCTTACATCACTGTTCCTTTTGCAGTCACAAACTGGACCAGCACACTGAAAGACAAAAATATAATTATTGCCACACATTTTTACTTTAAATGATATACTATTAGCAGGTTAAAAATCTTAGAATACTTTATCAAGTCTAAAAGTAAGAATAAATGACAGTTTAGCCCATCATAAAAAAGTAATTTTATAGAGATAAAACTATCAAATAGCTATCTAGTATTTCAAACTATAACATTGAAATATTTTTCTTAACTAATTTAAACAAAAAAAAATCTTTCCAAAAATAGTAATTCATAGTTCTGCTTCAATTGAGGAGCATTGAAAATTTATTTTGTAATGTTTAAGACTTTACTTTTGCTTTTCTTACTTGCATTTGACATGGAATATAGCATAAACATTTAAAAAAAAAAAAAAAAAATCTTACCGGATCCCTGATTGATGTTTTGGTGAAATTCTCTATCCAAGAATTTACATCAATTTTAATTCCAACAACTGAAAAATGATGTGAAGAAAAATTGACACATACATTTACAAAAATATGGCCGTGATTCTTAGTATCTATTTTTCCTCTCACATTTGAATATTCCTGAGCAGACAAATTTAAGTTTCTTGAGATTAAATTAATTTCAGCTGTACACTGAAAAGTTAAGTTAAAAAGTTGTAATTTTACTTAGGCACCATATAATATTTGCCGTATGATAATTCAGCATTAACTTTGGGTTGAATCTAGTGTTTATTACGAAGATCTATTTCTTGGAATTTTCATCAAGAAGTAATGTTAGTAGCTCTTAAACTACTAAATAATTTTATGTGTATACACAACGTAGTTTATTCATTGGCCACAACCTCGTCAATTAACTAATATATATAATAAGCTAAAAAAAAAGGTGGTAGTGTCAGGAATAGCCTTTTCATAGGAGATCATTCTAGGGGATTGTTTTAAGAGGCTTCCCTAGCCCTGCCAATGCATGCATGAGGTGCTTAAGGAATGTATGTCCAGGATAGATAGTAAGTGGGAGAGTGAGTGAACGAGTGACTGGGACAATGAGTGAGTGAGTAAATGAGCCCCTGAATGAATGAGTTAGTGGTTGAGCCAGTGAGGGGTAAAACTGCCCTCAGGAGCAGGAAGGCAATCAACCATCCCAATCTGGCCTAAAGTATGCTTTCTTAAACATTCAAAAGCTGAATCATACAATGAAAAGAACATTTTCTACTTTATTGCATCCACTTATTCCAGTCTACTTCCAGTTCCCATTGATGCTCAGTTTTACGATTTTTATGTTTTCTTGTTTGATTTGTTTTAGCAAGAAAAGTCATTTTTCTGTTTTACTGTAATTTTATTTTAAAAAAAGATTCTTACCTAGTTCATTTTATCAGGCACATAATATAGATATACCAGAACTTACTCATCTTTCCCCTCAATGATGAAGACTTAACTCTTCCTGTTTAACTTATTACAGATATTCACATCCTTGGCTAAAAATCCTTTTGTGTCCTTGAAAGTATCTTGTAGGACACACTTATGGAGTGGAAATGCTTGATCAATCTGGCATTTAGAACTTTGATTTGACTCCATAAATTTGTGTCAGCATTGTACAAACATACATACTTCGAAAGTCCCTCACCTCTATACAGTATCAACTTTATTCTTCCCCAAACTCCGAGGTAACTAATTGTATTTTATGTTTTTAATAATTTGCATGTTTGTCTTTATTTTGCTTTAGGCTTTCTGATGACCTTCCTGATAAGTACTGTGCAATTTTAATACAAGTATCAGGTCACATTTAATTTTGGTCATGTGTATGTATACAATATACATGCTTACCTGCAGGTTTGAGAAGCTTTCCTTGGATATATATTTCTACAGCTTTGCTTACCATAATGCCTGATTCATAAGCACCAGGTCCGCTTTCTAAAACAGAAAAACAACAACAAAAAAGGGAAACAGGCCCATCTAGATACATCAAATAGTGACTTTCTCTAAATAGGTGAATAGCGTTTGGCTTCAGGATTCTAGAATAGAGAGGTTACAAGGAGGGGTGTAGTCAGTCCTGTCTTCCCTCTTCTTTCTCTATATACCACTCCCTCACTGGAGTATCCGTGAGTTATTTTGAATGAACTGACTTGGGGATGTGAATTATACTTCCACAACATAAGGGATGCATACCAAATCTCTGCTTCATGACATTTGCTAAAATCGTGGGGAGGCCGCTGAAGTGTAGTGGAAAGATTGTTCTTAGAACCCAAAATGGCCTTTGCATTTTAGAAGACCGAAGTTCCTCGACAAAACTCCAAAATCCTCTGAACTTCAGTTTTGCCATTTGTGAACATAAGGATGAATAACACCTTCCCCCAGAGAGGCTCAGGGATTAAATTAGGAAGGTTTTGGGGCAGAACCCAAGAAATTATTTTAAAATGCGGCCTACTGACAACATTCATAAATAATATATTGAACTAAAACTGAGTAATTACATTTTTGAAAGTCATTACACACTCATCATCTATTTTCGGTTTGTGAAACAAAGGATTATCTACATGTATTTCTAAGTACTATGCACGCCTGGAACACACTCTCTCTTCATTACCGACTATTTCCTGTGTAGGCATCTTACCTCCTCAACTAAATGGATGCTTTTGTCTTTCCAATGTCATACATAGAGTATATACTGAATAAGGACTGTTCTGAGCAATTAACTTAAAATTTATTGGTTTGGGGGGGAAGCAGATAGGAACAATAATTTATTTTTAATAGAAAAGAAACTGAGAATGCTGAATTCCAAGTAGTACTTACTGTTAAAGTAGGGAGCAGTGAAAACATAGTTATCGTTATCGAGACTCCTTTTATAGAAGCTGTCCTCATATGTTTCTGGGTTTTCTTGCCAGTTTTCTCCAGCCCTAAGGAGGAAATGGCTCGTCATTTTTATTCTTTAATCTGCCTGATAACCTACTTTGCCGTGAACATCGTGAAATTTTACAGATATGCCTACATCTCAGGTATGTCTAAGAAAGTCAGTGGTAATTGATGGCATAAATGATACTCATTAAGAAGCAATATATCACCATAGAGCAATACTGAGAGACAGAAAAAGCTCTTAATTTTACTCTGCAGGTGAATTATATACGAGTTAGCTAATAGGTCAATTAACAGTAATAAGCCTCCCCGGCTCATTTTACAGACTGTTCTGGAGATAAGAGATAATAAGATCATAGAAGAGCAGTGAAAACAATGAGGTGCTATGGAAGTATTGCCAGTAGACTCTGACCATTACGTTCATTTAGGTTAGCGTGGGTCTACAGAGACCAAAAAAAAAAAAAAAAAAGTCTCTTTTAAATTTTGGAATGAATATCCAAATTATCACTGAATAATCATATAGCATTTTAAAAGTAATAGGGTATTTTTAAATATTGTAAATAGTTTAAATGACTCCATTTTAATCTAAGACTCAGTTTCTCTACACAATGGCTTCCTTACACAGCAATGTACATAGCCTCGGAGTAGTCCTTTGTAATATACTGAGTTCTACAGATGTTATTTGAACTTACTCTTTGGGATAAACTCTGGTAATCCCACCATCAGTCACAACAAACCGTGCTTTCACTCCCTTGCTAAAACAGAAGACAGAAGAAGGAAATTTTTTATTCCACTTACTCTCAGTAAGATAATAATTTAGATGTTGACGTAACGATAAATGAGTAATAATAAATAAATGAAATAAAATGAGTTCCTAAAATAAAGGAAGACAAAGTAAACTTATCAATACATGTAAACTATGTTTTTATAGTGAAACTATCTGGGAAATAGAGGATTCTACCACCGCATAGTAAGGAAGAATACAGCTGCATTTTGAATTAGCAGAGATGACAGAGGGAGCAGGAAGCTATTACACGTAGAGCCAAGAAGGAATGGTAAGGGAAAGCCCGTGAAGACTGTGACAGTATGTGGTGTCATGAAAACATAAGGCACAAGGTAAGAAGCAACAGGAAGTAATGTTTCAAGGACCAGCTTCTTGAAACTGGTCAGCTCATCAATGATCTTGAAATCCATGCTGGAGAGCTTCAGCTTTATCCTGAAACGGGAACCGCATTTTAAGAGTAGGACTGGCAGGGGTGAGTTCTATGGCGAGTGGAATCGGAAGCCCTACAGGCAGAAAGAGCAGTTGCTGTCATTTCTCAGAAATGGGAAGTTAGGAACTTGGGTGTGAGGAAGACAGGGCAAGATTGTTAGGAGGAATATTTAGCATTTGGTGACTGACTGGAAACGGAGTAGGGACCGTAAATAAGAACCTTAATCGGATTTCTCAATTCGTTGACTGGGCGTATGGTAGTGTTATTAAAAGGTCTATCGAGCATTCACTGGGAGCCCTGTTCTATCACAAACACTGAAATGGCAGCACGCCTATTTAATTCGGTTTGTTCACACTGCAGTGTGTAAGCAGAGAAAGCTAAGGGCATGTATTTTTCCTGACACACACCCACGGCTGCACATGTAAGTTGTCAACAATTGCAAGATGTTTTCCTCAGGAAATTGTTATTAATGATAGATGATAAACTCTAAATTTATGAGACCTATTTTCCAAATATTTCTCAGAGAAAAGCTAAACCAAAATGCAGAATATATACACAATATATACAATATATATATACATGTATACATAATATATATAAAATACATATTTCATTAATAAGAACAAATACTCACATGTTTTTCTGCTTACTCCAGTAATTTTGGACAAGTTCATTTGTAAAGCCTGCATCCAGCAAGACTCTATTAATCAAATCTGTGTTACCTAACACAGAAAAAGGATAGCCTCAATTACACCCGCATAGTTTCTTCATTAGGATACAAATGAAACAAATACATTCTCTATTTGTAAAAGCAACTTAAGAGTGGATAATATTTCCGTGAATTACAAAATATATCCAATATTAATTTTCTGCATTTTTAAAAATACTGTTCATCTTACCTCCTATTGTTCAGGCTATGGCCAGAATTATTAGAAAAGCCAGTTCTAAATGAAAATTATTTTGTAGACTTAAAGAAACATTGAGGAAATAGCCTTTCTCTCCCCCTTTTTTAAAAATAAGTTAGTATGGTGATTCCAAACTATCATAATTTAATGGCCAATTTTATATATAAATATAAAGCTACATAATATGTATAGTTTTCTATTGGTATGTTTTGGCCAAGGAACTGAATAACTTAACACAGACCAGCACTATTCCAAGACCGGCTTTTGGAATCTGCTGGTAATGGTCAAAGACCATAGGCTTCAGGTTGTCATTTCTGGAATAACCAAAGGACATCTTAGCCCAAGTTCATAGGTAATGGAGGGACAGATGGCCATGACCAAGGGTCAATTAATAAACATTCTTGAACAAAAACGTGAATTCACCTTCTCATTTCTCTGGGCTCCTCTGTTTTAAGCCCATGAAACTCTGAATACCTCCAAGTATACTCTGAAACGTCACATTTTTCTGATACAATTTCATTTTATTCAGGTAAGGAACATGAGGTCTTAAGATACTATTACTAAAAGAGGTGGGGAGTAGACTAGAAAACATTTTAGTTGATATTTCTCAATTTAATATATCTTTCACCCAATTTTAAAGGATCAGCTTAATCCATATTTTAGACCTCATTTTAGGAACTACTTTTATCATAGCAGAAAATGAATCACTTTGAAAAACAGTCCATGTGAAAAGTCAAAGATATAATTTACTTGCCGCAAATCCTTTTAGGTCAAAGAAATGAGACCATTATTCTAATTTGTAATATAAATCAGTGTTGCAAGTAATTTCATAATTGCATTCATATTTTAATTATACTGTAATTTTAAAATATGTCTTGAAATATGTCCCCTGCTGCATACATCAACAGATTATCAGTATTGAGCTCTACTGTCTTACACACATATAATCTCGTTTTTAGATTCCAAACTAATGGGGGATATAAAGAAGACAACACCTTTATAGCAGAAACATTTAGGTAGGCTAATAAATTAACTTAAACAGTGAGAATTGTAATTTTTCTGATGGATTAAGTACTTCGATAAAAGCAAAATTAAAATAGCTTGAATCCCTTGAAAGGAAACTATTTAGATTTCAATCACTGATACTTTTAGTTTTATACGTTATTTGGTAACTTAAGCTGAAGCATGATTGAGTAAACTACAATATATAACACTGCTAGAGGAAAATATAAGTTTTACAACTATGTTTTTAAAGATTTTATTATTAGAGCATGCACAAGCTGGGGGGAGGGGCAGAGGGAGAGGGGATGCCAATCACTACTCTCTACTCAGGGCTCTGGGGTTTGATCTACCCATGACCAATTTTCAGAGTAGCTAATTCTAATTCTGGTAGCTAATGTGAGCGGTGCTAGGAATTTCCTTCTTTTTATGAGAGAGATGGCTTCAATTCACTTTTTATAACTGAGGATGTGCTTATGTGCTTTCTTTAACTCTTCCTGAGGGAAAGGAAAATGATTTAAAAAAAGAACACAGGGGCACTTGGGTGGCTCAGGAGGTTAAGCCTCTGACTTTGATTCAGGTCATGATTCCAGGGTCCTGGGGCGGAGCCCCATCTGAAGCATGAGCTGAGAGCCTGCTTCTGCCTCTACTTCTGCCTCTCCCCCCTGCTCGTGTTCTCTCTCAAATAAATAAATAAAAGCGCAGGAGGAGAACGAGGGACGATGCAGGGAGGAGGAGGAAAGGACATAAAAGTCGGTTACTGTTATTTATTTTTTTTCCAAGTTATATTTACTAAGGAACTTTTTGCCATGCAGTTGGTTTTCCTCTCATTTACCTATTTCCACTGCATCTTTTCCTGGTAGTATTTTTATAGGATATTTTACGGAAGAAAACAGTTAATATTTTAAATGTTTTAAAAGCCAAGAATCCATTAATTTCTATTAAGTGTTATAGTATGAATGATGTAACTTTCTCTGAAAGACAAACGTACTGGTTAAAGAATAATTATTAAAATTCCTATTTACTCCAACTTGTTTTACTTCATAAAATGAAAAATTCTAGTTTAAAAAAAGAAGCATCTGTAAATTGATCAGAAAACAAACTACTAAGTGATATATTGCATTTTATACCTTGTTTTTATTCTCTTTATCTTAAAACTGTTTATATAACTTGGAGGATAGAGATAAATCAATAAAAACATGTTGTAGGTTTTCCTCTATATAGCAAGAACAATGCAATGAAAAGCCTTCAAAATATTGAACACTATGTCTGAAACTAATGATGGTTAATTGAATTTACATTGGCTAATTGAATTTAAAATAAGTAAATGAGAAGAGGCTACAGAGTGTGTGTGTGTATGTATCTATCATCAAAATTAGGTTTCTTAAATTTGAAAGGAGCCAAGGTAAGGATACCCTATTTACATTTAAACATTTGTAGGTATCTATCACTTGGCTTTGAAAATGTGATTTTCCTTCATAATGAAATAAAAATTCTTAAGTATATAAAAAACCTAATTGTTACATTTTACCAGTAAAAATTTACAACCTAATCAAGACGCCAGCATACCAACATACCAATCTGAAGCAAGAGTTGATCACTTTGGATACAGTAATAGTGACACTAAACAATTACTACCAATCGATCTATACTTACAGGATGGGTTGTTTGGAGTTTTTCTATCAATAAACTCATTGAAATTTAAAAGAAATTCAGTGTTGTTATCTGATATTTTAAGGTCATTGCAGTAATCTCTGAAAAAAAATATTTAAGACATTAGCTATGAAAATCACTTTTTTTTTTTTAAAGTACACAGCCACCAGAGGAAGTGAAAACACTTTATTTTACTATCTCTATGCCTTTGCAAGCTGTTTAATTTCTTCTTTCCATTTCCTCCTCTCTATAATGGAACGACACTCGGACAAGAAGAGGTGAGGTAGTGTGGATAATATATATTAAGCACCTGCCCTCTGGCTATAGGTGCTCAATGAATGTTAGCTGTTTAGGTTCTAAATGTTCAATGTATGTTGCATATTTGGAGTTTCCATATAGAAATTAACAGAAAATTGAACACACTAAATATCCAGAATAAACCCATTCTATGTCAATATTTTTATGAGAAATTACTATGTTTTAAAAATAACCTAGTGGGGAAAAAAGTGGCATTGATTTACCTATTTGCAAATCTCTAATTCCCGACTTAACTGAATACAGAGGCATACTTTTCTATCGACTGCAAGATTCTACTTGGGCACATGAAAAAATGTGTTCTCCTAAAGGTATGCAGCTGGAAAAGACAGAATTATTTTATATGCTTCCCAAGTGTTGTAGCTATTCTTTTTTTTAATAACACACCAAAACTTGATTACTAGTAATTTCTTGGTAGTTAGTTAGTTGTAATACGGAATTTGAAACAATGAACTTTTTGTACTGTTACATTAAAATTCAATGCACTATCTTACGCTTTAAATCAATCTGATTTTGTAACATCATGAATTGGTTATTTGGAAAATTTGCAGATCTGCCAAATGACGACACATTTCACTATAAAAGTGAAAAATCACATTCATTAATATCATCACTAGTCTTACCAGATAACTACTGGGAAGCAGTAAATACAAATTCCCCCCTAATTCTTATTTCTGTGTGAAAGCACAGATTTTGTCATAAGCAACAAACAAACACTGCTGTTTTCTTCAAAGTAGAAGCCTTACTTGGTTATTGAGAAAATGTTTATCAAATAGCTAAGTCGTTCTGTCAAGTAAAATTCTATTTCCTGAAAAAAGTGCAAGGAGCACCTATTTTAGCTCTCAATTCAATCACCCAAGTGCTTTTCGTTGAGACAGCCAAGTTACTCTGGTATGCAGCAGAACTCCCATTTTCTTCCCACTGAATAGTAAAAGACATGGACTCAAGGTTAAAGCTTCAATAAAACTAATAATTTTTACTGCTTCCATCAAGGCTATTTTACAGTGAGACTGGCTTTTCTCCCAGCAAGGAAGATTACAACAGCTACCAGGAGCCGTTAGTGTCACTGCCTGGATTCCTGCTAAGGTATCAGCTCCTCACAGCCTTTCTCCTGTCCCGTGAATGTCTACATGAAGAAAAGATAAACATGTACCGTTGTTTTAGGACCTGGTCGGTTCTCTGAAAGGACCTCTGGAACCCACAGGGTTTTGAGACCCCTACTTTGAGAACTGCTATGCTAAGTGTTTTGGAAATTGGGAATAAATAGAAAACAACATAAATGTAGGGTTGTCATTATACTAACTAGGTTAATGCAACAGATGGGATAATCAAATATTGAGGACAGAAGTGCAATTGTGGAGTGAACATTTTCAGATGCAAGGCCATCACCTAAATAGAAAGCCTTGGAGAGTAGAGACAAAGAGAATGTCAGAACTTCAAAAACAAAACACAAAAAACAAAAAACCACAAAACTTCTCAGTTCATAGAAAATTTTAGTTTTGAAACAGGGTAGGGAAAGCTTGTATGATTTTTACTCATTCATTATTGACAGAGCTAAAATGGACTTCTTCCCACATTCAGCATTTAATTACAGGCTATCACATACTGTTCCTTTCTCATTCTAACTCATCTTTGAAATGCCTTTTTCATTTCTGAGAAATAGCCAAATTATTCCATTTCTTAGTCATTTAGACCTTTCATCCTTTCGCATACCTTTTAACGGTAAAAACAATGCTCTATGCATTTATAGTTTACTCAGAGGTACTGGATGTTTTTCTGAGATCGATTTATGTTTGATAATCAATATACATACTTAGATCTTGAAATAGCAAGGAAATTTCCTTCTCTGTGAAATGGGATAATACTAATTTATTACAGAATTCTCTTGAGCAGAAAAAATAATCATTCATGTAAAAGGTTTAATGGATGTTGGTTGAGGTGGACATTCATTGGTTTGTCCCACAAGCTGTAACATTTCCTTCTCCAGTATTTACTCCTTTTCTAAACACACAGGTAAATTCCACTTTTCCAGTCAGACCACAGAAATGGTTCATATGTTAATCCTTGCTGAACTCAACCACTGCTTATAAATTGGAAACTGGAATTCAGAGTTACATTTATCCTCCCTGTGAGTACTGGGACTTCTGCCATATTTTCCACACCGTCTAACAGTATAGCTCAGAAAGCCAGTCTGCCTGGTCTGCTATTCAATAACTGGGAGAGATGAGTGAAGAAGTTGCCCAGAGAAAAACACAGATCGGAGATGGAAGGAAATCTTATCAACATATCACATCTAATTTCAATCTCTTCTTCTACTGTTTAATGAATCAACATGTTAATATTCTGTGCGATCTTGTTCTGCCTCTAATATTCTTCCTAGCTAAAACTGGTTTTAGCAGTTTTAAGATCCTCAGATACACTGGAAAAAGTGTTAGGATTGTAGGTATTTTAAAATATTCTTTACATATTCATAGATTCTACAGACACCATATGTATTTAGTCAGCACCTACTATGTGCCAGACAATGAATGGGACGGATGTTGGGTATGGAATGGTGAGTCAAATAGATTGAGTTGTCGCTTTACTGGGGAAAGTAAATGACATAAAATGGACCAGTGCTCTAGGAAGGGAAATACAGTATTCAATGAAGCAGTCAGCAAGGATGTCTAATCCACTGAAAACGGGAAGGGAATTCCTAGATCAAGGAGCTTTGAGGTTGGGGTTTGGGAAGAGGTGGGTGGGCTGTGTCCGAGTGCAGTCCAAAATAGAAGAGAAAATTAGTGGACCCAAAGAGTTAAGAGGGAAAAAAAAAGAAAAAAACACACATAGGAACCAAGAAAAGTTTAATTTGTTTGGAATTTAGAGCAGAGGTTGGCAAACTTTTTGTTCAAGGGCCAGATAATAAACGATTCAGACTCTGTGGGCTCTAAGGTCTATGCCACAACTCATCAACTCTGCCTTTGTAGTGAAAGCAGCCACAGACACTACATCACCAAACGAGTATGGCTGTGTTCTAATAAAACTTTCTATAAAACAGGCAGGCTGCAGGTTATAATTTGCTGGCCCCGGATTTAGAGTGTAAGGACCGCACTGTAAACTGGGACCCAGTAACAGAGCAGCTGAAAGCAATGATATAAGGTACAGAGTGTCACAAGACACTCGAGCTATTGGTTCATATTTAGCAGATGAGAAACATAATTTTATTCACATTCTAGAAACTCTCTCCAGTTACAGAAATGAGACCACACTGGGAAGTAAAGAGGGCTTTGGGGACGTAGGCACGTCAAGTAGGAGGCAGCTACAGTAGCTTAGGTCCGAGAAAGCACTGACCTGGATGAGAAGAAAGGCAGCAGAGTTTGGCAGATACACTTGATACTCGTACAATAAATTCTGTTTGGCAAGACTTGGTGATGGAGTAAAAGATATAAAGGAAAGGGAGCAAAGGCAAATGCTTAGGAGACACTGAGCTGAATCACACCGAAGAGATATTCCTGTTAGTTTTCCGTAAACATGAATGTCTCCCACTGAAATATGTACGTAGACCTAAAGTCTGGAAATAGATTGCCTGATCCTATATTGTACTGTAATGTCAATAAATGACATGCCTCCTTTGTCTCTAGAAATTATGGCCATCTTGTGGATTTGGAAGGCATCCCCTCAAACTATCGACATCCAACAGATGGGTGGTGTGTCTGCAGACGCAGAATAATAAGAGGCCCTAAACTAGCACCCTCATGAAAGCGATAGACTATGCAGCCCAGGGAGGGAGGAAGAACACCCAGATAGTGTGTCACAAGCAACAGGAGGCAAAGAATACCCCAGGAGGGGGAGAATCAGCAGTATCAAACAATGAAGGAAATCCAAGCAGGAGAAGCTGCTGAAGGGCAAAGTCACTCATGAAGCCAAGAATATGCTTTGTTAGCAGAGTTTTGTCAAAAAGTATTCTCCCCCAAAATTGGTCTGAGTTACTCTTTCATTTTGTGAGCTGTCTTTGAGTTCTTACAGTAATTTCTTGAAGAAGTATAAAATGTGAGAAGCTAATACACTATTCTGAATCTTTGCAATAGTTTAGCCTAGATTTATATTACTTTGGTATTATTATATGTGTCTGCTACAGAGTGCAAGTTAAGAACCAAGGAACACAGAAAAACAAAGCTGGAGGCATAATTCTGAACTCCAAGTTACATTACAAAGCTGTAGTAATCAAAACAGTCTGGTTTTGGCACAAAAATAGACACATAGATCGACGGAACAGAACAGAAAACCCAGAAATGAACCCATGACTATATAGTCCGTTAATCTCTGACAGAGCAGGAAATAATATCCAATGGGAAAAAGTCTCTTCAACAAATGGTGCTGGGAAAACTGTACAGCAACGTGCAAAAGAATGAAACTGGACCACTTTCTTACACTAGACCCAACAATAAATTCAAAATGGATGAAAGAGCTAAATGTGAGACTTGAAACCACATCTCCTGAGGCAAGGGAAACAAAGCCAAAAATAAACTATCGGGACTTCATCAACATAAAAAGCTTAGTGTTTTATTTAAGGACAGAAGCACTCACCAAAACTAATAGGCGACCTATGGAATGGGAGAAGGTATTTGCAAATGACCTATCTGATAAAGGGATAGGATCCAAAATAGATAAAGAATTGATAAAACGCAATACCCCAAAGCAAATAATCCAATTAAAAATGGGCAGAAGACATGGGTGACATTTTTCCAAAGACGACATACAGATGGCCAACGGACACACGGAAAGATGCTCAAAATCACTTATCAGAGAGAAACGCAAATCAAAACTACAATGATATATCACCTCACACCAGTGTGAATGCTACAATCGACAACACAAATAACAGGTGTTGGCAAGGATGTGGAGAGAGGGGAACCCTCTTGCACTGTTGGTGGGAATACAAACTGGTGCAGCCACTCTGGAAACAGCATGAGGGGTTCCCAAAATACTTACAAATAGAGCTACCTTACAGAATACCTCACTACTAGGTATTTACCCAAAGGATACAAAAATACTAATTCAAAGAGATACATGCACCCTGATTTTACACAGCATTATCCACAATAGCCAAATTAGGAAAACAGTACAGGCATCCACTGACTGATGAATAGATAAAGAAGCTGTGGTATATACACACAATAGAATATTACTCAGCCATAAAGAATGAGATTTCGCCATTTGCAACAACATGGATGGAGCTAGAGAGTAGCATTATGCTAAGCAAAATAAGTCTAATACTGTATAATTTCACTCAGATGTGGAATTTAAGAAACAAAGGGGAAAGAAAAGAATGAGAGAGGCAAACCAAGAAAAAGAGTCTAACTATAGAGAACAAAATGATGGTTACCAGGGGGAAGGTGGATGCGGGTATGGGTGAGATAGGTGATGGCAATTAAGGAGGGCACTTGTGATGAGGACTGGGTGTTATATGAAAATGGTGAATGACTATATTGTACACCTGAACCTAATATTACACGGTATGTTAACTAACTGGAATTTAAATAAAAACGTATAAAAAAAAAGAACTAAGAAAAAAATAAAAGAACACTTGAATTATTGTGTATCAAATAATTACACGAAAATAGAGGTAGGGAGAAGGGTGTATATTAGGGCTAGAGAAGGGGGATTATATGAAAAATAAAGTTAGGGAAGAGAACAAAGAATATTAATCTTAAAAATTATGTGAGAAAATGTCACTATATTAAAATGCTTTCCCAGAATGTTATTAGAACGCTTAAAATAAATAAAGCAATTATGATTCTAGCCTTATATCTATACACACATATATAACTGTAGATATCTCAGTATATCCCCCCGTGTGTACGTGTATATATACGCACATATATAAAGTATGTTTGTGCCTATGTACTCACAAATGCACATACCCAATTCTTCACTATTAATGGATACCACTGTTGTTTCCAATCAGAGCAAAGTCTACCTCTGTCTTATTCGCTGTTATATCCCTGGAGTTGGAACATTGCTTAGCCTAGGGTAGTTGCTTACTGAGTGAATGAACGAATAGAATATGGTTTCAGTTTTAAAGTTACTGCTCCCTTTGGTTCAATAATTTGGCATGGGATTAACTCAGAACTGTGACTGAAGGCTTACTTATCCATACAAGTTATAAAAAAAATAAAACAAAACAAAACCAACCTTGGTGCTATGAATGTGTAGCCAGATTCTTCAAAATTATCCGGCTTCAGTGTTTCAGAATCTGCAAAGATAATGTTACAGGATTAGATAAGCCATCCAGAAGACACATCATGGGTTTCTATGACGATATGAAGGTATTAGAATGATAACCTAGTAAGAGAAAACTAAAAAGAGTACTTTATCCTAAAAGGTCCTTAATACTGCATAATCTAAGTATAAAATCCATGTTAATTTCATAACAAAAATTAGACCAGTTATATCAGAATAATGCTCTCTTAGAAGTTTCCAATTTACTAACCGTACCATAACCACGGTATCTTTTATATCAATGTTACATCAGAGTTATTTCATTTAAAACCTCAACATAAAATTTTTATCAATATTATGGAAAGGAAAATTATTTCAATAAACTCATCAATGCCTTTAGTTAATTAGTAACATTCTTCGTATTAGGTGTGAATTAGTAGGTGGAAGGATAAAAACACACAAGTATTTAAGCCTCAGGAAAAACCTAAATGTGAAAACACAAGCATATTCTTTCCACCATTTCTGCTGCTAAGGTTTGAGTGATCATGGAGGAAAATCTAGCAGATGAGAAGCACAGAGGATAATATCCAATAGGAATGGAAATATCAGTGGAAATGTCAAGTGTAGTAAACAGAAAGAAATTGAGCAACAAGAAAATACTTGCCCTTCATTTTGCCCTTTTTGGCTGTGAAAATCCATCAGAAAGAGAAAGCAGGGAAACAAAAAAAAAGAGGGTAAAGCAAAGGGGGTCACAAACAATATTTTATTCAATGACTTTCTTGAATAAAAATATTGTGCATAGATCAAAGGTATCTTTATGTACAGCTGTAGTCTGGAAAAAAAAGACATCTCTTTGAAGACTGGAAGGTATGTCCTGTCAGTTACTACTCGAGCACCCTCTCTGTACTGTGGCGATTTCAAGGGTCTATTTTGCAAAGTGTTTAATGCAGGTGCAATGGCGACGATGTTAGCCTATATTCAGAAGCATTAACCAGCCCCCAAAGACCAACTAGCCATCCCCTCATTTATCAAGTGAAGAACTAGCCATGCAAAGTTGCTGATTGTTAAAAAGACCATCATATCTATCAAGTCAAAGTGTAAATATAAAAGCTCAAATTTAGCACAACATGAATGAGGATTGTAGAGAGAAAAAAGAACCGACAGGGGAATGAAAGAATTTACAGTTTACTTAAAGTCAGATGTAAAAGGTATACACATGTGTTGGGTTTTCTTTTTTTTTTTTTACTTTATCATAACAAAAAATTGAGGTTGTTAGTAATGACTGATGTACAAAGGATATGATGGTCATTTTACTTTAGTAAGTCTAGTCACTGAAAACAAAGATTACTAATGACTTAAAATATGCACTAATGTTAGTAATTACTCCACATTCCAAATGATGCTTTAAGAAAAATAACCCATTTGAGTTACTGAAGACATTATTCATTTGGATTATGAGAAGGAAGTTAATTGCCAAACCAAAGCCAAAGACCAATTCAATTTAACTTATTCGAACAAAATAGAAGATGTGGAGCACAATATTATTCTTGCCAAATGCAAAGAAAAAAAAAAGAAAAAAGAAAAAAATAGAAAAAGAAAAGTTAAAGCCTTATTAGCACAGCGCCATGAGTAGAGACTATGTGAAACATTTTGCACCAGCTAGCAGACCCTTCAAATGACAGCAACAGAGAACACAGCACTGCAATGATTCTATGAGCACAAAGCGAGGCAGGGTAGGGTGGTGGGGATGCCAGTGAGACCGGGTACCTGCTCATATTCTATCCACGTAGAATATTTCTTGTTCCTTGCATGTTTGGAATGGGTTAGAATCATTGCTGTAGATTTGGTAGTAACACCTACTAAAATGTATAGGCCTTGGGCATTCTAAAATCTAGACAAATTTATACATCTGATACTAAGAGATAAATGGACTCTGGGGTCACTTCCACAGTACTTACATCTGGCCTGAGTTATTGTCTCTTCTATTTTGGCTTTTATATAGTAAAAACTGTAGGTTGGTAATACCAAGGCCAAACTGCAATAGAAACAAGAGAAGCATAAACACAAACAAACAACTTAAAAAAAAAAAAAAAAAAAGACATCCAATTAATGGAAAATCCAAAGATCTTCCTCATGGGAAAGAAGAGACATATTACTATGACAGGAAAATGCATTCAGCAAATAGAGTACTTTATTCAGTCTTGCGATCCAGAGTCCTCCAGTTCTCTACGTTGTAGGGAATCAGAAGAGACACAAGGAAAATAAGCTACTAAACGTGCTCACGAATTAGCTGAGAAAGAAATGTCACGGGTACTGTATTTCCAGGAACGTGTACTGAAACACTTGGAGTGTTGACAACGATGGAGAATATTACGGTTACGCTTAAAGAAAATAAATACTATACTAATTGGATACCCCTCTTTCATGAATTATACACCATGTTCAAGAGCTCTGCAAATGTACACTATTTAAAAATTACAAACGTTAAGTATTATCATTTCTATGACACATACAAAAACATCTGAAAAATACCCCTTTGAGGGATTAAATACCTCCTACTTTAAGACCATAGTCTGGAGGCAAATTCCCTAGTGTCAGCTGGTAAGAAAATTCAGATGCCCTCACAGCACTAAGAAAGACTGCCTGCTCATCCTATTGGTTCTTATAGCATAAAAGAGTTCGAAATATTTGAATATTACGCAGTTTGAAATAACACAACTGCTTGTGTGTAATTCTTCTACCCTTGAGATGGCTAATATATTTGTGTAGGACATAACTATTCCATATCCCCATTTACACTTGCAAACAACCTTCGTTATGCTTTTATACCGAAGAAGATTTACAAACTAATGGTACAAAAAATGAGGGTAGAAGAAGATTCCCAGGAAACTAAGTATTTTCAAAAAACAACACTTGATTAATGTGACCAAATGAGTCATTCAGCACTCATTTTTAATATTTAATCTGAATTTTCGCAATGCACAAGCAAAGGTGTGCGTTTCTAGGCTTCTGAGTATTTCTGCCTATTTGCAGATCTTCTTTTAAATCACTCAAGTTTCACATTTCCCAGGCTTTTGAGAATGCCCAAACTATAATCTACTTTTTTTTTTAATTGGAAAATACAGAACAGGGAAAAAAATAAAATTTCAGGCTTTCCTTCTTACAACTATGTATGATAGAAATTCACTCTCCAAAGAGGAAAAAAACCAAGAGTTTATTTCCTACAATTTAATTATGCAGTCGAGATAGCAAAATGAGTGGATGCTTGTTACCTCCAATTCCCACATCTTTCTCCTTCATTAAGTAATTCATAGACTGTCCTTATGGGAAAAGGTCAGAGAAATAAAATGTTATGTAGATTTAATGAAAATCTCTCCGTTCATTTTATAGGTAACTTCCTTTAAGTGGAGGCAGAGATTAAAATTAAAATAAGCAGTGCAATTAGTCTGAAAGCAAGATGACCTTTCATGATTCACTTGCCATTTATAAAATGTAGACTAGAATTACTGAGCATTTGAAGATTGTCTCCCACAAATTCCTCTCAAGGGAAATTAGGACATTTTTATTGCTCCATCAGCATTTATCGCTAAGAGAAACTTCTACTTAAAACCGATAACGTTATATCATGTGGCTGCTACAGTCATTCTCTAAGCTTGGGTTACATCTCACGTACCATAAAAATAGTGTTGGAACTCATGAGGAACACAACACAAGTTTTAAAATTGACATATCAAATATATATTTTATTGGCCTACACGTCTCAGGCTGTTATTAAGAGCTACACTTCATTTTATAGAAAACTACAGTCACACTTAATTTACTTGCATCTCAAGGCATGGTTCTTTCTTCAACTTCTAGCAGATAAGATCTTTACCAACATTCTGAGTCAATGATGTTGTCAGAGGGCAGTATTTGCTGTCTCTGCCCATATAAAACCAACGGACCAAGGCTGCTTTATTTTCTCCTAAGGACTAAAGCCTAATAAAGCCAGCGGCCACCAGGTGAATGGTAGAGCCCATGTAATGATTTCGTGAGTCACATACACATGGTTACCTTAGTTAAATGGAATATAACATCCTATTCAACTCGATCATGTTTCTATAAAACCAAATTCTCCATGAAAAAAAAGCAGTCTATAAAAATAATTAATTACTATAATTCAGCTGTGATAACTGAATTACATCAAGGCTTATAAAGACAGAAATCACTAAATGAAATTTGGAACTTCATTCGTGAAGTCGAAACACGCCATTTCTTCTTCAACAGAGATGCACTATTTTGCTCTACACTGTTATTTGTGAATTTATTTATACACCGATTCAGGGAAGTACTTATAATGAAAACAGACCAAATCTGGCCCTAAGTGGTACATCTGGGTAGGGAATGTGTGAAGAAAACGCCAAAGTAGCGAAGTTGGGGCTGTTCAGAGAGCAGTGACTGTGTGGGGAGGGCGGGGAGAGACACAACAGGCACACCGGCTGGGAGAGAAATGTGAGATGAGAATATCAGACTTGGAAGTCCCAACTTAACCCGGAGGAAAATGGGAACAGAATGAAGGTTTATGAACAAGGAGTGACATACTCAGAATTGGGGTATTAATCTGGCCACAATTGGTCCCATCACTGTGTGTGTGAGGGAAAGGGGTCGAATGTAGGGGACATTTGTAAAACTTTTACAAAGACATTTAAAAGCAAGGTATAATGACAATTTTTAAAAATGATGACTGCCGTTATTGTTGACTCATTGTCAAGGTTAAAGGGATCCAGTTTTTTCTACTTTAGAATTTGTTCATCTAAGGAAAAAGGCAGGAAACACTTTCCCATTCAGTGAAGAGGAGATAAACTAAGAGTCCAAGTACTAAAAAACCCATCTATGTCCATGCCGTTTCAGTGTGGGCCACAGACCTGGCTCTGCAAACTCTCTATTACCAGCTCAGGACCAGTTAAATAGAGCAATTTGAGACTAAGCATTTAGAAAAATTTTCAGCAATTTGGCAGACTAATTCTAGATCTATGAAATCTAATAATAAAAATTTTAAGCTTGCATTTTAAAACCTTTTTTAAAAGTGATTTAGGAAGTAATTTTTGCTTTGTTTTATGTAAGTGTAGATATGTCAAAAATAGTATGAGAAATAGTGATCTACGGGAATGTGCGAGTGATTAACAGTGAGCCAGAAACTGAAATCCTATAGGAATGAGAAGAAGATGACATAGATTTAGAGATGGGGATTTTAGAGAAGAGGAAGAGAGAATGAGTAACAAGGAAATATTCCCATCAACCTCAGTATTATGAGTATGGGGGAAGTAGGACCACAGGGAAAGCTACGACCTCAGAGAAGAGTTAGACCAAGAAAGCAAAGGAAATGCTCAGCGCGTGAAGAATGGAGAAATCTCAAGGCATTATAGGACATTAGTCCATCCAGCTTTCCAAGGCCCTGTCCACTGGAGTGCTCAGGATATCACAGACTTGCCTCTCGTGGGGGAAAACTGTGTCAAACGAGCATTTTATATCAGATCATATTATGATGTGACAAGTTTTCAGTTAATTTGCTACCTAAATGTAAGTAATGCAAACTAACTGACATTTTAAATGAGGAAATCAGTGGAAGGGATAACTACAAACTATTAGGGGCTTTTGCCAACATTTATTATTGCTAACATAAATATGCAAAATTATCAAATGGATTTATATCACACAGGTTTTCATTTCTAAATTTCATATTCCCAGCTTTTTTCCATCTTTTCCATTTTGAAAATCAGAGCTATAATTTTAATACCTTTTTACACTGGAAAGAGTAACTTTTCTGTTTTAGTTATAATGAAAATAGTTTCTGAAAATGCAAGGACTTAATATTTATCTACTGCAAAAACTGCTACTAGAAATAGGTGAAAGACACTCAACAGGATATTCTCATATGCAATACACACATAAGTCTGATTAGTTACCTGTAATCTGTGCCATTCACAGGAGTCCATGTGTATGTCCTGTTCCCTTTGTCAATGTACCTCTAACAAAGAAAGTTTGATACGGTTATTACTACGTTATAAAACTTATGTGAATTTATATGAAAAGCACAACACTAACATTTATAAATTCTGTGGTCATTCAATACCCTCCCTCACAAAGTATCTATTCTACATTTATTAATTCTGTTATGGGGGGGCATGTGTGTGTGTGCATATGCGTACACGTGAGTAAAGCAAAATTTTAGGACAAAAATAAATGCCTGCATCATGACTTTTAAAGACTTTCTATTGCAAAATCTTAGTAAGTCATGCTGAATTATTAACCTCAAAACTTTGAAAACATTTTCTAAAAAATAAATTTTAATAATAAAATAGGACCCGGATATATTAGATAAACCTCAGATATTTTCTTACTAGAGTATATTTATGAGAAATTGGTAATATCAGGAAGTTAATACACTATTTCTAGATCCAAATGTATGGTTAGTGTATTACTGTTCTTATTAAGCCATTGTTATAGCATTTATCATAAGAGACTAATTACTTTGTACCAGCGAGAGTCAGAAAACCAACTAAATCCACTAGGGAAAGGACGCACAGAGCTTAATGGCTTGATGGATACGGAATTCTTCACATACGCTACTGAATACCAGTAAAGAAATTAGCGTTCTTTCTTCCATTAGGTATAGTGATGGCATATATGCATTTTCACTTTTTTTTTTTTAGTTCTCTCCAGCTTTATCATCCTCATAGAACAATAATCTTCACTGAAATGTTACTTGGTTTTAGGCAATACACTAATCACTTTATAATCATTGTCTAATTTAATCAACCACTGCACAAAATACTGTTCTGTTCTACAATTAACTGATGAAATAAAAATACATAAATCTTCTAAAAATTTAAATTAGCAGGCTGAAAGAAAATGTATGATGCCAAATTCATTTCATAGCAATCATACATGTTGCTTTATACATCGAATATTCCTCTGCTTTACTCAGCGTGTGTGGAGGATGGAGGGAGGGAGAACAGGAATTGGTGAGGAGGTTTTTGGACTAGTAAAATTCTTAAAAAAGAAAGGAAATAATGTTCATGTATTTCATACCATTCATAAAAAAATGTCAAACTAGTGATGTTCAGCAAGTTAAAAAATAGTACATCAGATTAAAAAAATAAACATACAAGATAATATTTTCCTTCAATATTATTAATGAGAAAAGTCTACAGGTGGTTAGATTGTTAATAAGAAAAGTCTACGTATTGGTTAGAGGAACTTATGGTAAACTGAAGGAGGAAAACATCAATGTGACAATACAAACAAAATTATAAGTTGAGGAAAGAATGTGCAGGTCAAAGAGTTCTTGGCAGAACAACATTGAAAAGCTGGCAGAACTGCTGAATGGTTTACATCTCTCCTCAAAGAGCGAGTGGGTAAAGAGCACGGCTGCAGTCTAAGTAAAGAGAATTGAAGTTTCAACAATGACTGAAATTGCTATATACCTCCTCCTGTCTTCTGGTAATGGGGACTCCTAATGATATTAAGTGAGAAAAGCCAAGTGCTAATGGAGGATCCTATTTGGATCCTAGCTCCATCTTAGAGAAAGATCTGCTGAGGAATTCAAAAGAAATGTTTACATTTAAAATGATGGCACTGTGAGAGACAGGATAGAAGTTATATAAAAACGCTTAAATTTCTGGGCTCCAAAGCCTTTGGAGTCTGTGTATTTTTCAAATACTCAAATTTATGAATGTGTATTTACTCCACATACGACTGATAATGGATAGACACACTGCTCGTGTACAGAGTTCTTCTACAACAATATAAAACAAATAGGTTTATTACATATTTGTACCAGTGATTTATGGGTATAGTTGTGTTACCCCTTGATTTAATTTCAGATTTAAATGCAAGGAATTATAAAGTGCATAAATAGTGAAGGAAGATAAGCCAAACAAAAGTAGACAAATAACCAAAAAAAACCCAAACCAAAATAATATATGAATCTCAACAATTAGAACATGTGCATGCACAAATCATTTAACACATACAGCTATTAAATATTAACTTGAATTTTGCATGACTGAAATGGCACAACATTTAATTGGGTGCTCTATTTTCTATGATGATAAAAATGGAGAGCTAAAATATAATTTTCAAGAACATAGTGTTAATAATGTAAAACAACATCAAGAAACCTAAAGCAAATGTTTTACAAAAATTAAAAAGAGTTAAAAATATATTTAAAATATCCTTCAGCTTTTAATAAAAGTATTTGGGGAAAAATAAAATAAAATAAATAAAATAAAAATGAAAAGGTAAAAAAAAAAATATCCTTCAGCAAAGAAGGCCTTAAAAACATGTATTTACTTGAGACCTCTGTTTTATAAATACTGCTTTAACAGGAAAGACAAACTACCAATATCATTATTGACCTATACATTTTACTTAAGAGTAAACCTCACTTAATTCTTACCTCATCTTGAGATTTAACCAGAGTTCTAAATGTTTTTTCTCCACTCTCTCCATCGATCATTTTATTTCGAATCTACAGGAAGAGGAAAGAATCGCTTTAACGCAAGTACTCAACTGACTACCAAGGTATGATTATTAAAGTACTGGTTTCTCAAGGTTTACACCTTGTTTTAGAACAGACTGAATAAAAATAGTAGGGTGGTTGTACTAGTAGTTGTAGTTGTTCTTTGGGAATATTCAGTGTAAAAGTTACCCCGTTATAGTCATAATAATAAAGGCATCCTTAATTAAGTATCTTCACCTCGTCATTAAATTTATAAATATTAATGAAAGAACGGTCAATTACTTTATGGGACTGATTGAGGGGACACTGAGCTGTAATAGGTTAGATAATATTATTACAGTCACGCAGCAGTGTGACAGTCCAAAGACCATGCTCTGCAATGTTATATGATCCTGCTTTCTCATTTCGAAACAATTTATAACAAACATTCATTAAACACCTAAGACATCCCAGCACTATGCCTTAGCCTTGGGTAATAATAATAATTAAATTCTGTTGTTCTACAATGAGGGAGTCAATATGTAAAAATGTTGTAAAGCGAGTGCATATTAAAACACTCTGACAAATTCTAAAAGAAATATGGTGGCCTTCGCATAGATGAGAAAAGTTAATCCGTTTACAAGAATCTTAAAACTCTTTGCTCTGAAATGCAAGAGCCTGGTTCAAATGCTAGTCCCGCTAAATGGCTGAGTAACTGGACACAAGCTTATTAACCCTCTGGACCTAAAACATACCATCAGTAAGACAAATAATGATCATATAATGACAGTATCTATTTCAAAGGCTCTTGAGAATCCATGACTGACACATATTATGTACTTAATAAATGTTGTTATTTTTAATTATTATCCTCATTATTATGGAAGATCCTCTCAAAGGAAGTGACATGCAATTTTGGTTTTGAAATAGAAATTTTCTGGGTCAAGGGTATTAAGACAAACATGGCAGCTTTTCTCCTCAGGTTGCTTACTGGGCGGTTAGATGGTTAGAATCCCTCAACTTTTCTTTCAGCTCTACAGCAATGTCCTCAATCTCTGTGCTGTGTACTGAAATTTACAAGTTACATTTGTACTGAAATACGAAAACATCTCTACCTATGGAATGAGAAAGAAACAAACTAATGTCACACCCAAATTAAAATACTGATTCCTTTCCATATGACCGTTTGGATGAGAGAGCCCAGGATCTAGAAATTTTAAAGACAAAGACCATTCATCACTGTGTACATGGTACCTAGGAGAGAAGCTAACACAGTGAATCTGCTCAACAGGTACTGTGGGACGGGTGTGCCTCGGCATCGGACCCAAGAGTTCTGTTCAGGCGTTCACTCACCTCCACCTTAATGTCATTCTCTAATTCTGCATCAAGGAAATCCAAAGTTACTGGCTCCTGAGATTTGGGGTTCTACACAGAAAATAATAATAATTAAGCATGACATCGTAAAAGGATGCTATATATAAATAATTTAATGTATATTCAAATATTAAAATAATACCATAGATGTTACTTACCTAAGGTATATTAAATAGCTACATAAACATATACGGTTTCCTATACATATATTTTTAAATAACAATAAATAGGCTAGGGATTTGAGCTTTAGGTGTAGCGGGAAAATGTTAATTTACCACCAACTGAAGACAGTTTCATTTTGAGTGCTATGTTAGATACTACATTTATAACTACAAGTTCTGTGGGAACAGGACAACTGAAGGTCTACTCACAACTTTCTTTCCTTTAATTAGGATGGGAAAGGAGCAAAATAAAGCCATGTGGATAACATATTTGCAATTAGACCGAAGCAACATAAAAGTAATTCACATTCTTTATTTATAGTCTATAAAAAGAAAAAATATGAGGGAAAATCTTTTAAAAACTATGTTTGAATTTGCTATGTAAAACTAATTCTTCTAAGCATATTCTTAAGAAGCATAAAAAAATCCAAGTTCGCTTCATATATTGGAATCTCAGAAATGTGGCATTATATTTTAGTAAGTTAAATTAAGTAAATCTTATAAGATAAAATTTGTGGTCAAGTCACAAGCACTTGCACAAAGACAAGCTATTGTAATTAAAATCTAACTAAAATAATAACCCTTAGGTTCTAAATACGGTCTCCTGCTTTAACATCTACTGCTGCTTCTTGCTGGTGTGCAAAAATAAGGACAATTAACTGGGGAATAAGGCAGATTCTTTCTTTACATAAATATATCAAATAAAACTGTTAGCCTGGCAAATTCACCTCAGATGACATTCAGAAAACTTTCTCAATCATAAAATGAACTTATTCAATTATTTGATAAACAAAACCACACTAAGGCTCTTATAACACTGCTAAGTAATAGAACATGCCATAATAGAATCTCAGAATTTACTGCAATAACACAATCCTAGTAGGCGTTTATGGTTTTACAACTAGTTACTTTTAGAAACTGGATTTTAACGTTGACTAAAATAAATACCACCAAAATGTGGTATTTAATGAAACAGAAGTAAAAAAATACAAAATTATGCTATATAAGCACAAGGTCACTGGAATTTTAATGATTTTCGCATCATGGGCTCTTCCAAAACATATTCCGATTATCACTATTTTTTTTAATTTTTAATTTTTTTAAACCACCAAATGAACCAGATTATCACTATTTTAAACACTGTTTTAGGAGGACTGACTACCCAATAATAGTAATTAAAAATGTGTTAAAACTAAACACTTATTTCAAACGCTAAATGACATTAAACATGGCATGTGTTTATTTTATAATTAAGAAAAAAATGCCTTCCTTCAAGGAATAACTCTATTTAAATAATGACAGTTTATGATTCCCATGTTTTGATGAATGGGTATTCTTAAAGGCAAATGAAAAAACAATCTCAACTGTGTCTGGCACTTTTATCAACAAAATAGTCACTGCTCATGAGCTTGGTATCTGGAGTCAGAAGGTTCTAGAATACTGAAAATGAGTATTAGACTGTTTAATAGGTGATAATACTGACCACTGTTTGGACAGCACATATTGCCTCAGAAGCAAATATTCATTGGAAATGTAGCATATTTCATAAGGAGAAAATAAAAATCAATACTGAAAATAATTATAATTCTTTACTTAAAATACCAAACCAAGGAAGTCGCTAACAAAAGGATACTCTAAAGTGGACAATATTATTCAGAATTGCTTCTTTCAAGTTCCCTGAAATAAACCATCTTCACACAAACACCATAACAGCATTATTAACACACTCACTGCAAAACAAAGTCAAGATAATCAAAATGATAAAATATAAACATTAAGAAGAATATTATCTTACATGCAATGGATAATGCATAGCATGACCAGACCCAAACCGCATGCATGGAGGAGGCATTATCAGGAAGAATTGGCAATATGAAGATCATGTCCCAATCCAACATAGAAAGACACAGAGAAGAAAATGAAATCATAAAAGCAAAATATCAATGCATAACTTGTACTTTTTAAATGGCAATCTGGCTGACCATTTTTTAGAAGATCAATCATAGGCACAGTGATTGAAAAATCCAAAAGCAGAATCTTCTAATAAAAAAAAGTACCAAGCAAGTCTTGAGAACTGGAATCAAGTCCCTTCTGTCCCAATGCTTTTGTCGGATATTTTAATATCTAACATTCCTCATGTGCAAAATTTTAATATCAACTGACATAAAAACAACACCATTTTTAGAACTAAAGTAGGCAGAAAGCTTTTACACAAATTTTAAATGGAAATACTTAGTATTATGAAAATTACTACCTATTTCAAAAAATATTCCCCAAAATTCAAAAATCTTGTGTGGTCACCAGTTTGCCATTTGAGCTTTCCTTAGAAAGAAAAGGAAAATAAAACAAACCATTTTTCAGGTTGTTTATTTTCAAATTATATCTTAATATTTACATGCAATATTTGAAAGTACAATAAAAATGAAAATTCACTAACATGTACATGAATGCAAAAAGTATCACTGAAGATAATACACAAAAAGAAGCATGCAAGGAGAGTAATATAAAACAATTTAATAAATCAAGATAAGACATAAATAGAATTTGAACCTCTACAGTTATCATAAAAGATATGAAGACTGATACAATAACATGGAGATTAGAATGCACAGAATTCTAGAGCTACAAGAAAACTGAAGTGTTTCTGCACTTGAGAACAACCTGGAAAACTTGAAACACTATTCATTAACCTGGGTCCCATCCCTGGTCATATTAAATCAGAATTTTCAGAAGAGGGAGCTGGAGATCAACATGTATATTTAATTTCCTAGGGGAACATACAATGTAGGGTAAAAAGAAACAATATTCTTAGTTCAATCCTCCTGCTTTTCAGGTTAAGAAATTAAAGTAAGATGGGGTTTAATGAACTACTCAAAGATACAGTATTAGCTTAAATGCAACTAACTTAAAATTCCGTTTTTTACCAATTCGCAGTTTAATAATCTCTTCTTACTATCCTACTACATCTCCATTATCTCACTAACTTTACTTTAAAGCAATGACAGACTTACATGTAAAACATGAAGTCACACTGAACCTCCTTTGGAATTCTGAAATTGTCTTACTGTGCTAATTCCCTTACTATACTGCACTAAACTGGAGGAAGTATCCTTTCTGATAATTTTTAGCGTAACTATACAAATACGCACACATAAAATAACACTGAAATTTTGCAGACAAAAGAGAAAAGATTTTGCCATGAGCTTGTCAGGCAATAAAAATTCACATTTATTTGCTATTCTGGACATGTTAGTTAGCTTAAGGGAAATTTCTCTAACCTCTAATCCCCAAATACGCTTTAGAAACACAAAGAAATTTTGGCTTCCATTTTATGATTTAAAGAAACTACCCCATCAGAATTGCATTTTTATTTCCACTTAGAAGTTAATTTTACAAGCAATTGTTAGGATTACATGGATTTGACAGTAATATCACAATATTTAATAACAAATTTATTTTTAGAGGCCGTCTCATTATGATTGCTTTGATTAATGACATTACATAATTTGCTAGCAATCTTGAGTTAGCAAGTGCATACCCTCTGCCATCATTAATAACATTTTTGCTCCAGTTTATTGAGAAATGATGCTCATCTACAACTCATGCTCTGGAAGCTTGAGGTCAGGAAAGGCAGCATTAATCATATGCTTTTTAGGAAGAGAAGCTTAATCTTAACTCTGATTTAGCAAATTTGAAGGCACTGCTAACTTCATTCACAGTTACCTGAACATTGGGTCTCCTTTTTCTTAAATTAATTGTTGGTATACCTACGCCAATAGGCTGAAGCAACAGAGAGACGGTAATTCATCGTGCTATATATCAACACAGGTAAGGCTTCTATCCTACAGTCAATTTTATGAGATAATTCCTTGATCAGAAAGAGGTACCACAGAGTCCACGATGAGTCAACAAATAAAATTAAAGTTTAAAAATATTTGTGGTTAGGGGCGCCTGGGTGGCTCAGTCAGTTAAGTGACTGCCTTCGGCTCAGGTGATGATCCCAGGGACCTGGGATTGAGCCCCATGTCAGGCTCTCTGCTCAGCGGGAAGCCTGTTTCTCCCTCTTCCTCTGCCTGCTGTTCTGCTTACTTGTGCGCTCGCTCTCGCTCTCTCTCTCTAGCTCTGTGGCAAATAAATAAATAAAATCATTAAGAAAATTAAAATAAAAGTATTTGTGGTGAATAAAAAAATTTATGCTAGAAAAATACTCAAAAATGTTTAGCAAAAGGACTCCTTATTTTCCTTTTTTTTTTTCTTCAAAGAAATACATATTTGGGAAGTGAGAAAGATAGTTTGCCTCAGACAACTTTTATGCTGATTAAAAAAAAAAAGCAAATTTCAGAATTTACATGATTCAAATGTGTTCAAATATAAATACTACAGGATATTGAAAAGTGTTAATATTAAACCCTTAAAATTTGTGCCTTTGTTTTCTGATGTGTTATCAAATGTTGTATCTGTGGAACTAAAGGAGAATTTAATCCTAACACTTAAATTTATTCAATTTTTTAATAATTTCTGGAGACTAATTTTAAATATTGACTTCTAAAAAAATTGACTTGTAAAATATTGACTTCTAAAAAATAAAAGATTATGCACAATTTCCTGTACAATAAATATTTCTTAAGATTGACTAAAATTAGGTATCTAGTAAGTATACCTGATCTGGTTACTTTTATGAAACAAAATGGAAGAAATTTAAAATGCATTTGGAAACAAAGCAGGATACATAATCCAGTATTTGTCAAAATGTGGTCATGGCAGAAACAGTACGCTTTGAGAAGTAGTGATTCTTTAGAAAATTAGAGAAACAAAAGGTTTATAGCTTCTTTATTTCCTGTTTCCAAGCCTTTTTAAAGGATAGTCATACTGCCTTATACAAACTACAAAATTATACTGAAATAATTTAAGATTATAGTTTCAGGAAGCAAACACAAGGTGTCAGCAAAGAATACTCGTAATAACACTAAACTTTGATCTTGTTAAATAATAAGGGATACTACGGAAACAGAGCATTATCTTCCGTTATTTCTAGGTACATTTCTGATGAATGGATTGAGAATAATTTTGTCAGTATACCAGCTGTTACCATATGGGTCCTTCTTACTTGTCAATTTCTAAAACAACTGTTTTACACTGTATCATCCTTTTATGAGGTTCTTTTATCTACCTATTTGGATGTACCATCACCCACAAAATAGAAATCATCACGTTTAATCTAATGATGAGAATTCACAAGCATATTTAATTCAGAAGCATGAAATTCAGAAAAAATAACACATTGATAGTTCAAACATATTTTAATGGTTCTGTAAAGTAACATTTTCTAAATATCTTTGTTGCATACTTGCTTATTACGATTTCCTATATAAAAATATGAAAAGCTGACATACTCCTGAAGAAAAATCACTTGGGCTATAATAAGGATTTCTAAAGAATTTATATTCTCTTTGTAATTTTATGAGTTTTAGTAAATTATTCCAAATCTGAGCCAAATGTATGTTAACATCAAAGAGTAAAAAAAAAAATTTTCTCCATAAATACTGGTTATTAGAAGAATGTATAAAAGGGGAAAACCTTTTTCAAATTACTGCCTCTAAGTGATAGATTTATATCTATATATCATATGTGTATTATTCTCATTATTCTTTTTTATTTTTTTTTTTGTCTAAATAATAAAGTTCCTTTTGGGGAAGGGGTTAAGACCTACCATTATAAAAATGGGGATCCTTCACACCCTTCAGCACATAATATTGTTACTGCTTTTAAATCACTTCGGTTGTGGAAATATAATTGAAAATACACTGGATATACAAAGACCAAACAAGAATATTGCAAATTTTTAAAAAATCTTAAAAAGATAAAAATTTTCAACTGTGACAAAACCATAGACTGCATAGCTCATCATAAATAACTCTATTAAGAAGAACTTAACACACATGTTTATAAAGAGCTATGATAGACTCATAATAATGGGAAAAATTCCTATACTACATTTAAAATTTAAAAAAGCCACTTGAGAAATAATGCAGAGTAATCAGCAGCTACATTTGATTAGCTAATATTCAGATCACGATGGATTTTATATGGAAGTTCCAAAGTAGAAGAATTAAAATTGACACATTTATTGTAACCACTTAGTATGGTTTTGTATTCAGTATCAATGGTTCTTAATTATCATTGATTGGAATATTTAAATGACTCAACATTAAATGTATGTGTGTGTTTATGCACCTACTTGTGTATGTGCTAAAAGAAAAGAAGGTAGTAAGCCTAAATTCAAATATATTTCCCTCCAGCATGGGCTAAGTGTCTTCAGAATTATCTTCAAAGTTAAACAGTAACTTGAAGATACTTATAAATTACAATTACATAATACACAGAGTGTGCTTTTTGCTTCTAGATGAATATATATTCATCCCACCTGTGAAGCACTAATGGAAAGTGAAATAAGTTGGAGGAGATATGTGGGAAAATATTTTCCATCTTGGCATAAGGATTAGGATAAAATGGTTTATCTATGGAATTTTATCCCTTTCGCACAACTCCCCAATGAATAAACACTTCCCATTTCTGCAGCCCGTTCCATGGAGTTTTACATAACTGATTTTCATTCGTAGTTTTATAAGCCTGTCCAAAAGAAGAAAGAAAAACCCTCTGGGAGAGGAAAGGAGAGATAATTACCAGAAAAAAGGGTGCTGGAACGTGTGACCTGAGCACAGAGGAACATTACTTCTATTTATCAAGTTCACACCCATCTGGGGCAATCTCCCCACTACCTTCCAGCCTTAATCACAATCCCAAGTGGGATGTGTGAACTCAGGCACGGGGCGATAATGGCTGTCTCTGAGGTGTGAATACTGGTTAGTTAAATGTTCAGTAGGAATATGGGATAGCTAAATTGGTAAGAGAAAATGAGAACTGCTATCACACTTTCACATACTAGAAATTGTGGTCTTGTCATCCATTAACATTATAGATAAAACGTTCTTTTATATGTAGTGCTGTGTAGTGAGTTTAAAGATGACAAACCTATTAAGAACATTAACTATTAATTTTACAGAATTGCACAGGTCATTGTAAAAACATTATATACATACCTTTGGCTGAAGATTTGGATGTAATAAAACATAACCATTAGGATCAATCGCAAAATAATAGCCATTGGGGCACAGCTAGGGAAAAAAAAAAAAGAAACAGAAAACTTTCAAGATCTCGGAATCACAATCAGAAATCACATTCTTGAAAAGAAAAAAATTCTTAAATACATTTTAAAGCATGAAGAAAGATAACACGGCATTTTTATATTTTAAGATCCTTTTTAACATTTAGCTCCTTCATGAAGTTAACTGCATGATTTTTGAGAATTACTTAAACGCTTTATAGACAAGCTAAATTAGTACAAAGCTCTAAAATGAAAAAGATACCCAAAGAGTAAATTTCATCTTACTGTAAAACGCGGTGTTAGTCGTTTAATATCTTCCAAAGACACATCAACTCCCATCACACCAAGAATCAGCTGGTTCTGTTAATGAGATAGCAAAAAGGAAGTGTATTTTATACCCAAAATGCATATATTTCTACACAATAATTATATATGCTCATCCTTTGCTTGACAATAGTTGTATTCCATAGTAGCTAAAACATAAGGGTGAGACACTTTTTGATATCAATCTACAATGATTCTCATATACAACTTTATCATTATTATTTAACTTTAAAAAATGAAATCTTGATAAGTGCAGCTAAAATGGAAATGGAAATTTTTATTTAATGCCTCTTTTACTCATTATCCCTATTATTCATTTTAATCGCTCTGTACAGCCAGTTGTAGTTGTGTGTGAGAGAGTATTCTGTGACTTTCTGGTGTTCTGGTGTACTGTGATTAAAAAATCACAAAAATGTCCGCCTGAAGATATTGGGTAATGTGAAATGAGAAAACTTTTTTTTTTTTTTTTTGCTATTGACAGTACCTATCCTGAAAAGTATGTGACCTCATTGTAACAAAATAGCAAAAACCCTCAAAACCCTGTTTTTCAGTGCTGGTAACTTCTAAATACGAAACAATGGGCATCAAAACTTTAGTTCCAAGTCAACAGGGCTAGGTGGCAAATTGCTATCATAATCTTCCCAGGGACATTAAAGATGAAAATGGTGTTAAAATTTAGAATCGGGAATTTCTGTTTCAAATAGAATTAGGTAAATTACAAAATATAATGTTACAAAGAAAATTATAAAATCCACTCAATAGTTATTATGAGAACAGTGCGAATTTTGTGTAGGTACAGAGGGAGTGAGAAAGTCACGTCAACAACCATTTTCTTTTGCCAGGAACCAATCAACTCTAAACAAAAGTTCCTAATTAAAGCAATTCCTTACACAGTCCATCTGAGAGTCAGACAATTACTCTTCTATGGATTAAGTTATTTAGAACCCATAGATATTTAATAATAATGGTTTTCCAAAGAGGAATAACTAATGTTTTTGATGGCCACATTATTAAAAGAAAGAGTTCAACTGAAATTTATAATAACTGAACAAAGAATTTTAAGTACAGTAGACTTCATTATGTCAAACTGGAAATAAATTTCCCCCCAATGTGGAATGTCAACCAAAGCATAAAATGAGTATTTAGTATTTTAAAAAAATCTTAATTTCTCCTGCAATCCTAAATTCCTTCTGATGCAAGCTAAAAAACAGGAATGCAACCCTATTTCAAAATCAGGAGTATTAGAAAAATAAGGAATGGAATTTAACAAGTACAAGATACAGATTTTTCAGAACTATTGTATTGACAATATTACCAGTGCTCCAGAAATCAACACTGTTAAGAAATTCATGAAGTATTTTTCTTGAATCTTAAAAAACAGGAAAAAATGGAGAGCTATTCATTTTAAATCAGACACTTAAGTTATGTGATGATTAAAAAAACAATGGTTGAATGGGAGTTGGAGGAGGAATGATTCAATAAATATACCTATATACACCAGCTACAAACATCACCATGGTTTTATTCTTGGGATTTTTCTTTCTGAGCTACAAGGATATCTCAGACACATTTAAAAAAAAAAACACAAAAAACGGGGGGACACCAGAGTATTGCCCATCTAGCATGTAATTACTCCCAGAGTCTGAACTTGTGTTCTCATCAGTTCATAGTTAAATAGAGTTAAGTTGAATCCTGGCTCTGGGGAAACAGAGAACTTGACCTGCATTTCCTTTTTCCCAGGTGGTTATCACATAGGCAGCTGTTCCCTCTTACTTCTGGTCTCACAAGACAGTTACATTGTATGTATTTCCTTATAGAAATATCTTATCCACACTCAGCTTCAACGTCACAGTTTATCATTTATTATTATTAATTTTATCAATTAACTTTTAACCTTTAAGTTTGTCTTATTTTCAACTTGGCCCGTTATGTTGAAGACCGGAAGAGTTCCAGTAATGACAAGTCCTAGTTCCTAAAAATAGATTCAGAAAGAAAAGGCAAATTAGAATTACAATGTAAACTTTGTCATTCTGCATTTGTCTCTGGTATCTGACTCTGGATTTTATGGTTACGTTATAAAGAGACACAAAGAATTATTAAAGGATTTTGAAAGCTTTTTAAAAACTTTTATTTTTATTTTTTTTTAAATCAATGAAAAAGTCTCGGAAATAATCAGAATCGGTTAGGCAGCTATTGAAGCATGCAACATCTAAAATAATAGCCTAAGAGAGCATTGCACATAACTTAAAAAAAAAAAAAAAATCAAAGGACACTAAATATTTCAGTCACCCTGCCCTTCCACCCTTCTGTTCACAGTGACAGTTCACCTACTATCATGGGATTCCATGAGCAGGGTGATAATAAAATACTGTTTCATAGGATTTATTTGCCTTCCTTTCGGTAGCTTCATTCTTAATTTTTTCATGCCCCTTAAGCCAAACGCTTCATGTTACATCACAAATGTAGAACAGAATAAACACGCTATCAATACTGCATTTCTCTAATAGTCTAGGTAAATACTATGCTGTTCTAAAGAAGAAATAATGCTTCTAAATACCCTCCAAAACAAATAGTACTTTTTGACAAAGTAAAATAATGTAGCTAACTGTAAGCATTAAATCCAACAGTCTGGTCATGAAGCAAAATAAACATGACCAAAAATAATGACCTAGTGTTAATCAGCATGTAGATAATTTCAGATATTAAATGAATCCATGGAGAGTACTGCAAATAAACTGATTTTTAAGTCAGAGGTTTTTTTTTTATTACTGCTATCTACAGCAATTATATATATTTTTACCATTCATGTCAAAACTACATTTTCAAAGGAATCACTCTTTGCAATGATTTTAAAATTACTGCTGAAAATTTCAAATATGCTAGGCTGAGAAAATATTAATAATCTTCTTGTGAATAATGACCCCAAATCCAAATCTCATGACCCTTGTTCTAATTCCAGAAACAGCACAGATTCGTGGAGAAAATGTCTTAGGCAATAGTTCATAATCGTGTGGGAAGCCCAAAAACAATGGGAACTGCTTTAATGAAGAAGGACAATCACACAGAGGCTTTTAGTAGAACAAGATACCGAATTGTTTGGGACAAACACAACTAAGGAAACAGCTACACATAATTGGTGCACGATGATATACATGGTGGCCCTCGATTGAGTTCTAAGCCAGAATATTCGACAATGAAAACAACCTTAGTTAAATATGCAAATTCACATTCACAATGAAAATTTTCCACCTCAAAAAAGTCAGGTTATAGATAATTCATACAACTTGTTTCCAAAACATAATTCAGTAAATACTCCTATTAGAGAAATTTTTGAGTTACAACATATATGCACAGTTTTTAAAATGCTAGCATGATATACGATAAAGTATACATGGATACAATCATTTTCTGCACATCACATTTGCATTTATACAGAGGATGCTAATTTGCTTCTAAATATGGTAATATCCACCCTAAAATAAGATACTAGACTTCTAACATAGGAGACAACATCATCGACGAACTCATTGGTGCCCAATTTCTATTTTGTCTCTCATTTACTAAGAGGACAAAAAATTTGTACTCTATTCCTAGACACTGTGCCAGTTTCTAGAGAACAAAAAAGAGAAAAAAGATTTCTGCTCTCCTGGAATTTATCTGATATTTGTATTTTCTTGATTTCAACTCTTTTCACCTTTCTTTTTGTCCAAAGAACCTCACTTTATCTCCCAAATAAAATGAACCATCCACAATATTGTCCCAGTCTTGTTTGTGTTCTTATCTCCTGTTAGCTCTAAAAGTGACCGAGGTAGCATTTTTCCAACATACCCAGCACTTGCCCGATCATACTGCACCCTTTTTGTGTGGTTTCACTGCTCCCCACCCATTGCAGAAACGTTTCCTGAACTCAAAAGTTCAGCTAAACTATTACCAACTTTTTAACCTCACCCTACACCCTCCCCAAATATACGACTTCATTCTTTTGAATTTCCAGAGTTCTTCTCATTGCTCTCTATACTTAACTACATTTTTATCTTGCAATAGGTCTTGGAATATTTACCACTTCTTTTTTTTTTTTTTTTAATGTAACCAGCATATACTGAGCAGCATATATTGTGAATCTTCTACGTGCAGAGATTATAGACATGTAATTAGAAATACAAGACAGTCACTTTTCATTCTCAAGTTAGTAAAAGAATGCTCTAAATGAACACTGACTAGCCAATTCTTTTAATTCTTTTTTTTTTCTTTCTTGTTTTACATTTAGTTTCAGCTTATTGAACAGCACGTTTAGAACCAAAAACTCTTCCTAACGTCATTTGCGCTATCAGTTAGAAGCTTACCAACAATGCAGACGTGCTGGTTAACGAACTTCTGGTCATAGGAAATCCTAGAGGGCATAATTATTGACTCCTCCTATCATACCCTGTCCTGTGATGGATTCGGAAAAATGAAACATTTTGACCACAGCTTTAGATGACCATGTGACCTTAAATAAATACGTGATGTCAAGAAGGAACACTGGATGGTAATTTTAGCTAGGACTTGAGGTAAGCAAGCTTCGCTTTATCTTTCTTAGCATGCAAAGCTGCTGTTAAGAGTGCCTATTTTTCTTCCAACTTCCTGTATATGTTTATTTTACAAGAACCAAATGATAAGTAATTCTAAATGGATTACATTGTGCCCTTTGGGGTCATCGCTGCATTCAGAGAAATAGTATCAGCATATAATTGTACTCCAAGTAGGAGAAAGGGTTATTGAATCTGCATTTACTTTTCAGGGCTCAGTATTTTGGTTCTCCCTGATATATTACATTAGTCAAATCATCAATAAAGTCATCTTGTCAAGATTAAGCATATGAATAAATCTTAAGTACGATATTTACTATTTGTAACTTTCACACGAGGAAAGTAAAACTTACATTAAACAAGTTTTCTGAACTCAGCTCTAATGCTATTTTGAGCTGAATGATTCTTTGTTGTGTGTGCACGCATGGGGTGAGGGGACCGTCCTGTATATTGTACAATGTTTAGTATAAGCACATAATCCCTGGCCTCTACCCATGAGATGCCAGAGGCAATCCCTCCCCATCCCAGTCACAAGAGAAGACATCCATACATATATGCAAATGACCCGGGAGTGGCAAAGTCACCCCCAGGTGAGAACCACTGCTGTGAAATACCACAGCATATCTATATTTAAATTTCCTTTGTACAATGGAAAACTTAACATGTATTTGTTATATCATACCACATTTGATCATTTCAATGGCTTATTTCCATAAAAATGTGGGGTTGAATTTGAAAGAAGAGATTATATATCAAGAGGTTATTAGGTTTGTGATGACTTCAGAGTAGGCTAAGATTCTTTGCCTATTTAACTGCACGTAATTCTGAGTTTGTTGGGTCTGGCTTGAGTTGTGGAGGCTGTACGTGCGTCTGCTAGCTGAAGCCTACTTTAAAAACCTTTCCTCCAATTTTTTTTTTTTTTAGGATTTTATTTATTTACCTAGGCGCCCCTCCTCCAATTTTTATTCAAAGTCTGCAGTAGCAGGTATTCATTCACACGACTTTAGTATATATATATTTTTTTACATAAAAATGCAAAATGTTATTGAAATGGCCACAAATTCAAGATTTGAGGTTTGGGGGCACCTGGGTGGCTCAGTGGGTTAAAGCCTCTGCCTTCCGCTCAGGTCATGATCTCAGGGTCCTGGGATCGAGCCCCACATCAGGCTCTCTGCTCAGCAGGGAGCCTGCTTCCCCCCTCTCCCTCTGCCTGCCTCTGCCTGCTTGTGATCTCTCTCTCTCTCTGTCAAATAAATAAAATATATAAAAAAAAAAAAAGATTTGAGGTTTGAAATCCCAAATTCATAACAGATCACCTAAAAAATAACACTTCATATTTGTGATTAGACAAGTCCAAGTTTTTATATGTATTATCTAAATTCTAGCGAAAAAAGGCTGCAATAGAAGGACTTTTAGAAAGGGTTTCATGAATTGGAAACGATAAACGTCACCTAGAAAGAAGCAGAAATAGCTACATGCTTTTGTTAGGACGGTCTTCGGCTGAACAGCCAATGTCTTACCAGTGCATCCAGGTACACATTCGTCCACTGCACTTGCTTAGCTTTGTCTCCTGCTAACACCATTGGTCTACCCAGAACATCCAAATATTCCTAGTTATTAAGAAAAAAGAGAGAGAGAAGAATAGAAAAGGTTAAGGGGTTGAAAAACAGAAATGCTACGCTAAAATCAAAAACAAAATAACTCTACAGAAGAAAATTACCTAGAGTTAAAAATAAATATGGACAAAGACAGTAAATATATAATCATTTAATTCCTATTTTGGATAGACCATAACTGGTATCTCTACATACTTTGAATCAACAATATTTAGCTCATATTATTTATACAATATATCTACCCCAGTTTTTTTCTAATAACAAAACATTCTTTTTCTGAGGTACAGCCAATGATAAGTGAAATACGTTCCTTGTGAATTGCTTTATGTTAATCTAAACTATTTAAGGCTCTGTGATTTACTGGATGGAATCACACAAATGTGAAATAATAAAGCAGCCACATACTTGCTTTCATATCACAGATTGTTTGGCTGAGATTCAAAACTACATTTAAACATATCAAAAAATAAATGAAATACTGTGCCAAGTAAGACATCAGACTGAAGTGCAGCTGCTGTTTCATTTCAACATATAACACAGTCAGTATTCAGTTCCACAGATGCCGCGTTATTTATGCTCAATTTTGACTTCGTCTATTTTGTGGATCCTCAGTTATGTTTAAAATTGAGTAATGATTTTAAATTGTTATTTACGAATATTTGAAAATAATATACATTTAATTTAATTTAACTGCTTCACTCTTTCACTCTACAAGGTTATTTAACAGGCATATTTTAAACCGAATGGTGATGGGGATAAGGAGGGCACTTGTTGGGATAAGCACTGGGTGTTACATTTAAGTGATGAATCACTAAATTCTACTCCTGAAACCAGTATTACACTTTATGTTAACTAACTAGAATTTAAATAAAAATTTGGAAAAAAAAAGAATTCAATAATTAAAAATAAAATAAATGGTTATGGAAAAAATCATCTCCTTGTTGAAAGTTTTTAAACAGGTAAATAGATCTACAGGGGTTATTCGGGAAGTATCTAAATTCTGGTTAGAATCTGTATAATTTGTCCAGATTAAGTATTGCTCAATTTTCTTTGTGGTACCTATACCTTGAAGAAACGCATTTAAATGATCTGAAATAGAACCAAGTTCAAGTTAAATGAAACGAGATTGTTAGTAAATTTTCATTTTATTTATTTTCAGTGATGTTTTTAACATCTGAGAAGAACAACATCCATAGTTTTGTACCTGTGTTTTTACTATTTAAAAACACTTGGAACTTTAATGAAATAACAATCGATACATCACCATGATACTCATCATTTTGTTACAAATATACTATTACGGATTTTTCATTTTCACCTATTTTCTCCAATTGAGCATATTTAAAGCAGCAAAGAAACATCTTGTTCTTTGAAAACATAATTTAAACAAATTTTAAATAACCATACCTGAGTATTGATTCTTATTGCTCCAATGGAAGGAATTTCATAATAATAACCTGAAACATATACATACAGATTTTTACATATATATTACATTATAATACATGGCCACAAAATTACTTTAGGCCTTTGGAGGAAAAAAGAGCACTTTTTTCACTTCTAATTGAGCAAACACTAACATACCGATACCACCAATAAATGTAGAAAATGTTTGATTAATGTATATCGCTAACAAATGCATAAGCTTTGTGAAAAATTTCACTATGTTTCTTATAAACTGTATCACATAAATGTGGATTTTCTACTTAGCAGTAGGGAACCTGGCATCATTTAAAATACTTTATCATTGGAGAAATTCTTAAAGATACATGATAATGGGTATCTGACAATTACATTTATTTGAAATATTTGCCTACATATGATTTTCATAATAAACTGAGGTTCCTGTGATCAGTTTTTCAAATAACATTTTTAGTTTTTTTCGGTGTACACAGGAAGCATGGGCTCATTACACAAAGTGAGAATTACCTAGGAATGTGTAAGACATTTAAAAGAAAATTCAACCACTCAGGAAAAAATGCACTTATATGTCATACTTTCTTACATGTAAGTTTTATGTAATTCAGATATTCTTTCATTCTTAATTTTTCAGGTAAGACTCTATTTGATAAGTATCATTAAGTATCTTTAAAGCATCGAATGTTATCAATATATGCTACCAGACACCATATGATCAAATGTCTGAATTTTTATATACTGTAATAATAATAATTTCCAAGTGTTTTGTGTGTGGCTTTTCTCCGCAGAAAACACATTTAACATCTTGGGGAGCCTGGGTGGCACAGTCAGTTAAGCGTCTGACTCTTGGCTTCGGATCAGATCGTGATCTCGGTCCTGAGATCAAGCCTGCATTGGGCTCTGTGCGCAGCATGGAGCCTGCTTAAAAGACTCTCTCTCCCCCTTCCCTCTGCCACTTGCCACCTACGCCCCCCACCCCATTCTCTCTCCCCCAAATAATCTTAAAAAACAAAACAAAACAAAAAACCCCACATTCAATATCTTACTCTTGTCTCTATTCCTGTAAACATCAGCTACAACTTGATCTTAAATGACAATATGCAGAACTGACACCGACTACCAATTTTGTTTTAGTATTAAAATGTGGTCGAGAAAACAGATCTGTTACCTTTATTTTCACAGGCCATCCACTGAATAGGTCCTCTGTCATAATTATGTTGACCAACTGAAAACGTGAATACACGTACCTGGTGAATTGAAACACAGGGATCTGTCAGGCTGCATAAAATTTATCTGAATGGCAACACAAAAGAGCTAAAGCAAAAAAAAAAAAAAAAAAAAAAACAAATGAAAGATGCCTTTCAGTTGATAAATGTGACAAGAAACATCAAGGCAGTCAATCTTTCAGGAAGTCACCAAAGAGAAACCCCATAACCTACTCTCAACAGGGACTTCAGTTACTCGGTTTAAGACAGCACGTGGGTGCCCTGCACCCGGTCCCGATCCTAGGTCAGAATCACGACTGAGGTTGCGTTCGAAGAAATAGCATCTTTTATGCCCGCCCGACTTCGCCTGTCTCACCTGGTTAAAACATACTATCCACATACCTAGTCACTGCAAAAAATAATCAGTAAAAATAATAATTCCTATTTCATAAATACGTGATTATAACGATGCATGTAGAAGGGAGGTCATCACGATTTTAGTTGTTTAAGGCAATTATACTTAGTGATAGTTTCACTACTTTCACACCATGAAAATATTTAGTATGCACATACATGATTATGATGTTAGCTATATTACTTTCTATAAAGGAGGACTAGCATATATAAATATGCATGCTAAGCTCCTAGAATTTTGAAAGACAACCAAAATATCGACTGTTTCTAATGTACTATAAGGTATGCAAATATTCTTCAAAATTCAGTTGAGATCGTTTTTAAATTATAGTAACGTAAATGTCTATCAGAAGCCATTACATTTAAATTTGAAAATAATATAATTTCATAATAATATAAGAATATAGAGGATAAATTCAATGTCAACAAATATTTAACAAAATGGCCATTTAGGATATATTGATTTTTACCAATTTAGTAATCTAAGTAAACCAGTATTTTAAGTTAAACATTTTAGCCTTTTCTAAAGATAAACATGCAGAAAATCACTTTTCCATGAATTCACGTTCTGGTTTGAACTATGTTAACAGCTTTTCCCTAATTCATGTCGATTGACTGTTTGAACTGACATTTTCTAATTGTTTCGCCTGTTTCATCTTTGCACATGACCGCAGAGCGCAAATCTCAAAAGAGATTTCACATCTGTTTTTTGTTCCTCCACTGGTCTTGGCCACACAGAGATCACTTCATAACAATCCCTGCCCCAGAACGTACACTTGGAGATGTTGCTGTTTCACTGGTAAAGTTTTCTCTGAGCCACCCTTAACTCGTCCTGGCTTGCCTCAGCCATCAGCAGGACACATCTGAATTTTAATCATCTCAACTTATAAGGACAAGTGACCCTATTCAAGGTTAACAGAAGTCGGCGACACCCATCTACCCCTCAACCCAAATTCCTTAAAGTATAACAATTTCTAAATTCTAAAAATTTCTTTTGGGGGCTGTCTCTACAGCTCATATTTCAAAGTAGTGTTGCCTCTGACATAGTTGAACTTATCCTTAAATGGAAATATTTTTGTAAACAGGTATGTCACCCAGCTGATAATTCAATTTCACTGCTTTACCTTAAACAATTGTCACACGAATTAAGGGCAAGGAAAAAACCCAGATGCCCCAGAACGCACGGGGGAAATCTCCTTCACAGTGAACATTTGAAAGCGTGCCTCAAATTTTCAATTTAAAACACCAGTTTGTCTTAGTGTCTCTCTTGCCACAGCAGTGTTCTGGTAAAATATTTTTCCACAAAATACTTTTCAGTGAAGAGAAATAAATAAGACTAAATGAATTATTCTGTTGATGTCCCCGGAAGGCAAGCATTTCTACTAACATAGAGGTTACACTCAGACACACACCATGTGATTTTGACCGATGCTAGTCATCAAACAGTCCAAATAAACACAACTCAGCCAAAACACGTACTAGTAGAAAGCAAAACAGAAACTTGCCCCAAACAACAAAAATACTTGTTGCTTTGTTTTACTCCAAAAGTTTTGCCTAACCCTGAGGTTTGCAGACATGAAGATCTTAGAAGTTGTCCAAATTAAGAAATTCAGAATCAGACCTGGGTATAGGGGTGTAAAATTTTGAAGCACACCAAACATTGCTTGTGTGTGCGCCTCTCCCTGTGTTACTTTGCCACACAGATCCTCAGCTCTGTGAATAAAAGCTGCATTAACTGACTGAATTACTCCCATGTTATAACTTCATAATCTGTACCTCTTAATTTTTATTTGCCTTAGTGAAAATGTTGTTAGACAGTATTTTTCTGAAATTATCCTCCCCATGGTGACTAAAATCTTAAGAATTGTAAATTCAACCTTCTTTTTATAATTTCTGCAACTGCCTTACCATTACAATATTTCTAAGATCTTTCTGCTATACCTGAGATGCTTATATTTATCTTGGTAAATACACACACGTGCATGAGTACATGCACGCACACACACAGACACAAACACATGCAATGCGTATATTTTAATGATTTTATAGGCTGTTTAAATTTTTCTGAAGTTATTTTATAAATATATACTTGAGAAAAAGTTTAATATAAAGCATCCTAGCTTTTCAATTCTTTGTGTAACAATGAAAAAAACCAATATAAAAATTATTCTAATCCCAACTGCCATACTCATGTTGCATTTTGTTTCTTGCCTTACATATTTTACCTAATTATGTACTAAGAATTTTAACTTCATTGATTTCATGTACATATGTGATATACATGTTATAATGCATGTTCACAATAAACTGGTGAAATTTACAAGATGATGTTTACACTCTAACTTTCTACTTCGAATTTTAAATCGGTTCATTCTCCCTAGTCCATGCTCTATGACTGCCACCCTGTGGAACAGTGAATGAACTCTCTCTGAAATTCCAAATGACAAATCCATAGAGATGATTGCTGCCCTCATTCCTCTGATGTTTTCCACTTCTTTAAATTAACTGTTCTCATTTAGCTGTAATTTGGGGGAAAGAGAAAAAATAAAGTAATTCCTTGAAATAGGCACAACGCAAAAATTAAGGTAAATTACATTCTCAAGGATGTTTATTTTTAGAGCTCTTTTTAGTATATTTGCATGATATATAAAAACAAATAAACTGACATATAAAAAACTCAAAATCCTTAACGTGTAGCCACACAAGCCAAATTTTTAAAAAATATTTATTTACTTGACAGAGAGAGAAAGAGAGAGAGAGCACGTGCATGCACAAGTAGGAGAGCAGCAGGCTGAGGGAGGGGGAGAAGCAGGCTCCCCACTGAGCAGGCAGCCGGATGCAGGGCTGGATCCCAGGACCCTGGGATCATGACCTGAGCCGAAGGCAGATGCCTAACCGACCAAGCCACCCAGGCGCCCCCAAATATTTCATCTAAAGTCTCAATTAAGCAAATTACTTACTTTGAACCATGTTTTCGTCAAAGTAAAGTCAACTTTTGTGGAGGAAAATTTCTTTATTCATGCCCAGTAGTGCATTTGTAGTCCCAATACTGGGTTCATGTAATAAATGGAGGCCAGAAACTTTGTAAATGAAATATTTCTAGAATATGTGTTAAATGTTCCTCCACTAATCTGGGTGATTTTAGTTAAGCTCATGTTTCAAAATCTTGGCCTCTTTAGGGTCATATATGAAACATACACAATTTTAGACGGACTTAAAGATATTTTTCGTCATCCTGGAGATCAGGTCTTTAGTAGAAATAACACAGGGAGGTAGCATTGAATAGACTTTTGAATGGGTTTAAACAGTATTGTATCTATTGCACCTAATATAGGACCTCATATAGAAATGAAAATAAATATTAAATGAAAAAAAAAAAAACAGTGAAGAGCTGGGTGAGTGGTTTCAGCTTCTTACCAGATGGGTCTAAGACAAGCTCTGGTGTCGTTCAAATTAAATCTGTTCATCTTAACAGAGAGCCAAAACGAAGCTGATAGTCATCTTGCATTTTGAGTTGGGCTGTTTCATTATACTTATCTCATGGTAAATTCTGTATCTTTTTATTTTAGGTTATGCAGACTTGTCCAATGAAGTTGAACACACGTTTTGAGGCAAAACGAAGTATACTTAATATATATACCTTTCCTGTACTCCATTATTCCTAGAAAACGAAAAATTTCTCCTGAGTCTTGACTTGTGCTTAATTACATAAGCGTATTCAAAAACCAACAGTAATTTGAAGGCATAGTTAATAAACTTAAAATTCTTAAAATCAGTCCTTATAACTAGTTGCAAATTTACATAATTTTGCCTTCAGTTGCTTCAAAAGCCATTTTTCTCTGAACAGAATATTGTAATTCCAACAGTCTAATGTTGGTATGTCAAGACTGGCCCAGCTGATCAGAGAAAACTTTTAATTTACAGCAAAGTTGGTTATTTAAAATAGATTATTAAATTGTTCCTTACAATATACCACCATTTTATAACTTTATCCTATAATTCTGGACTTCTGCTAATCTGTTTTGTTTTGTTCTGTTTGTTGAAGACTAAAATAGTTGTCTTCAATTAAGATTTTTCCAAAGCCACAGGGTCAACCTATTTTAAAAAGCCATAGGAATTTTTTGTTTCCCAGCAGAACCCAGTTACTGGAAACTGTCACCTCAACAATTATCAGTTACCCAGAGTTCAAGTTTAATTTACAATAGGCAAATCTCCAAGGAATAATGGAAATGAGACTATGAAGAAAAGAGGCCAATAAAACTAAAATAAAAACTTCAGCTATCGAAACATGTTAGAAAAATGATGTCAAAATGGGCTTTATTAATTTACTGTGTGTACTAAAATTTTTGGCCTTCAGCCTATAAAAATACTAGATGGGACTGAATATTTTAGGAGAAAATTCTACAGTGGTTACCATAATTCACAAGAGTAGCAGAATCCAAAGTGTTAGAATAACCCACATCCCTAGTTTCATAGTATTATGAAATAAATAAAAGTGTCCACGTTCACCTTTCACACTAAATTTATTTTATAAAGCCCAATGATCTGAAAGGTATTGGCAGTCTGCAAAGTTTTGATGGCTTAGTTTAATCTGTCTTAATGCTGCAAGAAGCATGTCCCTTAGTCCCTTAGAACAGGCCTGCTGTCTGACTACAAGGCAGGCTCCTGGGTGGGCAAATGATGATTGGCATAGCCCCACAGGGCTGCCCGGGAGACAGAGACAGAAGACGGGCTAGGTGCATTCCATGTGAGCTTATGAAATCTGAACTGGAGATCATTTAAATTCTCGACTCTGCCCCTTAGCAGCTGTATGACTTTCAACAAGTTATTTACCTTCCCAAATTTTGGTTTTCTCATTTCCAAAATGGGGTGATGATGATCATGACGGTGGTGGTCATAAAAATATTTTTATCATATGATTATTCCCACTGTAAGTGAAATGATACATATAAAGCTTTTATGTTACATGGAAAATTATAAGTTCAATCAATATTAACTATGGTAATGAGGATGAGGAGGAAGAGAACTACAAGTTCTGTAGTCAAATTATCAGATTTCCATGTGGTTATATTTCCATGAGTGACACACTAGTCTTCCATGCCTCAAAAAAAACTCAAAATAACTTGAAATGACACCTTTCTAGAAGCACAAATTTGGCTTGCTTTATTACATTTAGCAATGAACTAAAGAAAAGGGGCCAATATTGTCTAAATTCCATTGTGTCCATATGAGATACATCCATATGAAATTTCCTATGGTCTGACAAAGGCAAAAATTTAATCAAGGACTACTGAATTTGTTCAAGCACATGACACCCAATCACTTTATAAAGGAAAACAAAATGCAGTAGTCACATAGGTTTCACATACGTGATCTTAGTAAAAAGAACCGAGCGGGTATTTCTCTCCCATGTCCTACAGTTTGGGTGGATAACGACATCGATACATGCCTTGGAATCGTGTTGGTATTTAAAACTTATTAACACCAATTAAAATGAGTCGCCCTGACAGTGTCGGATTATAAGGAAGTTTCTAGTTCTCCTTCCCTCTGCATACGTTTATAGTTCCTGATCAAGGAGGAATAAGCTATGGGCACACTGTGTTTCCAAGCGATTTGTAGCTCTGCCAAGACTATCATCAGCCAGGAGGTCAGAAACTAAGCGATATACGGATTTATTTCAGATATTCTTGGGTAACGCCAAATACTTCACTGACACTAGTAATGAGAACAGTCATGAAAAACTATGTGTTGGACTGATTAGAGTAAATGGAAAGATGCCATCAATACAATCAGTTCTTATATAAACTCAAACCCTCCTTCCTTATAAGATGATATATACAAGAGTGCAACATCGATTCTACTCCACATTCCAAGCATAAGGAAATAAATAGTTTTAAATTATTATCTTTTAAAAGAAGAACAGAGCTATTGAATTTTTCTTACATTTATGCATTTTTTGTAGTTGACCACCTTAGGAGCTTATTTATTGTGTATTTACTGATACATCCGATATATCAGTCCATATTTAGCAACTACTGGGCAGCAAGCACGGCGCTAGCCCCAAAGGATTCGATGGTGCATTTACAAACCGACATAACCCCCACTTCACAGAGCTTCAAGCTCACCTCATCACCTGATAATGTGAGGATGAGTCACTATAACTGTCATCAATAAATGTAACATATCAACATAATCCCCAGCCATGTATCTGTGTTACGCACCCACAAGTAAGACGTAACAGAAACATCTGTTTGGTTCTTTACGATCATGCATACAAACCGACACGACCTCTGCATTTTGCTTTTCTTTTTAAAGTTGTTTTGTGTTATCAGAACAAATTCCTTCACAGAGGGAAGTTCAAGGGAAGTGAACAAATAATTAAAATAACCAAAAAGGGGAATCTGGGAGAACGAAAGAGGACAGACAGTGCTTCAAACACAGAATGATAAAGGAGTCTGGGGGAGAGGGAGTGCCCACAAAGACTGAGCAGTAAAGACGTCTGCAGAGATCTGTGGGAAGTGGAATTCTTCATCGTAGAAACGAGCAGCCTCAGAAAATGCAGAAGAGCGTGCTTTTTCTGGTCTAACCACTGAACCCAGACAAAGGACAATCCTGATTCTAGGTGACAGAATTCTATCTAGAGATAAATCCGGGTGCATCTGCTGGACATTTTCTGTATGTCTTTCTATATACTTCACACTTCTTGTAATCCCTAACTTCATTTTTCATTAGACTTTAGATATTAAGTTAAGGATTCTGTAAAATGAGTGGTAGTACTATCACTCAAACCTGAAGAGAATGTATCCGAGAATATTTTCCTTAGTTCAGGGAATGAACTGTCAACATTAATTTTATATTAAGAGAAACAAATGTAGATAAATCTGTCAGAGAGGAGGACACACACACACACACACCCCATGCCTATTAAATGGATAATCTATTGGCAGGGCCAATGTTACTGGTAATTACTCTTTTCAACTCTATAGTAACTCTGGCATAAATAACATCCTTGATTTTTATGAACAAAGGTACATTTTCTATTCTAAAGCTAGAAACTTTTGGTAACTGTTCAAAGTGGCAAAATATCTAAAAGCAAACTTTTTTAGAGCAGTGCATTTGTTAAATGGTATTACATATTTTACAAATCAACGCCACATATATTCAAACATTGCTTCCGAAGGTTTCATTCTTGCCTGGGAGGAGCCAGGCGGGGACAGTAGAGAAGGCAACAAATTACTTTCCTTACCATCTGTTCAAAAATTAATTGACAATGTTCACTGCTACTATATAAAACATAGGCAGATTCCATCATTTGTAACTTGCTTTAGATGTTTGTTGGCTACAGATTTTTTCTTTCTATCACGGATCGGACAGAAAAACAGGAAAGACATCGCTAATCATTTTCTAAATAATTTTTAAAAAGTAACAATGCATCTCTTGTCAGTCTCTTATAATTTTAGCTATGCATTCTTTATTTTGAAATCAATCTATCATAGTTTCCATTTGTTCCTCTTATCCAATTTACTCATTATTTTGAAATTTTCGTTTTATAAATTCTTGATGCTTTTGCATTTCTCGATTACTTCGGAGAACTAAGCTAAGAATCCGAGGACGGTTTTCTACCGGGCTAGACGATCTCAAGTGTGTATGGCTAACCAATGCTTTTGCTATTCTAAAGAAAATCAAGTATCTTTAATTTTGCTGGGCCTGGGAATTATCTTTCAACTCTGTGTCTGGTTTCACTTTTCTTTACTCATTTGTTTGGACTTTATGATAGAGTTCATTTTAGTTTTGGCACCATTTTTAAGGAAGTGTCATACACATGGGTGAACCCTAAGGAATGGCACTGATGCAGGTAAAGATTATAAAGTGAATGCATTTTAATATGGAACAGCTGTGTGAGGAGATGAACACGGACCCTGTTTTAAGCTGTACCTATCTATAATCAGGTAGATTAATTCCCAAGAGTAAGACATTTCGAAAGAACCCAAACATTTTGTTCTAATTCTCCAACCTTTTGGCCTCATTAAATTGTGCTGTGTATCTGCAGCCTCATTCATCAGCTCTCCAGGCCTACCTCATCACACCTACCTGGGTTGCTCTGAGTGATTTCTAATGTCATCTGGATGACAAATGAATGTAAATGAAGCATTTAGCAGCAACACTGATGCCAAGCAAGAGGCTTGGGTGAAAAGGCAGAACTCAAAGAGGAGTTTTCAGATTTTTCTTTTAAAGCTCATCCAACTTTCTTTATGACTTTGTAATTTTGCTACTTTGAAAGCCACAAGTAAACTTTGTTGTTGAAGAATAGGTTTTAACATAAAGTTCTAATCACATGCACAATTTTCAAGAGTCTTGAAAGTTTTTATTTTATTCAACCTATCGGATTTTATTTTTACATGCCGGCCATTTGAAAGATAAGGTGGCTAGTGAAAATCTGAGTTGATCAAGTTATTATGTAACAAAAACTAATTTTCCAAGTAGGGGACTGGTTTGTCATACGTGGTTCTAGATAGTTGCACTGTAAACATCGTTGCTGCAAGCAATTTCACTGCAAACATCTGACTGCGTAAAAACTGGCTTTAAGGCAATTTTGCTATAGAAGATAAAATCGCGAAAAATAAAATAGCATCATTTATTTACAAAGATTTTAAAAGACTTTTCTTGTGAACTACAAAATACTTGAATACATTCACAATGTAGATTCAGAGCAATGCTGCAAAATTCACTGCTTTTATTTTGTGGGTTATACCTAAGCACTGGTCTTTAAAGTCATTCGTATTGTTAATATTTCTCTATGATTTTTTGGCTTGTTGATTTGTCTCATCCTTCGGCATGGTACTTTTTTTTTTCTTTTTTTGCTAAAATCTCTTCCTTCATCTTATGACAGGTAACAGTCTCCAAACACTAGGATGCCTATCTTTCACTAAGCTTTGTATTTTTTTGTGTGTTGTGAAAGTATTCTCCACAGTTGTTTTTTCTTCACATACCGGTACATGTCTAGTATAGACATTCCAAAGTTCTAGAGGAAATGTGTATGCACCAGTATGAGGGCTAACATTTATGTCATACATAATAATGGGAGTACAATCCATCAATACAGCATGCATCACAAGAGAAAAGAAATCAAACTATCAACCAGTTTGAGAAACCTTACTGTCAAACCGATCTGCCAATCGATTATATTTTATCTTTTACGGCAAAGTTGCCTTATGGCCATTTAGTTATAAGGTGAAAATGCTTGCATTGAAAATGCTTGTGGCAAAGAGGTCTATGGGAAAAATGCTTATGGCAAAACTACTGAACATTCTGTGTCATATACATCCTTACATGACAAAGAGTCAATTATCAGTATCTGTGGGCTGCAAATACCTCACGCTGTGTGGGAAGGGGGAAGGTAGGGAATTCTGAATATGGAGAAGTTAGAAAGGGGTCCTCAAGTTCATCCAAAACCATCTGAAGTCATATTTGAAGACAGTGAAAGAAATTTCTTACATATATATATATATACACACACACACACACACATATATATATATATATATATGAAATTTATATAAATATATAGGAGTTTTTACTTAAGAAATTTTTTCACCATCTTCAAATATATTCAGATAGCATATGTGCTATCTTCAGTAGGTACATATACCTACACACTGTATGCACACATATGCCTTTCACATAAACAACTATGTAAATGGTGTCCTGAAAATACAAATCCGCTCAAAGGTCTCACTGACTTAAAAGTTGTCATCTGCTAACCTCTATCTTCACTGTTAGTGGATAGAGAACATAGAAATACCGAGAGATGAAATTTTTGTTTAACAAAGTTTTCCCACATTAGGAAATATGGTAAGCCATTGAGCAACACAGTAGAGCTTAAGAAATGTGGGACACCAGTGTCTTCATAAATAGAATTCCTGTTTGTTCAAATCAGAAATCTATGATCTGTATCTCTCTGTCCCTCCTCGTTCAAGGATCTCCATCAATTATCATTTCTCGGTTTTGCATCTATAAGCTTTCCCTGTGTGTGCATCCCTTTACTAATCTATAACATAGAATAATGATTTAGCTCTTCCATTCTTAAAAATACATGTATGTCTATATACATCCATACCTGTGTGTGTATCTAAACAACCTGACCTAGAGTTGATGATCTTACTCTTCCCCCAATATTTCTTAGCAAATTTGCAAGGATTTTGGGGGGAAAAAAGTACTTTATATTCAGATTTCTATTTCCTCACCCCTTCCCTACTTCTCAACTACCTGCTGGCTTTATTCATGCAACTTTATATAAGAAATCACATGCCAAAGTAACACACATGGTCTCTTGTTCCTGGATACAATGGACAGAGAGGATGGCCATTTAAAATAGAGAGAAATGTGTGTGGATCTACCTGTGTATGTAGGTAAGCATATATTTGTAAGTATGCTTGTCACAGAACTTTCTACAGCCACTGAAATTAGAAACGCAGACCCAATAAAGTATCTAATTCCAAGAACATCTTTTTTTTTTTTTTTTTTTTAAAGATTTTATTTATTTGACAGAGAGAGAGATCACAAGTAGGCAGAGAGGCAGGCAGAGACAGAGGGGGAAGCAGGCTCCCCGCCGAGCAGAGAGCCTGATGCGGGGCTCGATCCCAGGACCCTGAGATCATGACCTGAGCCAAAGGCAGAGGCTTTAACCCACTGAGCCACCCAGGCGCCCCGAACATCTTCATTTTTATGCTAGGTAAAAATAGCATTTAAATTGCAGCAACTAAATGCTAATTAATTTCCAAAGTTGCTTTGGCTTTAATAAAGCTGTGTGGCCTTAAGTGTCCACAAAGCAGAGGAGTCACTATGTGAGCAAACACACAGCAGGATTGAATAAGACTAGATTCATCAGTTTTGCAGAAGTGAATGTGATATGATTTATTATGTGGTTTAGGATGTCACAAAATGCTTTGTTTAAAAACTTGAGTTCCTGTAAAAGGTGAAGGGGATGAGAAGCAGTGTTTCAAGACATTAATATTTAGATTGGATATTTTTAGAATGTATACATAGAAAAATGGTTTTAAACTAGTAAATTCTTCATTTATTCAATTAAACAATTTGTGACAATAGAGGGTAGAAAACAACTGCTTTCCTTAAGACATAATTCCTCTTTGTATTTAAAAAAAAAAAAAAAAGAGGGGGGAACCCTTATGATATGCCTCCAAGACATGTTACTGTGTTAATTCTGGGTGCAAATTCAGTTTTGGAAGAAGAAAAAAAATTACCAATTTAAATGAAAATCACTCTCCTCTTACACATTTAAATTCTTTCATTTAAAGTTGTTAGAATATATTATATACTTCTTAAAATCAAGATACACCTTAGGCACAAATTCTGATATGAAAGTAAAATTCATTGCTGTATTCATTTAAGAAACTCTTCCTGGGGCACCTGGATGGCTGAGTTGTTAAGTGTCTGCCTTCAGCTCAGGTCATGATCCTGGGGCCCTGGGATCGAGCCCCACATCAGCCTCTCTGCTCAGTGGGGAGCCTGCCTCTCCCTCCCTCTCGCTCTGCCTGCTGCTCTGCCTACTTGTGCTCTCTATCAAATAAATAAATAAAATCTTTAAAAAAAAAAATTCTTTCTCTATGAAGAAAAATACCCAGAAGTGAATGAGATTCCTGGTGGTTGCTTGGATAACATAATAATAAAGTAAAAGATAATTTATCTAAACCTATATTCATTTAAAAATGATTTAAGCAGTGGGGCTTGCCCTTAAATACTTCTGTCATAAAATATTAAAGTATACTTAAAATTATCACTAAGCCTAAGATGCTAAAAAGTCCCTTCTAAATTATAAGGGTAAGATTAACTAGTAGGATTTTGAGGACACAGTTTGATGGTAAATTTATTTTGTTTTACTTGAGGTCCTCAAAATATGGTAATGTTAGAATTATTTAGAATATTTAAATAAGCGGAATATTCCCTGCCCCAAGTTATTTTCATAATTACGTATTTGTCCTATGATAGAAATCATGCTTCCCACTTTTGGTAGATAGTCTCTATTTACTGTCATGGACTAAGAACCATCTCCAATCCGTGCTCTCTGCTGGATACCTAGAGTTCAGAGTTAAACAAAACACAGGCCCAGCCTTGTAGGACCTAGTAATCCAGAGAGGGGACAAAGGAGATATCCCAAGGGTAGAGTACAGTGTAAGGACACGTAGGACTCCATACAGGGTGCTCTGGCAGCAGAGCACAGGCAATCCAAAAGCCGGAAGGGGAGGAGAGAGTCTGGGACATCCTCCGAGGGGCAATGACTGCCCTGACTTTTGAAAAATAGTGTCTTGGATTAATGCACCCACATCTTCCCATGACCTTTAATTCTGATAATTTCTTAGAAAGAATTATTCCTAACATCAAGTTATCATTTGAAAGTATTCAATGGTTAAATTTATTCACTTTTTCAAAAGAAATGTTGTCTCCATACAATTAAAATCAGCAGGTATTTAGGAAAAAAAGAAAAAAAGAAAAAAAACCCTTCAACCAATGCAGTAAACTTATGTCATGACATAACTACAGCATATATAGTATTCAAAGAGTTATGTGTTAAAAAGGTTCGTGATTAAAGTTATATGAGTGTATGTTTTTAATTCTTCAATCATATTCAAATCACACATAGACTAAAAAGAACCTAAGAGTATTTCAAAGTGTTCCAAAAATTTTCATCAATACTGTCCCAAATTATTCACAATGCTGTGTCTGCAAAACTAAATATTTTAATTCACCTTTTTCCTCTCACCTTTTAGTTCCTGAAATGCATATAAAACAATCCACTAGAGCTCACGATGAACCACACCTTTCTAAATGGTGAAAAGTTCAATTAAAAGCAAAGTGAATTGCTATTTTATTCAGAAGAGACTTCTGGAAAAATATATAATTTCTTCCGGAATTTGTGAAACACAATAAATAGCTTATATCATTTTTTTAACGGATCCTTAACATTTTAAAAAACCACGCTGAGAATCATTCTCTTATCAAATGCAAAGAGTCAGTAAGAAAGATGAAATAAGCTGATGGTAGGATTGCTAGACAAATAGTCACAGTTGATATTCTCCACAGTATCAGCAGCTTTCACTACAGGATGGACATTCAAAATAGGTCTCCCTACAATACTTTCCTCTGCAGTTGAACGATCAATGAAACAAATACATTCCAACCTCAAAATACTTTTTTTTCGGATTCTTCATTACATACTCAATAGAACACTTTTTACATACCAAACATTATAATAAAAGAATTTTTCTAAAATATTTTCTTTGAAGTGTACAACTGAATGAAGGTAACCTCATTTAAAATGGTGTTGGCAGGCCAGAAGGGGAAGGGGCAGCTGTCATCAACACCAACCCTCATCAGCTGCAGACCCCAAAAAGAAGAGGTACTTTGCATTTGCAACAGAAGATGCCTACTTTACTAATTCAGCAGGAGAAAGAGTTTCTCCTTGCCCAGCAACAAGCTCAGCCAATAACAAAATACCTCAACTCAGCCAATGAGAAACCATCGCTGCCCTGAACTCTGGCTTTTTTCCAATGGACTTTTGCTCAAAGCAGCCTTTCACACCAACTTCCTTTTTTTTTTTCTTCTTCTTCTTCTATAGCGTAGTGTTCCTTTCCTTTGATATGGCCACTTGCCTATTGTCTACCACGGTTCACATGTCCTGGGATGGAATTTTTCTGCTATTCCTGAATAAACCCATTTTGCTGGTAAGATACCTGGCTTTTTTACTTTTAAGGTAGACAAAAATAAACAAAAATAAAAAGGTTTTTAAATAAGGATGTAGTTTTTGCTGTTATAAATTAATTTATTTGTAAATCAACACAACAATGTCTGTTAATTTTCAGGCATCTGTAGGAAGTTTTAGTATTACTATAATCTTTAATAATTAAATGATTATAAATTTATCCTAGAAAAGCTCAAACTGTTCCTATTTTTCTGTTCTCTTCTGATTATTCTCTTCCTATAACATTTTCTTATATAGAATTTATATGTAAGAATCAAATAGGATTTTACAGGTTCAAATTATTTTATTAATAAATTAGACATAAAGTCATTATGGATCACATAAAAACAGAATACTTAATAATTCTGTAATTGAGCCAATGGTTTATAACCCATGATCTGTTTGACTTTATAATCGGCACACTAATATCCCCTCTTACTGCCCCTGCCTGATGGTCTCTTTAAAAACCACCTACATTGATATTAAGATAAATTTACTATAAAATTGGGGTGGCTGGGTAGTTCAGTCGCTTAGGTTAAGCATCTGCCTTTGGCTCAAGTCATGATCCCAGGATCCTGGGATGGAGCCCCATGTTGGGCTCCTTGCTCAGCAGGGGAGCCTGCTTCTCCCTCTCCTTCTGCCTGCCACTCTGCCTATGTATTCTCTCACTGTCAAATAAATAAATAAAATCTTTAAAAAAATAAATAAATAAAATAAAATACTATAAAATTACACTCACTTTTTTGTCTTTGTTGTATTTGGCAAATATCTCCTGGGCTCTCTCTTCTCCTCCATCCGTGAACAACATGATAATCTTATTGCAGTTGGCTCTGGAAACATTATACTATAAAGAAAACAGAAGAATGTATATCATTCACAATAAAAGGTAAGGAATATAAAACAATACATAAAGAACGTGAATGAGTTGCAGTGGTGGGTGACAGATCTGCTCAGTATGTATATTCTCAAGAACCACTCCCAAGATCAGACCGGGCCCATCCCTACAAGCGCTTCCTCCCATCCCCTGTCATCCATAGGTCTTACTTCCTTTGGGTCTGTGATCAAATGTCACCTATCAGTGACCGAAAACTATGTTTTAAATGGCCATGTCTCTCCCAGGTTGTATTTTTCTTCATAGCATTTACATGTTTTTATGTACATAGTATCTATTTTGTTTGTTTGTTTATTGCAGGCTTCCCCTGATTAAATCTAAGTGCCAAAAGGACATGAAGGTTTGTTTTTTGATCAAGAGCCTAGCATATAATAACCTCTCAGTGGCTGATTAATACATAGATTTAAATTAATGGTTTTATATTAATTTTATGCCTCTATAATTTGTACCGGAAAAAAATAGTATGAATAAACAGTGTGTGTACACTTCCACATTTATTTTCAATCTATTTACAAACATTTCTGCTTCCTTTTATTCTTCTTCATCCTACTTTATTCACTTTACCTCTCCAAAATTATCAACTCCTAGGTGTTCCCTAACACCCAATGCTCTTACATCTTTGTAAATGCCAATACCTAATCCCAGAATATCCTACTATGTTCTCTCAATCCACCACACATACTCTAATTCTAAAAGACTCAATTCCAGTGGCAAATTCTCTCTTAAATTTTAAGGTCTCCTAAGAGTCGGACATAGGAGAACCATGGATTAGAACCAAAGGGCCACTAAAATGAACAACTAATTTAGAAAGGTGGACTTCCTTGAGGTTCTGAAATTACAATCTCAAACTTCTACTGTTATGGAATGTATTTGCAAAAGTGTTGAAAATAAAAGATTACGCTAATTTATGAATGCTCAGCTTCTTTGAGAATGTTAAGCCTCCAGCTCAGTACTATTCAGGAGAGGTGTAATGCAAGCCAAATCTGTAATTTTAACTTTATAATAGCCACATTAATCAAAGTATGAAGAAATCTCTGAAATTAATTTTACTAACATGTTTTATTTAACCCAGTCATCCAAAATATTATCAATTCAACATGAAATCCATATCAAAATTATTGAGATAATATGCATTTTTCCCTTCATAATAGCTCTTCAAATTCTGGTGTGCATTTTACATTTATAACACATTTCAATTCAGACTAAGCACAATTTCAAGTCTCAACAGCCACATGGGATTGTGGTTACCGTATCGGACGGCACCAGCCCTGGCCTTTAAATGAGAACTATTTTTGAAAAAAATCATTAATCTTTGGGTAGTGTTTAGGCTCACTGATACCCTATCTTACTTTTCAAAGAAGATAAATCCCATTTCTCATTGTAAATGTTAATCAAGACAATATTACGCTCTAGTGATGAAAAGATCCTGTTTCTTACAATCTCACCCCATTGATTAGGCCATTAGAACATTGGCAGTTAAAGCTGTTAACCAAAAAAAAATAAAAAAATAACCAAAAAAAAACCCAAACAAACAAAAAAGCTGTTAACCAAGTATTGTGAAAACCCAAGTATTGACTAATACAATTTGTCACATTCAGGCATAGTTCTCATCTGTGAAGAAAACCATCTGAAAATTTGACTATAAAAAAGTTACCTATTTTATCATCAAAATACCTCTGTGAAAGGCATTGAAATCCCTTAACTAAAATTAATTTTTTTGATGATTTCTTTTTATCTGCCTATATAATATGTACCTAAAGGGCTGTTACAGAAAAGTGATTAAGTAAATATTTTACATAAGGACTTGGTTTCCATTTTGGAATTCGTGGGGGCATTATTATTAATGAACACAAGTACCAGTCTAAGTAAGCACACTGGGTCTTGCTGATCAGTTGTGTAATTAAAATAATAATGCTTCCCGAGAGAGAGATGTTAGGACATACACACAAGGGGGAATAAAGAAATGTTTGGTTTCAACACAATTTTTCCCAGGAGTAGCCTCCTTAGTAGATGCGTGGCAGGCAAAGTCAGCAACTAGTCAGAGGATTTGCAATTTTCTAAAGAATCACATGATCCTAACAATTATGTGGCTGGTCTGTAACAAATTGAGTAAAGGAAAGAACCTGACTATTTCAATAAAATGACTAGTAGAGTTGGTAATTTAGTTTAATGCGTTATTTCATAACAAATTGCAGTATGTATATCCCTGGGTTTCCCTGTATCACTGTGCAGCCAGGACACAGCACACCGCTATCATTTATGGACTTAATAAAAATTTTTTTTGAAAAATGCATCTTGGTATATTTGTAATATTTTATGAGGTGCCACCTGAGGACTAACTCAAATCTCGGTTTAAGGTGTACTGCGGGATAAATGATACATTTAATTCTATTTGATACTTGCTTCAGGGATCTTAATGATAAATCTTACAAGGACAAACAAAAACCAGAGAATGACACTGTGTGACAAGAAGAAGGCTGAAGTATTGGAAATAGGTAAGAAAATCTGCTTCAACTTTGAATAAGGCAAGGAATGACATCTGGGAAAATTATTATTTTTTTTATAAGATTTATTTATATATTTATTTATTTGAGAGACAGAGAGAGCGTGAGTGTGCGAGCAGGGGAAGGAACAGAGGGAGAGGGACGGGCAGACTCCGTGCTGAGCACACTGTCCAACCCAGGGCTCGATCCCGCGACTCTGAGAATCATGAGTCTACTGCTTAACCTACTGAGCCACGCAGGTACCCCTGGGGAAATTATTTTAAGATGAAGAATGGCAATATATAAGGGATATGTAGAAAGCAGAACATCTGAAACTTATTTCAGGAATAACTGAGAACATATTAAAAATCATTTACAATTGTGGTAGAGACAGTGCGAGAGGGCAGGAGGAGTTAAATCATATTTAATCAGCAACTAGTAGTGAATCTGGGAGTTAACGTGGCCTCTCTAATGAGACAGCCTCAGAAATAGTACGCGAGGCTTGAGACCCCTTATCATTTCACAACTGAAACCTGAATACGAGGGAGTGAAGTGACACAAATTAACAATACCAAGAAGGGTAATTAAAATGCCACGATCTAGAAAAACCTAATTGACTCAAAAGGAAAAGAACTTCTATGAAAAAACCCATGAACTTCTATTTCTTTACTGCAGAAGGAATACATTTTCATTGAATAGTTCATTACATTTGAATCTCTAAGTTCTGAGTTTTCATCCTTCTAATTAACCAACATACACCCTTCAATAAACATACGCATTTTACCAAAGAGAATTCTCCTGGAAAATCCAACGCTGAGCTACTTGGCTTCCCCGTCTCCTTACTTGCTTATCTAACGCTACCTAATAAATATCACCACCTCAAACTCCACAAAACTGAAACTGAGCTTTTCCTACCCTCACAGTATCTCTCTCTCTAGAGTCCTGTGTCACCAGCCACCAAGGATTCGAGTCCAGAGAACCATCCAGTTAGTTACCGTGTCACTCTCCTTAACGTTTCTTTGCTTTGACTCCAACACCAGGACTCATACCACAGCTTAACTTAGAACACTTGTTAGACCATGCCATTCTCATATTATCAACTTTTCATTTGCTCCTAAACACCTCATTAACTGATACCTCATGGCCTTTTTATTTCCCTCACAGCTCCTATATTGCTATGTCCCAAACATGCGGAAGCACCTGCCATTTTTTCAATGTGCCACGATGTGTGTCTCCCTACGTCTGTGCCTTTGTCCATGCTGTTCTTTTTATTGGACACGATTTTCCCTCTCTCATCTACCTGCCTAAATTCTACTCACTCTTCAAAAACCTGTTTTCAAGGAAATGCCCACGTTCCCGACCTCCTTTGGGTAAGTCGAACCCCACTTTGGTGCCACTCAAGTAAACAGACTCTGAATATGCCCTATGACACCACTAACACGCTATACGAGGAATGATCATTAACCATGTCACGCTGGACGTTCTTGAGTTCAGACAGTCTGATCCAGCTATTCTAGCACTGGTAAAATGACAGGAAATTGTGAGGCATTCAATAAAAATTGGCTGAATGAACAAATGGATGAAGCGACCAATCAGACATCCTGAAAACTGTTTGAGAAGTTTACTCAGGGAACGACAAAGTAGGATTTGCAGATAAGACCACGTGTAAGGGCTTATGCAGTGACTCAGCAAATACGGTATGAATTATGAGCTGCCCCTCTACCAGACATGTGCTAGTCGTTAGCTATAGTTATAATGATCAAGACTACCGTATTAAGCCAACAGTCCACACTCACATGAGGTTTGCTGTGTGTCAGGTTCTGTGGACAATCCTACCTACATCCCTCTGAGGTATGTGCCATGGTGTAAGGGAGGAAACCGAGGTAGAGAAAGGTTAGGTCCGCACTCTCAACCACCGCGATAATACTGCTTCGTGAGAGATAAAACACTGAATGATAAGTCCTGCACTTGAAGAGTTCAGAAGGAAACAGACGACACAGCCAGTTGAGAACACGAGTCTGGAGTGTGCGATACACGCTATAATATGGGGCAGACGGTAGGCGTGCTGGAGCGTGAGGGTCTAAATGGAGATATTGGTGGGTGATTTGTTTGGGGGGGCGGATCTTCACTGAAGAAGGAATTTCTGCTCTGGTATTTTATGTCCTCCTCACCTTCATGTCTGTCATTTGGGCCTTTCTGTACATTAAGAAATAACCTCAAGAACCAAGTAGATGTTTAAAACTAAAATATTTCCACCAGCCGTTGGATGACTGAAAATGCGTCTCCAGAAAATTACAGTGATCGAGAGAACAAAAAGGAAACGATAGTCCACATACGCCAACTAAGTTGGAAGTGCTTATACAAAATGAAATAATTATCTTACAAATGTGCTTCTTAAACAGAGTTTTAAAAGATGATGGAAGAAAAGATCTAAAAGAAAAAGAATGTCTACATTTTGTAGGTCTTTTGAATTTTGGATTTAAAAATAAAACTAGTTCAAAGATTTCTACTGCCTGGACACATCTGCCTTTAAATTAAATGAAAAACAGCACTGTTATGTAACTCGTAGTGACTGACGATAGTAAGTACCAGCATATCGAAATTCAGATGCCGTGACTCAGTAATAAAAGAGAAAAGGGGTGGTATGGATACTTACATTAAGCAGCTGTTCAAAAGCAAAACTAAAGCCTTTCTTATAGTCAGTGATTCCTTTTGCTGTGATATTATTCACTGCGTCTTTCAGCACTTTCTTATTTCTCACATTGGCTTGGACAAGGTGTTGAAAACAGCTCACGTCCTGGGCATTGCTGTTAAACTGTGAAAGACAGAAAAGTAAATATATAAATGAACGTGAAAATCAATCACATCATTTTATTTGAATTTGTGGTTTGTACGTCCCAGTCCTGTTGTGTTGTTTCTCTTTCATAAAGTGAGTGAATTGGTAACAAAAGCGCACTGAGGATCAACCAGCAATTTTCACCTGAGCCCCCCACTCCTACTGTAACTGTGAGCTTGTCGCTCACCTTCCTGAGGCTTAGTTTCTCTAATTATAAATTTGGGACTTGAATTACATAAGGTCCCTTTCAGCTCTCAAATTTTCTGAGCCTTGAGAGGCAAAAAAAAAAACAAAACAAGCCAACAAACAATGACATGTATTCAGAATCCAGAAATGATATGGTGACACATGGGCGGGTTCAAGGACAGACTAACCCTTTGCTTGCTTCTAATAAGGAAAAGCTAGGTGGAAAAGCAATAAAGTCAATGACAGGAACCAAGTTTTAATAATCTTGAAATGTGACAGTATGATCTTTCTATTGGGGTTAACCCAGGAAAGTAAGGTGAAAGAATCAGGAACAACAGGTGGCGTTTTAGAACTGCTCGCTCTAGAGCTTAGACACAGAAGGCAGGGAACGATGGAGGCGAGGCCAAGGGCAAGCAGATCCCTGCAGACAGGGATTGCTGTAAATGATGAAACCCCGAACAACTAGGAGGCTGCAGGAGGAGAGAACGGCAAATCTGATGCCTGCCCCAGCGTGAAAATTTAAGAATCATCACCGAAGTTAATATCACCAACCCTATAAAAACTATTCATGTAGTTCACTGGGTATTTCCAAAAAAATCTAAGAACAATGAGTTCTGCAGTGAGATCCAGGACACTAAGTGGAAACATCCCATCATTTATTAACTCTGCTATTTGTATGAGCCCCAGAGGCTCTCAGGGCCAAGTGTCACATCGGCAAAATGAGGATGATAATAAAACCATGCCTGCTAGAAGGTAGGGGGCTGGCCAGATGAAATGCTGGAGATTTTCTCAAAAATGTATCATTAAACGATTTTAATAGGTGGATCACAAACCGAAATGTAAATTTTATAACTGATCACATGTTCTTATAACAAGCATTCCTTTTTTCTCTGAAAATCAATGAAGCTTAATTATAAGGTGCAGTGCACATTTCATCAATTCAATAAGCAAATATTTACTATCAGCCTGTTATAGGTCAAGAATTGTGGCAGATGACAGTTCTGTGCCTTCAGGCATTAGGTAAATTATGCACAAACATATACATACATATGTATGTAAGCACATATATGGTGCCTACTATGTGTTAGGTTTACTCTACAAATATTAATCGTTTCCTCTTCATAAATGCCCTATGAGATACATATTATTACGATTCATGAAGAAACGTAGACACTGGGGGGTTAAAGGACTTGCCCATAGTCACAGGGCACATAAGACATGGAGTCAGGATCAGATTAGCACTGTGACATAAGAGTCTGGGATTTTAACTATTCCTGCAGAGCATCTTAACATATTACAATATGTTACGATTAGTTCTGCAAAGCAATAGAGCTTTATTCCCCAGGAGACGATACCACAAGTGGGTTCCAGTTTGGATTGTGAGCAGTCAGGGCAAAATTCGCATGAGAAATAGCGTTTCCTGTGATTCCAAAGAAATGTTTCATTGAAGACTATGGAGGAAGAACATTCCAGGCAGACAGAACAACAAAAGGAAAGCCTTTCAAGGATGTAAAAAGAAGAAGAGTTTAGCTCAGTCACACGTGAGTGAGGACAATGACATAAAATGTGTTTGGGGAGGGAGGCAGGCTAGTCATGCAGGGTCTAACAAATGCTGAAGAACCACGCTTTGCGGTTCTGTCAAATGGAAAGTCGCAGAAAGATTCTAAGCCACATAGGAAATAATAATGTAAAAATTTAAGAGATCATGCAAGTTGCTATTTGGGAAATGGATTTAAGGTGAGCAAAATTTGAAGGAGAGAGAATACTTAGTAGGCTATTATAGGAATCTAGCTCAACATAATAAGTGGCTTTGGCATTTATGGAGATGGTCAGAAAAGGAGGGGCTATACATCAATTTTGGAGGAAGAATCCACAGAGTGTGGTGGTAGTGTGAGGAATGCCATGCAGGTGTCTGACACGGGCATCAGGATGGCCAGAGGACTAGAGCAGTGATGGGCTCGGGGGTACTTAAGGAAGAGGCAGGAGAAGCACAGAGTTCAAGTGAGGGTGAGTTTTTTTTTGTTTTTTGTTTTTAAAGATTTTATTTATTTATTTGACAGAGAGAGAGATCACAAGTAGGCAGAGAGGCAGGCAGAGAGAGGAGGAAGCAGGCTGCCTGCTGAGCAGAGAGCCCGATGCGGGGCTCGATCCCAGGACCCTGAGATCATGACGTGAGCTAAAGGCAGAGGCTTTAACCCACTGAGCCACCCAGGCGCCCCGAGGGTGAGTTTTCAATATAGGTGAAACATGTAAATGGTGAAGTCAGGCAATCATAGCATTTAAAGTATGAGGCTTGGGCACCTGGGTAGCTCAGTAGGTTAAGGGTCTGCCTTCGGCTCAGGTCATGATCTCAGGGTCCTAGGATACAGCCCTGTGTCAGGCTCCCTGCTCAGTGGGAATCTGCCTCTCCCTCTCCTGTCGCTCCCCTGCCCCCTGCTTGTGCGATCTCTCTCTCTGTCAAATAAATAAGTAAAATCTTTAAAGCATGAGCCTCAAAAGAAGTCTTGGCTAAAGATTAAAAAACAAAAAAAAAAATAGAAGGCTTCAACATAGAAATTTGGTGTAAAACCATATACATAAAAGGAAAATAGTCAAAGGAGTCCCTAAGAAAACTTAGTAGAGGTAAGTTCCCATGGAGGTAGGAAGGAAATCAGGAGACTGGGCTGTTTGCAATGATGAGAGAGAGAGAGAAAGGAAAGAAAAATATGAAGGAGAAAGCGCTGTTCAGATACAAAATTCAAAGTGTCCATGGAAGTCATCCATGTTACACAGTCCGTGTCGGGGCAGAGCCCACGTGAATGCCTGGAAGCACATGGGAAGCGGTGGTCAATGCCGTCTTCAAAGTGCCTTGGCTGGGAAACCAAGAAGTCAAAGAGGGGGATACCTGTGAAGGTGCACCTGGGGTCAAGGGAAGGCTGCCTTAAAGTGCAAGGTCACTAGAGCAAGAGGACTGACACTGAAGAGTGAAGGAACGAAAAGATGCAGGAAAGAGAAAAAAGAGGTAAAATATATAGTTCTTGTGAAGGTGGGGAAGGACAGACAGCCGGCATTGTGGCGTGACCCTTGAATGGGTACCGACTTTATTGCTCTGGGAAAGACGAGTGGGAGCTGAGCACAGACACTGCTGAGTGCATACACAGATCTGGGGTTGAAAAGGTGACAGTTACTGTTTGCCTTGCTGTTCACTGAGGACAAAAGCCACAATCAAGATAAAGGAAGGAAATGGAACGTTTGGAAAGAATGGAGATAAAACGAGAAGGAAAATATCCTGCACAGATACGTAATTTGAGTTCTTTTCTTATTTTTACTTTGAACACTATTTTCAGTTATATCATATATAGGTGTAAAAAGCTCTAAAATGTTTCTGTGCTGTTTTCCATAAATTCGAATGTTGAAAACTTAGTATCTTCAGTTCTAAATTCCACTGCCTCTTTTATTCCATTCTTTGATAATGTGACACAATCTTATTCTGCACATTCCATTCTGAAAACAAAAGAACATGAGAACGCCCATGTCAGAAAATTAAAAAAAAAAAAAATTGCCAATGAATCAACAGTAAAATGTCTGACCTTAGAGAATTATTAGAAATGGTTACAGAAAATGTTATTAACTGATTTAGTTAAACCGTGAATCATGATAAAATTACAAGTTATGCAGAAAATGAGCACTAAATAATGTATTGCCCTGAGTCTTTCGGTTGGCCTTGACCTGCTTTTAACACAGAAAAATGAAGCATCTCATTAAGTCGCTTTAACACAAACTGATTAAATGTAAATTCAATTCATTAAATACAAATTCAGTGGTGTATAACAGAAATACTACAATTAAACTCATAATAAAACTCATAAATAATGCAGGGGAAGGAATAGCTTACAGAGTCTAAGTCCCCATAGCAAATCTTACTCTCTGAGGCAAGGGATGAGAAATTTTAAAAGTTCTAAAATAGTTAAGTGTGTACTTCACAGACATCTTACACTCATCTGCTTTTAGAATAGACAAAAAGAACAGGTGTATTTTCACAAGCTGAAATTGCAGTCTTTGGTAACATGTACCTAAATTTTAATTCATAAACCACACATTTAATACATAAATAACTAATGTATTAAAAACCTTAGGACGAAAGTTTAATAATATAGTATTACAAAGCTTTGAAATAGCATATTGTGAGTGAAAAGAGATTTAAGGAGTCCTGCTTTTGTCACCTATTAAGAAAATGCTTTTTCCTAAAAATGTATATTTCACTAACCCTAGAGTCAGAAATCCAAATTAATACCACACTAATTCCTTTCCTGATCCCAGAAAATTCAGCCAAGTAGGTCTTTTATAAGAACTGTTGAGAAAATCTCTGCTAGCATGCTGAGACAGAAAGATGTGTGGGTTAAGGTGAGCATGTGGCGTATAACTCACGTGGAACTTCGTATCTCTACTCCAGCAAATGAGCATTCTTTCATTTCCTCCTTCCATATAACGTGTTCTTCTGCCTACAACACTTCTTTCCCTCAACAGTCTTTCCTTACAAAAGGCTTTCATGACCTTTCTTGACTAGATCAAACCACCCCATTATAAGCTCTCTTAAGCCTAGATGTATCTTTCACAGAACACAACTCCATTAAAATTTCCTACTTCTTTGTAGACTATCTTGACAGATTCCTCACTGGCTTTGAAGCCCACACGGTCTAAGAAAATAGCCATCCCACCACGCAACCTCAGTACTGGGCATGTAATAGCATGCTATAAATATTTAACAAGTGTATATATGGAGTTTCATTAGACGACAGTGTGAAATGTTGATCAAAATCAAGCTATAGATTCAAAATTGTAGAAATACTTTAGCTTTATAATATGTTAAGCTTATATAGTCATACATGTAAATATTCTGTCCAAATAGACAATATTAAAATATCCAAAGACGTATGTAAAACACCTACTGAAAAGCCTGGCACATAGATGTTAAATTGAGTTCAACTCTAGCATTTAAAAATTATTTTGGTAAAAACATAAGTATGCTTAAATCACAACAGATTCCTAGATTAATGAGAAAGATTCTGATGAATGGTATCAGCTTTAGTGAGCCTTAAAGTTCACTAACAAGACGATACAAGTATCCTTCAAACGTGAACTTATTGTTTGAAATGGTCTCTGAAATAACCATGAACAGTAAATTTCAATTTCCAAAGAACCGTCCTACTAAATAGTCAAGTACACACATCCTATTAAAAGATACTTTCGGTGCTAAAATAAACCGTTAACCTCTCAAATGAAGTCATTTAAACTCTTAGTTTTATGAAGATGGTATTTTTGGTCTCAGGTGCTCTGTTCAGTAAGAAATCATTTCACAAAATGTTTCTGAGAGAGAGAACTCTGCTGCTTATTGACTCCACCTTGGGTAAAAACGAAATGTTGGCACGTCGTAAGTCAAAGAAGCTTCAAGTTCCTCGAAAGCAACCTTGTATAGGAATGGCACCCTCAAGGGATGTCATAATGCCCTTTCACAGGGCACTGAGTCTACCTTTGAAATTGTTAGTGGATCAAGCGGTTTTCCTCTAGGAACATTAAGAATTAAAGATAAAAGAAATCCAAAGGTGCTATTATTCTACTCAGAACTGCAGAGAAACGGAAGCAGCCCATTGAATCTTTGACCATTCGGCTCGCCTTTAATTTTTACCCCTTCCCCTAATCCATGTGTCATCTAAACTCTTACAAAGACAGACTTGCTTTAGGGGACTTTGTACATTGCTTAATTATAAAATATTCTTTAATGGGCAAAAAAGAACATAATTTATAATTTCTTGGTTTCTGAAAAATTGCTCAGTATCTAAATTATTCCTTTGACCTTGTCTTAATGATGTTTTCTCTTTTTTCCATGTAAAAGCAAAATGGTAGGCTCAAACTGCATATAAAACCAGCAAAAACCCCTTAAATTCAGATTAGCCTCCTTTGAAACATGGATATTTTTTTAATTACAAAATATAAGTGAACTTATTTACATAATATAATCAATAACTTACATAATTAGTTTATATTATGCAAAATTATTAATTTAAATGAATTACCTAAATTAAATATACAATTTTGTGTATTGGGCGGTTACTATTCTGGTACCAGGAGCTATCTGCATATTGGACACCAGAGGGCAGTGCAGGAAAAGAAAAGCAAAGTGAACAGAGGGCATGATCTTCAAAATCTTGGTTAGGTTTCACTCCTATTAAAAATACTTCGTTTATTTTGATTCTCCTATTTTTATAGGAAATTTGGAAACCAGGGATAGTATAAGGAAACAAGATGGTTATCCTAAAACTCGGAGAAACAGGTGTGATAATATTTATCCATATACATATGCACATTATACTCCAGTGAAGAATGATTTTAAGGTTCCTTAAGCTACTGCCAATTTACCTTACAGATATTGCGTGCCAATTTATAACAGTCTCACTCTACTTTCATGAATACTTAACATTTTTATTTCCTAAATTCTAAGTCAAAAGATTATTTCAATCTTTTAATTACTTGAATTTCCTCGATGGCTAACAATGTTAAAACTTTTTGTCATATATTAATTTTCATATAATCTTGTGAATTCTCTTATTTTTCTAGTTTGTTGCCCACTTTCTAATTATAACTTTTAAACCTATTCTTTATGATTTCTCGAAATATCCTTACATAACTATTCATTAATCAGATAAATTTCATCTATAGTCTCTACTAATATTTGATGGTTGTTTGCTTATTTTACACTGTAGCATTTAGTCATGGTGAAACTGATTTCCCCTAATAGCATGAGGGGACAATTACATTAAGCATTTTTTTTCCCAGTAGCCAATTTTCCCTTTTATTGCATTATTACTGGTTCGTGATCCATTCTTTATAACGAGTTAAGATTTGGGATACAGTTCTGGAACTTTTTTTATTTCTTTACTATTTCCACTGTTTCACCAACTTCTTACTTTTAATAACACAAATATCAGCTAATGTACATGGAGAATCACAACTGTACCAGGCTAAGCACTTACCATGCGGTAATTCATGTAACCTTCACCAAGTTTATGGTTTTCGATTTTTTTAAGATTTAAAAATATGGAATGCTTCATGAATTTACATGTCATTTTTGCATAGGGGCCATGCTAGTCTTCTCTGTATTGTTTCAATTTTAATATATACGTTGCCAAAGCAAGCACCGGTTTTAGTTTTAATAGTTTCCATGATGCAGTTGAGGAAATGAGACTTATAGTGCTAAGCAAAGCATCCAGAGTCACCCAGTGACCAAGAATCAGAGCTCTGCTTCAACCCCAAATGCCTGACACACTCTTCTCTCCGGTGTCTCATCATTTTCAATTTACAGCAAAAGTATAAGCTGCCATACCCTATCACACTGCTTCTTCCACACTGTCTTTCAGTTGAACTTTGGAACTATTTTTTTATCTAATTGAAATTAATATTTACCAATAAATTTTGGACAAACTGACATCATCATTAGTTACCTTTTCATTTCAAGAAGAGTTATTAATTCCACATATATTAATAGATTGCTACTTCAACTCTGCTACCTGTATCTCATTTTCTTTCTCAAATGCAGATTCTAAATATATTATTAAAAGTATTGCTAGGTAATTCATGATGCTTTGCAAACACAGTGAATAGGATTCCAATTTCTATTACGAATCCCTGTCCAGGGAAAACCAGAAGGGGTGATCGCCCTTGCATAATTAGAGATGCCATATATTCGTTAGTAGCACTCTGGGATTTGAAAACTCTTGTTTGCAAATTAATGTTGCTGCCCCCCAACACCAGCTGCTGGTTTATGTTTTCTGTGGCCTATTGTATGAAAAAACTGATAAAGAATTTTCCGCCTTTTAATCCAATTTAGGAAAGTCAGGTCTAGCCCAAGCCCTGCCTCTAAGAAGCATCGATGGCCACAGCTGATTCAATTATGTTCTCTGAGCTTCAGTTTCCTCCTTTCTGGAAGAAAAGGGAAGTAGCGGGGGGGGGGGACTTTACTAGATCAACTAGAAAAGCCCTCAAATTCTAAAACCTTAAAATTTAAATCCGATAGTTTTACCTATCAAAGGAATTACGTATAAAAAAAGGAATACTGAATTCTGTAAACGTCAAAAGAAAGTCACATCAGTGAAAGTGAAGGTAATGACAACATTTGTTAGGACAAAATTTGTTTGCCTGTAATTATAAATCATCGCCCATCAAAATTTTTGGTGTTTTTACTTTTAAGTAAGTATTTCAAGCATTTTTTTTTTTTTTTTTTTTGAGATAAACAGGGCACTTGCATGGGAGGTGGGGGGATAAGGGAAGAGGGAGAGAAACTTAAGCTGACTCCATGCCCAGCGCAGAGCCTGAAGCAGGGCTCAATCTCTCAACCCCAAAATCATGACCTGAGTTGAAACTAAGTGTCGGATACTCAACCAACTGAGCCACCCAGCTGCCCCTAAACAAATATTTCAATTAACTTGAATCATGACATGCCCAAAATTCAGTCTCTTGACTTTTGCTGAAATGTTGAGTAAGTTTCTGAATTAGCCCAACTATCATTTTAATACATTCTATTTATATTTTGATACAGAAAACTTCTAAGCCTCTCTAATTATATGAACTTAGAGTTTCAAACAATTGAGAGTATACTATTCTTTTGCTTCTGAAGTAATTTGTACTAAGCTTCCTCGCTCATCTCTCCTTGATATTTACATTTTCTTTCTCAACCATCGCTTTGTCAACCACTGTGTAATCCTGATTCCACAGCACTTGCCCAGCTAGAAATATGGACAGGTTTTCCCCATTATTCTTTTTTTTTTTTAAGGGGATTCTTAAATTTTTTAAATTTATTTTGGGGGAGGCAGAGAGATACTGTTGGGCAGGCTCCATTTCACGACCCTGAGATCACGACCTGAGCCAAAATCAAGAATTGGACACTTAACCGAGTCACCCAGGCACCCCTACATGATGCTTAAGATATAATAAACCTATCAGTATGATTTCTATCACAGGTTTTTTTCATAGCCCTGTGGAAATTTGAACACCAGTTCCCAAGGATGTAACTTTAATGAAATGATTAACTGATCGTATACTCTTTGATCTTTTCCTCTTTACCAACACTGTGATGCAATGCTGACCCACGCGCTCAATGTTTTTATGGTACCTGAAGCTGATTACCCGGAATGTCTTCCTAGTTGAAATAAAGATCACTTGTGAGTTTGGCGGGATTTGCCTGAAGAACTCAGAGAGAATGATAATATACATATATAATTGCTTTGCTGAGAAGAGATGCTACAATACAGATAAAGTAAGTGAGGATGACTGGTCATTTAAGAATACAAAAATGTCTGATCACTGGTTGAAATTTTTATAAAATTCTGACAACTATGTACAACTTGCCCTCTCCCTGCACTATTACAACTAACAAAGAAAGAAATACTCAATTGAAGAAGCCCTGCTATTCAAGTTTTCTTTTTTTTTTTTTTTCCTATTCAAGTTTTCTATATACATTAACGTTTTGGCTAAATAAACAGCACCTCTATACTCAAAGAAAGATAAAACCACCTATTGATGGGGAGATGGGAGTACAGGGATACAGAATATAAACAACAAACGTGTATATAAAGTACCAGGTGGAGATAAACACTATGAGAAAGGAAACTAGGTAAACTGATCAACATAGTTAAAGTGATAGTATAACTAAAACCGGAATGATACTGGAGATGAGGTAGTCGAGGGGGTCCTCTCTAAGGAAGCATTTGAGCAAAGATCTGAGCAAAGTGGGGGAATCAGCATGCATCTATCTAGACTCAGGAAGTATCAAGACTAGGGGTAAACAGAAATGATTTCTAATCTGTGCATATGTGTAAGACACACACCTAATAGAAAGAATAAATATGTTTTTTAAGGAAGGTTAGTAACATCACCAATGAATTCTCTTCAATATAAAATAGCATTTGGGATCAACAAAAGGACTACCAATACCAGCTGAAGACATGATATTCAAACTAAGTTCCACTAAAATCAAATATATAAATATACATAAATATATATGTATCTTTGAAAATATATTTCAATTATATAAATATATGAAAAATTTAGTGTTTGATTATGGTAGAAACTGAAGACAAAATTGCATAAAGAAGATACCATATCAATAGAACATAGGGTTAAGCAAAAGAGAGATCATGAGAAGTGCAAAAAATTTTTTGCAATATATTTAGGGTGCAAACATGGACGAAACATTAAAAAGATAAATTATGGGGAAAAGCAAAAGCCAGTACTTGGAATTTATAACAGAATTTAATATGCAAATAGTGACTTTATGACAAAGTCCCTTACAATGAAACAAGTAACAAAAAAATATTTTTAGGTCTTAGTCCATCTTCGCAAGCTCTAGCACAGACATCCAAATTCTCAAAATGCTTAGAACCTTAGGAATGTGCTGAAATGGGATTCTGCTATTCACAAATAAAGTGTGTGCATTCTTCAAGTAAGTACCTTAGTGTAGTAGCAATTTATGTTCCAATTTCTGCTGAATTGAAACCGACTAAGTAATTAGGAGCAAATATGATAGTTGAATTTAAGTAATTGTGAGCAACTCAGCTAAACCTACAGCTCACGTCAGCCCACGCCACTCTCTTTACCTCTTCTCATAATTAAATGAATACATGGACCCTGAATAATTTGACCCAGTAAACAGTGACACACAACTCCACTTCTTGGGCATGGACTCTCTTCCCAGTTCTTCAAGCCCCAGCAAGTAAGTGCTAACTTTCATATTTTTAAAAACAACAGGTCAGTTCAAAAGAGAAGTATTCCTTCTGCCTCACCTTAAGTATTTATTACTTTGCCATTCCTAAGACTGAAAATGGAGGGGGAGAGGTAAGATGGTGGAGGAGTGGGGGACTCCATTTCAACTGGTCTGCTGAATTTAGCTAGATATCTACCAAGCCACTCTGAACACCCACGAAATCAGCCTGAGATGTAAGATTATATGTCTGGATCTCTATGAGGGCAGAGGATCATCAGTCAAGAGGATGCATTTTGCCCGGATTTTGTTTGATGTTTTTGGCTGTACATCCCCTCAACCACAACTCAACAGAATGACTAGGAGGAGGAACTCCCAACAAAGAATAGACCCAGAGACAATGGCTTCCCCTGAAGACCTAATGGATATGGATATAAGCAAGATGTCAGAAACAGACTTCAGGGTAGCAGTTATCAGACAATAGCTAGGCTGGAGAAAACCATTAACGGCAACATAGATTCTCTAAGGGCAGAAATGAGAGCTAATCAGGCTGAACTTAAAAATTCTATAAATGAGATGCAGTGTAACCTAGATTCTCTAACAGCTAGGGTAAATGAGGTAGAACAATGAATTAGTGATCTAGAAGACAAACTGATAGAAAGGAAGGAACAGGAGGAGGCCTGGAACAAACACCTTAAAATCCATGAAAACAGAATTAGAGAAATAAACGATGCCATGAAACATTCCAGTGTCAGAATTACTGAGATCCCTGAGGGGGCGGAGAGAGAGAGAGGACTAAAAGATATATTTGAGCAAATCTTAGCTGAGAACTTACCAATCTGGGGAATGAAACAAGTTTCGTGTCTTAAAGGCAGAGAGGACCCTTCCCGAGATTAAGAAGAAGAGACCAATGCCACAGCATGTAATAGTAAAAATTGCAAATCTCAAAACCAAGGAAACCATCTTAAGGGCAGTTAAGGGGAAGAGATTCATTACATACAGAGGGAGGAACATCACAATAATGTCAGATCTGTCCAAAGAGATCTGCCAAGCCAGAAAGGCCTGGCAAGACATATTCAGGGTACTAAATGAGAAGAACATGCAGCCAAGGATACTTTATCTGGCAAGGCTGTCATTCAGAATGGATGGAGAGATAAAGAGCTTCCAGGACCAGCAGAAACTGAAAGAGTATGTGACCACTAAGCCAGTCGTACAAGAAATATTAAAGGGGGGGGGGTGTCTATAAAAGAAGACCTCTAGAGTGATATGGAACAGAAATTTACAGAGACAGCTATAGAAACAAGGACTTCACAGGCAACATGATGACAATAAAAACATATCTTTCAATAATCACTCTCCACGTGAACGGCCTAAATGCTCCCATGAAACGGCACAGGGTTGCAGATTGGATAAAAAGACAGGACCTATCCATATGCTGTCTACAAGAGACTCATTTTGATCCAAGCCTCACTCAAAAAAATAGAAAAATCCCAAATTCACCAACTAACTTTACATCTTAAAGAACTGGAGAAAAAACAAGAAATGATGCCTAAGCCATGCATAAGAAGAAAAATAATTAAGAGCAGAGATCAATGAATTAGAAACCAGAAATACAGTAGAACATATCAATGAAACTAGAAGCCGGTTCTTTGAAAGAATTAATAAGATCAATAAACCACTGGCCAGACTTATCCAAAAGAAAAGAGAAAGGACCCAAATTAATAAAATTATGAATGATCACAACTAACACCAAGGAAATAGAAACAATTATCAGAAACTCTTAACAACAACTATATGCCAATAAATTAAGCAACGTAGAAGAAATGGATGCCTTCCTGGAAATCGATTAACTACCAAGACTGAAACAGGAAGAAATTGACAACCTGAATAGACCAATAACCAGTAACAAGATTGAAGCAGTGATCAAAAACCTCCCAAAAAACAAGAGTCCAGGGCCTGAGGGATTCCCTGGGGAAGTCTATCAAACATTTGAAGAAGAAATACCTATTTTCCTGAAGCTGTTTCAAAAAATAAAAACAGGGGGCACCTGGGTGGCTCAGTGGGTTAAAGCCTCTGCCTTCAGCTCAGGTCATGATCTCAGGGTCCTGGGATCAAGACCCACACTGGGCTCTCTGCTTGGCAGGGAGCCTGCTTCCCTCTCTCTCTGCCTGCCTCTCTGCCTACTTGTGATCTCTCTCTCTGTCAAATAAATAAATTAAAAACAAACAAACAAACAAAAAAACATAAGGAAATCTTCCAGACTGATTCTATGAGGCCAGTGTTACCTTGATTCAAAAACCAGGCAAAGACCCCATCAAAAAGGAGAATTTCAGACCAATATCCCTGATGATTACGGATCCCAAAATTCTAAACAAGATCCTGGCGAGCAGGATCAACAGTACATTAAAATAGGATCAACAGTACATTAAAAGGATTATCCATCACAACCAGGTGGGATTTATCCCTGGGATGCAAGGGTGGTTCAGCATTCGCAAATCAATCCATGTGATAGAACACATTAACAAGAGGAGAGAGAAGAACCATATGGTCCTTTCAATTGATGCAGAAAAAGCATTTGACAAAATACAGTATCCTTTCCTGATTAAAACTCTTTGGAGTGTAGGGATAGAGGGAACGTTCCTCAATTTCATAAAAACCATCTACGAAAACCCCACAGTGAATATTATTCCCAATAGGGAAAAGCTGAGATCCTTTCCCTTAAGATCAGGAACACGATAAGGATTCCCACTCTTACCACTATTTTTCAATATAGAAGTCGCAGCAACAGCAATCGGACAACAAAAAGAAATAAAAGGTATTCAAATTGGCAAAGAAGAAAACAAACTCTTTCTTCGCAGATGACGTGATATTTTATGTGGAAAACCCAAAAGACTCCACCCCCAAATTACTAGAACTCATTCAACAATTCAATAATGTGGCAGGACACAAAATCAATGCACAGAAATCACTTGCTTTCCTATACACTAACAATGTAACTGTAGAAAGAGAAATTAGGGAATCGATTCCACTTACAATAGCACCAAAAACCATAAGATACCTTGGAATAAACCTAACCGAAGAGGTGAAGGATCTATACTCTAGAAACTACAGAACACTTATGAAAGAAACTGAAGCAGACACAAAAAGATGGAAAAACATTCCATGCTCATGGATTGGAAGAATAAACATCGTTAAAATGTCTATGTTGCCCAGAGCAATCTATACTTCCAACGCCATCCTGATCAAATTACCATTGGCATTTTTCAAAGTGCTAGAACAAACAATCCTAAAATTAGTATGGAACCAGAAAAGACCCCGAATTGCCAAGGAAATGCTGAAGAAGAAAAACAAAGCTGGGGGCATCATGTTGCCTAATTTCAAGCTACATTACAAAGCTGTCATCACCAAGACAGCATGGTACTGGCACGAAAAAAAGACACATAGATCAATGGAACAGAATAGAGAGCCCACATACGGACTCTCAACTCTATGGTCAACTAATCTTCGACAAAGCAGGAAAAAATATTCAATGGAAAAAAGACAGTCTCTTTAATAAATGGTTCTGGGGAAACTGGTCAGCTATATACAGAAGAATGAAACTCGACCATTCTCTTATGCCATAAACGAAGATAAACTCTAAATGGATGATAGATCTCAATGTGAGACAGAAATCCATCAAAATCTTAGAGGAGAACACAGGCAGTAACCTCTCTGACATTGGCCACAGCAACTTCTTTCAAGACACGTCTCCAAAGGCAAGGGAAACAAAAGAGAAAATGAACTTTTGGGACTTCATCAAGATAAAAAGCTTCTGCAGAGCAAAGGAGACAGTCAACAAAACAAAGAGGCAAACCATGTAATGGGAGAAGATATTTGCAAGTGACACTACAGATAAAAGGCTGATATCCAAGATCTATAAAAGAACTTCTCCAAGCTCAACACCGCCCCAAAAATAATCAAGTCAAAAAATGGGCAGAAGACATGAACAGACACTTCTCCAAATAGGACGTTCAAACGGCTAACAGACACATGAAAAAATGTTCATCATTAGCCATCAGGGAAATTCAAATCAAAACCACATCGAGATACCACCTTATACCAGTTAGAATGGCAAAAATGGACAAGGCAAGAAACAACAAATGTTTGAGAGGTTGTGGAGAAAGAGGAACCCTCTTATACTGTTGATGGGAATGCAAGTTGGTACAGTCACTTTGGAAAACAGTGTGGCAGTTCCTCAAAAAGTTCAAAATAGAGCTACCCTATGACCTAGCAATTGCACTACTGGGCATTTAACCCAAAGATACAGATGTAGTGAAAAGAAGGGCCACATGCACCCCAATGTTCATAGCAGCAATGTTCACAATAGCCGAACTGTGGAAAGAGCCAAAATGAAAGAACGGATAAAGAAGATGTGGTCCATATATACAATGGACTATTACTCAGCCATCAGAAAGGATGAATACACCC
>CM052887.1:21357230-21393664 GCA_028534135.1 Potos flavus
CCATCAGAAAGGATGAATACACCCAACTTTTGCATCAACATGGATGGAACCAGAGGAGATTATGCTAAGTGAAATAAGTCAAGCAGAGAAAGTCAATTATCATATGGTTGCACTTATTTGTAGAACATAAGGAATATCTTAGAGGACATTAGGAGAAGGAAGGGAAAAATGAAGAGGGGAAATCGGAGGGGGAGACGAACCAGGAGAGACTATAGACTCCGAGAAACAAACTGAGGGTTTTAGAGGGGAGGGAGGGTGGGGGGGATGGGTTGAACCGATGATGGGTATTAAGGAGGGCACGGATTGCATAGAACACTGGGTGTTATACGTAAACAATGAATCATGGAACACAACATCAAAAACTAATGATGTACCGTATGGTGACTAACATAATAAAATTTTTTTAAACTGAAAATGTAATTTCTAAGTACCAAAAACTATCTTTAGTGTCCCATGTAATTAATGGAAAAAATATTTATCATGCTTGTCAACACCTTCTTATAAACTTTCCTTCTACTTGCAAAGCAATTAAGTTATCCTCTGGCAATCTCTTTCTTTGAAACTAAATAACCTTGATTACGTACCCTGTTATTATAATCTCTAAATTTGTCCTTTGAGCGTTTTCTCTTCACAGCCCATAATTTCTTTATGTGTCTTTTAAATGAAGGTAATTTTAAAAAGCACCCATCTTTACCTTTTAAAAAAAAAAATCGAGTATATATGAAAGAGAGAACTTTGTTTCTTTTAAGAAACCTAACTCTACTCCTTCCTGTTTTCATATGTCTCTCCAAAAAGCAAATGGCTACACTATAAAAATATTTATAAACATCCGTAGTACTAGTAACGTTATTAAATAGCAAGATCTTAGAATCTAAATCAATAATAAGCATTCTAAGTTACAAGAAGTTCCAGACAGATGCCTTGCCGGACTTTGCTAAACACACCTCCCAGGGGGACTTCCCAGTTTCCTCACTGCTTAGGACTCACTGAGAGACCTGCTAAGTGAAGATTCTGACTTCTCAGGTGTGGCGCTCGAGAGTCTGCATTCCTAACCAGCCGCCAGGTGCCGCTCCTGCTGCTGGACCACAGGCTCCGGTGGAAGTTGCAAGAGCATAAACTACCATATTCCTGTTCATTGACATAAATGAGATATGAATCCACGTAAAGATTTCTCGAAAGCTAGATGATTGACAATTTTATAAGACATGAAATGAAATCACTCTCCTAGAATTCGTTTGTCACCAGAACACATTGGCATGCCAGGTACCTGTTACTTTATTGGTGCCCTGTGCCTGCTTTCTAAGGGTGAAAAAAAAATCACTTTTAACTGTAAATTGTGCAACAACGTACGAATGTGCTTACTGTCGTATATGGAGTAAAAAAAGTTCTTAGCTCAGCAAACCATTCCCTTGTCTAGGAACACACGAGACCTATTTTGGAAGGAAAACTAAAATTTAAAGCATGTGCGAAAAGGCACAATCCAAATTATGTCTTTCGTGGATACAGTGTAATTTCATACTTAAACAAACCTCCACTCTGCCGTAAGTTGGTGTTAAACTGTGAGGTCAAAAACTGAGGTTTCATCCTAACCGCAAGCTGACCAATGAGCCTCAAAGGTTGTGCGTCGTCTCTCTACAATTCTACTCATGCATCTGAGAGGCAGTTTTGTCTGTGGTGAGTGGGAAGCAGGTCATCCGAGCAGAGGTGAGCCTCACTAGTGCCGCCAGCATGACATTGTGATCCCCTGTCCAGCCTCCTGCTATGATGGCTGTGACTTCTCACTCCTCAACCTGCACGTGCATTTAGAGACTATCACTTCCAGAATGGCTGTTTAGTGACTATAATCTGGGCAAAGAGTAGAACATACTTTACAAAAGTTCTCTCCTACAACTAACAGCAAAGATATTATAAGCAAGTATATTGTGATTATTTCTTTCTCACGAGTGTTCAAAGATTATACTTATAATGACCCCAAAGGAGAAAAACGTCCAATAAGAAAACGGGACTGAAAAACCCTTCACGTCATCCCAACATTTGCATCTAATCCTTAAGTAATGAAATCTGTGATTTTATTGAAGCACACAGCCGCCTTCTTCAGTTGTTAACTTTTCATACTATTCATCATCAGCACACACTTCCTTTTTATCCTCCACTGGCTTGGGGTATTTTACTCTGGAAATGTCTAACTCCCTCGCTTTCAGAAACAAATTCCACTCATTGGGTCAACATCTGAAATTGTGCCTGTAAGTCAGAACACTGCCGCTCCTATCATCTACCACTCACTTCCATCAAAGCATGTAACCACAGCATTCTGCCACATAACTTTGCAGTTACAACTAGACTCATAAACAAAGATGGCTGTGCTCCAATTCTGTCTTCTAAGAACAGTAATAGTACCTACCTCAGGAGGCAGCTATAAAGACTAAAGGAGTTATCATGGAAAACACAGAGAACAGTTCCTGCCACAAAAGCAGTGTTAAAAAAAATTATACTAAAAATTCCCTATGACTTGTGATTAAATGAAGGTTAATACATAAATAAGATAAACAATGAACACATGAGTACCTGAGATCTTATTCATACTGATTTGTGAAGGGCAAATCTATGCCCAGAATAATAAGCTCACTTAAAATCAATCAGTGACTTTTCAATCATGAAAAGGCACTAATGATTTTTCTGAAATAATAAAATTAAACAATAGTACACAGTTAATAAAAAAATCAGAGTATAGTTGGCAAAAATTTGTCTTTATGGTAAATGAGGACCATAAATGATGAAAGTAAAGTAAAGTAACTAATCAAAACTAAACAAGGCAATATACAGAAGCTGAGACCAGCAATAGGTTTCTCTGGGAGCAGAATGGGAAATCATGACGGCTTCATCTTCCAAATAGCTTCCTGCATTATTTGCCTTACAACCTGCATGGGTTGTGCATTTTCCAGTATCATCCTTCTTCCTTATTTTTGAATATATAACTGAGTATTTTCATATTTAACTTGAGATATTGAGATACATTATTTCCAGATAAATGCAGTCCCAGTTCTTTCTACAATCAACATATTCCATTTGCCAATACACCTGTAGCTTACATAGTCAAGCTACATCAAGTGAGAACGCGCGAGTATGGATTTTTTTTTTTTTTTTTTTTTTTGCAAGTATGGATTTGAGAAGAACTCTCAATGAACCATCAAGGTCCATTGACCTGGTTCACAGAAACCACAAGGAAATACCTTGCAATTATGTTTCTTAAGAAGTTAGTTAACAACTTTCTTTAAAGCAATACATATTTAAAAGCCTTAATATTTTTAAGAAAAGTAATGGTCTTTCAGACTTGTCAGGCATTTACAATCCCAATGTCAATCTCATCTAAGTGATTTAACTAAGAAAGAATCATTAATTGCTGGTTAAATACGGAAAACGAAATTCATTCAAATCCATTTCTACTGTTTAAACAAAAATTCTTTTTAAGCATATTTATTAATAGCATTGTCTAGTTTCTAGCTAAGGCAGATATTACTGATGTCCCGTCCATATTTCCATGCATGCCAGCCCAAATTTAACTGCTTGAGATTTCTGCAAGCCCTCTGCCTATGTACGTGTTGGCCTGGGAACCCCAGGGAGCAATCTCGGGAGCAATCATTAAGTTTAAATACTCCAGCCCATTTTCCTCTTGGAAGGGGTAACTCTGACTCATGTAATCTGTACTGATTCTCAGAACTGTCCAGAGCATTAAGCTGTCCTCACGCAGAGTGGTAACTTATTTGATAAATCATCATTTATTATTTCTCTCTCTCTCTCTCTCTCTCTTTAAACTTCCTACACTTCTCTAAGTATTTCCTAGAGTTACTTTCTCAATAAACCAGTTGTACTTGAATCCTTGTCTCAGGGACTGTTTCTGGGGAAACCCAATCTAAGTTGATACTGGCAGTGGTTTTAGGAAGCAGATCCTCAGAATGGGATTGTAGAATGAAATCATCACTCGCCAGCTGTGTGACAACAAAGACTCCACTAGTAACTGGCTGTATATCAGTCGTAACTAGCGTCAAGAAGACTTCTTGGGCAAATAATGAAGAGATTCCCATCTCCTGTTGTTACGTCAACGTGTGACAGAAATAGGCACAGTACGTGCTTTTGAGAGTCACATGCATAAAAAGGAGGCTACTATGTTAGTAGTAGTACTATGTACTACTTGTCAGGCTTCTATGTTAAGGTCAGGGCAATGATAGGCAAATCATGGGACCCTAAGTGTAGACCATCTGGGTGGGTGCCATTGGGAACCGTGAACTTCCAGATTCCCCTATACCCTCTGAGAGAACAACTGGGTAGATGACTTGTCTACTGGAGGTCATCCAGCCTTTTTGTGTGGCAAATGTAGTGCTTGCAAAACGGGCCCATAAATGCTGTAGCAGGGTAGCGGGGTTGGGGGCAGGGAGGGGGGGGACAGACACGGAGAGAGAGAAAAATAGAAAGAGTATTATACATGGGCCTAAAAGCATAGGCTGTTTCTCAACTAGTATAATATAGCTACAGGCACTGGTGAATGACTAACCAATCGTCCAATGCTTATTCTTCAATACAGTACCGCCTTTCAAAAAGATAACCAGCAACTTCATGTCAAATAGATAATAATCAATTTTAGACCTCTGGAGGGGGTGGGGTACATTATTTATTTCTTGTTACTGACAAATATTCCAGTTATGAGTTCCTTTCTTGTTCATGGTGCCTCACCCAGGTACACGTACCACCTGATTCAACATCATGGGATATCACCCATGGGACTGTGCATAACCAAGAACCTCTTTTATGAGAAATGAGGTCCAATAATGGACACATGAACACAGGATCCATTGGGGCCACCATCTACTGTCCTACTAAGGAGCTGCCCGCATGATAAAACACTGGGGCGGTCTCTCGAATGTGCAACGAAGGCTCCAGCTTGGGGATGACAATCTTTGGAGTTGAAATGTAGTCTTTCAAGAAAGAAAATGTACTCTCAACTATGGTGCTATGTTCACTGATGTGCTGGCACCAAGTGTATCTGCTCTTAAAAAAAAAAAATGTATATTTTTCAGGAATCATTAAAGCCAGCTGAACTCACATAAAAGGTAGCTTGCAATAGGCTGCAGTGGGAATATTTATATTATGAAAATTAGCGAATGCTACAAATCAGGTTGCCCCTCCGCATACTGGCTCTGCCCCAAAAGGGAAGAATGCGTAAGTGTGGGAACCAAGGGACGGATGTAGGAACAGTGTCTCTAACCACTACCGAGAGTGAGCTACTTGGGAAATTTGCCCACCCTGTGTCTGCAACTTTAGGCTCTCCTGACTGCAAATGTTCTACTTTCCACGTGGGGGTGTAAAGGTGAGGTGGTGCTCCTACCAGGGTCACAGTAAGAATTTCACTAAACCTAAATCTATACCTACTATCTTGGTATTTTGGATTTCTCAAGCCAGTAAAACAACTTGCAAAAAAAAAAAAAAAAAAAATCTGGCAGAGCTCCAGCTGATAAGGAGATTGTCATGAACATTGTTACTACATAATGCGGGGAAAGGAGAACCAAGTGTAAAACTCACAGGATTCATTCAAGCACTTTCATGTTCGGTGAAGACTGAATAATTTCAGAAGCCACACTGAAACTGGACATGCAGAGACTGTGTATTCACAGGCCTCTGGGTTTCAAGTTCAGGCCATCTCACTAATAAAGCTGCTGACACAGAGTTAGTATGCAGGGAAATTAGAAAGGATATGAGAGGAGAAAAATATAAATTATGGACTTACTTCTAATGCCAGCAGCCCAACTTCGTGATGTATTCTCAGCTGGGCTTTTTTGTTTGTTTTATTTGTTTGTCGTTTCTTTTAATTGTGAGCAGTCACCCATCTTAAAGGATCAGTGACTGGATATAGAGGGCACTGGCGAGGTTTCTAACTACCATAACCTACAACTTTTGGTCTCAGTTTCCCCTCTTGTGGCCACAATCTATTCTGCCCACATATAGGGAAGACTGGTACATAAAACCCCCAGATTCTTGGGGGTTTCAGCAGAATAACTTTGAAGTTCATATTCTAAACAGCTTCTAGGATTCTTTAGTAGGATAAAGTTCCTTTAAATGAAGTTGAGATCCTTTAATCGGTTACCTCCTTCTTTCTCTTGACTCAATTCCACATTCCTTTAACTGGCACGGTTTCCTGGGATCATGTCCCAAATCAACTACCACTCTTTGAATCCATGCATGAGAATCAGGCAGAAGCCAGTTTAAGACAATGACCATATTTAATATCTCTTGATTTTATATAAATTTTATTAGATAGGCCAAATCCATATCAAATATAGTGTTTTTTACAACTGTCTCTTTTGTTATGCTTTGTAATAAATGATACACTTATGTACAAGTGAAACTAAATAACTACTTTTCTGATCATTTTATTTGAGAGATTATATTTTACCTGTTCACATTTTGTTAGGTGCTGAGCTAACACAGAGAGCAGAGTATAAAATAAGAATGGGACAAATCAGATTTTAGGCAGTGTCAAATTTTACGAAATAGTATCAAGGATACAGACAAGCTAAAGGATTGCTGAAGGTTCAGGTAAAGAGGAGCAAGATCTGGACATTGAGGGTGGGTCTCCAGAGGTTATGGGCTGAATCGCATCCCCCTCAAATTCATATGTTGGGGTCCGAACCCCTAGTACTTCAGAATGTAACAGTATTCAAGGATAAGGTCTTCGAAGAGGTGGTTACATTATAATTAGGCTATTAGGATAAGGACATCATCTACTAGGACTGGTGTCCATATAAGAAGAAGAGACGCCAGGGTGTAGATGGACAGACAGATCACCACCTAAAGAGGCAGCAACAGGGCAGCCATCTGCCAGCCAAGGAAGGGGGCAGCAGGAGAGACTGACCCAGCCAGAACCTTGATCTTGGAGTTCCAGCCTACAGAACCGTGAAAAAATACATTTTTGTAGTTTGAGCTCCCCAATCCGTCTCATTCTGTCATGGCGGCCTTAGGAAACTAAAAGACCAGGTCATGCCTTATTGTGGTGGAGATGCACGTGTGGCCCAGGTGAGAAGTCTCCAAAGGAGATTTGCAGACTTCCTTGCATCTATCACCCAGGGGACATTTTTACAAAGTCTTGCCTCATTAATCCTGGGTTCATATAGCTACCATGAGCCAGTGATATTCAGCTAAAAGCATTTTAGTTACAAATCCCCTTCCTCTTCATAAATGTTATACATCCAATTACCTGGAGTTCAGGCTAACAGAGAGATGATACTTGCTTCCCTTGAGTACTCTTTTCCTAAGGGTGCCCTTCCAGTGAAGGAAGTTCCTTTAACTTCGTCCTCCCACGAGGTTTCAAAGACAAATCTCTTCTTTTATGTTCAATACAAAATGACCTCACCACAAATCGCCCATTTTCATCTCTGTGAATATAACCACTTCAAATGTGAAATTATATACTAATAAATGGTCATGAAATTTCTTGCTTAAATTCTATGAGATGTTCTAACATTCATTCTGTCCGGTTTTATTTGCTTTAGAGTTCAATCTTCCTTAGGTATGAGTAGGAAGGTCTACTATGGTTCTTTGGAAATAAGATTTTTAAAAAAGCACATTGACATATCGGTTCTTGTGTTAACCATACTTTGAAAACAAAATACATTATTATAATTATTAATACATTATTATGATACATATTACCAGTGGCATTTTCCACAAAGCTGGAAATAATAACACTAAAATTTGTTTGGAATCACAAAAGACCCTGAAAAGCCAAAGCAATCTTGAGAAAGAAGAATACATCTAGGGGTACCACAATCCTATATTTCAAGATATACTACAAAGTAATCAGAACAGTATGTTGCAGACACATAGATCAATGGAAAACAGACACATAGATCAATGGAACACAATAGACTCCAGAAATAAATCAATGACAAAAGAAGCAAGAATATACAATGGAGAAAAGATGGTCTCTCCAACAAAGAGTGTTGGGAAAACTGGACAGCCATATGCAAAAGAATGAAACTGGAACATCTTCTCACACCATATATAAATAAACTCAAAATGGGTTCAACACCTAACCATGAGATTTGAAACCAGGCAGTAGCTTCTCTGACATTAGCCATAGCAACATTTTTCTAGATATAGCTCCTAAGACAAGGAAACAGAAGCAAGCATAAACTATTGGGACTACATCAAAATAAAAAGCCTCTGAAAAACAAAGGAAACCATCAACAAAACTAAAGAAGCAACCTACTAAGTGGGCGAAGATATTTGCAAATGATATATCCAGTAAGGAGTTAAAACCCAAAACATATAACTCCTTTAACTCAAAACCCTCCCCATCTCCCCCCCAAAAAAACCACAAAAACCCAATTAAATAATGGGCAGAGGTCCGGAATACATTTTTCCAGAGAAGACATACAGATGGTCAACAGGCACATGAAAAGATGCTGAAGATCACTGGTCATCAGGGAATACATATCAAAACCACACTGAGATATTGCTTTAGACCTGTCAGAGTGGCTAATGTGAAAAAGACAAAAAAAAATATCAAGGATTGGGAGGATGTAGAGAAAAAGAAACTTTCATATGCTCCTGCTGAGAATGTAAATTGGTGTAGCCACTGTGGAAAACAACATGGAGGTTCCTCAAAAAATTAAAAACAGAAATACTACATGATCCAGTAATTCCAATACTAGGTATTTACCCAAAGTATATAAACACACTAATTCAAAAAGATATATGTACCCCTATGTTCACTGCAGCATTATTTATTATAACCTAGATATGGAAGTGACCCAAGTATCAACCAAAAGATGAATGAATGGATAAAGACAAAGTGAGTTACACACATGCACGCGCACACACAGGAATATGACTTAGCCAAAAAAAAAAAAAAAAGAAAGAAATGAAATCTCGCCATTTGGGACAACATGGATAGACCTAGAAAGTATCATGCTAAATGAAAAGTCAGGTGGAGATAAACAAATACCATATAAGTTTACTTATACGTAGAATCTAAAAACCAAAACAAATGAACAAACACACAAGAGACTCTTAAATACAAAGAATAAACTGGTGGTTGCCCGAAGGGAGGTGGGTAGGGGGGAATGGGTAAAATGAAGGGGATTAAGAGGTACAAACTTCCAATTATAAAGTAAATAGGTCACAGAGATGAAAAGTCCAGAATGGGGAATATAGTCAACCATATTTTAATAACCTCGTACGGTGACAGATGACTACACTTATCGTGATAATGTATAGAATTGTTGAATCAATATGTTGAATACCTGAAACTAACGTAACACTGTGTATTATAATTATACTTCAATTAAAAAAAAAACATAATACATTATGGATATGCATCCAGTGTGAAAATGAGTATTATAATGAAGAAAATTGCCATATAATGATACTGCCAAGTTGCTACTTACTAGGAGTTACAGTGATAACAGCAAGAACAGGGGTTCATGTCACCTTTTTAAGCTCCTTGGTGTGAAGGGAGAATATTTGCCGTGTTTTTTTCTTCATTATTACTTTAATTACCTCATTCATGGGAAAAGCCTTAGACATTCAGAAAGGACCTCGGCATGGAAGTGTAGGAGATTAGCAACAAGCAGAGGACTGCTCAGCAAGATAGCTTTACAATAGATCAGACCTACCTCAGCCTATCAATGATAACACACTACGAAGTATTTAAAATCAGGGGGAGATAGAAATTGCAGAATTAATTCCACAAAAATGCAGTCATCTTATACTTACTGAAGCCACATTCACGAAATCGTCATCTGAGAGGGTTTCCAACATTTCGGAGACAGATGTTCGGATCAGTTTCAGTGTCAATCCGCTAACACTTCCACTCCTATAAAACAATGGGTCCATGACCACATATTGAAGCGACACCACACATCCGAACGAAAGGAGACTTTCGCACTAACTCTAGGTCATTTATATAATATCTAAGTAATTTTGTCTTTAAAAATTAGTAAAGAAAGTCATATTTTTGACAGAGTAGAAATAGAAGGAATTTTATCTTTCCTATCAGCATCAGAATGTATATATTTCTAACTACAATGATGAAAATTGCCTGTCCAGGGATGATTTTAAGAAATTATGGGTATTCATTGCATATTTACTTATTTAGGAAATAGATACTGAATACCAGCTCTGTTAGCCAAGTTGAAGGGTTTCAGTCTTTATTTCTCATCTCTACATATTCTATGTTCCTCGGCAACCTCATCTCACTGTGAGATTCATCTCTAGGCAACTAACTCCCCCTTCTTCATCTCTAGAGCTCTCGATTTTTCCCCACTTTTAGACTTCTGGCTCATTGTTAAACAACTACAGGGTCTAAATACAAAATGGCAAATTACTCCCAAACATATGTATTTTTTCCTATTAATGTTTGTGGTACCAATCTGGCTGGATTTCAGTCATCTAATTTCCTCCTTCCTCTCAACTTTCTGACCCATTCGGACAACCTCCCTTTTTCATTTCATTTCCCGGTTCCCAAAGAGGTGGCCTCCTCTCCATTTTCTCTCCACTGTGTCAGGTGCGTCTTACCTGAAGACCCTGAGCTTGGGTAACAGCCACTCCATCCAACTCTTAGCCTCTACTCCTCCCCATGCAAACGGGTGAAAATTCTACAAACATGCCTTGATCTAATACTGTTAGTAGCTCATAGTTACCTGCTAACTAGCCAGTGATCACAAGAGCCCTGCATTCAAAAACTTTCATACTCCCTTCCTTCCTTCCTTTCTTCCTTCCTCTCTCTCTTTCTCTTTCTTCTTCCTTTCTTCCTGCGTTCTGTTCAAAATAGTTCCCCCAGATGTTCTCACCTATTCCACTTTGCTCCTGTCTATTCTTCCACTGGAAATTCCATTCTCTTTCCTCTCCTCTCCCATGCCCACCTTGTGAAATCAATTCTAATATTATCTCCTTAATGAAGTTTTTTCTGACACTTTAAATCAGAATGCTCTTCCCTATGGATTCTTAGTGCTGGGTCATACTTTACGTCTATCACCTTCTCCAATTATTTTAGTTACTTGGGAATATGGTTTAGTTTCACTAATACACTTGAATTACCTTTGAAAGACATCTTAATCACCTTTGTCTCTACATTATCACATTGTATAAAGGAGACCCTCCATACATGTTTGATGAAATAATCTTTAAAAATGGTATTTCGACTTGATATGCATTTTTAATCTTCCAATATGCATGTGGGTTCTAAAGATTTTAATATGAAGAATTATTTTGGGGAATTATCATATAACCAAAAAGATTATATCATTTTGAATCACCATTTAGATTTATACTTAAGAAGAATATCAAGGATTAGCCTACAATATAAACTCCACAATAATTTGATTAAAATATGTTCTGATTTACATATACCTTAAGAAATGAAATGGGAATTAACATGTAAGTTATAGTTGTTGAATTCATTTATCTTCCCTTTCTCGGGCTAGGTGATAGGTTTCTGTTTATTTCGTATCATTTTTTTAATGTTTGCAAATGTTGATACTAGCTTGTGGCATGGATTTAGCTGCCTACAAAACATTGGATTCTGTTTCTCCCAGTGTGGCAAAGAACTTAAGGAGGTATAATTTTTTCTCTCAGGGAAAATATTTTATATCTTGTTTTCAAATCCTTGGCATTGCTCTTAAAAGCTACTTTTTTTTCTATATTCTACAATTTCATCTTAAATTTTATTAGATTACACACACATACCTCTTAACTTGAAGGGATGTAAAAAAATAAAGTGACCAGTATAAAAACTCGTGGAATTCCTTCCTGTATACCAACATTTCCCTTGAAAAAGTCCCAGTATTGGCCTTTAATATGTTGATATTTCTCTATTTTGTGGCTAAATCCCTACAAGTTACTTGAATCATTAATGACTAAATGCCAACTAAATTATTACTATTATTATTTTTTTTTAGTAGCAGGAACTGCTAAGTTTTAGCAACCAAATACTTTATCCTGTTTAAAATATAAAGCAAAACTTTGAAACAAAAGAATAATTTTTCAAAAAGCTCAGATGTTAGAAATATGCCATAATTTTCAATTCCAATATAAATTCTTATTTTCTGTAAGCTAATTTTTGTTTTGTTATTCTTTTAATATAGCTTCTTTGTCTAGATATAAAAGTCATTATAATTTCTCTTTGCTTTTTTTTTTTTTTGCCCAATCTACTTCCAACATATTACTGTTATCTTCATACCCTCCCTAAATTTTCAGTATATGAAAATAGAATATTTACTCACACATCAACCAGGATAAGCATATCCTTAGGCGATGCAGCTCCTTGAATGTACCTGAAACAAAGACCACATGAATACTTTTTTCTCTTGAAAACTACTAAACATTGGTATGTTTTGAACTGGTATTTACTGATTTTTTTAGATCAGGTATTTTTTTCAAGCATGGCCCTACTTCCATTCTATCTCAGTAGACAGTGAGCTTTCATTCACAATTCTGCAATGTCAATTTTTAAAAAGCTCTATTTAACATAATAGAGATGTCAGAGGTAGAATATGTTCTACAAATAAAACAAAAGAACAAGAGATGTGTTCTAATATTAGAAGCAAAATAAATTACCTCCTGGATATGAAAAAAAAAAAAAAACCAGATATATCCTAAACTGCAATTCATTGACCATGGGGTTTAAAACTCACTCTAAGGAATCCTAAGATTATATCCTATTTTTCAATGCAAAAAATAAACACAGCAAGAGCTAGGTGGTCTAGGAATGCGAGAAAACAACTATCAACAGACAAGAAATAATAAGGGCTAATACAAAGTGATAATGAAGTAATTTAAAACAGAGTAACATATAATATTACCAAGAGTTTCCGTGGTGCCTCTCAGAACTTTAGTGTCTGAGAATGACCTGGAGAACCAGTTCAAACCATGGATTCTCACACTGAACCCCAGCCCAACTATAGAGAGATAAACTGAATTGCAGGTGAGTGACCCCGCAAAGTTTATGCTGCTTGGCCACAGCCTGATGGGGGTGGGGGTGCTGACTTACCCAACAGGAAGAGCTGAACCTGAACTCAACTTTTTAGTTATCTTTGAGGCCTCTTTGCCCAAGACTAAATCTAACTTCTCAGAAACCTGCAGAAACCTCCCAATTCGTTTTCTGACAACATTCAACACAGTGAGGATCTACTCAGGACTATGTGCTCATGAAACAGAGTTTATAACGGGCACCCAAGTCCGTTTCTCTGTAAGAAGGTAAAAGGGGCAGGTTTGCCAGGATATTCCAATGAAATGAAAATGAAAGGCAAATCTAGTTCATGTCCAGCATCTGAAATGGTCCCGGCATGCTTCTCTTTGGGAAGTTGAGAGGACAGGCTAGCAGGCTGGCACCTTGCTTCTAAGGTTCCCCCCAAAACAACAAGTTCCTAAACCCAATCTTTGTGATCTATGTGCTATCATAGTCTCAGCCTCCATTCAACAACCCATGTGGCTCCAGGGCCACCACACCTGGAGAAATATTAACAAGAATATTATGTGGATTCGTAATATCTGGTATTATCATTCGTGGCTGGTGTTCACGTAAATCACTACTGGAATGCTTAACGGGACATTTTAAAAGTAGTAAATATATTTCTTCAAATCAATCATCGTGCATCTTGGAATTTGTTTAAACCCTAACAAATAGTTAGAAATAATCTAAATGTTCAATAGTAGGGGATTTTCCAAATAAGTTACCATATAATCATTCTAAAATGACGTTAAGCATGTCTCTTACGCATAAGCACTCAAAGGTATTGATATGAAAGAACAGTAGTATAAAGCAGTATACCGTATAAATTATATATATTACAAAGCTATATATTACAAAGCAGTATACTGTATAAAATGTGAACTCATTAAAAAAAAGATCAATCCACATATTAACTACATTTTTAAAAAATGGAACTAAAACGCACAAGTTTAATAGTTCCTTCCCAGTGAGTGCAATCATGAGCTATTTGCTATTTTTCGAGGTATATGTTAGAAGAGTTGCTTTAGTAGTAGAAAGCAAACAAGAAAGCAAAAAAGCTTTCCTTTTGGGAAAATGAAACCTAAGCGATGTGACCATAACTAGGGGCAGCTTTTACCTTGGGGCCAGTTCTCATTAGTTCACTGCCAGAGGCAAACCACCTTCCACGCTATCGAGACACTTCATTAGAGCTCTAGTCCAAGCAAACTGAGAGCTTTTCAATAGAAACCCCCACCAGCTAAAAGAGATTTAGAAAGGAGACTGAATATAAAACTTAAAACTAGTCCATTTGAAATCATTTCATAAATCATTTCAATAATTTTCATTATTATTGCTCACTTGAACTCACCATCTTGAGTTTTATAACTCCATTTATTTATTAGTTGGGGGGGAAAAAAAAAACACCAGCTCTTTAAAATAATTAGACAATATTCATTCTAAAATGGAAATCCTTTGAACTTTTTCACAAAAAATGTGACCTTCTTTTGTCTAGTTCATTTTTTCATGAGTACCTAAAAATTCTTACCATGGTCTTCTGCGTACATCATAAAGGTCAATCTTATTTGGAGTTCTACTGTTATCAACCCATGGAGAAGCTAAAACAAAGAGAGAAGTTAAATGAAAAACAGAGAAATTAAATCAATATATTAGATATGATATAGAAAGATACTTCCAAAACTCATAAAACTCCCCTGAAACATTCCACAGCAATAGTTGAAATGGGCGTTTCAATTTGTATACCCTTAGCCTTTTTAACATGGCAAAAAACACAGTAGTATAAAAGAAAGTTAACAGAAGTCAATTTTCTTTTTTTACATTATTTCATAACTAACTTGTAGACTTAGGGGTTTTCTGAATGCTAACTTAACATGTTTTATCAGGTGTCCAGAGGTTATTCATCTTACTTCCCCTCTACTAACACCAAAATTTACCTTAAAAGAAAACTTACTTGCCCTAATGGAAATTATATTTTCAATTATTTGATCCTTATATTTTCATTCAATGTCATACTACCTTTATCTATAAAAAAGACACTTGCTTCTTTTGAATTGTTATTGACATGATGGCATGATTTTTTTCACCTTATTCTTCACATACTCAATGATGGCCAGAACATTTGCGATTATAACTAAAAAGTTAAAGTAGAATTGAAATAAATCCATGGAAAGCTATTTTCCTTAAATTTATTTGAATGATTTGAAGTCATTCAAGTATAAATTCAAGAATCTTGTGTTAGTTTCAGAGCCTTTATCATTTTGCAATCATTGGGAAAAAAATGTGTTAACTGTATTGATTTTTTGAATGCAATTAATTTACATTTATTCTAACGAAATCTACACTTTAATTAAAATTAAATGCTTTACACACACACACATTCCTTAGACCTAATGAATAATAATAAAAGCTGATAAATCAGATGATCATTTTAGGCTGAAGAAGTTCTCTCCTTGAACACACAGCTCTTAGGAAAATTCCTATAATAATTCACATGATTTATGCTTCCCAACCTATTTTGCCCTTTTCTTTACTGAAAACTAAGGAAATTAATGAAAACTGTACTGTGAATCACGTTTATCAGCCAACTACGATAATTTGGCCAATTAGGTTACGTCAAAAAATAGATAACTTCTGAGTCTCTCCTTGCCTATGAAATTTCTTTCTCATTAGTAACTATATTATAAAATGACATTCATTTTAAAGGACAGATCATATTTATATAAAACAGTTTAAATATAGCCCTCTTCCAACAACCATTTACAATATAGTCAATGCAAATGAAATGCTAAAATTACTTTTATTCCTACAATCTGCACTTGCAAAAACTTAGAGCCAGTGAGATAACATTTCACTTTTTCTTTTTGTGGGAGCCCTGGAATACAGCAACAGGCATGCGGGAAGACATGCCAGTTCACGTTCAACCAGTCCTCTCTAATATCTGACTCCCCGGGCCAGGGTCTACGTGATAACTACAAATTTAAATGAATGATATCCTTTCAGCACAATGTTTTGACGGTTATATACATTTATTGCCTCTTAGCTTCAAATTCACCCATTTATCTTGCTCTACGAAAATGGACCCAGGCTCTTTAAATATTTTTTGCTTACCAAGGAGCACAATTTTAAGCTTTAATTTAAGCACAATTTTAAGTCAGCAGATGATGAAAGACAGACACTCAATGAGAAAAAGGGTTTTGCTTCCTGTTTCGGATTCGTTTGCTCAAAGGCTGTTGGGCCATGTGAGGCTTTTCCGGTGTCTGGCTTCGGCAGTGCCTTTGTATTCTCCAGAGCCCAGCTCCTGCAGCTTAAGCAGCTTTTGGAGCACTCTCAGACTCTCCAGAAAAAAAATGGCCAGCAGTACTCCCTGACTACTTGTGTAGTGGAGTGCCTCCAAGGAGACATTTTGGACCCTAAAAGATGAATTACCAGCAAACCATTCTAGCATGACATCATAGCAACTTTTGGTCATTTGGTGGGCCTGGACAACGTCTCCTATAAGATCTGGATCTCGGGGTGTGGGGGAGGGTGCTGAGTCGCCCAGTCAGTTAAATGTCTGTCTTCAGCTCAGGTCATGGTCCCAGGTTCTGGGATCAAGCCCCGTGTCCGGCTCCCTGCTCAGTAGGGGAGTCTGTTTCTCCCTCTCCCTTTGCCCCCCCTCCAGCTCATGCAAGCTGCATGGTATGTCTCTCAAATAAATAAAATCTTAAGGAAAAAAAAAAAGAAAAAGCAAGATCTGGATCTCAGCCCAGAGACACCCGGGATTGAGGTTACTTCCACCAGCTATCTTAATTCCAGGGGTAGTTGTTATTACAGATTACATCATATAATACTCTATCTAGTATTCCTATATTATTCAGAGTGATCTGCACTTATAGCCAATCCCTCATTACTCCAATTCCTGTTACAATAATTCTTTATTTTAAAAAAATTAACTTTCAAGGAAAAAAAATAACTTCCCCTATCCAAAATACTGTTTTCTCTCTGATTGGATTCAGACTGTTACAAATGATTGGGAGAGACGACAAAAGTGACATCAGGTAACACTACAAAGGCTTCACAACCACCATGAGTTGGAAGTGGTTAAACAGTTAATTTGACAAGTGACTTAACAAAACTGAAATTTGAAAGTCATGTTTCAATTAGATTTCTAGGTTCTTTGCAGATGACGTTCATCTAGAATTTGTTTTCACTATAATTTTTTTAAAATTTTATTTTATTTTTCAGTTTCCAAGATTATTGTAGTGATTTGTAGTACGATGCTCCATACTTTTGGTATCTTTCTTTAAAGACAGAAAAAACATTTGCAATTTACAGTATGAGCCAGACCATTCAATTTTAATATGGCTTATAAAATTTGATGGTTTATATTTAAAAATATTAATAATATTCTCTTAGAAGTCTCCTGAGATATTTACTATTAGGAAACATACCTCGATTATACTAAATTAATAGATTTGTATTATAGTAAAATTAAACAATGTACTTTTTTCTGTGATATCACTAATTAATTTGTTGTAAAATCCCATTGTGGCATTTAAGTGATACATTATTTATAGAGGCTCAGAATTACAGAAGGTCAAATAGTAAAAGGATAATAACCATACACTGAAATTCCCTGAAATAATCACTTTCTCAATGATGCATAATGAAAGCTAAGTGTTTTGAGAGGAAATTGGAGCTTCTAAAATTCCTGTAAGAAGGCATAATAGTGTTCACTGTAGATGTCTCTTTTGTTTTCCACGGAGATTTTGGGATGACAGGAGAAAGGAGGGGAGTCCAAAAAGTGGGCATCTTGTTTCTGAATGCCATCGTTAATGGTGAGAATGGTTATGAGAATGGTTTCTCTAATGGAAAATGAACTGCGGGCGTGTCTTTGGCTAAATCTACTGCACTACAATTCTATTTCACATGATACTTAGGGAGTGCTATGCTAGTTACTGAATCACTGACTTCGAAAGGTACTTAAATGTACAATTACTCAGATTACTGAAATATGGGTTAGAGAAATATTCTTGAGAAACTATGCAGATTGTAGAACCATTTTCTGGTTAAAATGCTCTAATAATAATATGAGAGTACAGTTTTTCATTTCAGCTGCTAGGAAATAATAAAGCACATAATGATGAATTGAGAGCTGATTCTCTTGGTAGAAACACCACGTCAAATGACAGCTAATTGCATTTCCCATTAATGAATTCAATGGCATTTTTCTAATTCTAACAGATTTTGCATTTTTGGTTACATACGAAAAAGTAAACTTCACACACTCAAAAATGCCTTTAAAACCCAACCCCGGTCCTCCTGGCTGGATCTAATTGGTACTAGGTCGATCATTACTTTAAGCTCACCTCAGTCATCTCTTATGGGTGATGGTTCTGAATTCTAAGCCATGATAATGAATTTGGACTGTTTTTAAACCAAAATTAATTCAATAAACGTGTACCGTATAGCTCACAAGATTTCCAGGAATCAGAATGTTGCTACCCAAATACTACTGTCCCAGAATAAATTCTCCACATTCCCTAAGTCATATCACAGCTTCTGTATCAAGGTCCAGGATGAGTCTCAGTAACAGACTGAGGGTTATGTACCCACACAAAAATGCCAGAGACTCAAGAAAGGCAAATAGCTGGCCTCTTCAGATTCTGTGTTACGAGCTGGGCTCAGTTCTCCAGTAAAACTTTTAACCTGGGAATTACCCGAGACATGGAAAGGATTCTCTATCCACTACAGTAATACAAAATAACTTCATGAACAATCTCAAATCTTCTGTTTATTAGCACAAAGTTTATTTCTTACTCATGTGAAGTCTAAGTGATATATTACTAGCCACAGAGGCATAGATTCTGCTACAAGATGGTATTCAATGACTTAGAGCTGGTAGCACTTTTGTCTTCTTCAGCGCGTGGTTTCTAAAGTCACTCAGGAAGTGTGGAGAAAGCACGTCCAAGTCCTAACAATCTCAGGCTTGAACTGAGACCTCTTACTTTCACTTGCATACTACTGGTGCTGCATAGATACAAAGGAGTTCTGACAAGTATAGTCCCTGGCGAGATGTCATTTCCTAAGGCAAAATTTCACAATGGAACGAGAAGACACAACTTTGGCAGGCAGTTAGCAGCCTCGGCCATGGGTACAGATGGACAACTAAAATATAAATAACGTCCACGACTCTAACACAAGTTTTCTGTTGTCAGCAATGTTTCGAGTAAACCCCGTTTAAAATGAGAGATGAAGATGGGCTAAGTTCAGAACTCAGTAAATATAAAAAAACATGTTAGATTTAAGAATGCTTTCCAGACTCAGATGCCTAGGTGGCTCATTCAGTTAGGCATCTGACCCTTGATTTTGGCTCAAGTCATGATCTCACAGTCATGGGGATGGAGCCCTGCCTTATGCTCCATGCCCAGTGGGGAGTCTGCTGAAGATTCTCTCTCCCTCTCCTCCTCCACACTGTGTTCTGTATTTTTTTTTTTTTTAATATTGACTTCTAGACTAAATCTTATGACTGAGATTGCTAGCACAAGAAACTCACTAGAAGAAAATAAGTAGAAGCCAACTCGGCATTGTTTTTGATGTTTATGTTACCAAAGCAACCACAAGGCTAGACTGCAGATATCTTGTCACTGTTGTGAACCCAAAAGCAATTTCTGGGCTCAAAAACTTCTGCAGAAATAGCACGATAGGAAAGCTGTTTAGCCCCAAGCACATCCCTCTTTGGATCTGCTAGAGAGGGTTACAGACAGAAGGGTTAGTCCCAGAGTAAACACATGGGCTAACCAAGAAATTTTCTTTATTCAAGAGTAGGCTGTCTTTGTGTTTCTTACCTAAGGAAATGTAATTTGTACCACAAAGCTGTGATTGCTGTGCATTTCCTACTCTTCTTTTTTCAAATGAGAATTTTTATTGTGGTCATCCAGAAGACAGTATCATTGCATGTAAGATACCTGGGCAATAATGGAAATGGGGCAAAAAAAAAAAAAAAAAAAGAACAAGAAGAACTGGTATTCGGCTGTATTATAAAGAGTTAAATTAGGAAAAGTTTTATCAACATCATGGAGAGAATTGCATGTTACCCGGAGATCCTGGATTTTTATCCGGATGTACAAACTTGGTGGGATTTGGATCATCTTCTATGGAAAGATGGTGAGTGTGTTCTACATGTGGGGGAAAAAAACATATGCACAGATATTCAGATGACCAAAGGAACAGTCTGTGACAGGGCTTTAAAATACTCTTCTCCATCCTCCTAGTAACAGTACCTCCCAAGTTTTAGGTGACTACCTACTAGAAACTGTATTCCTCTGTCTCTCTTACCACAGTGGGGCCCTGTGATGAAATTCTTGTCAACAGCATTTGAGAAGCAACACATGTACAATTATTTGGTCATGCTATTTGCCTCTCACTAATTTTCCCCTTCTTTTTCACCTTAAGGATAAATATGATAGTGTTGATCCAGTTTTGGTCCTACAGATGGGGACACAACTGAAGGAATGGCAGATAGATGAGACCACACTTGCTCTACAACTAATCTACCTTTCAGGTAAGAGTTTTACCTGAGAGAAATATATGCAGTCTCTGTCATGTTAGCCATTGTTTAATTTAACTGAACCAATAATCTGACAGAAGTCAAAACTCTACCCCATTACACAGAGCTAAACATAAAGGAAGTGAACACTTCCCAGAGTGTCTGAAATCTCCTTCACTATTTCTTTCTTACGTTCCTCTCTCTTCTTAGGACAGTGTTATTTTGGCCCTGAGGCAACTGCTTATTGCTTAAATACTGATATTACTAGAATCTAGTTCATTTTCATGTCTTATCTTTCATCCATCAATACTGAATTCAGGGGCACACGTGTGTCTGAAAAGCAACTGGTCTCCCAACAATTTTCATTCCCAGATCACATTTTCAAATGCCGAATGACTGGAGCTTGATGGCACAGAGCCACCAATGAGATGTGGAGGCAGAAGGGAAGACTAGAAGGCAGTCATTCCACTGGAGTCAATGCTCATAGAAAGAGTCTATCCTTTTGTCTCTTCTTTAAATGTTCTTGTCTGATTGGTAACAGCCCAGCATAGAACTTCAGAAATGAGCTTGGCACTAGTCTACCTAAATTTTTCATTGCTTGAATTACTGAAACTTTTTCAGTAAAATGAGAGTAAGGTTTCCTATTTCCCAATTCCAAGGGTTATAGATAAGATTCAATGATTTACACACACAACACTAAGAACTAAGTTGGCACGTAATAGGCAATTCGTATGTGAATATTAGAAAACAGTATCATTGGGTCACTGGAACTGCTTATCATAGATTTTTTAAATAGAATAGAAGATGTGCTTAGATTTTAACTGCTTAAAAGCACATTACTATGACTAGGGCTTGGAACATTCTACCATTTCCCCATCCTACTTCATTGCCAATGATGCAGGCTGCTGTCATAGAGTCAATAAAAATTTACTGGACATCTATAAAAGGACTACATGAGGTCAACTCCAGAAACCCCATACAGAACACTGGCATAGATTAAGGGGGGTATGATGGGAAAGGGGTATAGGCAGGGACCTAGATAATTGTGACACTAGGTTTCTTGGCAGTTTCCATCTATGTTTTGCCCTTGTTTCACTTTATTTAGAAATAATTATTTTAAGTTCTACTTGGATACTTGTTTTCAGTTGAAGTAGCTGTTATGTTAATCTGTCCAGCTTAATTTAATATTATTCACCATACACAAGTCACTGTGGTAGGTGATATGGGGAGTATACACACACACACACACACACACACACACGCCCCCCTCACATGCACACGCCCACACACACACGCACACCCAGCCATTGCTACCAGCAGTTGCTTACACCGCAATGTTTTTTATAAAGAATGTATACAGACTTTATTTGGAAGGAAGAAAAAATTTGATGGCTATTATAATGTAGACAAAAACAATTTCTCTAAGTAAAAAAAGATTGCTTTGGGGGAAAGCTTTCATATGAAAGGTGGTGCTTGTATTCTATTTAAATGACAAGTAAGACACCTATGACCAGAGATGGAGCTCTCATATTCAAACATTAAGAGAAGATATGAAAATAGATTGTAACAAATAAAACAAACAAAAGGAGAGAAAGGGGCAATGTATGAGTACGTGGTCAAGGCTGAACCAGGTAGTAAGTAAAACTGGAGACCGACATTGGGTTAGGGTTCTTGGACGATCCAAACCCTGCACTCAGGGAGCAAGAGATCATTAGCGAACAATTCCAAGATTGTATAATTTGACTTGAGAACTGATAACCTAAACTGGGTTTCAGGTAACCTGTTAATATACTTATTAGCTATCTCCTGGAATTGCATTTTAATCTAACATGTTCCTAATTTTTTCTCTCACCTGTGAACTCCTCCAGAGCAAAAGTCACTCTTACTAGTATCTGAATTCTTAGAATAGTTTGGTTTCCTCAGCAACAGGCCATTTGCTTGTTCTTACCACTTTACCGACTTGCAACCCATACTTGACTGTATTATTCAATTAATGCAATTCTTTGGGGATTTTAACTTAGTTGCTGAGCCATGAGGCTTGATGCTCACATGCTATCACTGTTTTGGCTTGAGAGTGCCTTTGAGATCACTAGAGTGATATGTCCAGAACGTTTCTCTAACTTAGAGATAAACAGGCAGCACTAACTCACATACACATAGACTGTATCGCAGCCAAGGATAATTCATTGTAGTTTGAAAAACAAAAGCACTTATTACAAAGTGATTTGCTGGTAATTCTACCGATGCCAGATAAGCTATATGCAAAACATTTTCATTGAACATAAAGGATTATCTGTCTGTCAGCATGAGCAGCAGATAACAAACAGGTGGTGCAGTTAAGTGGAATATTCAATAAAGTGCACAGTGCACAAAGACCTAATCATTTAGATGGCCCCTAAGTAGTTATTAGCTGCGGCTCAGAAATAAGCTTGAAAACACAAGTTCTATAAAGGTGAAGATTTACTGGAGAATCATTCCAGGTATGTGCTACTTAGAAAAAAATGAGAACTCTGACAGAATAAGTTTCCCATTTTGTAAGCAAACAAATCCAATGAGATAAAATTGATATATTCATAAAAACAAAAAAATTTGATTCTACGAGAACAAGTTGCCTGTTTTTTGTAAGTCAATACATCTTAGACAATGTTGATATAATATATTTCTTATTTTATGGTGTACCAAACAGAAGTGCTTGGAAAGGTGCCTGAATTTGTGACAAAGATGTTAATTTTTCCTCCATAAAATATAGTGAACATAAAATGAATTACATAGAAAAGATGTTTCTATGTATATAAAAATGGATGGCATGGGGTATAGAAATTTAACAATGGGTAAAAGAAAAAGGAACAAAATGAGAGCGATCCTTTAGAAGTTAAAAAGAACTGAAGCTTTTTAGCAATACTTACTCACATATTTCGTATATAGTGCTATCCACCATCCAATTTTACAAGCAACTTCCAGGTTCATATTAGTATCTTATTTAATTACTCTTTCCTGTCAGCAATAAAATAAATCACTTAATTTAAGCTTGGTTGGATCCATAGTTGATTACAAGTGAGTATCTATTACAACCCTTATGTGTGAAAAATAAGACAGCTTTAGGTAAGAGGTAAGAGATGAGGCTATACAAAAGGCAACTAAAATAAGGCTACTCAGTCTCTGTAAATCAGGATCAATTGTGAATTTCAAGATAATATTGTGTGTGTGTGTGTGTAATTACTGTTCTAAATCAAACTTAACAATTTGCTCCCCACATAAAAATACTTCTGGTATTTTATTTCAGCATTACGATGCCAACAATCTCATAGTCACTCAAACTAAACATTCCAGTCATCTTAACTTACACCTTGTGTCCGTCACTAAATTCATTTATTTTATCAGATATAATTCAGATGTAACAATGCATTAATTTGATACAATTCTCTGGGCCCTATGCTAAGTGAAAAGAGTCAGAGAACGATAAATACTATATGATCTCTCTTACGTGTGGAATCTAAAGAAGCCGAACTCAAAGAGTAGAATGATGGTTGCCAGGGGCGGGGGCAGAAATAGGGTGAGGTTGGCCAAAGGGTACAAACTTCCAGTCAAAAGATGAGTAAGTTCTGGGGGTACAGCATGGTAAGTATAGTTAATAATATATTACCTACTTGAAAGTCACTAAGAAACGGCATCTTAAATGGTCTCACCATAAAAAAGAAATGGCAATTATGTGAGGTGACCGGGAGGTGTTACCCAACACAGCACCGGTAATCATTTTGCAATACATAAGTGTATGTATGTATGTGTGTGTGTGTGTGTGTGTGTGTGTGTGTATGTATAAAATTAAATTATATATAATATAAATATTATATATAATAAACATAATATAAATTAACATCTCTAATATCCTCATTTTTTTCTATCCAAAGAGTCTCCTTTTTAAATTCCTATTTGGGGGGCACCTGGGTGGCTCAGTGGGTTAAAGCATCTGCCTTCAGCTCAAGTTACGATCTCAGGGTCCTGGGATCGAGCCCCGCATCAGGCTCTCTGCTCAGCAGGGAGCCTACTTGCCTGCTTGTGATCTCTCTCTCTGTGTCAAATAAATGAAATCTTTAAATAAACAAACAAACAAACAAACAAATAAATAAATAAAAAATTCCTATTTGGGAGGTGCCTGGGAGGGCTCAGTCAATTAAGCACCTGCCTTTGGCTCAGATCATGATCTCTGTGTTCTGTGATCGAGCCCCGCGTCAGGCTTCCTGCTCAGGGAACGTGCTTCTTTGTCTACCTCTGCCCCTCCCCATCACTCATTCTCTCTCTCTCTCAAATAAATAAAATCTTTTTAAAATTTTAAAACATTGATTTCTATTTGGTCCCTTGTTCACATCTTTAACATCCCACATCTGATCATTACAATAGTGTGCCTTCCGGTCAAGGTTCTCTTGGTGTTTGTCCTTCCAATGAGAATATACACTGTTTTAGCTACTGTATTCCACTGCTCAGAATGTCAGTGGTATTTTCCTACACATTAAATCCCAAACAATTCTGACATTCGAAGTCATGTAATCTGACGTTAATCAAAGTTTTGATTTGATAGCACTCTCCTTCTGTAACAAACTCTTAGATTAACTGGGCTTACTAGCCTCTCACAGTACTTGCTCCTCTCCGTTTCTCACTTTGTGCCTTTCTTCCTTCTAATTAGGCTTTGCCTTTTTTCCTTCAACTTGATTTTTCAATCCATAGTTCATAAACCAAGCCCATAACTCTGTTCTCTAATCACTTTGCCTTTTTCAAAACTCGTATAGCAAATCTGTTGTTACAGCCGGTCTGATTTATCTGACATTTAATCATTTAATGATCTGTATGGTAATCTAAATTTCAAGATGTTTAAATGTTGACTCCCCAATTAGATTAAAATTTCAGGCATATAGGAAAAATGTGGTCTTTTAAAACACTCATGTGGGGCCGCCTAGGTGGCTCAGTTGGTCAAGCGTCTGCTTTCGGCTCAGGTCATGGTCTCGGGGTCCTGGGATCGAGCCCTGAGTTGGGCTCCCTGCTCAGTGGGGAGTCTGCTTCTCCCTCTGCCTCTATGCACTCACTCTTTCTCTCTCTCTCGCTCTCTCAAATAAATAAGTAAAATCTTTTTAAAAACTTTAAACAATAAGAAATAAAACACACATGTGCACAGAGTAACCACATCAGAGGTGTTTTTGTCCCTGAGTCTCTCTTCTCCCCTTCTTACCTAGTAAAGCTTCCGCTATTCAGCTGCATACATGACCACCTTGAAGATAACCGGGCCCATGAGGCCACTACGTTCTGGCCAACATCCCACAAGAGGAGAGGTTTTACGTGACTTCCAACGAGTAGCCTCAACAAGAGGGAGAATGCTGTTTTTTGTCCCTTAAGAAAGAACACAAGTAACAGTGGTGGGCCTAAGGCAGAGGCCACACTCAGATGACAGAAATCAAACAGGACCGTGGACCCCTTCTTCAGGTGGTGTCCCTGTCAGCTTCAGTCTCTGCAACTGACCGATACTCTGACTTAAGTGAGAAAAAAACTTCCATAGTGTTGAAATCAAATAGTTTCTGTTAATTGGTAGTATTCCTAACCAGTACACAGGATTTTAAGAATTATTAGCATAAAAACATGATAGTGTAATCATTTCCATCTCAAGTTTGTTTATACAGCAATCTGCAAATACATTTGCTTTTAAACCTTGCATCCATTCACAAATACCAAAAGAAAAAAGAAAAAAAAAATTGGCATTTTTTAAAAAAGATAATTGATCACTGAAAACAGTACTTCTATACATACCATTAATATCAAGGCTCCAACACTATCCCTTTTTCTTCAAATTGGCTAGAAATCTATCACAAATGCTGCCTTCATAAATAACCAGGAAAGAAAAAAAGAAAATATTCTTTGGACTAAGCCGTCATCTGCTATTTGATGTTTAAAATATTTTTGAGCTCTTTTCCAAAAAGTACTAAACAACTCAAGAACTGACTATCTATATGGAAAAAATACATCACTTCATACACTTTGAACACAGGTTCTTTTGCATTTTATTCTAGCAAAATCTTAGCAGATGCGACACCAAAGAATTGTCTCCCAGAGATGAAGTTAACACTAACTCAACAATTAACAGGTCACTTTATTGTAATCCCATAGTTTTGAACTGAACAAATGAAGGAGGGCAGAGAAAGAACAAGTGCTTAATAAGACATTAAGAAAATGTCATATGAAAATGAAGTAGATTTTTGGCTTTTTTTCTGCAAATACAACTAATTATCTAAAAAAGAGTAAGTACTGCTTCCATTGGCATTTCAGTGAGCCACTAATTCCTAATTACAATCCCAATTACAGCAGGAATTAAAACACTTTCAGGAGATACTAATGGCTAAATGAGTAATTTGTACCTCTGTTTTAACGATGGGTAAAAATTTACAAAGTTGACAGCTCTTGAAAGCAGTTCAATAGCTTTAAAGTTCATTTATCCAAATCAATTAAGAGCTTTCAAAGGAAGGCACTCATAAATTAAAGTGATTTTCCAGTCAGCACATACTCAATGAAGATGGCACTAGACATGAGCTCTGGCTTCTCCTGTGCCACAAAGCTAGTCCTAGGACTTCTTTTCCCACAACAAGGACTGTGGACTTCGCAGATGCTAAAGCCTCAACACTTAAGTAGATAATGTTAGTGTCTGCGCTGGAAATCATCTTCCATCATCCCAAGTTATGGGTGACGAAATAGGCTCACAGACGTAACACGACTTAGGCAAAGTAAGCAACTGTGCTGATGGCAGCTTTCACATGCATCAAGAACTCCTCTTCACCCAATATGCTCTCCCTTCCGTTATCACACAGCCTATCCACCTTCTCGGCTGGAAGTTGAAAGAGGAGGAAGGAAGGGGCTAGAGGAGCCAAAGGAGGAAAAGGAAGAGAAGAAAAAAGACACAGAATCCTTCTTGCAGTTCGTTTCTATACACATCAACCAAATCAGAAAACAAGCAGTTTTTGAGATTCTGTCCAAGGACAGATGTAAGAGTTCAAGTCCCCACCGATGACTAACCAAACTGCTTTTCAGAACCAGCTCTGCAGAGGTGCCTTTACAGGATGTCAGCTCTAGAAATTTCTTTACTTGGAGCCAGTAGTTTCTCCATATCATTTAAGTAATCTGATAAATGGAACTAATGAGAGTGACCAACCATCACAGACTTTCTCCTATATGCAAGCAATTTGCTAAGAAGTATATATAACTATTTTCTTCTTTTAACCATTCTACAATCTAAACACTACTGTCCTCCTGTTATTTGCTGAAGTAAATGAGTGTTTTCCAAAGGTTGCCACCACATTAAATGATGGAAGTGACATTTATACCCTGGCTATTGGGTAGAATATACTTGCTTAATCCACTCATGCCAAGTAGCCCTGCTCTAAATTGCATCTCAACATCGAACATTTTTTAGACTCCATTGTGAGACAGAGGATCCTAGTTTCTGCAAAACACTATTTTCAGTAATTGTGGCAAGTGTTTTTTTTTGTTTTTTTTTTAACAAAATTTTATGTATTTATTTGAGAGAGAGAGAGAGAGCTCACACAAGCAGAGGAGCGGCAGAGAGAGAGAGAGCAGTGGACTCCCCACTGACCAGGGAGCCTGCTATGGGACACTGGGATCATGACCTGAACCGAAGGCAGACACTTAACCAACTGAGCTACCCAGGCGCCCCTGTAGCAAAAAATTTTTAAAAGATAGTTGACAGAATTTTTTTAAATGTAAAATCTCTACACTTACATTAATATATGTAATAGATTCTGTTTGATCCCCACAAGAATTCTATGACATAATGCGGAAGCTGATTTTCCTATATTACAAATGCAGGAATCTCAGAGTGTGCAAGGTAAAGTTGATAGATTTAGCTAAAAGAAATATAGGACACCCAACTAAATTTGCATTTTGATAAAGATCAGATATTTTTAGTGTATTTCCCAAATATTACCTAACTATATTAAAAAATTATTTGTTGTTTGTGTGAAACTCAACTGAGCAACTTTTATTTTACTTGGAACCCCCATTGAAAAGTGTCTTAACCGAGGTCAGAGGCTAAAACCTTCATCTCCGGACCACCTCTACCATGTGGTGTTAACTGGTAGATATTACTGCTTAGAAATGTGGAAGGGGTTATAAACAGATGGCTATTTCAGTTTCCTTGTCAGCTTACTCTAATCTCAATTATGTTCTTTGATTTCTCAAAAATGAATTTAGGCAAAATTATTCTAGTTGATACTCACTCTTGTAAAAACGCCTACTGTTTTCTATTTCCAAAGTACTTCACAGTTTATTATCTCATTGATAACAATCTTCAGGGAATAAACTGAGGAATTAGTGTTATTTTTTTCAGATTTGATGATCAAGGCTGAGAAAATTTAGAAAATCCAAACAGTTTCTCACAGTTACTAGGGAGATCTAAGCCTAAGGTATAAATCTTGTTGTATAAAAATCCATTTATGTAAAAGTAACATATATTCTATTTTCATTCATAGTAAGATAATTAACAATATTAAAAGCTATTTTTTACCTTTACTTTAACAGACGCTTATTAGGGATGAGCTACTCTACCTTATTCTGACCTGTATCAAAATGATAAGATCAGAGAAAAAAAGTATGATTTCATGAGTAATTTTTAAAAATCACTTCACTTAAAAAAAAAAGTCTTTAAACTTGAAAAAAGTGTCAGATGTATTAAAAGCCTGTCAGCATCAACAGAAATATGGTGGTTTAGATTTAAATTTTAATATTGTCTTAATGTCTTTGATAAATAGGCTTGGTTCTATTATATTGGTAATATAAAAAAAAAAAAAACCAACCCACAATTCATTCAGCCATTAAACAAAAACAAAACAAAAAAACAAAAAACAAAACAGAAAAAAAGGGGAGGAAATTCTGCCATTTATGACAACATGTATGAATCCGGAGAATACCACACTAAGGGAAATAAGCCGAACACACAAAGACAAATACTACATGATACAACTTCAGAGGAATCTGAAAGAGAACAATCATAGAAGTAGAGTAGAATGGTGGTTTCCTGGGGCTGGGGCATGTGGGAAATGGGGAGGTATGAGTCAGAGGATAGAAAGTTTCAGTTATGCAAGATGAATAAACCCTAGAGATCTTCTATTTAACATAATGCCTAAAACAAAAACAAACAAAAACAAAAAAACAAAAAACAAAAACACATAATGCCTGTAGTTAAAAACTCCGTATTATACACTTAAAAATTTGCTAACCCTCTTATCACAAAAAATAGAATAAGTAAGATGGTGGGAAGAAATTTCTAGAGATGATGGATAGGTTTACAGTACTGACTGCAGTGATGGTATCAGGGGTGTATACTTATCTCCCAATTCATCAAGTTGTACCCATCATGTATGGCTTTTGTATGTCAAAAGGTAGTCAGAAACAAAATGAAATTAAAAGAACTCAGGAAGAGATCACCAAAGTTTCAATTACGTCTACTGTATTTCATAGCAATCAAGACAGCCATTTTAAATGACCTCCTCTAATAGGTAAATAAATTCAAGCCCTCATTTGTTCAATAACCAACTTGTCTGGCACACCTTTCCTCAAAAACTAAGTATTGCAAGAGGCCGAGGGTTGCTTCCATGGCTAACATCATGGGGGAGTCATAAGGATTCAGCTAAATTAAACATTCAAAAATCTTTTCCGGGATAAAGTGGACAAATGTCAACACATTTAAAAATATATGAAGAGGGTTAAGAAAAAAAATCAAAGCCACTATCTTCGATTAGCATTTAAAATGAATTATAGAAGATAATTAGTAAGGCTAAAAGTTACCTGCTATTTGTAAAAAGAGCCACCTTTAAAAAATGCTCATAACTCAACCTATCTTTCCTTCTTCCTCTTGACCCTGTGTACTCTCTCTCCTTTCTTCTTAATGCAACCTTCCCTCTGTTCCCCTTCCTATTTCTCTTAGAATCTTTGTCTCTGTTCTTTTTCTCAGCATCATCAATTTCCCTTTGGTACTGGGCTCTTGGTTTTTCATTATTACACTAATTTTCTCTCATCTTTTTCCACCTTTCCATCAATTTCTCATAAATGGAATTTGTTGTGTTTTTTTTTTTAAGATTTTATTTATTTATTTGACAGAGAGAGAGATCACAAGTAGGCAGAGAGGCAGGCAGAGAGAGAGGGAGAAGCAGGCTCCCTGCTGAGCAAAGAGCCTCATCCCAGGACCCTGAGATCATGATCTGAGCCGAAGGCAGAGGCTTAACCCACTGAGCCACCTGGGTGCCCCATAAATGGAATTTGTAATGAGCCAATATATTTTAAAAGACTTTACAGCCATATAATGCTATAAGTTATTGATAAATGTACTCATATCTGTGTATTACTGAATAGGTCATCAGGTATCTAATTACTATGTTTCAAAATGACACTTAGAAATGTTTTATAAGACCTGATATAAATACCTAAATAACTTTATATAAAGTTATAAACTTTATAAACTATATAAAACCTAAATAACTAAGGTTTATTATTTTTTTAAAGAATTTATTTATTCTTTCATTCATTTATTTATTTGACAGAGAGAGAGAGAGAGAGAGAGAGAGAGAGAGAGAGAACAGCAGAGGAGAAGGAAGAAGGAGAAGCAGGCGCTCCATGAGCAGAGAGCCCAATGTGGGATTCGATCCCAGGACCCTGGTCACAATTCGAGCCGAAGGCAGACATTTATTGACTGAGCCACTCAGGCACCCAAGGTTTATTATATCACATTTATTATATTCATGAGTAGTGTTGCTTTTTTAAATATGATCTGATACACTAAAATTTTCAGTCTCTTGATATATGATATTTAACATTTTAGTAAATAAGAGTATTTAGAAGGGTTGTATTACACCAAACCATATTTAAGTAGAAAATTCTACTACTGTAACAACCTACATTACATAGATATTAACATTATTTTATTAACTCACGATTTTTTTCAACCATGAAAAATGAAGTAGGCCTTGACTAGCCCACTGGGTTTCTACGAAAGACCTGTCACTGATCTTACCATCTGGCATTTGCATCCGTGCAGAATGCCTACCTAATCTGAGTGCTATTCAGTCTGAGGAGGCCCACATACTTTTTTATTCAGTGTTATTGCCACACAAAACTACGGATTAGCTAATGTCTATTTCACCCCATTTTCACTGGTGTGACTTTTTATTGTGAGTAATTCTATTTCTTAAAGATATTTAGAAGACTTAAATCTCATGAAAAATTCTTTTATATAATGCAATTGTTTAAAGCCAAATTACCCAACACGTATCCCATAACACTCAAGCAAAAGCATTTGTGCTTGTCAGCCTATTCTAAAAGGTAAATTTAAAAATACCAGCAGATATTTCACTTGAAGTCTTTTCAACAGGTTCTTGGGATCTATACGAGTCATAAACTTTTCTTTTTTGTTACTGATTTATTTTTCCTTACCCTCCCTTATAAGAATAAATGATACTACAAAAGGGTTCATTCATTTTAATGTGTAAAATACATTGATCTTCTCTGAATACATATCATCACGAAGATGCCCTCAAAAGTAATCCAACCTGGTACTTACAGAAACTCTCTTTTCTTTGAAATTTCATTTTATTTCTCGTCATCCTCATTTTAACAAATCCCCATTCACTGATTAAAGCGAAGCATCAATACTTTTCATATAAAACACTGACTTGAGATCTGGAGAACTATTTCCATGAGCTTCTAAAAATTCTATCCCATTCTCCGCTGTGATTCAACACGTTGTCCATGCTGAGCAGATGGGCCCTCATCTCAGAATTGTTTCTAAGATTCATGATAACCTCCTGTCCCAGGTACACAGACACCTGCAGCCTAGCCTGATTCCAGATGCCAAGAGCTCCAGCTGCTCCTGAGGTCTCGCAGGTTAAGGTGATTTGGGTAGATACAGAGCCATGCAAGGGAGAATGCGCCTTCCTTATCAAAGTAGTGGGGTATCTTTTTCTCACAATATGGGAGAAGCTAACAGATATTAGCTTAGTATTCAGAAACATCAAGAAATAGTAAGTCTGGTACTTACCACTTTATTAGATACCTACTGAGTCACTGAGCACTTACCTGGATAATATCGGGCAAGGCCCGTGGCACTGCCAAACACCTGCCACAACAACGAAGGATCTTCCTCTCGATTTTTTTTGAAAACTTCATCTAAGGCACTTGTCCAGTTGAGTTCATTTAACACAATTGTAGCTGATGTAAAAAGAAAAAAAGGAAAAATTCAAATGTATAATTACTGTTTGAATCCGTCTTCATTTATTTGCAAAATAATGTATCTTTTCATCAGCTTATCTCTGAAAGTGCTCTAACCTGGTGCTTGTCAATGGGTTCAGACAAGGAATTATTTCTCCAGACAAATTTTTACGTGACGGAGGCCAAACTGACCATCTGGGCAACTCTGTGCTTTGTAGAGTGTTTAGTGGCATCTATGGCCTCTACCTACTAGGTGCCAGTAACCACAGCCCTCCCCATCCCCCCCCCCCACAGCCCCCCCACCCCCACTGGGCTGTGATAAGCAACATGTTTCCTGACATTGTCACAACACAAACAAAACCTTGTGATAAGCAGAACAGGCTACAGCAGCTCTCCTGGTTGAGCGGGGGTGGGGACAAGCACGCTTCCCCCTTGAAGCAGCTCGGAAGAAGAAACCTACAGAGCGCCTCAGGACAGAGTTTAACGGTCGCACTTCCCTCAACTACTGATCAATATCTGTAACACACTAACATAATTTCGTCCTTGGGAATTGAAAAAAACAAAAAAACAGATGTTTGTCATCTAACAGTCTGTTACCTGTGCTTACACAACAACAAATGTACACATCTTGACAAAGAGAAAATTCATTCAGAGGCTTGACAGTACCAATGTTAGAAATCCGAAGTAGCTGATGCTTTACTACTACCTTTGTGAGCAATGGTTCTTTTTCTCTGGTTAGTTCAATTAAATATTAGAGAATGAGGCTAATAAGGGCCAGGCCATGGATTTTGATTCTTACTTATAACTAGTGATTGAACGTGGATAGGTATTAAAAATATCTGCCATCCATTATAATGAAAGAGAAGCAATCATAATGTGGAATTTAGTGTATCATTATGGGCCTCCATGATCAAAGCATCTTATTTCTAACATAGTAAACATTTACTTAGAATATTATTTTCCGTTTATACAAAAAGATGACATACATCATCTCACATCGTTTTCCCCTCTTTATATGGAATATATGTACCATGCCCCCAGCAGATCAGGAGAGTGGACCACTGTGCACTTGAGAATCTACGGTCAAGCCTAAACAGTGGAAATGAGTGTGGGATAAGGACTGGAGATACTCCTTAATTTTTATTTTCTAGGATCACAGCAAATAAGGGAAGCAAATGCAGTCACAGTTAAAGTGCCCCCAATATTCTGTAAAGGTAAAAGAAACAAGTTTCTAATGAGAAAGATGCACAGCATGTGTGTTTATATTTTTAAGTTTATCATTTGCAAAAAAAATGAAAACAAGGGTATTGTGAAATTGTCCTGGGACCAGCATCCTAATGCATTTCTCATTATTGAGAACTAACAAGATTTCCATCTTTATGGATGTGATTACTTGCAGAAAGATCAGCTGTGTGTGTGAATATTCATGAGCTGGGTCAGATCCACGGTGCGTCTGAGATACTAGTGAATTTATATTCAAAAGCATGATCCAATGAACATTAAGTGGCCCGTTATATAAAAATTTATATTCACATAGATAACCTGAACTAATACTATTCATGAATATTTATAGTTATATACAAAACATCACAGAAAAAGAGGAACATTGTACTTTTCTCTAAACATTCATGAATTTTACAGTAATATTCTACTGAACAAATAATGTTTATTTATGATCCAGATACACTTTATTAGTTGCCAATCTACTCTAGCTATCTCTTCAATTTCCTTCACTCTCTAATTCACATCAAGCAACAACTGATAACTAATTATTTTTAATAAAGTTTTATTTGTTTTCAAGGCTAATTGTTTTCTTAGTTTTATTTGATAACAACTACTAAATATCAGGCTTTGATATGCTGATTGTTAATTATACTTTAGGTACTTGGGGGGAAGTCAAACTCTGAATTTTTTTTTTTTTTAAAGATTTTATTTATTTATTTGTCACAGAGATAGCAAGAGAGGGAACACAAGCAGAGGGAGTACCAGAGGGAGAAGCAGACTCCTCGCTGAGAGGGAGCCCAATGTGGGACTCCATCTCAGGACCCTGGGATCATGACCTGAGCCAAAGGCAGACCCTTAAGGACTGAGCCACCCAGGTGCCCTGAAATACTCTTATTATGGTGATGGGTCTTAAAGTTTGCAGTTTATCTTTCTGAAAATTCCTTGTCAGATAAGACATTAATGAAGTAGGTATCAAAATGTTTTTCTTAAAACTTGTTCATCTGCAAACAAGTCAAAGACATAAAGAATCTATAGTAATAGATGCCTAAATTTATTTTAAGTTTCATTCAAGTGAAAGAAATGATACCGTATCTCTGTCAGATGCGCAAGGCTTAATCCCAGATTAAGGCTACAGATGTTCCCATTTTCCCATGTCTATTTATCAAGATTTTTTTAGTGCCATCATTATTCTGTTAGTCATTATCTTTACTTGAACGTCCGAAGCAAGAAATCAAAATCAAAGAATCTGTCGTGGGAGTGGAAAGTTAGCTCTAGTCTTTCATCAGAGAACTTTAGAGAGACATTCCTTCAATCATACTGTTCTAATTCCTGAACACCAAAACTACAAAGTAAAATAAACTGCTGCATTAGAAATTAATTTTTTTCTCAAACTATACTGAACAAGTTAAAAAAGTATTAAAAAAAATGTAAAGCATCAAAGCCAACCAAAAGTATGAATGCTATTTTAGACCCCTCTTGGCTATTTGGCTATATTTTTCTGATCCATGCTACGTATTACATTTGACAATACATCTATCTTATTTTGGTTTCTTAAACTGGGTTCCTAAAATGAACAGACTTTTATCTGCTTAACCTTAGAAAATTAAATAGCTTCTCCAGAATCATTTAGTGTCTCATCTCTCTCCATCTCTATGCCATTAGCATAACTCGGGCTGCACAATACTGAAATAACTGGGTAATCTGCAGACGATAGAAGGGTGAAACTAGTGCAGATTATTGGCCGTGCTAAAAAGAAGTTTATGTCATTTCCTGAATCTATTATCTTGCCCTGCTACTTCCCATTATAATGACCTACATAATTTTTTTCTTTCTTACTCTCTCTTAATTAAATTCATAAGTAGACTTTATTTAGGAAGATGTTTTTAAGTAATTCTTCTGGCTACAACTGTGTAGCAAGCCTGGTGCATTACAAGAGTTAAAAGTTACTATTAGATCGTTTGTTTCGTATTACCAAGGGTTCACGTGGTTATGCTGTGCCTTTCTGTCCTCAACCAGTATTTTTAGTCTCTTCTATTTCCCTAAGACCACTGTACTTAAAAAGATATAAAACAATCTTTCTATGATGAAAAGCATAAAATGAGCCCAAATACCTCAGAAAGTTATTTTCAACAAATATTACTGTTCAATAGGAATATGAAAATGTATTGTTCTTTCTTATAAAGACTGCACACTCAAGGAGTAATTGTGGCATCCTGACTCACTAAAATTCAACAGACATTGTTTACCTTTGTCATTGTACATTACCAAAACTTTTGAAAGCAATTACTTTTCTGTAAGTCACAATCTTTATTTGAATGTCTATAGAAAGAAACCAAAATACCAAGAGTTTTATCTAATTGCAGAAATTATGACATAAATCGGTAGCCAAAAAATATTTCATATAGAAATTTCAAAATAATTTTTTTTTTT
>CM052887.1:21394164-21631543 GCA_028534135.1 Potos flavus
TCTCTTGGCCTAAGAGAATGAATCTTATTTATGGGTATACTTATAATCCATGGTGATAATATAGACTTTGGGGGATGAGAGAAGGCAAAAAAAAAAAAAAAAAAAGGCAAGTTCACTAGGTTCACTTGCACTAATCCTTTTCTTTCCTACACAGGCTTTTATTTGAATATATGAATAAACATCTGTGCAGGCAAATTATGAACCTAAGCATTGAGCACAGCTCAAGTGTTCGTACACGCCCCACGCATACTTTTCCATTTATAACGGACGTATTGCTAACTTTGCAGCACAGTGATTGAATACTATGAATTTTACTATTGTACTATTCAATGATACCACCGAATACTAACTGGGGTGGCACTCGCGAAAAAGTTACGTCTACATCTGTGCCTATGATTATTAAAATCTGGAACACAGAAAACTTGCAATTTCTATGCAAAATAAAAGAACTTTCTAATTAAGAAGCAAACGTGAGTAAAAAAAAACCTGTCTTAAGTGTGACATCAAAAATAGGACTTCTTTCATTAGTTTAGAGGAAAGAAAATCACATTTGCAATTTTGGTATCATCATTTTAGGCAACACTCAATTGGCAGACTGGACCAAGCATGTCAATCCATCCACTTCATTCACTATGAAATTCTTGTCATAGTTTTACGAACTAACTGCTCTTAAAAAGCTGTAACTGGCGTAGCACCAGGAAGGTTGATAAAGATTTAGCATATGTATTTTAAATGACCACATAACTTTTAAATATTAAATACTAATCCTAACAGTGAAATAAGATGTCTGTCCAAAAACAATACCCATTCTAACACCAATCAATAAACTATTTTTTTAAGATTTATTTATTTTGAGAGAGACAGAGAGAGAGAAAGCCAGTGAGAGCAGGGAGGGAGGGGCAAGGGGCAAGAGAGAGGAGAATGTCAAGTAGACTCCCCAGGGAGCACAGAGCCCAGTGCTGGGTTTCATCATGTCAAGACCTGAGCCATCGCGATCATGACCTGAGCTGAGATCGAGAGTCAGACATGTAACCAACTGAGCCACCCAGGCACCTCCCCCATCCTATCAATAAACTATTAAAACATTTTGCGTTAGCTGTCGGTTTGCCCTTAATAAACATCCTACCTCATTAAAATGATATACATAATTATCGTAAGAGGATAATAATTATCATAAAAGCACTAGCAAAACACCTATAGCTAGTAAAAAGAAAACACTTTTTAAAACAATCCTAGTTCTTCATTTATTAAATGGAGAAAACATAATCTCCTTCATTCATTGTGTCGTTGTAGGAATTAAATAAAAGAATTTGTGTAGAGTGGTTAGCAGCATGCGGGCAAAATTAGTGCTCAATAAACTATGATGTTCAGCAGAAGCAGCAGGGCAATTTGGAAAGATGTGGCATTTCAAGCAAACTATCTCGTGTTTTTAAACTTTTTTTGAAGGCCAGCTTCAGTAACTGGAATAAAGTAGCATATAAATATATTTTTTCATTCAGATAAAAAGGTGTGACTAACAAATAATATTTTTTTATATTTATTTGACTTGTTCACTGATAAATCATCCCAAACTCTTGGAAGAACACCATAAGTAAACACAAGAAGCCCTCAACAAACATTCCCGGATACACTAATTAGTGTATATACATATTTTTCCCCTATAAAAAGTCACAGATATGAGAATTTAAATGAACTTAAGCATAAAATTTTGTTTTGTAATTTTGCAAACGCTTCCACCATAGCTAAGTAATTCCAACGTCTCCCGAAAGTCTGTCCAAAGGTGGCAACAGGAGAAGTAACTTCTTTGTGCTAAAATAATCCATGTTGGAACATCATCTGAATATGTACATTACAGTCATCTGTTTAAAAAGGCCGCCTGAACACGCACTACGCTTCAAAGATTGGCCAGACAAGGCCAGCTGCGGCACCGTTTCCAGAGTGTCGTTCACACTGTAGGGGAAATAAGTGGTTCTCCCGGCGTGTGCAGTTCAGGCCAGAGGAGACCTGCCTCACGACCCAGGTGACAAAGGTCGGGCGACAGAGATGGATGGGACCCAACCTCGGTCTGCCACATGGCTACTGGAGTGCAGGATATCCGAGTCAGTGCAGTGGACTGAGGTCTGAACGGGGGCAGAGAGAGTTCAGATCCAGAGACACATGGCATTTCCACCCCGGAAGATGCCAACGATAATTAGTTAAAGATCACATAAGCCCTAAGATTTAACATTACCCCGTTAGGGCCAACCAGTAATTCTGCTTAATGCTATAGAACGTTTTCTGAAAAACTCAACCTGCTAGGTCAGCTTGTTCTGTAACACCAGTCATCCTAGCGTAATTCAGTTTATCTTGAAATTTAATGTGAAACTTTTAATACTCACATCAAGATCATCCTTTGCATTGTAGTAGACAACTTCATTGCTCTATAAAAAAAAAAAGAAAAGAAGAGTGCTTTATTGATATGAGTAAAAATGTAAAAATATACTGGATCAAGCACTGAACACATTTTAGGCATATTTTAAATAATAAACTTCTGGTGATATTCCTCTCATAAAACACTCCACGAAGATCCATAAGGATGAGCCAGTATTTTTGAAAAACATATTAAAACACTGTATCAGTGATATTGAAAAATACATCTTGCATTGAGGAAAAAGTATCTCAGTATAGGTCTGAGACCCATTTGTCAAGAAAAAATAAAGAATGCATGATGCAAATAAGTTATATACATACACACTTATAACACACACACACACACACACACACACCCCTAAATCATGAAATTATAAACAGAATAATTCAAGAAATATGTAAGAAACGTGACTTTTAAAATATATATACATCACACGTTGAAATTAGTAAGGAAAGGTATATCTGGACAGTACTGGCAGAAATTTCTTCATGAGATTCAGAACAGAGATCAAAAATAACTGAATTTAGACAGCAAAAAAATCAGATTATCTAACACACTGATACCATCATATTCTCCCAAAGTGGTGAATGAGCATTGACTTTTCAAGAGTAAATGTGTTCAGACATCTCTGCCAGCCACCAATGTTGCTGAAATACGCCATAACTATAAATTATGGATATAAATCATGTTACAGAATGAAAATGGAAAGGGAAGAATGAACAAAATGATGGTCAAGGAACTTAAAAGTTTTATTCTTTGAGGCTTAAAGACTAGTTCTACGCACTGTTAAAATAATCCATTTATACTGATTTCCTTTTCCTTTCTTCTCCCGAACTGATTGAAACTATAATCCATCTTCCATACGTTTTCAGTAGTAATCAGAGGACTATGTAAAAAATGTGTTTTTCTGTGTCTCTTTAGCATCAAAAACATGGATACTCTAAAATTGTATTAAAAGAAAATGCAATACACATTTCTTAAAATCAAATTACTCTAAAAAACTCAATAAATTAGTGCTTCTTAAAATATACACCACCTCCACTAGTTAAAAATCACTAGTTTTTCAAGACATTCTATGGCCATATGACTTTAGAATAAACAATGAAGTTAACACCGTCTCTTTTTGGCTTCTGAGTCTCAGTATATGAATGTACATTACACATCTTGAAGAATAAAACAGATCTTGTTGTGTTTCTCAAACTTATTTGCTGCCGAATCTGTCTCCCTTTTTTAATTTGAGAAATATATCATGAGCCTGAAGTTCTATAAAAGATCGCTCTAAGATTGAATAAACTAAAAACCATATTAATAAATAATAGAACACATAATTCATAATAGTGAATGAAACCATGACTTTGAATTTATTTCATTTAGAATCAACAGCTCTAAAAATTACCATTTAATTCTTTTAAAAAGAATTAAGTAGCTAAAGAATTTTAACATGCATAAAAGTTCTACTTCCTGAAGCTTTGCTTACAGCATTTTGTAACAAAGTTAAAACACAAATTCAGAATTTATCACATACACAAAGCAAGAGAATCTTCTGAATCCACCAGAGTCCCAAATCTAATTACTAGTTTATCGATCCCTCTTGCAATTCTGTAATTTATACTTAGGAGACATTTTTCAACTTAAAATGTGGATTCCATCAAAAGATAAAATATTGAATAAGTTTATCTTCATTCTAGACTTTTTTTCTGCCAACTCCTTCCTCATATTTACAGAACCGAAATGTAGAAAACAAGGTGAAACTGCATTAAATTTTAAATGATTCAACATCATTATTTTTAACATTCATTAAATATCTATATGCACACACAGCTGTTCTGAGATGCAAAATAAGTTAAACGTAACTATCCCTATCCTTTAGATAAAATAACAGATACAGATCAATTATAGAAAACAACTACTATGTTTAGACTTACATTTGGCCCATGGTACTAGAGCTAATGGACTAAACTGTTAATTTTTTTTTTCTTATATGTGGCACAGGGTCACATATAATAAATAAAAAAAGAGAATTTAATTAAATCTATAATTAACAGTATCACATACAATGTCAAAAGAGTACAAAGTATGATAAAGAAATGCTAATTGTAACTAAAACTACGTATTTTGATTCTAATACAATAAAGTGTGCTGAAATAAAAATAAAAAGGAAGAAAATCTAAGTTTGAGAATTTTTCAAATGTTTTTCCTCATTACTGCACTATATTTTATGCAAAATCCTATTTTCTTCTAGAAACTCTATATTGCTTCTAAAACTTATTGCAAATGTATATTGCAAAATTTATTTAAATTTTATATGCATTTGCACAAGGCTTTCTAGACTCCAGAAGACATAAGATCCCCAAAACTTCTTTTTTTTTCTATTAAGTAAACTGGGAAAACAAAACAAAACACCTTAGTCATAAAATTATACTGCATATACAACAACCATACTCATTGTAACTGGGGTATTTTATATTTCTATTTTTAAAAAGCTTCCTTTAGGGGTGCGTGGGTGGCTCAGTTTGTTAAGTGTCTGCCTTTGGCTCAGGTCCTGATCCCAGGGTCCTGGGATTGAGCCCCACATCAGGGTCTCTGCTCAGCGAGGAGCCTGCTTTTCCCTCTCCCCCTGCCTGCTGCTCCCCCTGCTTGTGCATGCTCTCTCTCTGTCAAAAAAATAAATTAAATCTTAAAAAAAAAATAAAGTAGCTAATTAAATATGTGTTCTTAGACAGTTTGTCATGATTTAATAAGATAACAAAGACCATAATGGAATTGCAACTGATTACATCCAGTGTCTTACAACAAAATTTCTTCTTCACCCATACGTGTTTCTCTAATCCTAAACTTTGCAGTGAGAGCATGCACATTTCATCTATTCCCTGATTTTACCTAACAGAAAAGGAAAGCTCAATTGATCCACTTCAGTAACCGTAAGTCTATGTAGGGCATCAGGATTTGGGGAAAGTGTCACTACATTTAATTTGTCAACCAGCACACTTATGTGGCAGTATGAGACTGAAATAAATGGCAAACATTCACAGAACATTTAATTTGTATAACCATATATAAATAATTTTTCCACTCTCAGTTCTTCATGCTTTCTTACAGAGAACTACAATTATTTGCTTTATTGTGGCTTTTGTTTAGAATTGAAGAGTGGCTCAGAAAGAATTTTAAATATAAGCTTGAGGAAAAGTCTAATTTGGTGAAGTCATAATTCTCTTTCCTATCATATTCATTTATAGATATCTCTTCTGCTATATAAAAATACATGACATGTGTAGCTATGTTAAACTACATCAGCCTGAAATCAAATCGCTCAAAATATATCCAAACCCAGTCCCAATAGGATTGGGACAAAAGGCAATTCTCAGGAATAAAGGGCAATTCACACTGAATCGGCCAAATTTTTATGTTCTGGTGTCTTATAGGAGTGAATATCGGTTAAAATTAACACTAAAAGAAAATTAGGAGACCAAATTGTATAAAAACAATTACATGGCCTGACGGGGGAAGAATAAAAAAAAAAAAAAAAAAAGAGCAAGTATCAGCTGAATTCTTCCTTTACCGGGTCCCTGCCTCCATCCCACTTAGACTGTGTACAAGGAGATGTTTGGGTCTCCCAACCAACAGAGGGAGCCACACCTCACCCATTCAACAATCCTTTGGTGGCCTCACTCTGTACTGTTTTGGAGAAATAAAAATGAAGACTGTCTATGCCCCAAGTATAAGAAGCAAGTTTCTCACTCTCCTGATACACAAGTGGCAAGATTATCAGGGTCATTTGTTCTGATCTGCTATAATTGAAGACTATCTCTTTTCATCCTTAGATGACATGACCACACAAACAGAAACTTTCTCAGGTTTCAAAATAGATGAGAGTTAAGAACTTCGGAGAGCTAAAATAGGCCGCTTTTATTTCTAATCAATTCAAGCGTGTGTGTATGTGCATGTGTGTGTGCATGTGTGTGTTTCTGATTCACTCACCTACCCTACCGCTCCAAATTCCCTCAATCCTTCTTCCAGAAAATAGACAGTTATGTCAGTTATCCTTTAATATTTTAAAACGATGGCATATAAGCTAATTATCATAGGCACAGAATACAAAATTGAGTCATCTTGTTTCTCTACTATCCTTCTGGCTAAATGTTTTCATGCAAATTATTAAACAACATCGTCTTGGAAGGTATTTACACTCCAATACAAAAGTTTTTAGTGGATTTTAGGGTATTACAACGCAGTATGATAGGATAAAGTCAGCAACAGCCTCAAACCAGATTCAAGATTAGTGAAACCTTTAGAGAGCTATTTTTCATCATTTGAGCACCACCAGATGACAAGAACAAATTGTTTTGTTTCTGATTTTTAACCAAGTACTTTAGTTATTTATTATCTCCTCGAAACAAATTTACCCCAATGTTCCATGCTAATATAATACTGCCGCTTGCTGAAATTTAAAGCCTCCCCTAGCAAGTTGAGAGATAAATTACTTCAGTGTCCCATTGTCCACTGGGAGTCAAAATTAAATCTGGGCAAAACAGACCATTCCATCTTAAAAACGTGTATCGTGAGTGACAGTCCCTTACATGCCACTCTCCTATAAATGCTGGCCTCTGATGAATAGAATGAATTGATGTTAAAAATCGGAAGCAGAAGTACAAAGCTTCCACATGGAAGTGAGATGGTGCCAAAGATTTAAATATTGGAACTGAAAATCAGGATTTTATAGCCAACATCTGAAATATATGACACATTCAAAATCCAAATAGAGATTAACTTCCTGTCCAATTTACTAATTCTCTTTTCTTGGCTGCACACTTGACTCTGCACATGATCCACAGCCTGACAAACTGTGAGCAACTGTATTGTCTGCTAAAGTCGCTTTTTAAAAAAATCCCATTCTTAATCATTATATCACTCTTCAGTTTCAAAAAATGAAGTCGATCAGATGAATATTAAGGACCCTCTTGTAAAAGAAAAAAAAAAGGATACTCTTATTATAAATGAGTTGTGTTAATGGTTGCTGCCTACCAAGATCCATACTGTGTAGCCCAAATCAGTTACAATGCAATTATTCTGATTAATACATCTTTGTAACAACCTGACCTGGTAACCTACACGCCACTGCCATTGACCTGCGCTCAAGTCAACCAGGTACACAGGGTGCAATAATCATAGCACTGCAACCCTGTGTGAATACAAGAACTTAGGAGCCTACTGTGTATGTGTCATTGTGTGTGCATGCATGTGCGGGGCGGTGGTTGGTGAATGTGAGCAAATCTCCTCAAAGAGAGCTGAGAGTGGTTGACGTAGTAAATTAAAGACAGGGGCTTTTGGAAAAAAAATTTTTTTTAAAGATCTTATTTTTTTATTTGAGAGAGAGCAGGAGCGGGGGTGGGGAAGCGGCAGGGGAGAGGGAGAAGCACAGTCCCACCTGAGCAGGGAGCCCGACACTGGGCTCAAGAGGTGGGGCTTGATCCCACGACCCCAGGATCATGACCTGAGCAGAAGGCAGATGCTTAACTGACTCAGCCACCCAGGCGCCCCCCCAAAAAGTATTTTTTATGTCGTTGGACACATGAGCATGCTACTGATGAAAATAAAAAGGAAAACTAAAGATGGGCACATTCCATCTAGAGATCAGTGTCAGCAGATTACTGGACTGAAGGCATGAGAAACACCTACATTCACGTCATATGACGAAAGACAATAAAAAACAATTGATGTAAAGTGTCTAGCACAGTGCCTGGCACACAACATGTACCCTGTATGTTATCAACTGTTATTTTATATATTAAAAAAGAAAAACCAGGAATATTCATAGAAGTTATCTATTAGCTTTAGCTTGTAGTTATATATGAACTAAAGTAAATTGTTCTCATTTATTTTTCTTAGACTAGTTAAAGTATGCTCTGAGTCTCTTTAATTCATTAGAGCCCTTCCTTCAAGGATTCCACAGAGCAGACTGGAGAAGAAATGTGATTACTAGTTGCTGTTATTATTAATCTATTAATCTATAATATATTTTTATATATTTATATTTTATATATATAATTTTTATATGTTTATATATATTTTATATTAATCTGATATATTAAACAAGGTAATCCATTAAAAATTCTAATACAGCAGTGCCTGGCTGGCTCAGTTGGAAGAGCATGCAACTCTTGATCTCGGGGTAGTGAGTTTGAGCCCCATGCTGGGTATAGGGACTACTTAAAAAAAAATTTAAAATAAGTCTAATACAGATGGTAATGTGTGATGGTTTTGTATGCATCCTGTCCATTAAATGTGTTACTGTCCTTCGAATTTCTCTGTGATCCTAAATACTCTTTCCAACCCTACATCTCCTTTACATCTCCATCCTCATTTGCTCCTGCCTGGAAAAATTCCAGCTCTGTATTAAACCAAAAGTTTATGCATCCATCCTAACACCCAAACTGTGGCATCCAGCTGAAGAAAATTATATAAACGCCTTTGCATAGAGTAAATCAACAGTTCTCATCTTTTAACAAGTATAGTAAATATGAATATTTGCTTTGTTTTTTTCTTTTTGTTTGTTTGTTTGTTTTTTTCTATTCAGAAACTCTACTGTCTTTGGAGAACCATTTCTTCCAATCATGTGATTCAGTTGGCTGGCAAATTATACTAGCTCACTTCTCTGACCAGAGAAACTAGAGGTACCGAAATCTATGCAGTAATAGTATCTCATTTCCCTATTCCTTTCTTAGGAAGATTCTATTTTTCCAGGAGTAGTTATGGTTGCAAAAGCTGAAATGCTTCAAGTCTGAATTCTGATGTGACAGAGCCTACTTCCATCTGTTTGCTCTCAGTTATAGAACCAGTAATTTATTATTTTTTTTCTTAAGCTTGTTAGATGTGTTTTCTAAGCTCCTACCACTGAGAGTGCTAATATAATACCACACTCCCTACAATGAGTCTTTTTTTTTTTCCATTCTAATTTTGTTACTAATAGTCAATACTATTTGCTTAACTGACTGAGCCATCCAGGTATCTCGAATATAATAATTTCTATTAGGGCACCTGCATGGCTCAGTTGGTGAAGCGTCTGCCTTCGGCTCAGGTCATGTTTCTGGGATTCTGGGATCGAATCCCGCATCAGGCTCCCTGCTCAGCCGGGGAGCCTGCTTCTGCTCCCCCCTGCTTGTGCTCTTTTTCACTCTCCGTCAAATAAATAAAATCTTAAAAAAAAAATTCTATTAAAGAAGATGGAAGCGTAATACTATTGCTAAGACAGTGTTCAATGATCAATGAATATAATAGAAAAATAGATAATCTATTCTTTCTCTGAACTCACAGCATTCATTCATGCGAAATATATACTGAGCCTTATACACATGTCAAACTTTATGCCAGAAATCTAAATACACGTGCTTTTTTAGACTGACTGTTAAAATTAAACTAGTGAGATAGTACCAATAAAGTGTCTAATATTCTTTGAGACACATTCCTTTGTCTTTTCTGTTCTTTTAACGTTGACTTATAATCTGTTTTAAAATGTGAATTTAATTTAATACTAATTTTTTTTAGCTTAATGGAAGAAGAAAGAACTAGAAAATCACTTTAGCCTTTTTAAAGCTTACTTCTACTTTCAACAAACAACCTTTTACATTTATTCATCAAATAATTGCTATTATATATTTATAATATTATAGTTGCTGTGCTCTTTAGGTTTCCATTATGTTGCTAGTAAATTGAAGAATTCCTTAGTAACTGCCCCAGCACATTAACCAATCAATGAGCCAAAGTCCTCTAAGAGTCCTCACAGCAAAAGATAATAGACCCAGATGTCTTTGCCATAGTTAATTACCTAATTACAAAGACGCTCAAGTACTCCATCCCCAAGCCATACTATGAGGCTAGCAACACGAGTGAAAGATCACCCTATGTGGGAAAAAAATTGTAATATTCACCAAAGGAAATGTTCATCACTTCTGCATAAAAGAAATTTAAAAATAAATTGAGGGGAAAAAAGAGAGAAGATTAAATTCTTTTGATTTGAGTAGAGACAGCACTGTATTATTTGTCTATTCAATGCTTCCACAACGTCTGCGATGTTGTGTGAACTATTGAATGGACAGATAAATGAATAAATGAGTAACATAAGCCTTGAAGGAACTATTAGAAATTCTAGACTACAAATAACAACAAAACAGATACAAACGTACATAAGTGCACACACACAATGCATCAGAGTAGAGAAAAAGTAGGTAGCTTTAAAAAAAGTTCCGAATAAGCCAAAGCGTACACCACTTTCACTCTAAAAGAAATCAAAGAGGAATTCCAATCGTACTGTGATTTCAGAGCTCCTTGGTTGTCGAACTTCAAAGATCAATTCCTATTAAACAGTAAAAGCTACAGTAATTTATTTCTTCATCTGATAAACTTCAATAAGAATGTGCCTGTAAGGTTTTTTTCAGTGCTCCAAATAAAATTGATAAATATATGATTTAAACTGCAGGAGAAAAGCAAAAGTAGAATATGAGAAGATAAACATATTATTTTTCTTCAGCTACCGAATCCCCCAGGAAACTCAGCCCAGAATTGGACAACACATCTATAATGCTGAGGAACTTGCTTTAATCTCCTTTAATCTATAACTCTAATGAAGCTTTGGGTATAATCATCTAAAACATTAAAACTTAATCCCCCAACATATTCTATTTTTTATGCTTCTTCCTATTGACTTTGATTTTCTTGAGTCATGATCAAAGTGAACGGCACTTGATTCTAACAATGTATGATGCCCTAGTAATAGAGTCATGTTAATTTGTCCAATTGTAATATTAGCCCTGCCTTTTCGAATTAATCATTATCAACTTCAGAAAATTATCATACCAACACAAACTATCGAGACTTACACTATAACCAATGAATTACTGAGCATAAAATAATCTGGCCGAAATCAGAGCTTTGAAGAACATTAAACTAATAACCATTATAGCAATTTAGTTTATCTTTCATTGGGTTTAAGAGACTATATGGGAATGGGAAAGAAGGAGGAGAAGAGATTTTGATTATGTGTACATTACATGAAAAGCATTTACAAATATCATTAAATGTTATAAAATTTCCTGAATGGGGTGCCAGGGTGGCTCAGTCAGTTAAGCGTCTGACTCTTAATTTAGGCTCAGGTCATGATCTTGGGGTCCTGGGATTGAGTCCTGTGTCTGGCTCTGCACTGGGCGTGGCGTCTACTTAAGACTCCTTCTCCTTCTCTGCCCCTCCTCCCTGGCAAGTGCATGCTCTCTCTTTCTAAGATAATAATAATAATAATAGTAATCCCCGAATATATCATAGATATGATCTTATTCAAAATAATAAATTGATAAAAATGTTATTAGCCTTCTATCATGGTACACTTTGCTTGTTGGATTTCCCTTCCCTTCCTCCTCTCCATCCCAGCTCCCCACTATTGAGAGAATCAGTTTCGCACTCTAAGGTGAAAATTGGGGCTAATATAAATACATCATTGTTCAGCCTGGGTATTTTATTAGGTTTAAGTTCCTATTGGGCAGGCGATAATAAGTCTTATATAAGTCTTATATAATATATAGTAATAAGTCTAATAAGTCTTAAAAGCCAGTCTTATTAGAGAAGAGACTTCTAAATTTAAAAAATAGATAACTTTATATAGAAGGACAAAACTAGAAATTCTAAACCATAAGCGAGAGTTAGAACACAGCATATGGAATAAAGGATGTTCCTTCCCATGAGGAAATAACTGCTGAGACTTTTCTGAGTTGGGTTGGAAGAGCACAGAGAGTGTGAAGAGTGAAATACACATGGCCTAGCTTCTCTTACAGGTAGAAAACAGCAAGCAAGAAAGAGGCATTTGGGAGAAATTCTAGAGGAGAGGGAAAAATGACACCTTTCCTATTTGGAATTCTGGAATAATGCCTTTTCAACACCTGGTGTATGGCCATGAACTTTTTCTTGTCGTGGAAAATCTCCCCCTGCTTTCTCACTTCAAATCACAGCTACGTACCCCTGTTATTATCTGTCATAGCACCTTCTGACATTTTCCTTCTCTCTAAATCAGGGAGAACAGTGGGTAGGAACCTCACTGGTTTGTTGTATGGAATTAACGAGTGCAAGTCAGATCCAAAGACCAGCTAAACCCCCTTCCTCAATCCTTGTACTCGCCTGAGCCCTGCAAGGGGTGAGACAGTATCTTGATCGCCTTTGTGCTCAATGCCTGGCCGGAGGTCCATCAAAAATTACGTGCCAATGACTGAACTGCACAAGCCTGCCTTCCTCATAGAGTTGGTGAATGACCTGCTTAATGATCTCTATCCTCTACAGACAAGGTCTTTGAGAACAGGTTTTCCGCCGCTGCCTTCAGTTTGGTTCCCCAGAAGCAGACACTTGATTAGGATTTAAGCACAGATAATCAATGAGAGAGGTGATCCCAGGACATACTAATAGGAGAGTGGAGAAGTGAGACATGGAGACAAAGGATTTCAATGTGAGGCGTATTAAAGAGCAGGTGGGCAACTGGGGCTCAGTGCCTGTGGGAACCACTGTTTATCAAGGGTAGTATTCACCAATACAGGTCATCATGCTTGAAGGTGTTCATTTCTGCAAATTTCTGTCCCCACTGAGGGCACTCCGGGAAAGATTTGGAGATGCTTGAATAGAAAACTACAGGAGTGCGTGTGTGTGTGTGTGTGTGTGTGTGCTGAGAAGATGTGGGCAGGGAATCAACGTCTATCATAGGCACACAGTGTTGTAGAAATATTTACTGAGCACATGGCTAAATCAACAAATGGCTTTAAGCACTGACTAGTTAGCAGTGTGACTTTCTTAGGCTTTGGTTCAACTACAAAATGATGACTCAGTTGATAAATATGGGCTCTAGAATCCTTCCACCTATATATTTTGATATTTCCACTGAGTAAGTGTTTTGTTTTAGATCACACACGAAGATCCAGTAGCTGTGTGTTCATCTATTTCTTTCAGTGAGCCTTTGATTACTTTCTCTTCTCCTGTGAACACTCAACACAAATTAAAGAGAGCTCTTTCAGTTCTGAAAAACAAAGGCAACGCATCTTCTTTTTTTTTTCACTTGAAATTCCTCTGACATATTTCTTTAAAAACATGTATAAGCGTTAAGAAGCTCTACATCATTATTTTTCTTTATATCTTAAAAGATCAAGTCAAAGTATATTCAATTTATCCCTGAAAAATAAGAACTATTTTTCTGAGGACAGAGGTGTTGAGATAGAAACATTCCCCAAAGAGCTTGAATGAACCCCTTTAAGATGTGAATATGAAAAAAATCAAACCCCTTTACTCCTACCAAACAACAACCCAGCAATCTCTCCATTAGAGCATAAATTAACTCTTTTAGATCAACCACTGCTACCTTTCGTTAATATGATGAAAGACCATTCCTGTATGTTTAACTAAAGTAGAAATCACAGTTTTTTCTAGGGGCTGGATTACAGTTTAAATCTGTACTACCTCTCTGTGAAAATAGTTTTACTAACGGTACAAAGAAAGGAAGGCTGCTGCAGAAGAAATGAACAGAATAATTTCTGACATTTCAGAAGCCCTTCATTCCAGCTGAATAATACAGAATTGCTTTGGAAACAAACAAATTCCTACCAGCCTATACTTCATTAGCCTAGTTTTAGTAACTGCATTTAATTAAGTTGTACTTCAAACAGCTTTTTTTCGATTCAAACTGTTCACTCAGATATAACTTGTCTCTAATTAAAACATGCATAATTGTTAAAGTGTTAATTTATGAAAGCCACAATCCAAAAGATTCTCAAGGAATTCAGAAGACTCTCAACATACTCCTCGTTGCATTTTGTCTGTTGTCCAAAATTTTTAAAAAGAGGGACGGAGAAAGGAAATTCTGTGGACCAGGCTTCTTCCCTCAGACATACTTTTATACATTATTCATTTTAATATTCAGAATGTGCAATTTTTTAAGGAAATGTAATCTTTTTTTCTTGAGAGTATTAATTAAAGATATTTTTCAAAATATTAGAGTTGTACCAAGCAGAGGCAACATGATGTAATACAAATGACAATTTAAAAAATCTGAATTCTATTTTTCAGTCCAATTATTAATTTGTGTGACAAACAAATAAACTATCCAAAATTGTTTGTCTTCTAATTTACCACCTGGACAAAGAGCTCCAACTTCAAAGGGTGGCATGATAATGTAATGTCATAATTTAACTGAAAGAACTTTGTAAATTTTGAACATATATATACATATAAAATTAATATTATCTAGTATTCAAATTATATTTAGACTGTTTTATACAATTATAACCAAGGCCATTATTTAAGTACCCAGAAAATATTTGTTTCGGTGATATAATTATACAAAAAGAATACAATAAAAGAAAGTTGAAATATCAAAGAAAAATTTCCAGAAACAAAACAAAACCAAAAAAAGGCATTTATCTTGGGTAAGTATAAGTAATGAAATTTAGATAGTTTCAAATAAGAAATTGAGGACAAAGGAAGATTCATCAGCTAAAGAACTTGCCTAAATGAAGATATTTCAATCACAAGAGGCTGGTGTCACTCCAGTGGAGAGCAAAAATCTTGCAGAGAAGCCAAGCCAATTATAGAGTTGTCTACATTTTAAACTATGCTTCCAGATGTGCTACTGAACAAAGGAACACATCAACGTACTCATCATTTGATCATATTGGCTTCTTTCCTAATGCATAAGAAAATCAGTATGAGAAATATTTTACATGTAAAGAATCAGGAAATTTCAAAGTCAATATCCAGGTGAGAAGTGGGAAGAGAAGGTATTAACAGCCAATTAACCTTTACAGACACAATTTCCTCTCTACAAAATTAGAAGGCTATGTTTTTTCCTCCAATCTGTTGTTGTATATTTTAGACATTTTCATGGATTATTTGTTTGGTAAAAATATAGCAGTTCTAGAAACACCCAAGAAGAACAAGTAAACTAAAAGCAGGGCAAGTGAAATTATCATTTATATTTTACATGTTAAAGGTAAATTTTTCAAACAGTATACAACAGATGAGAGAAACCTAAAAATGATTAATCAAAGTTCATAAGTATTAATATATATTATGTCCTCTCCAGTCCCCATCAAGTAATGATACAAAAATCACAGTTAGGTAACTGACCTAGTATTGTTTACAAACTTAAGTTTAGGATTCCTCAGAAAAAGAAATCATAGTCAATAAATATAAAAAGTTGAGGAAACCTTGGGCTAAGAGTTTTTAGGTATGAGCTTTAGAAAATCTTAGTACTTTAGCTCTGCGAGATAAAACAGAGATCAGAGGACATCCAATTAAATGTGAATTTTGGATAGTGACTTTTTTTAGTAAAAAGTATGTTTCAAACCTATACTAAAGATATATCTGTTGTTTATCTGAAATTGAAATGTAATCAGGCACACTGTATATTACGTAATAAATCTAGCAACCCTAATTCATAAGATACTATTATATCACTTAAATATATTTTATATTATTTCCATTTTATTATATTTTCAACAACTTTTAAATTAAATATTGTTGCGGGAATGTTTTGGAAGGGACGGAGATGCTGTACCATTGAACATTACAAATTAATTCTGGAACAATGATCTCAAAGAAGTGACATCAAAATGACAAACTGCTCCAGCCTTTAGAAAACTTAAGTACCTAGAAAGTCCAAGGAGTATTTTTCTTTTTCAAAGTTGGAATAAATCTTAAGTTAAATGTTAAATTAAGTTAAATGTTAAAGTTTCAGTGTTATTTCCAATTTTACATACAGAATTATCTGGCATTGTTCATTTAATTTAATTCTCATTTTGAAATACATAAAGGCATCATCGAAAGGACTGCATTGATAATTTAGCAGCAGTGTGTTATTTATTAATCTTTTGAGAACGGTCAGAAAAGAGAAAGATGGCTGTCATACCTACCAACCCACAGACCACCTAGGTTGATGGCCATGACCTGACCAGGTGGGTGGTTACACACTGAAATTCAAACCTATTATGTGATCTTTCTAACTTCGCATACCAGGTCAAACGGTACAACCTTCCCAGACAGAGGTCACTCCTGCTGTCGACGGTACACGAAATGCTGACAACTTGGTAAAACCCACCAACTAAGAATTTTAAGTGACACTTAAGTAATGTTGTTCCTGTGGCCACCAGCTATTTTGTTGAGATGATTTTAAGTCTAGCTTCCTTGGGCATTCATGAAAAGGACACAGGACTATCTGCAAAAAATTCTAGACAGTTACAATTTCTAAACTAAAGGGAAACTAGTTATATATAAATAAAACCAAGTACCCCAAAAATGCAAGGTGATAAATTATATATAATTAAAATATATATGGATTTGTTTTTAAGATTTTATTTCCCTAAAAGTTAATCATTGTAGACTTAATTTCTAATTTCCATAAGTATAGGGTAATAGTTCAATCACGCAATTAAAAGTTGCTCATTTTACCATTTTTCTCCAGTCTTCATTTAAACGACTCTTGGATCTATAGTAGTATCTAAAAATGACAAGTTATGTAAAAGGATATAATAGATCTCTACATGCATAATATAAATGTATTCACGATAAAATACCACTTTTACAAATTCCAATGCCTTAAAACTTTTAACCACAGCTCATTGATGTCTGCATGACCATTTATTGATATTTAATTGACCAGTCATTGATTTATAAGTGGGCTTTGTGTAAGGACATCAAGAAAGTTGTATTTGAAATGCTCTAACGGAGATTTTTCTAAATTTCTCCCTCCATCCACAACACCTTTAAGCATTATTGTTCTAAGTATTATGATTCCATTTTTTTTTTCTTAAATTTTATTTATAAGTAATCTCTACACCCAAATGGGGCTTGAACACACAACCCCGAGATCAAGAGTCACACACTCCATTGACGGAGCCAGCCAGGTGCCCCTATATGATTCCATTCTTGGAGCAAACCACAAAACATCTATTGAAAAGGTCAGTTAAAATAAATATTTCAGCAACAATAATTTTTTAAAACTTAGAAGGAGAAAAAGGTTAACTGGTACAGAACCTATAATCCTGCAATGAAGCATTAAATTTAGCCATGAAGTATTTGACAGACTAGAAGAAAGGAAATTGTGATCAGTAGCATCAGTCTAGTCTGATGAAAAGGATAAACAAGATTTTTCCCTTGAGCCATAAGCTGCTTCTTATAACTGAAGGCTGAAGGACATTGAAAAATACAATGGCCATAGGTCTTCAGAGGTGTTTTCGCAACAAACACACACAAAAATTCTTTAAATGGTCCCCTCTGTCTCCATACACTTCCATACATAATAAGTATTATATGCTTGTATACACTGACAATAGACAACAATCTAATACCATTCTTTCTTTAAAGATTTTTTTAAATATTTGCCAGCACAAAACTTGAAGCGAAATATTTTAAGAAATGTGTGAGTTGTATACATGTGCAGAGGAAAAAGAGAACCTAAGATGACCAGCCCTCATTTTTCTTCCCAGAAAGAACACTACAGCACATGGAACATATACGCATGTGCACATAAATACTGAAAAAGACTTGAACTGAGCTTAAAATGAGATATAAAATAGGATTCAGGAAATGAATCCCGGCTGATCTTTGCAGAGCCAGATTTGTAAAACAAGGTATAAACAATAATAATGATCACACTCTGTCCATTTACTGATAATTTAGTCTGGAAAAGTATACAGTCTCATGCAATACTCTCAATTATCAAGGGGATGTATATTACTATAATCTATAGATGAGGAAACAGGTTTAGGATGGTAAACCAATTTCTCCGTTTCTCAGTGAGGAGCAAAATAGAATTTGACTCTAGATCTATCTAACACAAAAACTCATGTAATTTCCTCTAGAGCAAGTGAATATCCTCTTTTCATTTACTAATATCACCCCAGTATATTCTATATGTGTAAATATGATACATATACCAATAAATAATAGAAGCATCCTTAATGTGGGAATACTAAGTCTTCAATCTCTCAATTTCTAAATACCAGTATTTCCTCCTGGTCAGCTTTTAAAATAGTATTTTTTTTGCCATTAGTGAAAGAAAATGAGCTCCTCAAAGCTTAAATTTTCTCTAAATCAGTCTCTGGGCTCCTTCAAATCTTCCTGACTGGTTTTTGCCAGGAAGCTCAAGTGTAAGGCAGATGACCCAAAAAGAAGAATGACAATCAAAGGGTGAAAGGGTATAAAAGATAAGGTTTCATCACCTGAAAAAAAAAAGGTGTGAAAAATTACTGTCTTCCTGACTGTGTATTTCACTAGAGAGCAACCAAAATAGCTCAAAGTTGAAGGAAACATAGTCAAGAACGTCAGCAAAATACTATTATCTTTGGATAGCAATATATTGAGCATGTCATGTTTGCTTAGATAATGTCAATACTCATGTGTTAATAGTATTTTATTTACCATCTAATCTAATTCTTCAAACATTCAATTTACAAAAAAAATTGGAATGTGAATAAAACAGGTGCTGCTGCTTTAAAAAAAAGCAGGTTTAGAACTACAAATGAATTTTTATATCATTAAAGACTTGGCATCGATACATAAGATTTAAAAGATTAAACACACACCAAAATGTAATTGCAAAATATCTAATGGTGTGATTTAAAAAAAATTTAAAATGTACACAAAATATGTTGGCACGCTAGGCAGTCAACTTTATGCCCACACTTCTGCTCTAACTCAATAAACCTTGCTTTTAAATTTAGCAACATTCAGCAAGTACAATGCCTATTTAATTACCTGTTTTGTTGACTTCTCTTTACTTTTGCTTTCTATGTACTTTTGGTATCAGGTATCCTAGCAGGAAACCCTTTGTAACCAAACTGCCTTGCACAAATAAACCTGCAGGGAAGCTTGCAAGCCCTTAAAGTTAATCTCTAGCCCTATATCAGTTTCTTCCGAGCTGGGAAATCAATGTCAAGCAACTCAGAAATCTGTTCTGATTTCTCTAAGTAGCCAACCTGCACCCTATAATCCCTGATAATTTATTGCTACCTGACTTTTAAAAGAATTACATACTTCTCCACATACATTAACTGCACCTCTTAAAAAGTATATAAATAATTGAGAAAACTATAATTTTAGTATGATAGTAAATAAACTCCCATTTTTCTCCCCAAAAAGGAGATGTTCATATACACAATCTCGGGTAACAGATTCACATACAAAATCTCAATAATCAAACTATTTACCACAATTAGTCACTTACATTTTTCTTTCTTTCCTTTATTTTGAAGGGAGATAGAGGGGGAATTGAAATGGAAAGCCAAGTCGATTTCTCTCTTTCACAAAAATGTGCCTGGACTTTTTTTTGCTAAAAAGTCTATACATTCTATAAACATTCTATAATCTATTGTGAAAGTTGCTTAAAATTTATAGTTTCCGTATCACCAAGTTGACTAGCATTAACGTGATTACATAGACTTTCTCTCAAACCATGCAACAGATGTTTGATACCTTTAGAAGTCAGAGTAGTTTGATGAACTTAATTTGCTCAACAGTAACCTTGAATCTTACATCTCCTGAAGAAGTTTAAAGCTGTTGAAAGATAACAGCTTTCTTGGCACTCTCAGAGGCAGAGCTATGAATTATAGTACAATTGCCTGTCTTCATTCTAAATTCACAAAGCTTTCAACATAGCCAAGCAGTGCTTTTGTAGATAGACCTTGGCTTTTCTTGTCATTGCTGTTTTTTCCTGAGAGTCACAAAGCACGAATCAAGACAATTCATATTCTTCAATGAGATACCCTTGACATTTGAGAGTACTAAGAAAAGAAACAGTAGCATGTAGGTCATACAAAGCCCCCATGCCAGAGAATCGAATGTTCTAAAGTTCCACGACATTCTCTTGGTATTTATTCCATTGCATTCAAATAAGAAAATAGACAGTTTGATGAAAATGGCACACAATGTGACTATTCATTTTTGGATTAAAGTTATTCAGTTTCCCACCATTCTGACTCACAACCACAAGCTAACAACTAATTATGAAACAGAATATAGAATTAAAAGTATGCAAGATGGGGCGCCTGGGTGACGCAGTCAGTTGGGTGTCTGATTCGTGGTTTCCGCAGGGGTCGTGGTCTCAGGGTTGTGAGGAAAAGCTCCACGTGGAGCCCCCTGTTGGGGTCTTTGCTGGGTGCCAGCTGGCTTGGGATACTCTCTCCCTCTCCCTCTGCCCCCCCACTGATGCTTGCTCTCTCTTTCTCTCTCTAAAAATAATTTTTTTTAAAAAAAAGGTAATAAAGCCCAGCAAGATAAAAGAAATTTTAGAGATTAAAATCTAGGTTATCAAATCAAAAAGATAATTTCATGAATCAGAATTTTAGAGAAAGTTCAAGAAGCAGACAAAGGAGCTGATGCTCACCACTCCTGTTTAACATAGTACCAGAATGCCTAACTAGAGCAATCAGGCAAAAAAAAAGAAAAAGTATCAGCATTGGAAAGGAAAAAGTAAAACTGTCTTTATTTTGAGACAATATGATTTTACATATAGAAAATTCTAACAACTCAAGATCCATTCTAACAACTCCTAGATCCATTCAATGAACTCAGTGAAGTTATAGGATATAAGATTAACATACAGAAATCGGTAGCATTTCTATACACTAACAAAAAATTTCTGAAATACAAATACAGACATTGATCCCATTTACGATAGCATCAAACCAATAAAACATTTAGGAATAAATTGAACCAAGGAGGTGAGAGATGTCTATGCTGAAAACTACAAAATGTTGATGAAAGAAATCAAAGACACAAGTCATAGAAAGGTATTCTGTGTCCATGTATCGGAAAATTAATATTCTTAAGATATCAATATTACTGAAAGCCATCTTTGGTTTCAATGTAATCCCTATCAAGATTCAACTGCATTTTTTTTAAAGATTTTTAAAATGTATTTATTTTAGAGAAAGAGAGAGAGAGAAAGAGAGAATGCAAGGAGAGGGCAGAGAGAAAGAGAGAGAGTCTTAAGCAGACTCACACTGAGCAAAGAGCCAGATGTGGGGCTCGATCTCACCACCCTGAGATCAAAACCTGACAGGAAACTAAGAGTCAGATGCGTAACCAACTGCGCTACCCAGGCACACCCCCAACTGCATTTTTTGCAGAAGTTGGGAAAAAAAAAACTCCTAAAAGTTACAGGGAACCATAAAAGACCTCAGATAGCCAAAGAAATTCTAAGAAAGAACAAAGCATGATGCATCCCAACTCCCGATTTCAATCTACACTATAAACCTACAGTCATCGAAACAGTGTGGTACTGGCATAAAAACAAAGAGACAGGGAGCCTGGGTGGTTCAGTCATTAAGTATCTGCCTTCTTCGGCTCAGGTCATGATCCCAGGGTCCTGGGATTGAGTCCCACATCGGGCTTCCCGCTTGGCCGGAAGCCTGCTTCTACCTCTCCCACTCCCACTGCTTGTGTTCCCTCTCTCACTGTCTCTCTCTCTGTCAACTAAATAAATAAAATCTTTAAAAAAATAAAAATTAAATTAAAATTTAAAAAAATAAAAACAAAGAGACCAAGAGAACAGAATAAAAAATTCAGTAATAAACCCAAGCATATATTGTCAACTTGTTGCAGAGAACAAAGGCAAAGGAAATACAGAAAAAATGAAACTTCCTTACAACTTACAGCCCATGACAAGTACCTGGGACAGGCAGAGTGACCTTCTTCCAGGAACTCAACTGCCTCAATGTTAATACTTTGGTAAAGGCAAAAGGCAACCTCAGCTTGACATTACCCACACCTCCAGGATACTCTAAGTCTCTTTAACATATGAAAATCCTTTGGGAAATTCCTTTCCCAACTGCCCACGCCCAACAGGATATACGTCAGCAATCATCCTCCAAATATATGGCCCACTGATAAACATCTGAAGGGTCTCATGATTAAGAGCTTACTAGACAGTAGTAAATGAACGTTTCCAAACAACAGCTAGCCCCTCAAAGTCCTGGAAACCTTGCTTCCAAATTCCTTAGAGACTTATGCTATCCCTAACCTGTCACTCCTCACAAACCTAGTGCAGCTCTTTCTGCCGCTGGTTCCTGTTCCCGTGCTTAAATAAAGCCACCTTTTTGTCCCAAAGACATTTCAAGAACTCTTTTGCTCCCAAATCCCAACATTTCAAATCCAACTAATATTTGACCAGGAAGCCAAGATACTCAATGGAGAAAAAAGACAGTCTCTGGACTCATATCTTATATCACTCAGAAAAAGTAACTCAAAATGCATTAAAAACTGAAATGTAAGACCTGAAACCATGAAAACATGGAAGAAAACATTGAGACAAACTTCCTTGACATGGGTCTTGGTAATAATTTTTCTAAGATAGGACACCTTAAAGTACAAGCAACAAAACATTTTAAATAAGTGGGACTACAGCAAACTAAAAAGTTCTTGCACAGCCAAAAACAAAACAAAACAAAAACAAAACACCATTAAAAAGTGAAAAGACGGAGCACCTGGGTGGCTCAGTGGGTTAAAGCCTCTGCCTTCTGCTCAGGTCATGATCTCAGGGTCCTGGGATCGAGCCCCACATTGGGCTCTCTGCTCAGCAGGGAGCCTGCTTCCCGCCCCCTCTCTCTGCCTACCTCTCTGCCTACTTGTGATCTCTCTCTCTCTGTCAAATAAATAAATAAAATCTTTAAAAAAAAAAAAAAAGTGAAAAGACGACCTTAGGGATGAGGACAAAACTATCTGCAAACCATATATCAGATAAGGGGTTAATATCCACAATATATAAAGAAGTCATATAACTCATTAGCAAAACCATAACATGTAACGTACATGATGACGATAGCTACCACTACTGTATGATACAGAGGGAAAATTGTTAAGAGTAAACCCTAAGAGTTCTCATCACAAGGAGAATTTTTTTTCCTTTATTTTCTCTTTCTTTTATTGTAATTATATGAGAAGACAGAGATCACCTAAACCTACTGTAGTAATCATTTCACGATATATGTAAATCACCACATGGGATGTGTTAACCTTACACAGTGTTCCATGTCAACTATTTCTCAATCAAACTGGGAAAAATGAGAATTTCAAAGAAAATCCTATAAAAACTAGAGAAATTTCTGGGAAGCCTTGGGATTAACATCTACGCTATTAAAAGAACAGAAACATTGATACTCTCTGTCAGGTCGTTTCATTTCCCTTTTAGCCAAAGAAATAGGCTGCAGTCATCTCCAATATATCATTTGGTCATTTTTACTCAGCACAAGAATTATGAGAAAAGAATTTAGCCATTGAAGCATCAAACCTACATTTTAGATTTATTACAACTTGGATTCTGTAATCTGTTCTCTCCTGAGTATAACTAATGCTCTTTATTTCAAAATACAAAACCCTCAGAACATAAAAACATAATAATGCTTAAGATTTTCAAATATGAGTGTGGAAATGTAAAATTTATTAGATTTTGCCGATTGTGAGCTAGAAGGTAATGGGATTCCAACACTGATACCAACATGAGGAGTGCAGAAATGCTTTCAGGACATTAACAGCCTAAAACAGCTATGCGGAAATATACGTGTGTGTGTGTGTGTGTGTGTGTGTGTGTGTGTGTGTGTGTGTGTGTGTGTGTGTTTCTTCTCAAAGCAAGAATATAATTTATCAAAATCTTTATTTTGATTCTGTAATGCCATTGTTTAACATTCTACAGTTCTGTGTTCTGGAAATCTTTAAAAATATGTTTCCAAAGGGAAAAACAACACGTTTGCAAGCAAAATCAATCTCAACACAGTGTATTGATTATGTGGATGTATTTGTGTTTGATGATGGCAGATTGTTGGACACTTTGCAGATTCCACCTGGAAGCAAGCAGGAGGAATATAAGGGGGGAAAAAAAAAGACTAAATTTGATTGTTAATAAAATTTCAGTCATATTTGTTTAGCCAACATTGAATGCCATCAATTTTTCAAAAATGTGATATCATTTGTATTTCCTTTACTTAAGCTTGATTCTACTTCTCAAAGACCTCTGTGAAGGATTCCATGTATTTTTTTCAATTAAGTTTCAAAATAACTCTATGCTATTGGTACCAATATTATTCCCATTTTATTGGTGAAGAAACTGTGGCCAAAAATCACACTATAAGAAATAATCAAACTCTTTCTGCCATCCAGGTTGGAAATCCTTTTAATTAGAGTATGTCCCTTTTAACTATAATATTTTCTGACTTACTTAATGGCTCAAAAATAATTTTAGACTTAATATTAAATCAGATGACAAAATATTTTATTGAAAGAACTGGAATCAGAAGCACACTCTGAATCGATATTTCTCATGTACAAATGGTACCAGCTTTAGGGTGTCTGTTTAAATATCAGACTATTTATTTTCTGCTTTCTAGATCTTTGCACTGGTTTACATTATATTTTATTTCCTTTTTCATGTTTCCTAATAATTTGTTTAAAAGTAGAAATTATAATATCCACCTGGTATCTAGGGGATAATCAGACATATATTCGCAGGAACACTGGTGTCGAACATTCCCTATTTTGGCTTCGAAAATGCAATTAATTCTAATACCAGCTAATGTTTTCTATTTTTTACCTAACAAATGATAGCTATAAAACATAAAAGGAAATAAATCCTAGTAGGAAAAAGAAATGGCAATCCTCATATTGCTAACAAGGAAAGCCATGATTTAATTGTTTTTACCATAAGTATCACTGTCTTCTTGAACATTAAAATCAGCCTGGAAACATGCAAAGTACAGAACATATTTTGGGAAACAGTTCAGACTATTCATTCACCTCAGTGGAAGTCCCAGACTACCTTGGGATTCTCTCTTCTTACTTCTCCCCCATCATCTTTCATCAAATCATTAGTTTATCCAGAAATTCAGGAATCCATACAGAGCCATTTTGTGGGAAGGGGAAGGAAGAAAGGAAAACTAACGAAAGACATGTGATTCTAAAGTAAAAATAAGAATTATTAAGACCATGCCTCTTCACAGTCTCAGAGAAATTACAGACTTATTCTTTAAAATAAGGGGTACAGAGAGAGGGTCAGGAAAATAATACAAGAAGATACAGGACAGAGGACGTCTAACGATGAGATTATTTATAAACCAGCAGAGGAGCTGCCAGAACTGACAGAAAAGGGGGAGATGCAAAACAGATTATTTAGAGAAGAAAGCTACATGAAAACAAGGAAAGCACAGATGCATATGAAAAGACCATCATTCCAGACAGGCTTCAGGAAATCATGCCAAATGAAATGAAAAAATAAGGATCCTTAAAAAAGACTATAATAGAGCAGATACCAGTTATGGAAAAGGTGGTCCAATTTACATTAACTCATATTCCTGATGAAAAGAGCATTAAAAAATAAAAAGCTACACGAAAATATTAAAAAAGATGCTAAAAGTACACATCTCTGAAATAAAATTAAAACTTTAATATAAAGACACCAAAGGATCAACGAGAAGACATATCATTCCCAGTTCAACCTCAAGACTGAAGAATGTATTAGGAACAAACAAAAAATTCAACTCAATTCAGGATGGGGTCAAGGGATTAGATCAGACTGGCTTAAGACTTCTTTAGAGCCACTATCAATGACAGAAGACAGTGAAACAAAGCCCCAAATTTTCAGGCAAAAAAAAAAAAAAAAAAGGTATACTTAGCTCAAGTTTCTTTCAAGTCCAAATTGAAATCCCAGAAATTCTCAATCATGCAAGAACTCAGGGATTGCAGCACCCTATGGCTCTTTTCAGTCAAACTACTAGACAACAAAATCAATCCAATCAAATTATGAATTAAAGAAAAACAACCTTATGAAGAAACAAGATCTATGGAAGAGCTACGGTAGCAGTCCTGATGATAGCATTTAAGCCATCACAATATACAACCAGGATTAAACACTGTGGGAATTATGGTTTTTGAGCCTAAATTGTAACATGAAAGTCATAATTTTATAAGATTGGGGGATGAATGAGGAAGGTGAGAGAAACACGAACATGTTGATTTATTCTCAGTAGAATGCACTCACCTGTTACAAGTTTGTAAGTTCTGTTCAAATCCTATAACTATGTATTTTTTTTTTCTTTCCTGGAGTATGTCAGGAAATAACACATGAAAAAGAGATAATAGATAAACTGAACATCATAATGCTCACTAAATATAAACAAGGAATATATCTGGTTGTGGCAATTAAGAGAGATTTTAATTTTCTTTTTGTAGTTACCTACATCATTTGGATTTTTGACATAACGATCCTGAAATATTCTTACACGAACATTTAAGGTATTATTCTTTCAGGAGGAAAGTGATTGAACAAGCTTGATTACTCTCCCTATTGCTGTTTGGGTGTTAAACCCAACTAGATTTTTTTAGAGCATCCAATTTCTTATTTAAAATATTCAAATCTATTTACCACTCAATCCCTTCTAAGCTTTAGCATTGCATTCAGACTCATAATCATTTTTATTCTTAGAATTAATAAGTCCTCCAGTTAGTGGTTGTCAACCTTACTTCAGTCTTAACACACAGGCCAGACAGAGCACACTCCATCAGTTACACCGCTCACTAGAGAAGGATTCTCAGTGTCTAGGCTTCATCCCCACAAGGAAGTCACTGAGAACTCTGGGGAGGACAGAGAGTAAGACTTTGGGGAAAAAAAAAGCTTTCAGGTGATTCTTGTAAGATCCCCAGGAGAACTGTCTACACAGTGGTGAAACACTATAACAAAGTAAAGCAGTTTTTGCAATGTAGGAATGTCATAATTTGGGGACTCTGATAATTTAATTAACATATAATATATCCCATAGCACACAATACAACAATGCCATGATAACCAATTTTCTATAAACATTCAGCAATTACGAGCTCTATTTCTCAGACCAGTAGGTCTTCTGATGGAGCAGAAAAAGGTATTTGTAACTGTTAATTTAAACCTGAATTCAGATACAAAACTTCACATTTTTCTGTGCCATTAATTTTCACTAAAAATAATATTTGGTCTTTTTTTTTTTTTAACTTGTTGTTACTTGTGCTGCCTTGATTTTATTGTTGCTGTTATCATATGGGCACATTTTTCATGGGCAGTGTGAGAAAAGCAGCACATTGCTTTCAAAATTCAGGTTTGTGGCACCTACACTACTCTGATATTTGATTGTCTTATTGGTTTAAAATTTTCAAACTTGTTAGTCTTACTTGATCCTCAAAATGTTTGTGTCAGAAGGATATGCAAAGCTGTGTTTTCCACTATCTTACAAAACTATCTGTTGATAAAGCCGCATCATTCTATTTAATTGAGTCTAAAATCTTATTGAACTATGTATATAAAACAAATTTGTGGATATCACAGGGCAGTAGACTCCTTGATTCATAATTTGATTAACAATTTCAAAATTATTCTGCCAGATTGGGGGAGTGGACAAAGATGGGGCTAAAGGAGATGAAGGGAAATAAATAGACGAATGATATATTTGAAATTGACAAAATTTATACATGGATCATATGAGGGGGTATGGCAGAGAAAGAAATTAGAATCACTCTTTGATTTTGGCTAAATTAACTAGAAAGAAGGGGACAGCATTTGAGATGGGAAAATTAACAGATGACCAGCATACTAGGGGAGAGAGTGATGGAAACAGCAGTTCATACGAGCATGTTAGTGACATGCAGGCAAGACAACCAAGTGGAAACAGCAAGTGGTCAGTTAGATAAATGAGCCTAGAGTGCAGAAAAGAGACTTGGGTGGAATTATATTTAAATCCAATGAAATGGATGAGGTGTCCTGGGACAAAGTAAGTAGTAAACAGGAGACTGAGAAGGAACAAGGACATGCGAACTACAAAGAACCACAGATGAAATCTGCAGTCAGATTGGAGCAGGCTGATGGGGGGGCGGGGGGGCAAAGAGGAAAATGGAGAGATCATGAAGGTCTACATTTCTTCTGAGTTTTGCAGTATAAGATAGCAAACAAATATGCTTAAGCTAAAAAAGGCAAGACATATATATATATATATATATATGTGTGTGTGTATATATATATATATATTAATGATGAGAAGATACTGAGCAAGTTTGTATGTTGATGAAAAAGTAAAAGGGAAAAAATGTTGATTAATTAGAGAAAGGATAGCATGACGAATAAATCCACTGACATGCTGTTTTGGAAAGTCAGAAAATGACAAAAGGCATAAGCTGTGAAGACGTTGGCAGTTTTGCATGGATGGTGAGAGTTGGTCATTCCTGCAAATTCCCAAAGCATTGTTCTCGTATGTATTCAAATCCAGTACTAAAGTCTAGTTACATAACTTATGATCCCTATAGATGAATATTATCTAGGCTTTCTTTCCATTTTTTTTTTTTTTAACCTCTCAGGTTTAAATCAAATCTCAAAACTTTCTTCTATCTAGAGACTTTTTTCTTTTTTTTTTTTGATTAAGCTTTTGGGTGCAATATCTACTCTCATTATCCAAACCCCTGTCTGAGCACTTTTCACACATTCTAGACATATAAGATCCCTCCAGCTAAAAACCAGTGTGCTAAACCCTAAGTCCCCACCATGGTCAGCTATCCCAGCCAGCTCCCAGAGTCAATATGTACCCTACTAGTGACTGAACTCCATGACCTACATAAATTGCCTCTTCCTCAAAATTTGCTTCTTTATTTGAAGCTCCAAGTTTCACTATAGTGTTAAGCCTTTAGGAAGAAAACTCTCTAGGCTAGTTCTTCAATTCATGAAACATAGCATAGCAATATGAGCAATAGCAATATGAGCAAAGTTAGTAACACAACCCTAACTCTACAAAATTGAAATTATTCCAGCATTTGATGTAATTCTCAAGATAAAAATTATCTCTGGGAATAGAGTCATTGTTCTGGGGATCTACACAAGGATCTACAGTCCACAAGGATCTACAGTAAATAAATAATTGTATTAGTTCTGTACCCCCTAAAGATCCATTCAAATACACTTTTTTTTTTTTTTTAATTTCAGAAAGGACTATACCAGAGCTGTTTTAGGCACCAAGTAAACCAGAACTTCATACAAATATAAAGACAAACATCGATGATAAGTAAAGACTTAATTTGGTTACTCTCCATACCCTCATGTCACTTCCAAATGCAGTCATTCTACATGAATACAGTCTTATTACATAAATGAAATGTAAGGTAAACAGAATTTAAGTCAATTGAATAAGTATTCATCTACTGCCTATTACAGACGGGCAATGCACATTTTCCTTTTTCAAAAGGTTTAACCAGCTGCACTTAATCATTAAAAAACAATATGCCAACATTTTGGAAGAAATAAATCTAGAGGGAGATAGTGCCTCCTCTACTAAAATGATCATTTTTGAAGACCTTCTAAAGTGTTAAGCATATTTACTTAAACCATCTCATTTAATCTCCAATAGGTTTCTGGATGATAGAATGTATGTAGCAATAGGTCCTCCATGATGCACCTGAACTACATGATAATAAAGGTTAGGAGCTGGAAAATTATCAGAAATATGTTCTCATGCATTCATCTGCTGGAGGTCAACTGATTGCTTCCTAAAGGAGAAATACATAGACAAGACTTCAAAGGGACAATGAGGAAAATGAGGATATGATGAGAAATAAGTCTGCTCAAAGACTCCTAAAGAAAGGTGTTTATGCTCTCACTGAGAGAAGTATTAAATAAACGACAAATGAACTCTTTTCTTGAGGATCTCTGTGACACAAGGGATATGAAAATTAGCTTAGGAGCCCTGGTGATTTAAAACTTGTAGGGTCAGGATTTTTCTTGTTGGGTTGTAGGAGTTCTTTCTGTATTTTCAAGATTAACTCCTCATCAGATATACGGTCGCAAATGTTTTCTCCCATTCTGCAGGTTACCTTTCACTCTATTGATTGTTCCCTTTGCTATGAAACTTGTTCTGTTTTGTGCAGTCTCACTTCTTTATTTTTGCTGCATGTGCTTTTGGTGCTCTATCCATGAAATCATTGCCAAAAACAATGTCATGAAGCTTTTCCTCCATGTTTTCAGTCTAGGAGTCCTACAGTTTCAGATCTTATCTTTAAGTCTTTATCTATGAGACAACGAGTGTTGGCAAAGAGGTGGAGAAATTGGATCCGTGCATGTTGTTGGTGGGAATGCAAGATGGTGCAGCCACCTACACAAGAGGCTATGAAGATAACTCCAAAAAAAATGAAAGAGAAGTACACAGGATCCAGTAATCCCACTTGTGGGTATATATCCCAAAGAATTAAAATCAGGATATCAAAGATACTAACAGCCCCATTTGCATTGCGCTCTTATTCACAAGAGCTGAGATGTGGAAACAACCCAAATGTTCATCTATAGGGGAATGGACAAAGAAAATGCAGTGTATATAGCACCTACACTATAATTCAGCCCTTAAAAAGTAGGGAATTCAGCAATACAACAACATGGATGGACCTTGAGGACATTATGCTGAGTGAAATAAGCCAGACACAGAAAGACAGGTAGTGTGTGATTTCACTTACATGAAGTATCTAAAATAGTCAAGTTAATAAAAACAAAGACTGGAATGGCGGTTAAAAGGGGTTCAGGGGAGGGAGAAACGGCAAGTTATTAATCGACAGGCATAACATTTCAGTTAAGCAAGATAAATAAGCACTGAAGATATTCTGTACATTGTACCTGTAGTCAGCAATGCTGTATTGTATTAAATTTTGTTAAGAGAGTAGAAATCATGTTCCTGTTCTCACAAAACTTTAAAAATTTGGTATTCGGTTTAATGGATGTTTGCATTCGCTTTTTCTTTTTAAAATGGCGCAAATATTATTTATCTAGGTTTTTAAAAAACCCCTCCAGGGTTGGAAATAGAGTCATTCACCCTATTTCTGCATAAGGCACACTCTGCCTCAAGTTCAAGGGCTTTGGAGCCTGCAATGCACCAGGTGACAACCTCCTGAGCAGAACCGTATTCTTCCATTGGAGCAATGACGGCAAACAGAAAACAACAGCCATGGGAGCTAGTAGATGCCCTCTGAACTAGGTGAACAGCCATCTACGGACCGCTGGTCAACCCGCTTGTGAACACATGGACAAATCTTGAGGTTTCTGGAAAATATTTTCCTTGGTAAAGAGACGGGGCTTACAGGAGCACAGAGAGACAATTACTGAGCAACTAACAGAAATAATTATGCTGGTAAAGAATACAAAACCAAGAGTTTTTAAATAAAGAAAGTGATATTCAAAAGGCTATTATTTTTTGAAAACTGTATTGCAAGTTAGCGGCAAAGACAAAATTTGAAACGGATTTGCATAATTCCAAACCCAGTGTTCTGTAACTGTGCCATGGTGGTGGGCAAATATATTCAGACATAAAAAGTGCTGTTCAAATATATTTTTCACTATATCTCCAGTATAACTGACCATAATGTTTAAAGTAAAAATAGATATCTCAAAACCACAAGTAAGTAATTTAAAAAAATTACATAAAGGCTACTGTGTGTTATGTATTGCATACTAGACTACAATTTTCTTAGCAATGCATCAGCCACAGTTCTTATCCCCAGGAAGTTTACATTTTAGTACTGAAAGAAAGTAGAAAAAGGAAAATAATGTAGTGACTACATATTTGAATAGGAATACATACTGGGAATGAGGGGACTATATAAAATAGACAACAAATCCAAGATTAGGGAATCAAAACCAAGAGGAAATTGCAGAGGGAGAGGGAGACTTCTAGGCAGACATCATCAAAAGGTCTGAAGATGAATTAAAGAAATAACATGGTAGAGAAATGTCAAGTAGTTCACTCTGTTTCAGGCTTGGAATTTCAGAATGATAATAGCTACTGGGGGATGTTGCAATAGAAAATTTAGGAAAAGTAAGACGGGCAGACAATGGTATGTCATTTATGCTAAATGGAGAGTCACTGAAACTTTTTAAATAAGGAAATAAAAAGGACAGAAGGTTATAGAGCAAATTCTTTGCAGACAATGTGTTATTTATAAATTTCAGTGATTCATAATGCTTATACATTTTTGTTCATCTTTTTATTTCTTTTGTGGCTGAAAAATTAATAGAGTAAACCCCACCTTAATGCAAATAAGTGGTGTCCAAAAATTTTAATAAAATGCAGCTCAAGTAATAGAGAGGTTAATGAAATCACTAAGTTGGAAAATTCTCTTGTGACAGCTACAAGTTGGCACAAGCCGTGACAGTAATCAGTTCTAACTTCAATGTCAATGAGGATGATTCTGGGTGCTCTAGATGGCCAGAACTTCTAGAACATTGGCACCGATTCCAAGAATCTCCCAATAATTTAGCAATGTTTCTATCAGTTCAACATTAGTATACAAAGGCAGCAAATTGGTCTTGAAAAAAACAAAGACCCACGATCCATCTTCCCGTTTCCTAAGTCAGTGATACCTGTCTTTGCGACTTCTCCCTCCCTTCCTGAGAGGGGGGGTCAAAAAAAAAAAAAAATTATACAGCCCTACTTAAATCTAAGTTTGAATTATCCCAAACATATTGTCATGATGTCTTACTTTAGGGTTTCTACTATACTATCATGTACTATCATGTGACCTTGGCTTTAACAGAAATGATAGAAAGCGAAGTTAGGGAAGATTATTATTAAATATTAAAATTATGAAAAATGAGGGCGCCTGAGTGGCTCAGTCACTTAAGTGACTGCCTTCGGCTCAGATCACCATCCCAGGGTCATGGGATTGAGCCCCACGTCGGGCTTCCTGCTCAGCGGGGAACCCGCTTCTCCCTCTCCCTCTGCCTCTCTGCCCCTCCCCGCTGCTCCTGCTCTCACTCGATCTCTCTGTCTCAAATGAATAAATAAAAAATCTTAACAAAAATTATGAAAAATTAAACCAGTGTTATTGTATAGGTAATTAATGTACGAATATTTAGCTTCTATTTTTCAATAAAAGAAACAAAAGATAAGGGTTACCCAGCTAGAATAACTAACCATTTAAAGCCCATGGTTATTATTTTCAACTCTGCTGTATTATAATGCTCTAACTATGGACATTCATATATATGCATAAACGAAAAAAGTAAGGCATCACAAATATGCCTCTTTCCCATGAAATTGGTTTTCCAGAATTTGGGGAGGAAATCAGTTTTGCACTGTGGCTCCTTTTCATCTGTCTTCATAATGAGAATAGACTGACGAGACTCTTAAAAGAAAGCAGTAGTAAAAAAGTGGAAGACATGTAGCAAAAACATACTAAAATAAGTTATTTTTTCCAACAGGGCAATTCTACCAAAGGAAGAAACTAAAACAACAACAATAACAACAACAACAAAACACACGCACACACTAACACAAACACAAAAAACAAAAACAAAAACAAAATTCATCCAGAGCCTAAAATCACTTTGGTAATTTACTAAGTTCAATCACATAATTAATTTATTCACTAATATAGCATGCCACTCCCCCAGTTTTTATCCCTGAAAACAGCTCTGCCACATTCAGAACCTATACCAATTTATAACTTAGAACAATGTTGATACGATGTAACCAAAATAAATATGGTATGTTTTTAAAGTTCACATATTCACAATTGTTTGTGCCTCAATCAACAGAAGAGATGCCTTTCCATGAAATGAATAAGACAGATGAAATAATTAAATACCTAATACCAATATCTATTACTTTAACTCCTATAAACACAAAACTCTTAAAGCAACATTTCAAAATGCAATTTGAGCAAAATGATTTTTTTTGATATAAAAATAACGCTAAATTAGGAGAACCAAGTTAGCATGATTGACACTCAATAACATTCAGCTTCACCAGAAAAATTTTCACCTTCTAATTTAGTTTCTCTGTAGAGCTGAAAAAAGGCTCCTCGAATGTTTTATTTACTGGCCAATTTTTAGATGTCTGTACTCAGTCTGCAAAGTAACAAGCTGATGCTAATAAGCCATACAGAAAGATCCTACTTATTAAAATACAAATTAGGCACCCCTTATGTTTATACATGTGTAAGTACAATTAATATCGCAGGCTTAGTTGGAAACAAAATTGCTTAAGTTAACCAACCATTGCAATGTAATCAAATGAGATTTCAAACGCAACTGGAAAAGATCTGTTTGGTAGAAATAACAGCAATTATGGCATGTAGAACAATTAGCTTTCTAAGCTCTGTTTTCTCTTTTCCCACCTGCCCTTAATAATTTGTCCATCATAAGTGACACAAAATGTCACCTTTAACACCCGTAAGTTGCGTGGAGACCTGAAAGGCAGCTGGTAGATACAGCTTATTTACAAATATTAGTTTGAACTTGTAAATGCATGACCGCATAAATCTTAATCCATTTAGAGTGTAGGCCCTTTGTTAGCTCAATTGTACATTCAATTGGGAACTGAGTGGTGCTGAGGGAGAGTGTGAATTACAACATGGGCCTTTTCTTGTTGCCAACATTTTCAGCATTTTAGTGCTCTGCCTTTTGTTCTTGCTGTTCCTGAGATTTCGCTACCTTAAAGAATAGGAAATGTTAATCAACATTTTGCCTAAGTAATATGAATGAATTTTGCTTATTTATACTGGAGGGAAGAATCATACTATTGTTTCTTTGGGAAATGTTATCATACCTTTTAGGAAATGATTTCTGCCTTCTAAAATCATCATACTGTTAAAATATTAAAGGGGGGCATTAAAGAACCATCACAGTGATACAAATAAATATCTTAAAAGATAAAGGGATTATAAAATTTAAAAAGAGGATCTTTTGGAATATGCTAGCATTTACCTTCAAATTAAACATTTTTAAATGTTTGGGTAAAGTGCTGATAAAATTTGCAATTATTTTGGCTGGTCTCCTAAAAGAAGAGGAGATTTAATGTTGATGATTTCTAGTTTCTAGCAAAATTTAAGTTTGATTTGTTTTATGGCATCAAAGGATTTGTTTACTCTTGCTACATAACATGCATTGAAGCATCATCTGCTTCATCAGGTGGAAAAAAAAAAGGAAAAAGTGTGTCTTATTTTTGCAATATTTGAGTTTAGGCAATCTGCATTCACATTCTATTCTTCAAACATATAATAACTTACGATATTTCAAAGGGCTCTTGAAATAGGAATGACTGTTGTGAAGACTGAATATGGCCGGCATGATATGAGACGTAAAGTATCAATTCTCCATGTGCAAACTGGGACAGCTATGTGTTCTGTGCACATTGTTTACGATCCTTCAAGAAAGGTACTCAGGAAATGAGTTGACAGAGCTCTAAAGTGGACTAACTTGTTTTCCCTTTAACAATCTCTTTTGACGTCAATCAATATGTTCATAGGTCCTAAATAAATTGTGAGCTAATCTAGGGGGAAATTAAGAACAGAATTTGTCCAAGAATTCTCTTACACAGTGGTCACTATTTGCTAAGAACTCCTAATACTTACTGAGAAAACCATTTACTTTCTATTTAACCACATAAGATTGAGTAATAGCTTCTGTGTCATGGTGGGACCGATGTGTCCTCTTGCATGACTGATCCTAGCAGTGCTACTCAGTGGGGACAGGTGCTGAGAGAGCAGAGAACAGGGGTTACATTTCAAGGTAAACTTTTTCACATTTTGACATCTGACAAGTCAGAATACATCTTAAAATTGCTGATGCATCATAATTTAATTGGCTTATTTTTTCCTTCCTTAGCAATACATAAATGATAGGGTGTCTTACAACTGATGATGGCTCGGATGCCATAAAATATGGTAGAATATGGTAACAGCCAACACACATTGAGAGTTTTTGCATCATGGACAAGGCCCATTATATTACTTCTGCAAGGAGAAAGAAATCATTGCCAAAATGTTAATTTAGTGTTAATGATTTGACAATATCAAGGGATTTACAATATATCTGGAAAAGAAACCCTTACAACCCAGAGGCCATAACATAATAATTAAACAAAACTATACCAATGATACCAATGATATAAATGGCATTACTACATCGCTGCTTGCCTCTTTTTTCTGGACCACATTATTTCTCCTTAGGAAACTGAAATAGACATATAAGTAATAAATGACTATGAGGAAATATTACCAAATTCCAAAGAAAAATTTATGAACAGCAATGGAATCGATATATTACAAAAGCTGACTTGCATGAACTTAATGATTTTTTGAGTTCTAAGAATTACTCAAAATTTAAACTAAAACAACACCAATTGTACTATCCCAACACTAAGCAGAATAGAAGGTCTAGCTTTATACTCAGTAAATCTTCACATTATCTTTACTATGCCACCTCCGAGATGGGAGGAAAAGATCCATTTTCATTTAATATTAATTAATCAAAAGGATATATATTTGGACAAATTAGTTTGGCTACTTTTTGTCTGAGAAAAAACAACAAAAAATTCAATTTTGTGTTCCTTTCATCTAAAAGAAACTACCAACATTGTAAATCCCTTCATTGGATGAGCTTACAATTTGCCCTCAATACTCAAACTTATGCTTCTAAGTTAATCATCAATTTTTTTCTCTATATATTATGGATGACACCAATTATTTCCAATTATGGGCTAAGCCAGTACCTACATGACATCAACAACTCAGGCGATATGACCAACTAAGTAAAAGAACCAAACAAACTGACAATAGTCAAATAGAGTCTATACCTGGTAGACTAGGTATTTGGTTTAAGAAATATAAATTTCTGGAAAAGAAAGTAACAATAAAAAACATCAGAAGCATGAAGCATGGAAGACTAACCATTATCATATATTACAGGTGAATAACATATCATGTAGTATATTTTCCTTGGATATACAACGTAATCATGCTAACACAAAGTAAAAGTGCTAATTCCTAAGCCTCAATTTTGTGTTCTTTGAAGCACAACTTTCTTATCTTCAGTTTTGAGACTTCTGTTTTACAAAACCCACAAAACAAATTTAATAGTACAATCAAGCTGTCACTCATACTCTAATTCTATTTTAAACATCCCCCAAGTTAGTTACATGGAATTTTTCTATGACCAGAAACTAGAGAGATTCTCACTCTAAATGAAATAATTCAAATATGTAAGATAACAGTTAAGGGCAACATTTTTCACTGTGCCACTGGCTGTAATCAGACTGATCGATTGATTTATTGGTAAGGTGAAAGACTGGACACACTGATGAATGTCTAAATAGATGTATGGATGGATACACAGACGTAGAGATAGAAAAAAGAAGATGGATGGATAGATATATGGATGGATGGATGGATACACAGATGGAAAGAAGGAAAGATAGATGAATGATGATAGACAAGAGAAGATGGATGGATAGATGGATAGATGGAAGGAAGGAAGAATGGATGGGTGAAAGGAAGGACAGATGGAGATGGACGGACGGACGGACAGACAGACAAAATTCATTACGAGGAGAATTTCTGCTATTTGTATAATTTGTATAATTAGCTCAGTAACTCTCAGGGCACAAGTTTATCAAAAATATATATGGAAAAGCTAGTATCAGCTGGAACTTCTAAAAGTAGGCCACAGTAAAAGAAAGATTATTTCTAGCTAAAGTGGAGCAAATTAAATTTTACAAAGTTTAATACATTCTGTCAAATAAATAAAAATAAAATCTTAAAAAAAAGTTTAAAACATTCATTCTTACTTCAATCACACTGCCCACCACCAAGGTGATGGTAATATGCATATCACTTCTTACATATGCATATGTAATATGCATATTACTTCTAACAAACAAGCTGTTAAATGCAACTTGTTTTTCAACTGATGTACCCATAATATCTACGGTGGTGATTCAGACATTATAATGTAATTCCATTTTAATGTAATTAATTTTACAAGTAACTTTGATTATAGGAGAACATTTCAAAAGACTTGTTTTAATATGGAACATAAGCAAGAACATTTTGACTAACTTACAGGCCCTGATTACCCAAAAGCAAAGTTTTTAAAGAAACAAAATATAGCTGAGTTTTGGTCTCAAAATATCTTAAGATTCTATCACTAAAAAAATGTTACCATCATCATAATGATCAAGCACAAAATGTCACTAAAGTGCTTCAAAACGGTCCTTACCGCAAAATCCTCTCTCCACTGGTGGGCTGCTTGAACCTTCTCTGCTTCCAAAGCCAAGCGCTGAAAAGGAAACAGTATATGTTAGAATTCAAATGACCACATGTATATATACTTGTGAATACATAAAACACTCGGGTTTTCGAATCAATTATAAGGACATAAAAAGCAAAGAAAACTCCTTATTTATGAGTCATAAATTCCCAATCATATAGTAATCTAACCTACTAGAGTCAATATATGTGTATTTACTCTTAAGTAACATGAATAACCTACTATTCTTGAATACCTTGGTTTACTACCTCTGTTGTCATCAGAGGATGTGGACACCGGGAATGCTTGCTTTCAATAACTAACATTTCGGCTTTAGAGAAAGCTTTAATAAGTAGAGTATATTCATCTTGGTAGAACCCCGTTTTCTGTAAATACCTTCATAGCATATATTTCTATATATGTAAAAAGGAAATGATAATGAGAGACCAATCAATTTATGCTCAACGCTATCCTAGGCATCTTCTTAATAGCATATTGAGGTTTGTTTTTTTTTTTTTTACCAAAAGCCATAAAAATGTAGTAATTTTCTTCTTGCTGAAGTACATTCTTATTAGTTCTGCTAGAGATAATTTGTAAGTACCAAACTGTCACAAGCTGCATATCTGAAAATGGCCTTATTTCATACTTGCTCTTGTATATTAACGTAGTTCGAAAATTCTAGCCCGACTTTTCCTTTAGCACTTTTAAAACGTTATTCCATTAAGTTCAGTTGGAGATAAATGTCTGTTGTCAGTCTGCTAATTACATTTTATAGATAAACTCTTATTTTTTTTCTTTCTCTAATAGTTTTCAGATTTTTCTCTTTGTACGTCTCAGAGTTACGATCACGCTGTCTGTGTGATAAGCTTTTATAAGAGACAGCGACATTTAGTGATGAACACAGGTCTGAAACCAGACTGCCTGAGTTGAAATACCAACCCTGCTGCATACTAGCTGGGCAAACCTGAGAATTTTCTCGGGTGAGTAATAGCAAAGTAGGCCTCCTGGATGGTTGAGAGGATTAAGTGAGTGATTTAATGTGAAGTGCTTAGAACAGTGCCTGGTAGACAGTGAGGAATATAGATGTGAGCTATCTAACTTAGATCATTGTGATTCCATTTGCACTCCATGTCCCTTTGAGAAGAAGGCTCAATGTTAAGTTCAGCGGTAGCCTGCCCCTAAAACAGCAAGGAGACAGTGGCAGAAACAGGAAGAACATAATAGTGAATATAATAAATATAAGTATTAAACTCATTTTTAAGAGACAGAAATAATCAGGCTTAGGTTTTAGAAAAGTAGAAATCTTGTAGTGGATTACTGGTTCATGTTTTGATCTTGACCCTGAGCATGGAGTCTGCTTGAGATTCTCTCTTTCTCTCTCTCAAAAAACAACAAACAAACAAACAAAACGAAGAGCCAGTAAATGTTAGAAATAGGACCAAGGAGAGCAACCAAAAGAGGCTCTCTATCCCTAACAAGAACAAAGAGCTAAACAGAGAGTAAAACCAAGGGAAAACTATATGCCTTTCAGTACTATTGCAACACAATACTTCTGAAAATCCAAATTCGGTGTGAAAATGTAGTAAAAAGTGAATAAAAATTGAGTGGAAATGGAAGCAAAGTCTCTGTAGGAAAACTTCAGGATGGGAAGATAGAGAAAGAAAAGACAAAATGAGAAAATAAACCAGAAGGCATATTCTTGACAAAGTTCAGAATACAAGTCTTCATTTTTAACAGGCAATACAAGAAGAGCTAAATGTTCATATGTACAGGATGAATAATTAACTTAAGCATTTTGAGAATTTAAACAAAATACTGGGTACAACTTACATAAGTTAAATAAGTTTTTTTAACTAAGAAATATTAGAACTCTAAAATGTCTTTATGTCTTGGAGAGGAATGTTAAGATTTTTCCTTGCACACCACAAACAAGGAGGACGCCATTCCAACAAACAAAACACTCTAGGGGACATTCTAACCCACAGAGCCATGACATGCTTTTCAAAGCTCCAGCTCTAACTACCACATTGTTCTCTATTCCGGAGAGCATCAGAAAGTACGACTTAATTGATCTGACCCTGAATCACATGGCTTATGATATGAACATATTCCATGTTTATAAGCCATAATGACAGTAATTATCACAGTTAATTATTTCTAGGAAAAATAACTTAAAAGGTATGAACAATGGCAACAAACTTCTAAAAGACAATTCTCCTAGGAGGAGAGACCAAATCAGCTTTATTTCCTTATTGCCTACATACACACACACACACATATATAATTTTTAAACACTCATTTTATGAAGGAATGCCATTTATTGCAAGATTTTAAAATGGTTTTAGAAACTTTAAGACATGTAGTTATGTATAAGAAAAAAAAGGTATTTTGAGAGATTGGTTTGAAGCTTAAAAGTTGCTAAATTTTATATCCCCAGCTTAGAAATCTACAAATACATAATCATGAAAATGCAATACTTTGTTCATGCAAAAATTAGTCAAATATTTTCTACCTAATAAATTTCATGATAAAGCATAAGACTGAACTTTACACTTACGGAGTCTGTCTTGGGGACTAATAATTGATGATGGTGCTCTTTCTTGTGGCAAAAGACCAGCTAGCGACGACTTAGAGAAAACTGACATGTCTTCTGGACACTTCAAGTCCTTAATTAACTTCAATTCTGGTCAGGTAACATTTTAGTTTTAAAGCCAATGATCTACTGCTAAATGCCATGGGCAAATTGTGTTAAGACTGATAAAATTCTTACCTAATAAAATGTGAACATTTGCTCAGTATTTAACTACAGTTATGGCTAGCCATAACTGGCTATATAAAGTATATCCTGTAACAATAACTTAATTCAGAATAAGGAAAATGTGTTTTTTCTCATTTAATTTATAGTATAGTTTAATCTAGTATCAAACATAAAAACCAGACCAAGTATAGACAGATACAAAAGACTCAATAAATACAAAATATACAAAATACACAGCTACAAAAGACTCAGCATAAATACCTATGAGGGAAGACGGAAATAATTCTGCTTTTATTAAGATAAGCCAGATAGATTCATTAAATGGCTTTATCATAAATGAAACAGCAGATATGTATATGAAAATTCTTAGGGTATAGAATGATAAGTATATATATAATGTAATGGATGTATTAATAATATATACATCCCTACCTACCTACTGGTTTGAGCATTTAAAACAGAAAATCATTTCAAGACTATTTTGAGGACTCATAAGTTTAACAAAATGGACTTTAAGCCTTCTGACTCCAAAGCTTGTACTCATACTACAAGACCAAACTTTAGTCTCCATTAAACCCATTAAAAATGTTAACATCACCAGACATCCAGAGAATATATAAAGATACAATAGTACTGAAACCAGAAACACTGGTACAAAACTATTTCAGGCTAATGGAAAATTTCCCAGCAAGGTCTTCCAAATAGCGAAAGACAAAAAACAAAAGCAGCATGAAAAATCATATGTCAGCTGGGGAATGGTCTTTACGTAGATCTTGCCCTCAGACCCTGAGAGAATACTGCTAATCAAAGAAAAAGCTTTTGATATGCAGTGATCTGTAAGGAAAAAAAAAAGGAGATAAAGAAGATGATGAAAAAAAGAAAAACAGAAATAGAGAATGGGAAATGTTTATCAGATCAGAGAAAAACCAGCTCCCTTGAAGGCCTATTCATTCTCGACCTTCACTTTTTGTCATATCCTTATCTCTTCCACTAGCATTGAATTCTGTCAGGTGATATGAAAGTCTAATACAAGCCGTATAATTATACAGTATATACTGAAGTAATTCTATCATTCCATTTAATAATACCTAAATATGTTTTCTCTTGGAATAGACTATTTTCTAAACCTGTATGTTATATGCTTCCTAGACTGTTTGTTAATTGCAGATGAAAAATAAGTTTTCTGAAATATTTAATTATAAATAATTTTCTTTTAATAGCTTTGAAAGGAAACCTTCAGGGATCATCTGACAGTTCAGTTAGACTCCAATAATGTCGACACTCATGTTAATATCAAGAATGGCTTAGAAACCTCATTCAACGAAACATCTCTAATTCAAAACAATTTCTTTGGCCTGTGTATGTCAAGATTTTTCTTTCTAATAAAGAGGTAATAGATCCACACAATAGATTAATCTAAGTAAAATATGCAAGTTAATGTAATTAATGTACGAACAGTTAACACCCAATAAGGATTAGCCATTTATTGTGTTATGCCTATGTTGACAATTTTCTAATTACGCTAATGAGTTTTGCTTATCTTCCTAGAATGTTTTTAACATTTCAAAAGAATCAGGATAATCATATCAATGGTCTAACAATACCTTCTGAAAATAGTAGACCTGGGTGAATCAACAGACTTCTATGTTTGTTCCTGCAGGTACAGGCAATTACTTTGGAAGTATAATGTAACGGGCACGCACTTTTCAATCAAACAGATCTGGTTTCCAATTCTGGTGCTGCTATTCACTAACTATGGGATTTTTGGCAATGGACTTAACATTTTTTAGCATTTAAGAATAATACCTACTTTCATATTTTCTGTTTCTAAGCTAAATATCGAGCACATTAGAGACTCAATGAAGTTTACTTCTTTTTGAATCTTTCAAACGTAACTTCAAAGACAAGCCTATCTTAGAACTATAATCACTGATGACCACTTCGACATGGACATATATGAGTGAAATGAATGGAAACATCTTAATGGTCCCTACATTTTCACTGTTTTTTGCCCTGAATAAAATCTCTTGCCTATAGAAGTACATGGTGGTCCAAATGCAATTCAGGGGATATAAATGGTTTAATACAGTAGACAATAAAATGAGCTCAATTTTATTTTAATTTATTTTTGCCATAAATAGAATGAGAAAAGAGAGCAGATCATTAATGTTCTGCTTGCTCACCTCATTTCTTGAAATATTAAAAAAAAGAGAGTGAGGTGTAACATTTCTTTAGCATTCCTTATGCTGAAAGGAAGCAGTGAAGACCTCAAGCAGACAACATCATCCTTCCATATCTAACATAGTGTTTCATCTAAAAGGTAAAAAAATATATACCTCTCTTTCCAATATCTTTAACCAAATAATGGGAAACAATGTAATGTTTCTTTTTTAATTCACATAAAACAATGCATAAACAAGTTTATCTAAATTGATGTAAATACACATGCCCAGTAGAATTCTATCAAAGCTTTCGAGCAACTTACTCTATCCTGGTGAACCAAAATATTACTATGAAAATTTTAACATGTAGACAAATTGCTTCATATTTTTTAAGTCACAACCACTATACTCACATACTATTTAAGAACATTTTTTATAAAGAAACATTGGTACTTTGAAAAAGATCTATTGGCTAAAGAAGTCAGGTTGGAAACTGGGATTTAAGATTCAAAAGTCATAAAATTTGAATAGACTAACCAGAATGAGTTAAATGTGGCATATTTCAACACCTGATAACTGTGATCACTATGTAAATACAGATCCTGATTGGGAGGAAGATATATATAGGATAACAAGTATAGAGGGTGTTTATTTATATTCAATATTTACTAAATACTTGCTATACTGGAAGTGTTGAAGGAATAAAAATATAGGACATAGTCTCTGCTTCTAAAGTGTATTTATACACATCCCTAGATCATATATTATAAAACCAGCACATACATACAAAGACACACACAAATATATCATGTCATCAGTGTTTGACAGATGTTTTCCTAATGGTTACAAAATACATGCTTTGTTAATTTTACTTTATGTCAGTGGAATCTGTCACATGGAGAATACATTTTTAAAAGTACTGTTTTTTTTATTTTTTTTGAAGATTTTTATTTATTTCTTTGACAGAGAGGAGAGAGATCACAAGTAGGTAGAGAGGCAGGCAAAGAGAGAGGGAAGCAGGCTCCCTGCTGAGCAGAGAGCCTGATTGGGGGGGGGGGGGGGGGCTTGATCCCAGGACCCTGAGACCATGATCTGAGCCGAAGGCAGAGGCTTTAACCCACTGAGCCACCCAGGTGCCCCTAAAAGTAGTGTTTTTATCAAAAATGGAAATACCTCAATTTAAAGAATAGGAAAGATTCTAAAAAGAGTGTGTACTCCTGGCCATCGACACGTTTTAGCCACAGGTCTTTTTATTTGTTTGATCTTGGGGGTGAGATTAAAAATACTGAAAAGCATGGAAAAAAAAGAGTCTGAACTCCATTACTCAGAATTCATCTTTATGTTTGCTTTAGAACATTTTATATACAAAATAGAATACTAAAAGTAACCTTGACATTTACCTCATTCACCTTTACCTCCCCTGACCGATTTCCCTACCCAGAGCAATCTCTATAATGAATTGGTCTGTATCCTTCGGCATTGTTTGCATGTATTTTTTTTAATAGCGTAAATGTTATCTGATGTTGACACTGTTGATTCTTCTTTCTAATTAATAGGTTGCATGCAGGCTGAATGCCAAAGAGAAACTACCTGCTTCAAGGGAGTCGGGGTGGGGGTGATTTGTCTGAGGAGAAACCCATTACCCTTGCAAGTAATGGTTTACACTGAAAATGAGAATCAATTAAGGTCAATGAATTTTGAGAAATGGTTTACTGAGAGTTTGGGAAAGTAAAGATAATGCCTAGAGGGGAGAAGAACGCCCAGGGAAACAAAGCCGGAGCTATTTCTCAGACCACTTTTTAGCACCAAACCTCTGTGCATCTTCATCGTCAGAACGTACTTATTCCTTCTCTCCACCAAAGGACCATCATTCCTTCTGCACAGGCATTACACGTGTAGTTCGAAAGAAGCTAAATCAACACTTAAGCAAAACTGCTTATCGAAAGACATGTTGATTCCCTCTCACTATGGATCTATGGATTACTAAGCCCACGTTCACAAAGATAACTAAATTCTGGGGCGCCTGGGTGGCTGGGTCGGTTCAGCAACTGCCTTTGGCTCAGTTCATGATCCCAGGGTCCTGGGATCAGGCCCCGCATTGGGCTCCCTGCTCGGTGCAGAGTCTGCTTCTCCCCTTCCCTCTGCCTCTCCCCTCTGGTTTCTGCTCTCTCTCTCTCTCTCTCAAATAAATAAATAAAATCTTAATAAAAAAGGTAACTAAATGCTGTTTTTATGTTTTACTTATGCTTGCTTAAAATACGCTTTTGCAGACTTCCTGCTTTTGTTTGATGACATGAAACATGAGCACATAATTATAATCATTATCTTTCTTTTTTCAAACTCACTTTTGTTTTTCTAGCAGAGCAATCTCAAACTGATTCCAAGACACAAAAAATTATTTTTAATAAAATCCTATTTTAATTTAGAAAAATATATTCCAATGATTTGAAAAATTCTAACAGACCCTTTTTAAAAAGCTTAGCACAAGTCCATCTACTTGAGTTTATGGAGGAGAGAAAAAAAGGAGTTTGTCACCTTGACTATTGTTTATTATGAGAAACAGAACAGGTTCCATAATATGTAACTTTTAATATATACTTTGATTAAAATTATTCATAAATAAACTGACCGAGTAGAATAAAGTATGTAGTCTTATTATTTAAATCTATTCAAATATTTTCATACTTCTGTAAAAATTTAAATCATGACATAAAGGAATTATGAAAATCAATAGTAAAACATTAATTTGTGATTATATTAAGCCAAATTACATATAAATCTTATACTGTATAAGATGCAAGTAAGACTACAGATTAATTCTTTTTGATAGCCTATCATTTTCTTACAATTGATTTGATTCCAGGTTATGTGAAATACAAGTTTCATAATACAAACACTATTTCTCTTTCAAGTGCAAGCTTTAAGGGAGTATAATATATGCAAACCATTTAAATACAAGCTGTTGAAATCAAGCCAGTCATCATTTACTCTTCTATTAGTGGGTCCAGGGAAAAATAAATCTTTTGGAACATGGCTTCTGGATCACGTTGTATAGATTTCAGTCTGGATCTGCCATATTCAGAAAATGCTTTTGAAATTAACCACAAAGCTTCAAGTCTAACCTTTGGAGATGTAATTAGCTCCAAATAAACTGGCAGACTCTTGGAACACAGAAGCCAGGCTAAAGGAGATGTCATCTGGTAAGAATAGCAAAACTCCTTTGAATAGTAGTGAAAGTAAATAATACACAACTGGTAATTATCATTACCTTTTTCTTTTTTCTTTTTTTTGTCTCTACAGCACAAAACAATAAAATAAAAAAGACTGTTGGAGTGAATTAATTTCTAAATCAGCTCTCCACATTGACACCTGCAAAGAATCACCAGATGGGCTTGTTCAACATACCTCACACAAACCCATTCACTCCCACCACCACCCAAAGATTCTGATTTCTATATATGGTGTCAATACCAGAAATCTACACATTTAATATAGTACACCTTTTCCTGGGACTAAACCTTGAAAACCCCCATCTAGAGAGTAACATTTGTGACTACCTTAGACATACGGATTTAATTACTCTTGGAGAAATGCTGTTCTAAATAGAAGCATATTTAATGGAAATCAACAAAAATAACCCATTGCCCTTGATGAGAGCCACACAATGCTGTACTCATCTCTCTCTCTCTCTCTCTCTCTCTCTCTCTCTCTCAACAGACTGCTAATGTGAGTTCATTAGGTGTAGAATGCAGTTCTTTCACATCTGTCCACCTCCAACATCTCACACAATGTGTAGCAAGAGCAGGAACACAATTAAATGTGTGTGAAATGTGGGAATAATCATTTCAAAGTATTTTTGAGGTTTTTATTTCAGTTGCTTTAAGACTTAAAACTAGGCCCACTAAATTATCATCATTCGTTATCATGATACTTTGAGAGGCCACAGAAGTTGTCTTCCTACATCTTGCTAGATTAATACATCCCAACATTAGCTAATTCACGAAAATTGCTGGATTAATTCATCATCACCTAATCCTTAAAAATATTAGTAGAACTTGGCTGTGGATGCAGTAAGGATCCAGGGTAATCCATGTGACTGCACTCGAGAATTCTAGAACTAATCTATAATCAGTTGCCTTATTCTCTGAGCACCAATGCAGATTCAGAAACCAAGAAAGAATCAGTGTGGAAAAGGAAGAGAATTTGGTGTTCCAGAGGAAAGAAAAATAGCAACAAGACAGTTTCTAAAACTAGTCTAGCCCTATTCCTGCCGATAATCTGCTCCTGAGTCCCACATAATATCAAGGACCAATATCTTACATGAGGAAATCCCATACTCAGGTAATACAAACATCTCCTCAGCTGAGAACTGAGAACTGAATTCTGTTCAATACGTCATGCTAACACTTAGCCTACCAAAAAATTGCCTACAAATATATCAAATACCAAATCTAAGTCATCCTATTTTGGTCACTGTACATCCCTAGGTGACCTCACAATTACACAGACAGCATTTATTTTTCACTACTGACAACAACAGAAGATCACAGTATGGTGAAAATAGTCCTACCACTTGCTGATAAGCATGTGACCAAATAGTAAGTGAAATAACACCTTTTTACCTCAATTGTCTAAACTATAAAATAAGGATTATAGTAGCACATATATCATGTCATACGTAAGAATGATTATAAAGTCCTCAATAGGTGGAAACTACTACATATTAAAAACTGAAAGTACAAAGCAGTTAAGTGACAAATTATAAAGTTAAGCTGAAAATTCTGAAGTTGTTATCAGCAAGAAATATTATACATACTTTACTACTTAAGAGTGAAAAATCCATCTTAAATTCTTTCTGGAATAAAGAAGGTGATCAACAAGGTGTAACTTTGCTGAGACTAGAAACATCAGAAGGGTTTTCACTGTCCCTCTGAACCTGTCCTACTTCCAATCACCACGTTGGGAGACAATTTTCCACAGATCTCTCATGTTTCTGCATGTCATGTGAACAGAGGAAGGGAGAGCCTCTGTTCTAGAGTATCTTTTCTAGGACATTTGCATAGCAAACAGCCTTGGAAGACAGAGGGAGTGCCTCCTTGCAGGGTGGAAAACATTTATTTGTTGCTCAGGAAAATAGAGGGCAAAAGTGAGACAGGTTTGGTGGTAGGCTCCCTTTAAAAGACTGAGGTGCCCCAAGCCAGGCTTCCTCAGCTATAAAACAAACTCACAGCATATGAGTATCCATTTGGGCTACTCAGCATGGCCCCACTGGACTTAGGGCCAAGAGTAACTCATGTGAACATGGCGCCCATGCAGTCTGCTATGCTGGAGTCATGAAGGCCACTGTGTCTGACTCACGGGAGTCTCGGGATCCCTGACATTGTGCTCAGCTATCTTGTTAGCCTGCAAGAAGAGTAAAAATCTCAGACCTTCTACATTTCTTGACCCACCCCATCTGGTTGCGTCTGCTTCCATAAAAATGGTCACTGGTCCATCTCCATACCTTCAAACTCTCACCAGCATTTAACTGGTGTCATTTATTTTATCTTCCATTCTTTTTTTTTTTTTTTAATTTATTTGACAAAGAGAGAGAGAGATGACAAGCAGGCAGAGAGGCAAGCAGAGAGAGAGGGGGGAAGCAGGCACCCCGCCGAGCAGAGAGCCCAATGCGGGACTTGATCCCAGGACCCTGAGATCATGACCTGAGCCTAAGGCAGAGGCTTTAACCCACCGAGCCACCCAGCCCTCCCCTTATCCTCCAATCTTTACAGAGTATGCATTTTCATCCTGCTTCAGAGTCTTGGTGTCTCTAGAACACTGCTTCTCAAAGTGGGCCCAGACCAGCAGGGGCAACATGACCTGGGAACTGGTTAGACAAGCAAATTCTTAGATCCCATCCTAGGCCTGTGGAATTAGAAACTCTTGGGGTGGGTCCTAGCAATCACAGTTTAACAAGATCTCCTGGTGATTCCAACGTACAGTAAAGTTTGAAAAGCATGGCTCTCAAGGAAAATAAAAATAAAAACTCATAGCATTGTTTAACAGAAGTTTGTATTAGTTTAATGGCAAGCTCTTACAGCTGTAGGAAATAAAACAAACTATTTGTTCTGACGCCCCTTTTTTGACAAATATGTTGACTGTCAAATAAAGCATAAAGCACAAAAGTCTACACAAGGTAGAAAGGGGAAAATTACTATAGTAATAAGAAAATGCTCAAATCTTCATAGAAATCAGGTAATATAAAAGAACAAGAACTGGTAAATGCAGTAACATCTTAATATTATGTGGTAAAAAAAATATTACATAAAGTGCTCCCTCAGCTGGTCTGAATATAATTCTGAAATTAGTTTTCATTTTGAGTTAAAATCTTGTGCAACACTTGTTCAAAAAGAATGCGGGAAACTATAAAACACGTATTGATTTTGGAAATGTGGGACACATTATTTAATTTCTCTGCACTTCCATCCTTCATCTGTAGAACAGAAATAATAATACCCATTTCACAGAATTGTTTAGGGATTTCATGATTTTTACAAAGCAAACACAGCAGTGGCATCCCTGTCAACAGTAGCTATTATGATTCATCAGGAAGGGGGAAAAGGAGGAGATCCTTTATTTTACTGAAGGTTATAATCAAACAGGAATCCATCGCTATGGTCTAAGTATATGGCAACACACCCCAGATCCTGTCAGATTCTATCTCCTCCAGCCACCTTCCATCCTTTTCATTTTGCCATAATGATTTGCCATCCCCAGCTTTCCTCCTCCACCAACCCTCCCCCTTTGATTCTTATTATATCAAAGGATATGTGTTTCCTTTACCTCAGGCTACACTTTGACTGGTTGTAAACAATTTATCATTCTTGCCATGTTATCTTAATTTCTTTTCACTTTTAAATAATTTATCTTTGAGTTTAATTAATTCTCACAGGCTTCCAATTTGGTGAGTGGGTGGGATTTTTTAAAAATGTGATCTTAGACAGTAGGCAAATTTTCTGTTTTACTAATGTTGCTATGGAAACACTTTTTTCTCATTTTTGTTAATACATTGGAAGTGAATGTATCATACTCTGTAGTGGAATCAAAATGTGTACCATGTGCTCCCTCCCCACTTGTATAATTTCTCCTCCTAGGCCTTGGAAAATCATTATGATGTGTAAATCAGTCAATCACATTGGTAAATATTCAATTTACTAGGTTTTTAAATATCAGAAACATCATCCACTACAAATCTAAAAAAAGAAACAAATGCCATTCCTGATTCCTCCTTTTCTAGAGAATGTGCTTCCTAAGTTGCTTATTCAGTATTCTTTAGATTTTCACTTTTACTTGAGTCATACTGTTATCATTTCTCTATGTTCTCAAGTGAGTTTTTAATGATCTCAATAAAAAGCTTCCAGTAACTGACATTATCAAAATTCTCTTAATAATTTGCACAATTATTCTATAACTCTCTGCTCATATTTCTTAGATATAAACTTCCAAGAAATGACAAAATTTTAAACCTCTGGCTCTCAAGTGGAAAGTTCAAGAAGGCTTCTTTCTTTTTTTTCTGGGAAAAATAAAATTGTATATTCATATACAATGCACATGTTGTTAAGAATAATGATGGTTAAAATGTATGTCATTTTTTGTAACTTACAAAATTACTTTTGTGGTATGTGGAACATAAGGAATAGTACGGAGTACCACAGGGGAAGGGAGGGAAAACTGAATGGAAAGCAATCAGAGAGGGAGACAAACCATGAGAGACTCTGGACTTCAGGAACCAAACTAGGGCTACAGAAGGGAGGCGGGTGGATGGGGTAACCAGGTGATGGATATTAAGGAGGGCACATGTGGTATTAAATGCAATTAATGAATCGTTGAACACTACATCAAAAATTAATGATGTACTATATGCTAGCTAATTGAACATAATAAATAAATGACTTTTAAAGATGGTATCTCTGTTGACCATCATAATGAGGTCTAAATAACAGTAAGGGATGACAACTTTTCAGTACTTACTCTTTGCCAACCGCCTTAGAGGAATTATCCGCTTTCCTACAAACTTAGTAGATACTATTTATAGAAGAGTAAACAGACTTCCGAGAGCCAGAAATGAAGGTCAATTTAAATTCTCTAAAGCCTGTTCACTCATCTGTAAGTGAAGCTAATGACAGTATCTACTAAGTTTGTAGGAAAGATAAATGAGATAATTCCAATAAAGGGGTTGGCAAAGAGAAACTGGCGGAGGCGTAGTCATTTGAATATGGCTACCTCTTCCAGGGCCTTTACCCCAATCCCACCTGATGGAAGAAGTTATACAACTTACTCTCAACATCATGTAAGTAGAAGACAAACTATAAACAAGAAGTAATTAATTTCTTCTGATTCCATATACACTAGAGAATAGATCAGATCTGTAGTAAACAAACCATTAAGCTCTTGAAAAAAATCTCCCATTGCATGTCTTTGATTTTTTGTTCATTTTCTAAATCGGTAGCACCCTTTTACAACTGATTATTTTTCTCTCCCCATCCCACCACACTCCACTACTTTGCTGCAGCATTCAAGGCTATGATAATAGGTCACATGAGATAAAGCATGTAGCTAAAAATTAGAAAAGCGTTACCCATCCTGGTAACTCAAAAGGAGCTGTCAATTAGAATGACTACCAACAATGGGACAAAGAATCAGATCATAACAAATAAATAAAAAGTAGATTGAGGAGGTAGGGTTTTCGCCTCTAAAACTCTATTGGCTCTACTCCTTCCAGAGAGATCTAGGATATCCATGATTAAAAAGGTGAGTGAAAGAGGAGGATTGTACTTAATTTGGACACATAAATTGTATTCATCCTGTCAGTGTTTCCAAAGAGATTTATCACCCAAAGTATTTAGGAGTTTTCAAGAAAATAATTTATTCTAAAGAAAGGGAAAATAGATGCAAAGATATTTGCTATAAAAAGAGGGGGGAGAAACTACATTTGGGAAAGGTGGAAAAGGTTAATGCTGGATGAAGCCTCTTGAATACTATACTGCTTATTGTCCTTATCCAGGACCCCCAAGGACACTTGAAAAAAAAAAAAAAAAGGGAAAAATCACTGGATCAAAATCTCCATTAAGAAACTAAAAGCACAAGGCAGTGTAATTTTGATGTGTGTTAGAGAGCAAAGGAAAGTAGAGGGCACAGGGTATTTCCTGTCACTGGCAATATTGAGGCATGTACAACTCATAGCACATTCACAAGTTCCCCAGACCTGACAGAGATAGAAGAGTATTATCATATCCATGGAGCACCTGGCTGGCTCATGTGATTATTGACCTTGGGGTCAAGAGCTTGAGTCCCACCTTGTAGAGATTACTTAAAACTAAAATTAAAAAAAAAAAAAAAAAAGGTTATTATCATATCTAGAAACAATCACAAGGAAATGTTCGGGTAAACACACGTTTTAAAGTTTATTATACTTTATTTTTATTTCTAGGATGGGAAACATTTTGGGGAACATATTACGACAAAGAGAATGGAATAAGTAGAATGGAAGATTTCTAGATAAGTGATCTAATATCTAAAGACCATAACAGCTAAAGAGTATATATCTATACATGATGATATGATATATCTGAGAAAGATGCATGATGCGATCAGACACAGATCCGAATTCTAACTATAGATTTAGATCTCTAAATCACAATTTCTTCTCCTATAAAAAGAAGACAGTGATCTCCCTCACAAGTTTACAGTAAAGGTGCAATGTCACAACTAACATAACCCATCCAAAATTTAATGAAATCAAGTAAATACCAGATCTCTGAAGTTGTCTCTTCCTTCCATAACATCTGATCTATTTATAAGATCACAAACGAGAGTAAATGATTTTATAAAACGCATGTATTTAACCCTTACAAATACCTGGCTTTAAATATATACCAGTAATAAAAAATCTGGCATAGTGAAAAAAAAGTGATTTGGTGACTTAAAAAAAAAAAAATTGGGGGAAATCTGGGTGGCTCAGTCAGTTAAGTGTGTGCCTTCAGCTCAGGTCATGATCTCTGGGTCCTGGGATCAAGTCCCACATCGGGCTCCTTGCTCAGCGGGGGGCCTGCTTCTCTCCCTGCCTGCTACTCCCCCTGCTTATGTGCTCTCTCTCTTTTACAAATAAATAAATAAAATCTTTAAAAAAAATCATCTCTACTCTCAATCAACCTTAAAGGCTAAAGGCAAGTACCATAATAATGCATAAAATAAATATATTTCCAAAAGGACTAAATCATTAAATTGGTATTTTTTCAAGCATGATTGAATAGCAAACCCAGAAATGATCTAAACTACAGAATAAGCGTGGAAAAATATAGGTTAATTTAAATTCACCTGATAGAAATTTAACCTCAGAAATATGGACAATGCCCAAGAGAATTTATTATGCCAGCAATATGTGTAGAGGAGAACCATTTCAATTGCAACATTAGAGAAGATCAAAAGACGGATACACATAACAAGAAAAAAAAAAGATAGTAATAGTCAAGATTTCTTTGGAAATAGCTGAGACCCATCAATAAATTAAAATCAAATTAATAAAATCAATTAAAACATATTCATAAGCACCTACTTTCTGTACATAGAACTTGATTTTAGAAGCTTTGTAGAATGCCGTGATACCTATAAAGCTAAACTTCATGCCCAAATCATGGAACGTCATCATCTAGCAGGAGAAAATACCAAAGAGAAAAAAATACATAAAACAGAATAGAAATATACTAAGAGAATATTAGTCTTGATTACATGGATTTGTAAAGAAAGATGGTAGCAAAACAGGATTTCAGCATACTGGGGGAAAATGATATCTGGTGGGTGAGATAAAAACAAAATAATATAGTATTCATTTTTAAGGCATATTGTACTTGTTTGGCTCACTGAATGTCAAATAAATTGATGTAGCACAATTTTGTTTCAGAAAATAAGATAATACACTATTGAAAAGTATCAACAGCATAGGAACTTGGTACAAGGTCTACTTTCCAAACAATCAGTAAAGAAATCTAGGGGTTTTAGGAATCCACTAATTTCAACACTATGAAAGCAGTACTGGGTCTACAGGGTTCTGGTCTTACTGAACATATAGACAGAAGATTAATGAGATTATTTAATGATTAAGCAGAGTAATAGAGACTCATGAGTGAGACTCCAAAAAGATAGAGCAGGTTGTATTTGTGCCTCAATTTTTCCCTGCTTGATCAATAGAGCTCAAAAGTTTCTCTCTCCAAGACTTACTCACTTAGCCCAAACATACTACCCGATCCAAAAGTGCTTTATTTTTTTATTTTATTTTCAAAAGTGCTTTTAAATTGAACTATCCATGGGAATAGTCACCATGAATTTTCCTAGTGCGGAATTACGACAAATTAATTTATATTGGTTTTAGATGGAGAACAGGATACCAGAAAATGGGAAATTTTACAAAGATTTAAAAGCAAAGGAGAACAAAAAGATTATTTTAGAATTAGAGCTACCACCTGGTTATGGCATGTGAGTTTAAAGGTTCCAAGCGGTGGATCCTGGGGAGTAAGGGAAGAATACAGAACTTGATTTTTACAGGAGGGGGAAAAACTCAAGCAAGAAACCTTTCTGTAGGAAAAACTAAACTTTCATTCCTGGAGTTTAATTGAGCCTCTCCCAGGCTAGCTGCTGGAAATACACAGATGAATAAAGAGTACTAGCTGCATTGGGGCTACTGCAAGGGATACACATAATTTTGCTTTAGGAAGAATTTAAAAGAATTCTTTTAATTTGTGAAAATTGTTGTGGGTGAACTACAACCTTACACTAAATAAATAAAACAACAGTACCTACAAACTTTATTACAGATATATTTCAAAGCTAAGCAATTTAAAATGAATTTATCATTTGAGATAATTAGCTAAACCCTACCTTGCCTTGGAAAAAAAATCTCTTACTGTAGAGTTTTCAATCAGTGTAGTGTCCGACCATGGGAAATTGCCATTTTGGGACTCTTCAGTGAATGCTTTGGAAGAATCAAAGAAACAAAATTTTAAGTGAAAGTAACCATTTTAGAAACCAAATGATATTGGTCTTCACATCCAAAGAAAAAATCAACTCCATGGCAAGACTGTACTGCTGTTGTTCCATGCATGAAGAATTCAGTTTATCAATTAGCTTTCTTTATCCTGAATGTAAGCCAATGTTTAATTGCTTCATATCCATAATTGTATTAACTGTGAATAAATTGTTTTAAATAAAAAAAAATTTTGTTCTATGGCACAAAGGAGATTAATTACTAAAAGATAGTAGCAATCCTTTGCTATCAATCAAACATGAAGAAAAGAAAATCCACCTAATGTGGATTCGGCTTCATTAATTTTCCTTGAATCTCATTTGTAATATAAAAGACCACCATATATTCAATTTTCAGAAAGATAAATTTAATCAACCTAATAGTGTGTGGATTTGTTTACACCCTTACCATCTAATTGCAATCTCATGCTCTCTTCAAACTATAATACCATCTTATTAAATATTTTCTGATAGCGTTGTGGACTATTTTCAATTAAATAAAGGAATCCTCCCAATCTCCGTAAATCCATCACCATTTTCTCTTATGAAAACCAAAAACAAAAAACATCAAGTCATAAAATCATATGTTGTTAAAGATTAGAAGGGATCTTTGAGGTCACCTGGTCCATCCATCTCACTTTCCAAAATGACAAAATAGATAATATAAAGGATCAGTATTTTGGGGCATTGAAAGTCAACAAGAGCAACTCAAAAATATTTTTGTTAGAAAGGAAGGCATGCTAGTGAATGATACAACAAAATTACAAAATGTATTCCGTTGCATTCACAGGTAAACAATTCATGTTTAGTAAGTATACTGCTAATGACGGCAATCATGAACACTACGTTCATAGAGAAGATGAAGGTTTTATGTACAACTCCAACAAATCTATGATCTATAATGATTTGCTTTTCTTTCTTCATCCTCATCTCCATAGGATCCCTTTAACAAATAATTACTAAGAATTTGTAAGGAGAAATCTGAGATCTAAGGGGTCATAAAGTTTTTAAATGAATTTGTCTTAACTATTATTAGAAGATATGTCCCGCCACACTTATGGACTGTATATCTTATACTTTTGAAGAACATATATTTTTGCATCTTTTCAATGTAGGATTCTAGCATGCATATTTATTTAAATATTTTTATAATTTATTTTCAGTCTGGGAAATAATTTTTCAAAAGCTATTAGTTTAAAAGACTTTTGCAATATTAGCTTTCTGATAAAAGCTTTGAGAGTTTCCCAAAGCAATCTGGATTTATCGAGCTGCTTTTCAGCAAAAAGGTGTTTAATTAGGTTGTCTCACACTTCTCTAAATCTGAAAACCTAATCACCACCTTCAAACCCAAAGAACACAGGCAAGTTGCTTTGAATATTATTCTGTATAAAACCTTTGGTTTTTCCTTCCACTCGATTCCACCTTCTATCTGAGAAAACTTTGACTATAAAAAAGTATTTTTTATTTTTTTTAAATGAAAGAAAAAGTTATATATAAAAAAAAAAGTCAAAGTCACAATATGGATAAAACCAAATAATTTCCTCCTTCCCTTATTAAGGAGTCGTGTGTGTGTAATCAACTTCAAGCACAAATGGGTCTTTGAAAGCAGCAAATCAAATGAAAGGAACAAAGAAAAGTAAAGAAAATGGAAAAAGTGAATTACGGTATTAATGGATCTATTTCAAAGGAACAAGCTGCAATATACCAGCTAAATCAGAAATACTTTTCTCTCAATTAGGACTCACATTCATCTTAGAAAACCAAAGAAAGATAATCACAATGTACTGAGAGTTTGAGCCCCACGCCCCTCCACAAAAACTTCACCATATACTATGGGTAATTTCTTTTTCTAAAACATGTTTTTTTTAGTTGCTAGCTTTTTTTTTTTTAATTGAGGTATAATTAACATGCAGTGTTAACATTAGTTTCAGATGTACGACATAATGATTCAACAATTCTATACATGACTCTGTGCTCAGCAAGGTTAAGTGTAGTCACCATCTATCACCAAACAACGTCAATATAATCTTACTGACTATACAGACTTATTGCCACAGGCAACTTCTTAAAGCCATATTCTCACAAACTCATACATTTGAAAAAATGTTTCATTCCTGACTATCCCTCTCTACTGTGCTCTTTAAGCACCAAGGTACAGTTCCTGCCCTTAAGGATTTCACAATTTAATGTAGAGAAACAGAAGGAAAAAAAAAAAAGGGAGAGAGAGAGAGAGAACATAATGAATGTAGTGCCCCAAAGTTACTTAATATTCAAGAGGACTCCCAAGGAAGAAAACAAGGGAATTATGACATTTAATCACTTAGTACTGAGTGCCACCCATCATGCCAGGTAATTTCACAAAAGCCCTATCAACAGAAATTACTACCACTGTATTAAAGGTACAGAAATCTTTTTCAGAACAGGCCCAAGATCACCAAACTAACTAAAACAGGAAATCTAGAAGTACTTTATTCAATAATAAATGAAGTGAATCTCTAAAGATGGAGAAAAAATAAGCAATGAAAGTTCTGGGTGGTGTGTGGCTCACAGAAAAGAGAGAGCAACAAAGTGGTGATTTGGACTTCTGAAACTAAATGGAATATGGGGACTACATAGGGAAGAAGCAGAGTAAGGATAACTGGTACTATAGAAAATTATTCCTACAAATAATGAATTCCTTCTCAGGAGACTAAATCCTGTGAAATAGAAGCCTACTGTATTCAGGGGTGCCCTAGCTGGGTTTACAGACACAAGCTTGGAAGTCAAGCTTAGGCGAGTGGAATTACTCTGTATAAGGGAAAATGAAACCCCCAGGGAGGTGGTTCCAGAGGATGTGAGGAAAGGAAGGAAAAAAAGACACTTCCAGGCGGGCTGCCTGGTGGTGGGTATTAAGGAGGGCACAGATTGCGTGGAGCACTAGGTGTTATACGCAAACAATGAATCATGGAACACTACATCAAAAACTAATGATGTACTGTATGGTGAGTAACAAGACAAAATTAAAAAAAAAAGAAAAACTCTCAGAAGAAAACATAAAAAAAAAAAAAAAAAAAGGTGGGCTCTGGATGGAGAATACATGGAATGAGACCAGTGACAATTTCTTATCTTTGGATAGTCCAAAAACTTTTTAATTAACTGGGAAGCTTAGCTCTCAATTTGGTTTTATTTTTGTGACAGAGACTTAAATCCCTCGTCTAACTTCTCCCCAAAATCTTTAGAATGACACTCATGATCATTCTGGGAAATTAAAGAAATGCGTTCCGTTTATTTGAGGCCAATAGCGTGTAAGAAAGAGACGACCATGGTGCAACCATAGTTCAAAACGAAAATGACACTGCTATTTCATAAAAGTACAATACTGAGAAAGGTCTTTTTGAAGCAAATGTTAAATGTTCAGTTTGAGATTTTAAGGTGCATGTGGACACTGAGAACCTGGGTAGAGATTTCAGTATTTGGGGAAAGGGAACTAGGGCTTAAAAAAACCTCAGTTATTGACTTGCCAGCCACCTTCCTATATGTGAAAGAGAATATAAAGAGAATGGCAAGGAAAGTCAAGGGCCAGTCCTTGAGAAACAAGTTTGTTAGGTAGAAGGATTAACCAGTAAAGAAGACAGAGAGCAAGAAATCTAGATGTTTCAGAGTTGGTTCCATTATGGACATGTAATTACATTTTCAGTAATAATAATGGAAGTAATAATAACAAAAATGATAAAATAATAAAAATAATGGGGGTGTAAGTATTAAATCCACTCCCTTTGGCTGAGGGCCTACTGCCTAGATTTTCTTATGCCTTCTCTTCGATACTTTCCATTATTTCTATATTTTCTACTTAGATTTTTAGAAATAATAACTGGAGCAGTGATCTCGTTTCTATTTTAATTTATTGCAACATCTACCTTAAATACTATTCACACACAACACACACCACACATTCTCTCCATATACCTTTGAAATTGGCTCCAGGAAGTATTATTCTCCTGTACAATGGCAACTACCCTGACATTCAGAGAAAATATTAATTAATATTTTAGTCATCATCTCCTTAAAACAACAACAAAAAGTTGTATTATCAAGGTCATCTTCATATCATCAATTCAACTATAAGTAGATTCCATCTGCTATAATTTCTAATCCCCTTTGTCTTATGCTTTTTTCTGTCAAACTATACTGGTGAGTAATATGCTAATCTCAAAGGGGGTACCAAGATGAACCTGAGGCTTTACAGTTAGAGATATAGAGAAACATACATTTTACCTGAGCTCTAACTCTTAACAATCCAAAATGGTAAACAAGGCCAAACATTCGAGAGAAATGCTTAAATACTATGACGTTAAACACAGCTGGAAATTTTTCTAAAGTAATTTAAAACAATACACATTAACACATTATCTGGGTTTTTTTTTTTGATGACTAATGGCCATATGACAATAGAAAATTAATCTCTTCTACCATTTGTGTCCAAAATAGTTCCAGGCAAACTGACAAATATCTGGGATATTTTTGCAGTCTTTGGAATTAACAATAATTGCTTTCATTGTAGTTTGCCAAATCTTTTGAGATGTGTGGGTTTGTAGGGGTATTTTTAAGTCTAAAAAGATTTAGCATGAACAAAATGAAATGTCTCATTTATATAGTATATTAAAAAACGAATCTAAGCAAAACATATATTATACCTGAGCCTTAGTCTTTAGAAGTGCATACAACATTAAAGTGAGTATAAAAAAGCTAATGCACGGAATTTCATAGAGTTTTCTAAATCACTGTGGCAACATTTTGGAAACCTTGTAGAATGCTTAAAGTTTTAATCTTTCCCTAACTCCACCCAAAATTCAGTATTGGAAGAGGGTGTATTATTAAAAACAAATGTATTTAATAGGCTAGCTAGGTAGGACACTTGGTATGTTTTGACTTTATCTTAGCTGCTCTCTAACCTGAAAATTCATTTGGTGATCCCAAATGAAATCTAATAACATATTTATTAATGCTTTCAAAATACTCCCTTTATCTATTATGTATATTTTATGGACTTTATTATATATATTATATATATATATATATTTTAAAGTATCACATCTGGATAGCTACTTTCAGAGTAGACTGCAATCTCACTAAAATAATTCCACCATCAAAATTATCAGACTCCACTGTTGTTTAGCAAATCCCCTTCAATGAGGAAGTCTGGGTTAAATTAAGTTTCCTAAACTAATCAACCTTATTAGAGTAAGATTTCAGAGTAGCTGCTAAAAGCCCTCCATAGCTCCACAGGAGTTGGCACCAGTCAATGGAAGAGTCCACAATGTTCTCCCATAAGCAGCTCAGTGGAGCTGGGTATTGGTTCCCGGAAACGACTTCCAGCCGAGAGCCCATGGGAAGCAGTTCTCGTAGTCACATCATGGCAAAGGAGCCCCTGTGATTGTCTCCACTCAGCCCTTCAAGATAACAAACTTCATTACGCTTTGTGCCAAAATCACAAATGACAATAAGCCTCTGCACGTTCATAGAGGGTTAAGAAAACAGGTTCCTATATTGGAAGAGCAGAAATTGTACATTTTCTTCCCCTCATGATTTGTACGTATGGGAGTGGATGCATAGGTATTGTACAATGGCTGAGGTATTTGCTCGGTGGTGCTCACACCCATTTTTCCTTAAATCGCTTTTGGGGGTTTTTTGGGGTTTTTTTTTGCTTTAGTGAATTTTAGCTAGTAAGCTAAAGTCATGGCAGAAACATCAGAAATCTTAATGAGAAAAGAGAGCAAACAAAAGCACACTATATTTTTAGTGATATATATTCATGTCTTAAAGAACAATTAATTCTAGAAACACTTTCAGATGTGGGGAAATGGCATCAACAACAATATATGGCAAGGGTCAGATCAGGGAGAACAGGGAGTTGAAAGAGTAAAATTATCTGTGAGGAAGGACTGAAACATCTATAGTGAAAAGGAACTCTCAAGTGTATTCTGTAAAGAGGTAAGAGACTGATGGATGAAGGGTGAGCAGTGTTGTACTTTGACATCTTGCCAGCACAATGACACAGCTAGAGAGCGACAGAGGCAGAGACAGCGCGCACAGGAGAGAGAGCTTCCAAGTAGTTACACAAAGGGAATCATAATAGGCACAGGCAACTTTGTGAATTTCATCTGTTATGGAAAATATTTTATCTGCAATTTTTTTAAAATTCTAATTCGTGAACTACACTCAAAGTATTTTTTTCAGATTTATATTGTATCTCAATGTAATGCTAACGTTATCAATTAATTTTCATTTATGAAATTATTTAAATCTATTAAAGACCTTGCGACTTGGGTCAGGGATGCAGCAATAAAAGAGAATGTCATAGTCTCATAAGAAAGAAAAAAAGGGGCACCTGGGTGGCTCAGCTGGCTAAGCATCTGCCTTGAACTTGGGTCATGGTCCCAGGGTCCTGCGATCAAGACCCACATTGGGGTCCCTGCTCAGAGGGGAGCCTTCTCTCTCTCCCTCTGCTGCTCCCCCTGCTTGTGTTCTTTCTCTCTCTCTTTCATATAAATAAATAAAATCTTAAAAAAAAAGAAAGATAAATAAGGTCACCAGGTTGATGGGTGATTGGGTGGAAGGGAGTGGAGTGCCGTAAGAACATTTAAGGGAACACCTAAGGTGACATGGGGTGTGCTGCGACATTATGGGAGGCTCCATTGAGAAGGTGTTCTCTGAACCGCATCTTAAGATCATATAGGAGTCGATCAAGTCAGGAAGGTGATGAAGGTTGTTCAAAGTATTTTGATAAGACAGGAGTTTAGGATTGGAGGGCTGGTGATGAAAGATGAAGCCAGATAAACAGCAAATATTTAAAGATCTTGCTTGCTACCAGAACTGGAGTGATTTTCTTTAAAAAGTCTGTTGGACACTGTAGGCACAAGTGGCTGCCTCTCTTCCTTCCACATCAAACCTCCTTTCCCTGTCCCTAAAATGTTATCTCCTCCAGATTCTATAATTTTCTAATCACCTTCCAGTATTTAAAAACAAACAAACAAAAACACCAAAACTCTCTGGTCTAATGACATCTCTCTCAATTGAACTTTTCAATCCTCTTACTTTGGGTTGTCCCCACTCAGTTAAAGAAACTTGCAGAGTAACTCACACTATTTTTTCCCAGGCTCTATGTCTTTCCTCTCCCACTTGCTGCAACCCTTCATTAGTTGGCATAGGGGCAAGAGAAGTAATGGCACAAAGGGTCTTCCTTGGTTGCAACAATTCACTATTATAATTCGCCGTTGTTGGGTGAAGGAATCCCAGTGCTAACCCTGCTTCCTGGGAAACCTTAGCAGTTCCACAAAAATTCCTTCACTGGAGATTTCTAAATGGGGCCACCTAGAAATGGTGATTCCTTCCCCAGCTAGCCTGTGAACCTCTCCATTCAACTGGGATTCTGGTAATCCGACAGCCTGGCGCTTTTGGTTGGGGACATCTTGACTCCCACCAGGGTTCCTCTTTGCTTTTTATTAACTAGCCTTAAGGTGAGAGATTAGCAAAAATTAGAACTAGATTGGAGAACTATTCTGCAAATCCTATAAGCATGGTATAATATTTCTCCCTAGAGCAGGGATCCTTGGCACTCATGATTCTTTGCTTTGGAACCCAGCCAAAATTTCCTTTCCAGGAAGAGTCTCATGTTAACGACCAATTTAATATGCTATGAGGTTTGGGTTATAAAGGCCCCTGAAGCATTCTATGATGGATGCTGGAAAGACAGGACAGACATTCCTGAGGTAGGGATTCCTGCTGAATAGTTACAGATCTAATACGGTAGGAAGAAAATGATGAGATCCCACTCTCAAACAGGGACACCAAGTATGGTGATGCGAAGGAGATTCAAGAAGCAGAAAAGGGGTAGTAATGAGAAGAACTGGGTCTCTGTGGCCTAGAGATATTGTTGTTTTATGTTTCATTAGTCAGGCTTTTCGTAGATTTGTTTACTTTAAAGAAAAAGCAAGAGAGAACAATAGTTGACAGAGGGGAGCAGTCATTAAAGAGTGGGGAAAGACATCCAAATAACAAGAGAAGATTGCTGGACTTGAACAAAGGAGAGTCCAATTAACCTGAGTCAGAAATAAAGGAGAGAGATGAAGACAGTTGCCGATGAGAATCAGATGAGCAAAGAAATTGAAGAGGTTCCCACCTGACAGCCTCTATTTTCTCTCTGAATGAACAGAGGTCAGTTGCTTTAAAATAAAGGAGGATAGGCAGAGTGGAAGGAAAGTAGTACAGTTTTGAAATAATACTTTTTTTGGAGAATTAAATAAGGACATTATCTAGGGATAAGTAGCATAAGTTGTATAATCTTCGATATTTTTTTAAGGAAAAATATCCTTTTCTTATGTGAATTGAAAAAAATCAAAGTATTGCATAAAAACAAATCAATGAAAAATTGTGGCTACTTTAAGTATTTAACTGTCATATATATGATTTGTTTATTATAATACAAAAAAGAAAAAAGGTACTTCATTAGAGATTAAAATGTATATGAAGATTATTTAATGAAAAACATCATTCATGTGGCAGGGTACAATAATTGGGAATGTTCAAAGAGAGTAGCTAAAATATAAAGGAAGTTTATGAGATGAATAGAAGTGGGTATTTTAAATTTCACCCTATCCATGGTTCTCTGAATAACATATCTTAGGGGCTTCAGAATATATTTCTAAAATAAGCTGATTTTTATAATTCAAGAATATGAGGAACGTTTAAAATCACGTATGTGCTATAATTCTGTATACCATAAATCACAATATAAATGTAGGGCATTCTACCGCAACGACTAGAATTTAAAGGCATATAACTTTCTATTATATGCAGCAGAATAACGAACTACAAATGTTCCTTTTATTGTGTGGTAAAAATTACTTTTAATGCACTGCGATATGTTACAAGCACTTACAAAAACCTAATGACTTTTGGTTTTTTTTTTTTGTTTTTTTTTTTTTTCTAATGACTTTTGTTAAACCTGGTGATTCATCACAAACTCTGTTGTTACATGGATGTTCCATAGATATGACACAGACAAGTTAGAAACTATTTTCAGAAGACTTAATAAACCTTCCATTATAATTACCTTTAACATAATATGCAGAAAACTAAAATTCAAGAAGAAAATTAAGTTTCATCTTTTCCTTCTGATATCTCTTTAAAAATCTATCTGCCACAATGTGATTCCAACTACATTTTAACTTAGCTTGTTATCCTAATGTCAGTTACGTCTATGGGGAATTTTATATATACTATATAATAAACTGTATAAATATATTATACATGTATGTAATAAAAATGTAGAAATATATATGCAAATACATATATTTCAAATAAAGGGAAAGCGCTTTTTTCCCCACATTGAAAAAACCTTCATTAAACATCAGAGTCTGTACTGAATGCCAGATAAGGAGAGAGGAATCTCAGTCCCTGTCCTCAATGAGCTCACTGTCCCTTGCGCATCTCATTTTGTGCCCCCAATACAAACAGCAAAAACAACAGTAAGTGAGTAAGTGGATATTATATGCTGTAAATCAAGCACCATGCTAAGCACTCCAGAAGCATAATCTTTTTTGACAGGCACAACTACCCTACCAGTAGGTACTATTAGGACCCCCACTTTACAAATGAGAAAACCAAAGCACGGGGAGGTTAATTACCTAGAGAAGCAGTAGGATGGGAGGGGTACATCAATGGCGTGCAAGAATACTACAGCTAATCTTGGCTCTGCCACAGATATTCTATGTGAACCTGGGCAAGTCCTTTCCTCCCTCTGGGGCTCGGCATTTCCACCCGCAAAACGAACACATGAAGCCCTATGAGCTACAAGGCTCTAAGATGGCGGTTCCCAAATGCTGCTGCACATGAGAAATACCAAGGAGCTTCCAAGTATCTTGATACCACAGTTGGATCCCAGGCCAGTGAAATCAGAACGTCTGGAGTGAGAACCAGGCAGTGGTGGTGTGCGTGTGTGTGTGTTTTTTTTTTTTTATTTAAGATTTTATTCATTTAAAAAAAAAAGATTTTATTCATTTATTTGACCGAGATAGGAGAGCACAACTAAGCAGAGTGTCAGGCAGAGGGAGAGGGAGAAGCAGGCTTTCCACTGAGCAGGGAGCCCAATGCAGGGCTCGATCCCAAGAGAGGACCCTGGGATCACGAGCTGAGATGAAGGCAGACGCTTAACTGACTGAGCCACCCAGGTGCCCCAAGGCAGTGGTGTTGATGAAGAACTTTGAACAAGTCTGTGTTACTATCTAGTTCAGTGTGAGACCGGGAAAACAAGCTGGTTCCTTCTAATTATAGTCAAAACAATCAAAGAGATATTTGGGATTTAAAAAAAAGAAAAAGAAAAAGATGCATGTTATTGCCCTCTGGATTGCCATGAAGGAAAGAAAAGAGATTTTAGAAAAGAAACCTAACAAAACCTTAACCCTCTGCTCCTTTAATACTATGCTGTTCCAGAGATTTTTGATCTTTCCTTTTATTCAAAACTAATGAGTTGCAATTTTTATACCTTCGAATTACTCATGGGCTTTGTGAGGAGCTTTACTTAATATTTTGAATTGGGGTTATGATCACTTCTTCTCATTTCTTCAATATTCACAAGGAAGAGCTTGGATTTGCCTCTGTCTTAATGGAAGAACTAATACGCAGACATCTTCCCTCCCAGACATTCATGATATCAGTTTATAGCTATGGTAGTCACAGGGACTGTTTCCCCCCCATGATGTCAACTTGTTCAAAAAGTGAAATATTATTTACATATTGTACTATTTTCACGGACTTATTTAGCTTTTACTGGCCTGTATTTACTTAGCAATAATTTGCATCAATGAGTCAGTTACATAAATATTGATGATCATATGTGTGTTTTGTCTCTGAGTATAGCCTTGATATATGGCATGTGACCAAGGACAAAAGCAAGAGCAGGAAACACATATTTTAGAAAAAATTAATGAAAACAAAATGTCTTATGCAGTTATATTATAACTAACTGTTAAAGTAATTACATTTGTTTTATCATTAAAAAAGCATGAGTTTGGGGGCTCTGGAACATGTAAAAATGATTTTAAATAATGGACCCTAAAAGCTTTTATTCACTAATGAATTATACTGGTTTGTGAGACACAGTTTTATATAAGATACATCCATATACAGAGACGAAGATTCTAAATGCTTCTGAACACTTCATCTCTAACCCTATTTATATGATGAGAGATATATTAGAAATAATTAACATTTTTTTTAAACCACAAATTACCTTCATACTGAGTTTTCCTCTTTGGCAGTTTCTTATGAAATTACATACATTCCCAACTTACAACCCAACAACTCCACGCCTAAATATACAACTCCACTCACCCCCAGCACCAAAAACATGCAAAATAAAAACATGTCTACAAAAAGCCTTATAGAACATTTTTCACTGCAGTTTTATTCATAATAGCAAAATAAAACATCAGAAACACCATAAATGTACATCAACAGGAGAAGGGATAAATTGTGGTGTATTTATGAGAAATTACTACTATCCAAATCAACACATAAATGAATCTATCAGGTAGTATGCTCAGTAAAAGAAGACAGATACAAAAAGAATGGATAGCACATTATTTCCTTTTATGAAGCACAAGAATAAGCAAAACTGGAAAAAAAAATGAAGAAAAACTAATCTACAGACAGAAGTCAGAATGGTGTTTGCCTGAGGTTGGGGGCAAACTATGAGCATCATTAAAAAGAGAAACACATCTGCATGTGTACAAGCATACGTACCTGTACGTATATATTCCAAAGACAATGCAGGAAATAGTGTTCAAAAATGATGAGTGTCTGTTTAACATTCTTTTCTTTTTTATTTAAATTCAATTTACACATAATGTATTATTTTTTAAAGATTTTATTTATTTATTTGAGAGAGAGAGAGAGACAGAGTATGAGCAGGGGTAGCAGCAGGCAGAGGGAAAGGGAGAAGCAGAATCCCCATGGAGCAGGGAGCCCGATGTGGGGCTCGATCCCAGGACCCCGGGACCACGACCCGAGTCAAAGGCAGATGCTTAACCGACTGAGCCACCCAGGCGCCTCCGTATAATATTGTTATTATTAACACTCTTTTCTTATAACTCAAACTAGAATGTATATTGTGTATAGTTTACCAAAAAGAAAGGCAGAAATGTTTTTATCTACCACATATATATATATATATTCATATATTTATAAAATGTTCATACATTGATGAATCACAACATTAACAAGGATATAACTTTGAATGTTAAAATAATTACATCTTTTATTTTTGTACTAAAATCTTTGATACTGTCCTATTTTTCTTTAAATTGCAGCATATATTTTTGTTTTAAAAGAATATTTCTATGTTGAAAAAGAATAAACACAACAGTTGAGTTTAATCTCATTTCTATCTTCTTGATGAACAAAGAACATGATTTCTTATACATCCTTTGCATGGCTTTGAATTTGTACCATGGTACTCTATATTTTTTTAATCTTTATTTCTTGATGAACTTTCTTCTTTAAGGCCTTTATTTCGATCCTTCAACATTTTACCTTTTCTGCCATAAAATGCTGCCTATTTGTGAACATACCCTAATCACAGGCTATTCCATACTTTTTACCATAATGACCCTAAAAAAAGAGTCTGAACACTAATTATGCAAAAGAACATCGCCAGAGGAATGATTTGTGTGAAACTGTGAGTATTCAGGAATGTGAAGCTGTTTAGATAAGCTGTTTAGCTTATCTAAGCGAAGCCAATTATACAATAAGAAAGACAGTGAGTTATGCAGCTTTTAGGGCTAGAAAACCTGCTAAGGGAGCATGATAGTGCCTGTGTGCTCGTGCATGTAAGCCAAGCATGGAAACAGAGATATGCCCTTTACAAAGAGTTCTTAATAAACATAGTTGAAAAAGAATCACAAAGTGTGTATGTTTATTCATTATTCGATTCTCTCTAATACTAGGTGGCTCCATTCACGTACAGTATCCCCAGTTCATTCACTCAACAAATACATAGGAGGGACCATTAAATACCAGGCATTGAAAGAGGTGCTTTGTGTCAGAAGAGTAACACGACACTGTGTAGGAGTGCTATCAACCATAGGAACCAGCGTGCTGAGAATGACAAGAGGACACGGTGAGGGTGTGAGAAAAGGCTAAATGATATAAATGCAGAAAACCTCAGAGAGAATTTCAGTCAACTTGTCTGGTATATAGTTTGCTTTTCTGGGTCTCACAGTTCTAATCGCATTGTTTCAGTCACTAGAGAATGCGTATCACAAGGATACTTCGGGGGCATCTGGGTGGCTCAGTCGGTTAAGCGTCTGCCTTCGGCTCAGGTCATGATCCCAGGGTCCTGGGATAGAACCCCTCATCAGGCTCCCTGCTCAGTGGGGAGTTTGCTTCTCCCTCTCCCTCTGCTGCTCCCCCTGCTTGTGCTCTCTCTCTGTCAAAAAATAAATAAAATCTTAAAAAAAAAAAAAAAAAAGAAAGATATTTCAAACAACGCATTACATGTCTGAATGATCTGACCAGTATTATAGCCTCAGAAAGACTACTCAGCAAATACTTAGAGATTACCAAACACGACTTAACTGATCGGACAGTCATGGTGCCTGTCCACTTACCCTCCGTGGAACTTCAAGGTAGCCAAGCACACCCATCCCTCAGCTACAGTGGGCTTTAGCTGCAAACAGTTTGGCTGCCCGAACTGAGCAATCTCTTTCCCTGTGTGCGGGAAAATACTGTTGCAATGGAAATCTTGATAGTATACCGTAGCAGGTGGCCAACAGTTTATCAAAACCAACTGGTATAGACTAATAAATCTTTTCCACGGTATTCAGTTTTTTAACCTCTTGCTCTTATACATTGTATATCTATTTTTCACTCCTATGTTAATTTACATCAATTTCTGCTTTTTTTTTAAGTTTTATTTATTTATTTGGGAGAGAGACAAAGTGCTGGGGGGGAGAAGCAGAGGGAGAGGATTTTCAAGCCGACTGCGCTTACTTCAAGCAGACTCCCTGCTAAGCGCAGAGCCCAAAGCCGAGCTTGACGCCATGACCCCTGAGATCACAACCTGAGTCAAAACCAAGAGCTGGATGCTCAACAGAAGGAACCACCCAACTACCCCAATTGCTGCTATTTTAAGTTCCCAAATAAGTAATTTATCCTTTCGGGCTAGTCACTATAAAATCCCTCAGTGAGATTCTGATAATAATTTCTGGGCACTTTGTTCTCCATACACAATTGCAGCAATAACTAGGACACAATACTTTCAGGTTTCAACAATAACTAGGATAGCGCATTACGACTTGCAAGAGGATAGAGATAAAATAAGAGAATAACCGTATGGATACACATTTTAAGAAATGTCAACTAATTTTTTGGGTAAAAAAGTGATTACAGGGGTGCCTGGGTGGCTCAGTGGGTTAAGACCTCTGCCTTCGGCTCAGGTCATGATCTCAGGGTCCTGGGATCGAGCCCCGCATCGGGCTCTCTGCTCAGCGGGGAGCCTGCTTCCCTCTCTCTCTGCCTGCCTCTCTGCCTACCTGTGGTCTCTCTCTCTGTCAAATAAATAAATAAAATCTTTTTTAAAAAAAAGTGATTACAATCAAATATTCTTAGTTACTAGAATAATGTAGATAGTCACAACTATTTGTATATTGTATGTAATTGCAAATAATAGATTTCCCTATGAAAAGGTTTTTTTTAAAAAAACATTATCTACACAAATATAAATTCAACCCATATCGTTTTAACTGTTAATGCTTTGAAGTATTAAAAAACTTAACCACAGAAACCATAGAGCTATGATACACTCCGAAATAGTTCCCATAAAGAAAAACTAAATCAAGTTCAACTGATTCCCTCTAGCAATTTCAATCCTACTCTATAGGATGTTTCTAATCATTTTTTATGTTGGTAGATATGGAACTTTAAAAACTCTTTGTAAAAAAATCAGTTAAGTAAAAGTTAAAGAAAAATATAAGCGCAGAGAATGGAGGTTTCCCATTAAGGTCTAAAGGATTTGTTTCTGAGGTATATGGTACATCTATTAATTGTAACTTTAAAATATGTTTTTAATAAAATATGGCATGAATGTGAATATTATGTGTTCTTTTTCCAACTTATTAACCAAATGTTGATCTCTTACTTTTGGAAGCAGTTCCACAAGTTCAGTGTGAATCAAGTGCACACAGGCCATATATCTTATTTATGGCAGATCAGTGTATACCTCTATATATACATATATTTTATTCAAGGACTATCCTTTTAATAGGAAAAGACTATTAAAAATTTACCTATTTTCTTATCCCCCTTCATGAATGAGGAAAGAGAGGTAACTCTACACTACCCACGAAATCAAACATTTATTTTAATTGTAACAAGTAGCAACACTGTACATGATATTTTATTTTTACTCCGTAACCTGTCAAATGGCAACAATAATACTAACGTTCCATAAGGCAAATTAGATATTTAGGAAATAAAATAGTTAGCACCTTTCAAATCAGATATTAAATATATGCAAAAAGATGCAAATGTAATTGCAAAAAGAACACTTGCTGTTGTTTCTTCAGGCAAAGCCTGAGGCTAATTCCTTTCCCCTTGGTCTCAGAATAGCAGAAGCTAACCGGTGACTTTGGTGATATAGTATAAGAGCAGGATAACAAATTTAAAAGAGGGTTAAAAATTACTTTTCCAATAGTGACATTAATAACGTGGAAAAAATGAGAACTAAACAAAGTACACTAGATATATAGAAAACATAGATATATTTTTATGTGTATATGTTACAGGTGACAGCCAAAATGGGAATGAGGAATTATAACTATCCATTTAGTAGTTTACTAATTCTACTTATATTCTTTGGAAAATAAACATTTTTAACCATATAATCTTACACATTTTATAAAAACAAATGAAACCAGGAATAAAGGTACTAAGTGGAATTTAAATGTGCAACTAAAATTATAAGAATCTCCTTTCCTGGTATGCATAGGGATTGTAAATGTCTCTCCAGAGACATATTACAGGATTTGGGGGCAGTAAAATTCTGCTGTGACTATCCTTGGCCCCCTACCCACTAACTGCCAGCGACTGTTGGGGCGCCTGGGTGGCTCAGTCGGTTAAGCATCTGACTCCTGGTTTCGGCTCAGGTCATGATCTCATGGCCTGAGATTAAGTTTCGCCTTGGGCTCCATGCTCAGTGCAGAATCTGCTTCAGATTCTCTCTCCCTCCCCTTCTAGCTTCCTCCCCCACTCGTGTTCTTGCTCTCTCGCTCTAAAATAAATAAAGAAATAAAGAAAAGCTTTAAAATAAATAAATAAATGCCAGCAACTGTTATTGTGACAACTGAAACACCCTTACACAATTTCGTAAACTCCCTTGGTCGGGGGCTGGGGGGTGGGGGTGAGGGAGGGTGGGGAGAAGGCTGTTAGATCAGCCTCTGGGTAAGAACACGATGAAAAGGCTCTAAAGGAACAGGTGGAATTCAGTAAACCTGATCCTATCCTAGTAGCTGTGTGATCTTAGGCAAATCTCTGCTCTCTCTGTGCCTGTTTATTTTCCTGTGATGTGAATTTAATAACAATTGCCCTGGAGCCTCACAACATCGTTGTGTGGATCGGATGAGACAGTGGCAATAAAAAGGCTTTATATAATGTCAAGTGCCTCCCAAAATGGTAAGACTTTGTTCCATTTAACCATTATCCGATGTTGTACTTCTCATGGTTAATTAGGGACGATTTAAGATTTTTTTTTAAAGTATGTAATACTGTCTAATTTGAACGCAAGTGTAGTAATTTAAAGGCTCTGATTTTCTTCAGTCATCCACGCCGGAAGCAATTCGAATCCTTGACCCTGTGTTACAGCCTTAATGAGGCTCCAGTCACCTGCTGGTAGCTCCAGTGTCCAAGGAAAAGAAGCAGGTACTTAGCAGGGATTTAATAACCTCTTAAGGGCTGATTCTGAAAAATCCAGTCTTTTATAAATGACAACATCAACAATATGCCTGTTTTAATGTACTTCTGTGGATTTAGGAAACCACAGTTTTCCAGTCCATGGTGGTTGTTTTTTTTCCCCTATTGTTTTTACAAATACACACAAAAAACACATATAGTATCTCCCTAGGGAAATGAGCGTATACATCAAGTACAAAGCCGTCTCTTTTCTTCATTACTAAAGAAAACCTTGGGCCTCATAAAAAGCTTATAAAGCTGTCAAATTTTTAATGGCAAAGAGCAACATGTCACATTGACTGGCTGTGAACTTGTGCCATATACCTTGAGAGTGAGAAAAGGGGATTGTCACTTTAGAGAAAGAATGCTGCTTCTGTAATAGAGTGACAGAATTCACAGCCTAAATGTGATAAGGCAAGAATTACTAATTTAAAGGAAAAAAAAAAGACTCAATTTCAGATTTGTTTCCTAAAATTGCTTCCTACTTTTTAAATGTTTAATAATAGAAAGGCATTATATATGTGTCTAATATACATGAATTATACTATTTAGATTCTATTCTTTGACATAAGCTTTCATGTCAAACATTAATGACTTCATATCATAAATAATTTATTAAAACCCAACAAAATTTACATTAAAAATATTACAGGCTAACGGTTCAAGCTATCAAACTTACTTTTTGCTATTTTTGTGTCATACCAGTTTCATACGAATAGCTTAGATTGAAATATATAATTATAATGAGATTACCACAGGTAACTTCTCACATAAAAAATACTTCTTTTGAAGAAGAAATCACTCAAAATGAGTGACCTATTCTTATCATTCAGACTTTAAAGCCACTAGTCATTCACCCAACCTCAAATTGTTTTCTTCAAATGTGATTTTCAAAAGACGTCTGAAAATGATTTTGAAATCACTGCCGAGCATTTAATTAGAAATTTAACAACTTACTATTATCCAATTTTATTAGCTTGGATTTATCCAAAAAAGCCCAACTTAAAACTAAAAATGATTTTCACAACTGCTTTGTAAAGTCTTATCACTGAAATCACTACAAATTCGAACACACGCAGGTCACACACACACACACACACACACACACAGTTTAAAAGGAAATCCTGCAGAGCACATTTCAACCAAATATATCTGGGGAAAATTAAACTGGGAAATAGAGACCGTTCATAGATTCTCAGGGCACTGGCAAGTCTTCCTGCTGGTACTTTTCATTCGTGAAAGCTGTCATAAATCTATGTCCACTAATCCACTCGCATTTGGCATAGGGGTTGGTAGATTATTTATTGAAGGGATTTCTGTCATACTGGGATTAAGATGTCCTAAAAATTCCCAAGTGGGCAATTCATCACAACACAATTTAGAGAGCCACAATAGACCTCGGTAACAAAGTGGAAGTGAGTGATAGGTGAACCAAAACCCCCAGCTCGATCTAAAGAAAGCAGACAACATATACCAATGGTGTCAATCAAACTGTCTCCTGAGCAGCCTCATGAATATGAAATAGGGAACAAACAGATTGGTTTTTCTTCCCTCGTTCCCAACAGTTATAAGAAGATATTCCAACACTAATGAGCTCATTTCTGTACATATGCCAGGTAAAGTTCTATCTCTAATTCTTTCTTACAGTCAAAGAAACAAAACCAGGTATTGTCTCTGAAATAATGGAGGTCGTGAAATGTCTCACTGTTACCAAATTGCTTCCTCTGTAGCCGCTGCCACATGTGTGCACTGTGTGAACCAAAAAACATCTCGCCTCTTTGTTTCTAAAAATCAACAAACGAAAGTATATTTTTGGCACTTCCAGACCAACATTTACAACACAATCTAAAAACATCCTCAATGTAAGTGTGAATCTTAAATCATCAAGTTAATCTTTGAATTAACAAAGAAAAAACAAAAGAAATAGCTTCCAACTATAAAGCAAATGGCCTTATGTACCAGAATTCTTTTGAGATCAGCAGTCACTAACTTAGACAAAATTTCTCAATATAAAACCAATTTTTCACAGATGCTAATATAAAATGATGATAACAAGAATCCTGCTTAGGAAATAGCATGTACTATACAAGAATCATATAAATGAATCAAAAAGATCATTAGTAATGGGTTCGTTGTTTTGCTTGTTAACATTAGTTCAAAACAGCTCTCTTTAAAATGACACCAGATATGCAAAAGTTTGAAGTTTTAACTCTCATTTTATTTGAAGTATTCCTCGTCTACTGTATCTATTACCTTGGACAGATACATTTTTCACCCAAATTAACATCTATATAATCTGGATGGGTCTTACAATGGATGATGAGACCTAGTTTATAGATCTTTTTTTTTTAATGCAATATTATACTAAATCCTACAATTGACAGCATCTCAGATTTAAAAAAACATTAGTGAAACTAATATTTCCCTGCCATTACTCTTATCTCCAAGCATGTTAATTATCTCTAGCATCCATTGTAATATTTACCACTAATTTCCTTCCTGTATGCTTTGTCCTCTCAATGGGACTGTGAGTTTCTCAGAGCAGAGACTAATTCTTATATTCCTTTGTGACCCTCTAATGCCTTACACAATGCTGGCACATACAATCATTCTATATGTAATCAACCAAATAGTTAATGAGATTAGCGTGCAGCATGGAAAGTTGCCTTTCTGCCCCAGCTTTCCGGGAATTTCTCAGTCTTGGATCACCACAATCTTTCTTCTGCATCTACACCACTTTATAAATTGGTACATGATGTGGACTGAATGTTTGTACCCACCCAAAATTCATGTTGAAATCCTAACCCCCAATATGATGGCATTTGACTTGGGGCCTTGGGGAGGTAATTAGCTCCTGAAGGTAGAGCCACCATGAATGGGATTACTGCTCTTATAAAAGAAACCCCCAGAGAGCTCTGCTTGTTTTCCACTTCATAAGGAAAAAAGAAGCCAGCTGTAGGTAACCCGGAAGAGAGCTCTCAACCAGAATCCAACGACGCAGACATCCTGATCTGACTTCCGGCCTTCAGAACGGTCAAAAACAAATCTCTGTCGTGCATTAGCCACAGTATGGTATTTGGTTGCATATCAATATGCTCAGGGCTTCCCTAACTTAAAAGATAAGCGGTGTTCTTTTCCCTATGTAGCAACGGCTAGCTCACATGCATATGAGAGTTAAATGAGTTAATAGTTGTCGTGTGCTAAGTAAAACATCTATCGTACCCAAAGCACTGAATAAATGGACGTTATCACTAGTATTAGATACCAATAATGCAACTTCTCACACATGAGCAACATAATGTGAGGCACTTGGTCAAAGAGCATGTACCTATTCTTTCAGAGAATGATAATTAAAGAAATGGAATACAGTCAAATTTATGACAATGCTGCACATAGGTTTTCTCTTGTACAGAAATGTGAAGTTATTTTACCACAATATGGGAAAAGAAAAGCCTAAATATCAGGGTAGGATGGAATTAATTTTCTAAATAAATTAATGTATGTATGTATCTGTCTACTGCTTTTTTTTCAAAGAAGTTGAGTATCTGTTCATTGTTAATTTTCAAAGAAATTGAGCTCAAAGAACTTGTGTAAGTAAATATGGATTAGGGAAAAGATATGGGTAGGACTGAGATTTGTTGGTTAAAAGAATGTTATGTTAAGACAGTAACTGTTGTCTAAACTTTATATATTTACCAATTTACTTCAAAGAGATAAATTTCCATTCCTTTTTAGAAAGATGTGGAAAGCAATTCTGAGATCTTGTCTGGCCCCCTGCAATGCTCCCAGAATTGATATTTAAGGTATAAATATGCCCCTAATGTGGTTCCAGTCAGATCCTTGTTAGGGAGACATTTTACTTCCAGTTTTATCTTTAACAGGCAAAGCTAAACATCAGTAACACTATTCTTCCTTGAGGTTTCTAAAATAAATACATACATAAATACAATAACTGCAATCTTAGTCAATTTTATCTTTGGTTTTCTGAACAAAGAGAACTGGAGAAATGGTAAATGGGGAGAATCACTCTTTGAACCACTTTCTTGGTTGGAATGAATAGAGAGTCTTTATTCTTCCTCCTCAAATGGTCATTTGAGCAACTTCACAACTCTGGTTTTTCTCTAATATTAGGCTTAGTTTGATACAGCTTTCCTAACCTCTTATCTACTACTTTCTCTGTTGTGTGGTTTGCCTAGGAGGCTGGTTGATATCAGAAGATTATAGACATACTGGTAGAAGTCACCATAAAAGGAATAAAGAGCTCTGGGAAAATAGTAATAACGTTGAATTGTCAGGTCTTCTGAACAGCCTGGAAGATGAGACTTCGTTTGTGCTAGGGTGGAAGCTGAGAACGTCTCTCCTAGGCTATAGAACTATAGAAGCAGTAATTTTTAACCTTCACCTGTGACGTTACCAATAAGGGGTCATACCAGCTGGGCATCAGAGACAGAGTTTAGATTCCTGGATGGGTCTGTGCAAGGTTACAGGAAATATGGCTGACTCCCAGGGTGGAAGGGAGACAACCAGCCTCTGTGGTTGGAAACATGGATTTCTGCAGAACTATCACTAATAGCCAGCTCAACATAAATTATCCAGGGACTTAAAATGTCCATTCCCTTTGAGCTACTAATTTCTCCTGTTCCTAGGAAAAAATCCAGTTAGGGAGGGAGGTGCATGAAGATGTTTAACAGAATTCTCTCACCATTCTCCTACTGTTTCCTTTATTCCTACATGAAAATTGTCAAATAATACAAAATTACTCAGTACCTGTTCCCTTAATGAATGGAGCAATTACTTATGTGTTAGAATCAGTAGAACAGCAATAATACGTATAGTAGAAAACATTTACTGAGATTTCTGTGTGCCAGGCACTGTGCTAAAAGCTTTCAAAGAATTATCCATATGATGCAATCTTCACAGAAGTTCTATTAGATACCATTTTTATAAAACATTTCTATTCGTTGATATGTTTTTGTTTACTCTGCGCACAGCATCTCTTCTTCGATACTAGCATCTCAATTTTGTTGTGGGGCTACTTCTCCCCCTTTCTCAATCAATCCATTTGCTTTGTGGGGGGAGAGGGGGCAGGGTGGTGTTAGCTAATAAGGGTTGTAACCAGGCCTAGTGGACACTCTACCATTGTGACCAGAGTGGGGGATGCAGGAAAAGACAAGGGCCCCAAGAAGGGTGTCTATCACTAGCAAATAAAAATATAGGATAACGAGTTCAATTTTAATTTCGGATAAACAACAATTCATTTCTTAGTGTAAGCACATTCCAGGCAATGTTTAGGTCATAATTTAAAAAAACGATTCACTGGCTATTTGAAATTCAAATATATTCAAATTGTATCTGAAAATCCTACAAGGAGAGATGGTAAGATTCAGGCCAGCACTTATATTGAACCATTGGATGAGAGGCACTTCACATTTTTTTTCCACAATTGCTAAATTTGTAGAACATATGCCTAGAGTTGCTGGGTGCCATCTTTAGTTCAATGGGGGGGAGGGGAAGTCTGTCTGGGAATGAAGACTTCACAGATTCAAGCAGAGACACCGTTCTAATGATATCACTGGAACTTTGGATCCATGAGGGCCTCTGGACTTTGGATTGGCACAATTCAAAGTTATTGTGCCAGTATATTCCATTCTTTAGTCTTCTTTCCTTTTTTTTTTTTTTTTATAGGGAAACATGAGTTTGGTTTATGTCACATAAAACTGAAACATTCTCACCTAACATGTCATTATTATTCCCATAAGTAAAGACACGGGTATTCTTTTTTGGTAGATTTAAGGGCTCAGAGCAAGTATGTGGTAGATCTGAGATTTAAAACATGTAAGTCTGTATTTCTTTTTTTTTTTTTTTTTTAAGTAGGCTCCATGACCGTGGGGCTTGAACTCATGACCCTGAGATCAAGATCCACATGCTCTACTGATTGAGCCAACCAGGCACCCCACAATCCTACTTCTTTAACAGCATTCTAGACTGTCTTGTTAAAAGACAAGTAATTCTTTAGAAAATTGCAAAGAGTCCTTCGCAAAATATATTTACACACACATACTCAAAGACATGCTTGAGGAGCCAGTCCATTTTGGCTGACATAATGGAGAATCCCACAGGTATATGCATCTGGCTCTCACAGGCAAATTATACCTCCAAATAACACAGAAGAAACATCTCTCCCTCCTCAGTTGGTCATACTTCTTTACAACTATATTCTTTCACTTCAAACCACTTGGCAGACTTGAAATTCAAGCTAATTAAAAACCAAAACCCAAAACAAAACCTGTTCACAATTAAAATTATAGAAGAAGATACATCTAAAACTTACACATCTAAAATTTGACCACGTCACCTTCCCGCTTACAGGCAGAGTATACCTTCACTGTGTTGACATATAAGAATTTTAATGATCTTGCCATGGCCTACTGTTCTATCCTTATCTCTTGTCAATCTCTAATTGCACTGCTCATTCGTCATGATGATCTTCTGGCAGTTCTGTACCTGACCCGTGCTTTTTTTTTTTTTTTTTTTGACTTCCAAATGGCCTATGCTGTTCTGTGTATGTACCTGGAATACCCGGCTGGCCTCTTCTCCTCTCTCTCCCATTTGAAAAGGAAACTAATGTACCTCCTCTGAGAAAGCCTTTCTTGATCCGTTACCACCAGATCATTGGTGAGATCATGTTCTTCTGTTTATGATAGAATTCAAGGGATAGGATGCCTCTTTCATGCTGTCTTTACCTCCCTCATTCCACGCTTATGCAGACTCTCTCCCTGGAGAGGCCTGGCTGTGGGCAAAGTGGCTTTCTGGGGCTAAGTGCCACCAACTGTCAAATCTCCTAGCAGCTGAGAGAATAAGGGCCTCCATCCTCAAGGGGGGCTCGAAGTGAGGATTTAAGTGGGGCCAATGGAGCACACGTGCCCAGTCTAGAAGTTAAAGGGGTCTGGAATGAAACTGTATCATCAGAGACCAGACAAAATATTCTCTAATTTATAAAAAATGAGGGGCACCTGGCTGGTTCAGTCAGAACATGTGACTCTTAATCTCAGGGCCGTGAGTTTAAGCCTCACATTGGAGGTAGAGATTACTTGGGGAAAAAAAAAAAAAAAAAAATCTCAAACAGTAGGAGAATGGTGAGATAATTCCATTATTATATTATAATGAGCATAGTTATATTTAAAATGAAAAACAGCATAAATGATTGCAGCAAATACAGTGTACATACAGTGGTTTCTGTTTGCAACACATCAAAATTACTCCTTATAGCAAGTTAAGTATCAATAAAATCAATTAATTCTTAGAGTCTTAATAATCTAGTAAGTGAGGGGTGCCTGGCTGGCTCAGTCAGTCAAGCGTGTGACTCTTGATATCAGGGCCATGGCTTTGAGCCCCATATTGGGTGTAGAAATTACTTAAAAATGAAATCTTTAAAATAATAATAATAACCTAGTAAGCTAAAAAGCATCCATAAACTTCCAAAGGGTATAACTATTGTGAAGCAATTTAAACAATAGAATATGTAATTCCAGCTTTATCAATAGTCTCTTTCTTTCAAGGGAACATCAGAAAGAAATATCACTTAAGTTCGCATTCCAAAGACAATTTAAAGGAAGCTTTTATAAAAAGCAGTTAACTGTATATTAGAATCATGGTAGCAAGCAGAATTTCTTATAATTTTGTTCCAAATACATCAAGAATCTTACCCCAGCATTTATATTTTACATTCCATGAAAAGAAATATTGGTTTCTCAGAATGTTTTAACAATAAATGATACAATATAATTAATGTCTACTGTAATTCATGTACAGTCTTTTACAACTATTTTTAAAAAATCACTGTTAAACCTTTTCATTTATTCAGTATGTCCTATTTGGTAAGCACTTAAAATAATTTTAATTGATTAATACTCCGTTAAAATCCAATGCCATGGTCTTTTAACTACATTATATTTCTTCTTCACCATGAGTTCTTCTTTTATGCCAAAATCACTTTAACAGCAATCATTTTCTTAAAGCACTAAAACCCAAAATTTCCTTCACCTAAAAATGTTTTTCTGGGGGTGCCTGGGTGGTGCAGTCGGTTAAGCATCGGACTTGATTTCAACTCAAGTCATCTCAGCGTCCTGGAATCAAGCCCCCACATCAGCCTCCATGCTGAGCAGGGAATCTGCTTGAGATTCTCTCTCCCTCTCCCTCTCCCTCTCCTCATGCTCGCTCTCTCTCTCTCTCTTTCTCTCTCTCTCAATCTTTTTTTAAAAGGTTTTTCTAATACTACTATAATTTTTGCATCTTTTCTTTACCATCAGTTACATTTACTGATATGTAATGAAAAATTCTGTACAAGATAAACATAGCCTATGTCCAATTTAAAAATCAGACATAAAAAGAGCAAACACACAATAAATCTTATTGTGCCTTCAAAAAAATTAGCCATTTTGCCTCAAATTGAGATTTTTCACCTTAATAGAGCACTTTCTCACTTAAATCACAGGTTACTTGGCCACACTGACTAATTATGAAACTATGGCTGTTCATTCTTTAGTATGTACTATCCTCAAGATAAAGAGGTATCATATCAGGACCTTCAAAAAGTAGACCTTTTGGGACGCCTGGGTGGCTCAAGTCAGTCAGGTCGTGATCCCAGGGTCCTGGGATCGAGCCACATGTCGGTGAGGGGGAGTGGTCCCTTCTCAGTGGGGAGAGCCCCGCTCAGCAGGGAGTCTGCTTGTCCTTCTCCCTCTGCCACTCCCTCCCCATTTGCACACTCTCTTTCTCTCACTCTCCCTCTCAAATAAATAAAATCTTACAAATAATTTAAAAAATTTTTTTTAAAGTAGACCTTTCTATGCTCTAGAGTCATATAGCTTCAAATATACTTAATCATAGCACATATAGAGCTTTGGACATAGGCAAGAACATTTTCTAAAGCATCTCAAATGAATGCTGTGGTTGAAAGAATTTTTCATCAACAGTATGTCAGCTCAGGACCAATTTGAAAAAATGTTCCCAGGTCTAGAATAATCTAATAGAAAGGTCAGAAGGAAACCACAGAGTCCAGCAAAATGGAGATCAGCAAACTATTTCTTGTCTTGAACATAGGCAAATCATTGCAAAGCAGTGATGTACTCAATTTGGTCTAGCATATTTTAAAAGTAATAGATAGCTTCTCATTTTTCCTTTTATTCATCCTGACATTCATGCCTCTTTTTTGTTTCCAAATATTCCTTACATTGTTTCGATTTCTTGGCACACAAACCAAATTTTTCAGACAGACTAATAACAGTAGACTATGAAGCAGTTTATCAAAATCAATTTGGTTTGCTACATATTCATGAGATATTTCATTGTAAATATTCTGAACTTTCCTTTCCGAAACTTAAGCTACTGATTTATTCTTCCTTCTATGAAACATTCTGGAACTCAAAGCATCACAATAAGACAATTTACTCCTAAGAATGGCTTCACTTTTGTCAATATTTTAGCTATGCAAAGACCAGACTTCTGGCAAAATCAAGTAATGAGAGTACAATGAATCCAAAAGTAAGCAAAAGGAGACGATGTTCCAAATAGGGGGAAATGTCCATAAACAGGCAACTAAATGGGGCGCCTGGGTGGCTCAGTCAATTAAGCATCTGACTCTTGATTTCGGCTCAGAACGTGACCTCAGGGTCGTGAGCTCCAGGAGTGGAGAATACTTAAGATTCTCTCACTTGCTCTCTCCCTCGGCCCCTACCACCCCCTGCTCACCACACTCTGTCTTTCTTAAAAAAACAAAACAAAGAAACAAGCAACTAAAAAAAACAGTAAATAAATCTAATGAACAAAAACCAAAGCAAAGCAAATAAAGAGCTATGGACTCGAAACCTCTTCATCTTCAAACTGGCTATAAACCTAAATGATTATCACTAAAAGTTTGGGTAGCTGAAATACAGAAGGAAGGGACGGAGGAAGGGAGGAAGGATGGTAGGAAAAAAGAAGAAGGAATGGGGGAGAGAGGGAAGGGAAAAAGAAGAGGAAAGGGGGAAGGGAGAGAGGAAAGAAAGAAAGGGAGATAAAAAGAATTCTAGGGAATTCAACAACTACTGTATTTTCTACAAAGATGATGTTGAAGACATTTTAAGTTACATTATATGATATCCTTTTAATGCCAAACCAGGGGAGAATTAGCTCATAGTCACTTCATATAAAGTGAGACCTCCCTTCTCTTCATGTCTGACTTTCTCCATTAACGACAAAAGCTCACATTCTTTTATTCATATCACCCACCTGACTGGCCTAGCTTGGGAGTGATTTTTAATTTACTCCTCTCAACCACCTCTTCTCTGACCCCTTTAAACAATATACTTTGAATTAATCTCAAGTCACACACACAAGGTGACAGCATTCTGAAGCTCTAAGATCTAAACTAGGAAGCTAATCAGAACACGTAGAAATCAAGATTTGTAGTTCATGTTACATTTATGTCTGTTACATCTTGTTTTCTTGTTTGGTTTGGTTTTGTAAATACATAAAGACATAAAGAACCTGCAGAGCCGGGTTCAAATAAACTAGACGCGTTTCCAAATTCAACCAAAAAATTATTCAAAAAAAATTAAACAGAGGCAGGCAATTCCACTCCAGGATACAGATGTGATTGCAATAGTCTTACTGCAGCTATTAGATTACTGCCGAGCAAGATGTGCCAAGTTATGGTGAGGGTTCACACACATACACACATAGAAATAATACTTTTATCACAAGAGTGACCAGATGTCCAGCTCATCAATTTCAAGTAAAAGAAACGCAAAAATAAATTTCAAAGCTATTAAAATTCAGAATAGTTTCGGGGGCAAAAATATCACTAATCACTCCTTCTGAAAACTTCTCCCATTCTCTCTCCGTCACTGTTGCCGTCCTCATCACCAGCGTCACTGTAGACAACACATACTAATTTCGTTTTCTCCATAACAGCTGAGAAATAGCACAAAACACGTCTGGCTCGGTCTTGTACGTACACTGCCGTTTGGTAGAAAGTACGCTATTTTTCTCAAGAAATGTCAGGCTGTTCAAGTGGTTTATTTATGCCATGAGCTGACTGAAATCCGGAGCAGTTACATATTTTGGATTTTTTTTAACCATTTCTATACCATGAAAATAAAGAAATCAGCCCATTGATAGGAGAAAGGAGCATGAGTAGCCAAGTTTTGCCCAAATGGTCTTCATGAGACCCTCCGTTTCAGGACAGCTCCTTTTCCTTCTGTGGTGTGGATAATTCATTGTAATTGTAAGCATTTATCAAAGAGATGTTTTTGGAATGCGTTCGCTTATAATATCACAATGGTATAACCTAAGGAACCTTGCAATTGTTTGAGGTAGTTTCCTAATAAATACCTAAAAAAAATGAGAAGTGTTTTTGGAGGGCAAAGTCTTAGAAGACAAGAGACCTATACAGTCTATAAACACATGGGTAAAAGTAATGTAGGTCAAATGTTCACGATTTAGTAAAAAGTATTTGCTAACTTTATTACTGGCAATCATACTAGAATATAGCTCACTTCAGAAAATTATTTTATAGATTTTTTAACTTGGAAAAGAGCAAATGTACTTATGAGAATATGTACTTAAGAGAATATGAGGAGAAGATGTACTTATGTTTTTTCGATTCTGTAGGGCTTAAATGAAGGCATCAGGATCCCTTCCATGTCTACAATTATGTTTCCAATAGTAACAGAAAGTTATACATTTTGAGCTATTCAATATTTTTTCTGTTTATGTGTGACTTTTTTTAAAGATTTTTTAAGATTTTGGGGCACCTGGGTGGCTCGGTCCTTAAGCCTTAAGCCTTAAGCCTTCGGCTGGGATCATGATCCCAGGGTCCTGGGATTGAGCCCTACATCGGACTCCCTGCTCGGTGGGAGGCTTGCTTCTCCCTCTCCCACTCCCCCTGCTTGTGTTCCTTCTCTCATTGTGTTTCTCTCTGTCAAACAAATAAATAAAATCTTTTAAAAAAAAAGAAAAGATTTTTAAGATTTTATTTATTTATTTGAGAAAGAGAGAGAGCCAGAAAGAGCACAAGCAGGATGAGAGGGGGAAGCAGGCTCCCCACTGACCAGGGAGCTTGACTCGGGGCTTGATCCCAGGACCCTGGGAGCCATCTAGGTGCCCCCATGAGTGATTTTAATGTATAACAATTAAAAGATTATCTACGATGTATGGTATTTATTTTAAATAAAGAATTGTAGCTAAAAGTCTAGGTGACATTAAGTTAGGTTTTAATATTTTAGAAATATTTTTTAAGATTTTATTTATTTATTTGAATTGGGGGTGGGGGCAAACATCCAGTTCATAACAATAAGATTAGGAGTGCCAACACTTTGTTTCCACTTCACAACAGAGATCACAGAGTATACCTTGTATGTTTGTTAAAACCTACACAGAGTTCCAGGGATTTGTTGTCTCATCAATACCAAGAAGAGTCTGAAAAGAAAATTCTTTCAAGAACTTAATATTACAGGTCTGATGCAAATCAAGAGTGATACTAATTGCTTTAAAAATCTACAAGAGGGGCACCTGGGGGGCTCAGTGGGTTAGAGCCTCTGCCTTCGGCTCAGGTCATGATCTCAGGGTCCTGGGATCGAGCCCCACATCGGGCTCTCTGCTCAGCAGGGAGCCTGCTTCCCCCTCTCTCTCTGCCTGCCTCTCTGCCTACTTGTGATCTCTCTCTCTGTCAAATAAATAAAATCTTTAATAAATAAATAAAAATTAAAAATAAATAAAAATCTACAAGATGCAGATTTTGAATTCGAATATCATTGTAAAACTGCTTTAAAAAATTAGCTGCCTAGATTTAAAGGGATCTTTATTGTGTTTTGTTGAAGTCAGTGCACATCTTTATGTTAAGGACAACCATTTTTTATACCAGTTATTTCTTAAGTGTTTTGGTTTAATGACCTTTTTCAACTCTAAAAAATTATCAAGGACCCCAAAAATGTTTTGTGCATTTGGGTTGTATCTATTAATATTTACCATAATTTAAGTTAAACTGAGAAATTTTTACATCATTATCTGTTCATCCATTTAATAAAAATATATAATTCTACTAATAATTAAATGATATATTTTAATGAAAAATAGTTTTTAAAACAGTGAGAAGAATGGAAGAAGTATGTAGTTTGAAAACAAAGGAATATTTTTAGTCTTTATTAATACTAGGTGGATAATCTTTTGTGATAACTGCACTAAAAATGAAGAAGTGGACATTTCTTAGTTTCTTAAAGAATAGTGCATTGTGGAATCTGAAATCCTACCAATGAACTTTTCCTTCTTGCTAAATTAAATCCTTTTGGTCTGTCTTGCACATGGGATGTATCCTTTACCTATTCGTGATTTGTACCTTGCAGACCCTCTGAACGGGTTCTGGAGACTTCTAGGCCATACCTTGAGAACCAATGTGATTATTTTACTACAGACAACTTATAAAACACTGCTGCATTATACACACACCAAATAAATATTATGCTTTAGGACTAAATATTACACATACAATTCACTCCTAATACTTTTTCTGCAATAAATTCTCAAGGATTCTATAAGAGCTAACACAGGGTTTTCCAACTTCAGAGTGGATTTCCAACTTCAGAGTGGATTTCCAACTTCAGAGTGAAGCAACTGTTGTTAAATCAGTTCACTGATTTAATAATATAATATAAAAATATTAGTTACTACAAATTCTAGTGGTATATTAAAATGGCTTCAAACAAGTTATAGGATATTTTATATAATGGCACTTTTAAAGTCAATAGTCATGATTTTGATATAAAGAAAAACTCGTATAGTCTGAAAGCTGAGCAGTTTGGGATGATGAACAGCCCACCAGATGCAATGAAATGAAAATAAGAGGTTCCTATTAATCTACATATAATGTCAAGGGGCTTTTTTTTAACCAGTAGATGAGGAATCCCAACCTCCATTCAGACGTTAAGATCATTTCTTTAGGTGCTAGAAGAATATCATTTAAAAATGAGCAAAATGAGGATTCTGATGGGGGATGGGAAGAGATCAGACCAAGTGGTTGCAAAGTCAAAAGCAGCAGCCCAAAGATGCAGCTCAAATTAAGAACAGTAGAAAGTGGAAGGGCCCAAGAAAGTTATTCGCGCATGGTAGGGATTCAGAAAACACTGTCAGGAATAGGTCTTCTTAGAAGGGACTTCCAAGAGAATAATGACCAGAAGCTAGTATGATTCATGGTAGGTTGAGATCTGGGTGGCCAGAGAGAGCTATCTGAGACTACGGATAGGTTCATATATACCTCTAACTGTAGTCAGATATACCCGTGACTACATTTATATGGCTTTCCATACTGAAGAATGACAACTTTTTTATTCCATGGTCAAGTCAACTTTTCAATTGTGTCCAACTTGAACAGAAGCAATGACCTATCACAAATGCATTCTCCTGTCTGAAGACCTTCCTGGCATCCTCAAGACACATAACCGCTTACTTACCGCTTTGTAAACTTAAAATAGAAACTTAATCTTTTCCTTTGATATAGGTTATTATCATTTATTATACAGCTAAACTCTTGAGAGTAGGTATGTCTTATTCATTGTTTATCCCAAGTAGCTAATATAGTACCTGCCACATACTAGGTATTAGATAATTGTAGCGATTACTTATTCAATAAATAAATACCCAATTAAAAGTTAAAAGCTGTTTCAGGGTTTTTTGTTCTTGTCACTTTTTGGTTTTGTACTTTCCTTCTAGTGCTTTATTTTAAAATGCTAAACTACTGCTCATCTTGTTCCAAATAAGTTTTGAATTTTCCTTTTTTTTTCCTTTTATTTTCAATGCACTGGATCTCAAAACATTAAAAACTCCAAAGCCTCAGCAAAGGGACAGAAGGGAGTACAGAGGAGGAGGAAAAAAACAAAAACAAAAAACTTTAAAACCTACTACACAACCTCTTGTAGATTCTCCTCAATCTACCATCCTTACAACCTTTATCCCCAAGGTACCCACTGGGCTGGAATTTATAGTACGTGTGCAAAAAGAAAGTTTAAACATAGCCGGATAGTGATTGATGGGCTGTATTTGTGATTTTTCTTTTTGTCTTTTACTTTCAGCTACAGAAAGAGCATCATGCTGTATTTCCACTTCAGTTGCATGACCTTGGGCAAATCATTCCTCTAAATGGTAATAATATTTTCCTTTTCGGGCTGTTGGGTGAATTCGGCAATATATATAGAAAGCACCTGGTTCATGGTAAGTATTTAATATGTAATTGGGACTTTTTCTACACCTTCACCCATCATCAGGCTAGCCCCAAACACCATCCTTTCTAACTTAAACCACTGCAATAGTTCCTAAATAACTTTTCTCATTCCACACATGCCCCCCATGTTCCACGCGATAACCACAGTGAGGCTTCTTACAGTGTAAATCACATAAATCACACTGTTGCTCCATCCAATGGCTCCCTCCACCTGTTAAGGCTGACATGATAGACGCCACCCACACGCCAATCTCATCTCTCAGTCTGACATTCCTACCACTGGCCTCCAAGTGGGTCCTTGAACATGCCAAGCACACTCTGGCTTTGCAGCCTTGCTAGACCTGAAAACCCACTGCCTGGAGCGCTCATCTCTTCACTTCTCATACTTGACTTCAACTGTCTGCTCCAACATCCCCTTACTGGCCCCCATTAGCAGCCTCTCTCAGCCCCACTCCATCAGTTTCCTTCATTGTTACTTATCCAGGTTCTAGGGCAGTGCCCGGTACAGAGTGACCCCTCGAAACTATTTGCTGAATAAATAAATATATTATTGGTAATAATTTCTAAAATTCCCAGGTAGCATGCAGCAGAATTGTAAAATCATGGAGAAACATTTTTCTTTACCTTAAATTTAAAAATAAGAACAGCTTTTATTACTCGGGCACGTATTTACTATACACAAGGCATTAATTCATTTGGTCTTCCTACAAAACGTAAAATAGAGGTAGAATCATTGTCCCTATTCGGCAGGTGAAAATGCCGAGGTTCAGTCAGTTACATAACTGCAACAGTAAATAATGCTCTGGTTTTGAACTCCGGCATTCCAGATCCAGAGACTATCTCAATCACACACTCATTTCCAAAAGGAACTTCCCAACAAAAATATCCTGGTCTCCTCACAACATTCATTTTCTTGTAGGGTTCATAAAATCATTTTGATCTACTGTTACTATGTGTCAAATGATTTGTTACAATTCAAAGAGCATTTTTTCCTGTCATGTTAGGAAGGGTAAGAAATAAGACAGGACCTATTTCTCAGTCAGCCCACACTTGATAGTTCATAGAGGTCTGCAGAGATGTAGCTCCCTGTCTGAACAGCAACTGTGTGAACTGCCCCTGTTCATCAATCATGTAGAGCCTGTTTACTCGTCCCCGGGCCACGTCTCTCTCCCCGTGGCATCTGGGTCTTCCCCTCAGCAGAGCTAAAATGTGCAACGAGAGATGAAATTTCTGCTTCTATTTGGATGTGAAATTCAAACCTCAGTTGGAATGTCCCACTGTTGGAAAACAAACTTAGATCACTAATGAGACACAAAGTTTCTGCTTGATAAAAACCATCCAATGTAAAAAGACGTCAACGACTGATTATCACGACAAACATTAATACTGAGAATTATTCAGAAAGTGTCCCCTTTCTCTAACTTTTCCTATTTTCTCATTTATACATTATACATTGTCTAAGTGACCTTGCTACTTTGCTGAGAAAGTGGGTTAAATGTACAAAACAAACTGACAGAAAAAATGGAAGGAAGAGTAAGAATTAAGAACAAAATTATTTACGTACTATATGACACATGCTACCCACTCTCTGCTGATTATGGAATTAAGTCACTGTGGACACAGCGACTTAATTTATTTATTTATTTCCCCAAATTAAGCGACTTAATTTATTTCCCCACACAGGAAATAAGGGAAGAAAATGCTAAAGAATTAAGAAGTAGGGTTTTTTAATTTGTTTTCCCTGAAAAAAGTAGCTGAGTGACTTATCTCCTCTGAACTTCAATAAACTCACTATAAAATGAAACAAATTACTAAGATTTCCCCTAACTCAAGTTCACTGAAGAACAGTGCTGACTCTGAGATTCATGAGCCACTTACCAGAATTAGATTCAGGGGTTTCATCAATTTCTAAGAAACATTCACAAAATTTTGTGTATGTATGTATATATCAATTTTTCTCTCCCACCAATTTTTCAAGGGAATCCATGACTTAACAGAGGTTTAGAAAAAGACTATTCAATATAATTGTAACAAAGAAGTTGATACTTGTATATTTCATATGCACACATACACATATATATGGAAGACCATTATAAGACATGCAATCAAGCCTTTCCTTTGGGGAAGTAGCCATCCTATATAAAGGAACGTAAACCCATCCTCTATCAGAGGACATCTTCTAAACTGCTGGCTTTACCAACATGTTTAGTAAACAGACGTTTCTTTTGGTTCTTATTCTCTTTTAACATAAGGGTATTTCTCAAATGGCTTTTAATTGACTACCTATGCATATTAATTAAGGCTTTCCATGCAAATGGAGACTTGGGGTAGGACTAAAGTCTGTAAAGAAACTAAATGCTAATCAAATTATCGTTCACACATCAATCAAAATAAAACCAATTTCAAAAATGTAAATACGTGTTAGGAAACCCAACATACTTCTACTTTAACATGGTTTGCATGCCAAATATAAAACTATTATTTCTTCAATGTGTCCCAGGTAGTTAGTTAGTTGTTTAGTTGGCTTATAAGCAACCAGCTCTTCTCTGACGTCTTTTGCAATGCACAGGTGAGTAACAGTCTCCTTGATGGCCAAGTAACTTTCTTAAACTAAAGACGCATTGATTCTCATTGACTCACAGAAGCGCTTATAGCTGAAAATACTATCACCAATATGACCACAGCCACGTCATTTATTGAGGGCTGACTCACACTCTGCTAGGCTTTTCATTTTCTCATTTGTCCTCACAACAACCCTTCAAGAGAGAGACTGAACTGCATTTTAGATGAGGTAAGCAAGTATTACCGAGACCTGCTTTCTGAGATGAAGGTTCTTCCTATTGCCCATTCTTTTCATTGAAAGGGAAGAACTGATTTAACTTCTCGGGCAGGTGTGCAGGCTCTGAGACACTCTGTCATCCTGCTAGCATATTGGCTCTTCAGAGGGATCGATTAAAAAGTAATTGAGCTACAGGACCAACAGAGTAGGCTTCCTGAGTACAGACGAGGAAGGAACTCACTCAATCATTATATTAGAAATTAGAACAAACCCATAGACCAAAAAAAGCGATTAATATCCTAAAGGAAAAAGAAATACAGGATTCAGAGGCTTCATTCTGTAACTATAGACCTGGAAAGTATCTTAGTATTTTGTACCCTTCAATTAAACCCCAAATAGCGTGTTTTTATATACTTTATTATGTGCTGAATATTTTCAACATTCTTTCTAAATGAAGGATCATTTGAGCCAAACACAGTGTTATAGTTTCACTTGTAATATAAAAATGGTCTTTTTTTTTTTAAAGATTTTATTTATTTGACAGAGAGAGAGAGATCACAAGTAGGCAGAGAGGCAGGCAGAGAGAGGGGAAAGCAGGCTCCCTGCTGAGCAGAGAGCCCGATGTGGGGCTCGATCCTAGGACCCTGAGATCATGACCTGAGCCGAAGGCAGAGGCTTTAACCCACTGAGCCACCCAGGCACCCCTATAAAAATGGTCTTATAAGGCCTTCCCTTTCCATTATATAAAATAAATAAATATTATCATTTTTATTTGTGCAAGGACAGTGGGCAACTTTATACTACTTTGTTACTTTTTACCTTCTCAAAATCCACATTAATATATTCTTTTAAATCTTGGATACAGAGTAATAAAGTTGAAAGATGTTGCTACAGAGGTCAATATAGCTTTCAGATATAAATAGTTGAAAAAGTAGTAAAACAGATCCATTCTGCCACTTAGGGAGAAGAAATTTATCAATTCTAAATGAGCTGCGGACCTTCAGCCTAAAAGAACACGGCACAGGCTAGGAGAAAGTGAAAATTAGTCAGCTGAAACTACTGTCATGGTCTTAAATGACTCACGGAAAACAGCAAAAGGGCTTTAAGACCTGAGATATGCAAGTGCAACTGATCTTCTGAAAGGGAAGGAAAATAAACTGTATAAATGACAGAGCTGAGAGTTTGCTAGTAATTCTGGACCAGCTCTAGGATGATGGGTTTGGAGCCCTGAGAAGATAGAGTCAAACATCAGGTTAGTGATTGGTTAAGCAAGGTATTAAAATCTCTTTTGAGCCTGAAATTACGGATGTATCCATAACAGGAACTTGGTTTGGCTTCTTGTGATAAGCATCTTCTTAGAATGATGATGGGAAATTCACTAGATTAGTGCAGTTTAATAAAAATGTCACATGAAAGCATGCAGCCTGGTGGTTCACAAGGATTCCTCCAGATGTCATTAGACCAGCTTCCGTTACTTTTTCCAGATCCATAATCCCTCACCTAAAATCTTGGGACCAGATAGTTTAGAATTTTTCTTTTTTCTTTAAACTTTAGAAAGGAACTATGATGAATATTCTGTATATTAACATTTCCAGCACCCAGTAACCAAACATAGTGACCTGTCTGAATATTCACACCAAATAGGATAAATAAAGGGCTACAGATAGCCTGACTTCAGTTTAAGTCAGATTCTGTCTCTGTAAATAAGGACTCGCATACCTCTACTTGTGTAACTTTAGATAAACTATTAAATTGCTATAGGCAAGTTATTTAATTACTATGACCTCCAGTTTCATCTTTAAAAGAAAGATAATCATACCAACTACCTCATAGGATGCTGGCGATAATTTTAAGATATCTAAAACACTTCATAGAATACCAGGAACAACCAGTCAAAATTATAGATACACAGATACAGATACTCATTTTATAACCTTTGCTCTAAACCAGTGGATCTCGACATGAACCACACAGTAAAATCACAAGATCTTAAACAACAACAACAACAACAACAACCAAAATAGCAGTACCTGGGCCCCACACCCTATCAATTACATTGGATTCTGTGTCTGCTGGTCGGGAGAGTACTGTGTACGACGTTCAGTCAGATTAAGAACCACTATCCCAAATATATAGTCGCAGACAATCCAGACTTTTTTGTGTGTGCATGCAGCATTTAAAGGCTATTTCTGAACAAACTCACCCTCAAGAAAAGGAATGTCCAGTTGTTGAACAAGATATGCCCGCCACTTCATATAAATAAACTGTCTTTTCATTTTATAAGTTGAGTAGGTATGGGCTTAGATTAGTTAAGTGGGTATTTTCTCATACCCTACTACTGTGGGGAGAACTGACAGATCACAGGTCTAGCACCCAAAACAGAAGCCATCAAGACTTTGACCCAAAGTGTACCAAATGTGAGACTCTGACAGAGCACGTCACTTTCCCCGTAGCCTGTGTGTTGATTCCACTTCCACGTGGTTCGTTCTACGATGACACTTTCTACGATGACAAACGGACTGCTCAGATTGTACAGGACAACAGAACTCTGACTCACAACTTCTGAAGCTACCAACTTGGGAGGCCAAACCACAACTCCACAGCAACTTGCCCAGAACTAATAGAACTTGGCTCAAGCCTGCCAGCTTCTCAGGTTTTTGTTTGTTTTGTGTTTGTTCGTGTTTGTTTGTTGCTTTCACACTGGCTTCTAACTCAGGACAAACCAGAGAAAGCCAATTATGTTCCCCCAACCAATCACGTAAGACGCTCTCCTTCTCGCCGCCCACCGCCCTCCACGCGATGTCGCCACGCCAACATCCTCCAACCACAGCACAACTGAAGCCTATGCTTTCCCACTGCCCGCCTTACCTCTGAGTCTCTGCCCATTGCGAGCAGTGGTGGCTGCTATAGGGAGTTCTGAATAAAGAGCCTCTGTGTTTGTTGGTGGTGGTATGATCTTCATTTATTTCCACAAACAACATAATAGACAAGGAACATGGATGTTAGGACAGCTCCATCTCCTGTTACATTTTTCCAACCAGTCACTTACTTTGTTAATTTCTAAACTCTGTGTTGTAGTATAACACCGTAAAAGAACCTAAGTGTCAAAATCAGCAAATTTTCACACACTAAACACACCTGTGTCCTCAGTATGCAGGTGAAAAAAGTTTATGTAACTAGCAGCCCCCAAACACCCTCTTTTGCTGAGTCTCCCCAAAAAGGCAACCTCTACGTGTTAATACCATAGAGTAGTTTTGCTTTATACTTTACTGATAGGGAATCAGAGAACAGTATCTAAATTTGGTGTCCAGCTTCCTTCGCTCAACGTTATGTTTCAGTTTTCCTTACTTTTGCCGGTTTTCACCGCCATGTGACATTCCAGTGTAATAAATGTACCACAACTTAAGTTCCCGTTTTATGACTGATGGGCATTTGGGTTGTTTCTACCTTGGGGCTGTTAAAAGTAATGCTGCTATGAACAGTCTACTGCATGTCTTTTGGCAATTTACATATTTCTGCTAGGAATGTATCTAATAGTGGGACTGAAGGATCATAGTGTATGCATGTGCTTCACTTGGCTAGATACAAAAATTATTCTTTAATAATAATAAAAAAAGTCATGGTGGGCATGTATCTGTGCTTAATGTATTTGTGCTTAAGGAAGGAATTTACTGTCCAAACAGGCACAACACCAACCTCGTATTTTCTATTATGCTAATGCTATTTTTTTAAACCATATTTTTTTCCCAAGGGGGGGGAAACAAACCACAGATATTATGCCAGTTTTACTTCTAGAAATATATAGGCTATGAGAAATGTAATTTACATCTACTGGAAATATATATATCTGAGAATACCAGTGTAATAAAAGCATCCTTGGCTTTCTTTCTGTGTCATATAAAAACAGAAAGAAGCTGCTTGCATTTTAGGGAGCCTTGAAATTAATCAGGACAAACTTCTCACTTATATAAATCACTGAGGCAGGGATCCGGCCAGATTTGTCTTCATATCCCCTCCATCCATACCTCAGGTACATAGGAGGCTCTGGCTGAATGTTTGTGGAATAAATGAACCCCCAAAAAGCCATGTCAGCAAATGTTCCCCTTGAAATGTTCTTTTAATGAGGTGGTAGGACAGTTGATAAAATTCATTAAATCTGCCTTCTTCGCCCTCCCTTTGTTGTTTGTGCTTCCAGCCCTAAAGCACAGGGCCGAGAACATGCAGACAGGCCGTGCCCCTCTGTGGGAGGCTGAGAAGGGCCTGAACCAGAAAAGAAAGGAAACTAAATGTTTACCTTTTACTCCCTCTGCCTCCACAGACTGCTCGCCTATGCATTCACACGGGCGCCCTCTAACCCTAAGGCCGGATGAAGCGAGGTTCTGTTCTATGTGGTTAGAACTAGAGTTGAGCCCAAGAATGGATAACAGCAAAACACAGGTTAGTCACCAAACCTGGAAGCTTCCAGAAATCATAGCATATCCATAGCTGTTGCTCCAAGAACTGTGCTTATAAAATAATTTACATTTACCTTTAAATTTATTAAGACATATTTAGGTCAAATTTCAGTGCTCTCTTTTGAAGAGAACCAAACACTGACAGAATTCCATGGCAAACATCTGAATTTTGCAAGATTTTAATATACTGCCTTTAAAAAAAAGTTACATTGTACGGTAAACAGAAATCAGTGTGGGGGGGGGAAATGTTCTTGGTCTAATTAAAAAGCAACTGCTCCTATTTTCATTCTGTACTCTCTCCCTCTTCCTCGCCACCTCACTTTATCCCAAAGGTAAAGAACAAAATTATAACATTAAAGGAACACTATAACCCCAAATTCTACCACTTTAGTTCAAGAGATGTTTACATGTTCCTAACTCTTATAAAGTCTTTGTTCAATTATATAAGTACAAAAATAACAGTAATCGTGATATGCATATTCTTCTTAAATTTTATTTTTCTCCATGGAACACTGCATACTAAGACAAACACTTCAAAATATTTGTTTTTAGATTATATAGTACTCTACGCAACAGATAAATTCGAATTCTAACTACTCTACTATTGTGTGACGTTCAGGCCACAATCTTTTACTATTCCATGTTTGTGACTTTGCAACCTTTTTTCTACTCTCCAAATTATTTCTTGAGGATACATACCCAGCAAAAGGAGTTCAAAGGCAATGAATGTATTTATTGTTTCTAAAATAATTTTGTCAGTTTTACAAATTAAACAGTCACAGAATTAAAATGTAAAACTAAGTAGCAGATGAAATTAAGATACCATCCTCATTTAGCCCATTCTCACATCACAATGATAAATGCCATCTACACCATAGAGATTTTTCATCTGGCTAATGCTCTCATAAAATGATGCATATTTCAAAGTAACAAATGTTCATTTCTTTGTAGTGCCAACAAGCCAGAAAACCCATCCACTTCCAACAGCAGACTGAGGTAAGATCTCCATGGAGGGGAAAAAAAAAAAAAAAACTAAACAAAAAACTAACTTTTACTGAAAGCACGTCCAATGCCACACCTTATACTACAGACTTTCTCATGTGTCATCTACTTTAAGGCTGACAATTACATAGTAACTGCTTCTGTTTTTATAAAATTCAGGGTAAAGCACAGGTCACATTGTTTCTACTGCAACAGCCCAAAGACACGAGAAAGAAATTAAACTAATTACAAAGATGCTTCAAGACCACTTTCAAGCAGAAACGTTGGAACATGTAAAATCAGTTAGCTAACTTATGACATACAAGCATTTAAGTGGCCATGTAGAAGACAATGTTCTCTTTCCTGACTGAGCTAATTACACGGCGGGGGGGAGGGGGGAGGAGAACACTTCATAAAAATCTATTTTAGGTGAAATAAGGCATTCTAAAGCATCTTAGAGTGAATTCTGTATAGAAGTATGTTTCAAAGTACATTTCTAACCTCTACAGGTCAATATTTTTATAACATGACCAATTCTAGAATGTTGTACAGGTGTTTGCAACTTTTTTTCCTAATTTAACTTACTGTTGAAAATAGTATACATACAGAAAGTGTATAAATGACTTGAACAAGGTAAAAGTTCTCATATGGAGCACTTAAATCGAAAAGACAGAAATTACTAGCATTTCACAAACGTCCCTTGCACTCTAACTTCTAACACCAGAAATGAGTTCTGCCTTCACAGATGTTTTTAATCTAGCAAAGCTCTGATAAATTTGTTGTGACCTTTATTGAAGTATTCATTTAATTTCTACTAGCTCTTCCATTTCTTCACTGAAGAGACAAGTTTATCCCATGAGATCACGGAAAGTGAACCTGATGAAAATAGTAATATCAAATTGGCACTGACTGAGACAGACTTTGAATGTCTATCATTGGCACACACTATATGTTATAAGACCCTTATTTCCTCTCCACTCTTAACAACCACATCAAAGCCAAAGAGACTGTTTAGCTAAAACAACTCAGAGAGAGTAGTTGTATTTGCATAACATGATTTATTTCTGTTTAGTTCACTACCATCTGTTTTCATATTTTAAGTAGAAAGGTTTATACATAAAACAATCTTATATAATGTTCACAAGCTATTTTAAAGAGCAATTGGCCCAAATCCAGATTATTTTTTCTATGTATATAAAGTTGTTTCCAAAAAGTAGGATGTAAACTCTCCACATCAGTATTTTTTCAGTAGGAATCATTTAAGTCTTATCACAGTGGTGATAATGAAAATTGCTTGTTCCATTTACAATACATTAATTGAAATATGCATAAAGACATATACTTCCTGATATCAAATGTTTTAATCCCTAAAGAGAATATAAAACATATACTGAACATAGGAGAAAAAGAAAACTTCAAAAATTTATTTTCATTAATGTTTATTTTCTCTGAAATGGCTCAAGATTATTTTCCTAATCAAGAGTAAAATAGAATTATGTGAGAAACGGGATAATTATTTGAATAAAAATGTTAGGATTTAATTACCAAAAGCATACATATATATAATATATGCTGGTTCATATCCTATACTATCTTAATAGGTTTTATGTATTAAGTGATATTTAGTTGAATTCAGCATCATAAGAGACATACTTATTTTAACTGCTTATTAACACATCTACAGTAAAATGTCATAGAGGTTGGAGTAGGGAAAGTAATGATTTCAAATATTTTATTTACATAAACCTGACCATTCACTTACCTAAAATATTAGATATTTGACCATACATTAAATATCTAGTCAATGAATTGATGTCTTTATTATATATTAGACTATACTGTGATTTTTGAAATCAGAGCCTTAGAATTTTCAACAATACCATTTTAGAAAAAGGTAACCATTCTTCAACCTTGGGAATTTTACATTATTTGACCACAAGGGGGCCATAACTACCTTTGAATTTTTTAGACAACCCAACTAGCAGAGAAAACTGAAAATGGATCCAATCAATTCATGAAAATGAAGTAGTTACCATAAGAAAACATTTACTAACATAAAAAGATGATTGCTGAAACTGAAATGAATATGAATTACCTCGGTTTGTCCCATAATATACTATGCATTGGAAGAGACAAACTTTTTTCTACTTCTCTTTCTGAAACAGGCATATCCCTATACCTTCTGGACTCATAATAGATCTTCACTTTAAACATTTAGTATTAAATATGATGGTTTATGAGAATTACTCATAAAGATGTAATTTTTCTGTTTTTTTGAAGATTTTATTTATTTGAGAGAGCGAGAGAGAGCACGCATGAGAGGGGGGAAGAGAGCAAGACAGAGCATGCAAGAGAGTGGGGAAGGGCAGGTGGAGGGAGAAGCAGACTCCCTGCTGAGCAGAGAGCCCGATGTGGGACTTGATCCCAGGACACTGGGATCACGACCTGAGCCGAAGGCAGTCACTTAACCAATTGAGCCACTCAGGCGCCCCAAAGATGTAATTTTTCAAAGGTCACAATTTATCACTTGACAAATAATCTCTACCCAAAACCTAACTCAGTGATCGGTGGTGAAATGAGAATGAGTAAAATTACCAAAACATGGCCACCAGGTTAAAGAAGCAAACTAAAAGATTAAAGTACTAACAGTGGTATGCTTTCATTCTGTTCATCTTTCATTAAAATTACTCACAAAACAGGTAGAATGGTAAACTCTAGAAAGCAACTAAACATTGTGTTCAAATATTCTCTATGTTACAATGGGCAAAATCAACTCTTCCCTCTGCAGATAAAAATATTATAACGGTGCTTTTCTCTTTAAAGAAACATTCTGAACCAGTGCTAATATAAGATGGAACTAAACCAATTATCTTTTAGTCCTTTAGCTAATGCCTGAGAAGATGTGATCTGGCACAGCAAAGGGAAATGGACTTTCCCTGGCAACATTATGGCAACATTATGAATTCACTAGATCGAATGATCCTTTAATTGCCAATAACTCATTCTATTATCACACTTTAAGTTTTGTGATACCAGAAAAGTGAAGTGTTGATGAAGATGAAGATGATGATGACGATATTACGTAACAGCTGGAATAACTAAAAATTAGTCATCTTAAGAATACTGATTGATCGGGGCGCCTGGGTGGCTCAGTGGGTTAAAGCCTCTGCCTTCGGCTCAGGTCATGATCTCAGGGTCCTGGGATCGAGCCCTGCATCGGGCTCTCTGCTCAGCAGGGAGCCTGCTTCCCCCTCTCCCTGCCTGCCTCTCTGCCTACTTGTGATCTCTGTCAAATAAATACATAAAATCTTTAAAAAAAAAAAAAAAGAATACTGATTGATCTACTGATGACAGTTCGAACTGTATCTTTTATATTCATATTCATGGTTTCGAAATGTTTGAATTCATTTCATTTTTCTAGATTTTGCCTAAAATGTCAGGGAACAATGCCAAACCACTCTGGTGGCTGGATACGAGGAGTCTGGAGCGATAGTGTCATAACCAGTCAATGGGTCACAGAAAAGGGGACAAGACTGGACTGTGTGTATTCCTAAAATGTCACTGTAGATGAGGCCCAATGATGTCTCTGTACTAAACAACTGAGATTTCCATGCATCACACTTCCCACCTATCTAATGGAAATATACTGCATGTCCGGAGCTGAGTTAGGGCCTTACATGAAGTAACACTATTAATCTTCCCACTTAGTAAGTGAAAGGCTTAGAAGCGAACAGAAAGAAGCGGTCTAACCACAACTGGCAACATTCTTAGTCGTGTGGCACCATTCTAACTAACATATTTGTTTATTAAGGAGAACCAGTATTTAAGAACACAGAGCAGAGGAAAGGCCTCTTTAGAAACTCCCAGCAAGTTACCAGATAAATCTCGAATTATGGAAAGTGAAAACCAAGTCCCAAGGCAAGAATTTTTTTTTTTTTTTCCTACACAGATTTTAAGAGGCTCTGGATCCATACTGCAGCATAGGCTCATTCTCTTCAAAAGGAAAACAGAAACAACGTGATTCCAAGAGCCAACCTGAATTAAAAACAGTGGTGATCAATAGTGTACTTGGCATCTGTATTCCAGACTGGTAGGTACTCTAGGCATGCATAACTAATGCATAGTCTTTCCTACTTGTTTTTCAAAAGACCTTCAACAAGTTGCACTTGACATTCACAAAAGTGCACATTCTCTGTGATGCTATTTCTCTCTTTAGTTTTAAATTAAATGTGACATTCATAATTTAATCTCTACGCTAACCAATTGTCTACCAGAAAAAAAACTGACTTGGAGTAACCATTTTCTTCATTGATTTAAATTAGAATGAGGAATTCAAATAATGGTATTAGAAGCTTTGGTCCCTTGCTTTTTAGTAATGTTTCTTACAGTGGGCTATTTCTAAAAGTATCTAACTTGATACAACACAAATGGAAGAAAAACCTTAGTATTTTTAAGTTCTATTTGGCTGATCTGTTCTTGTTTATTTTTAAAGATTTCACTTATTTACTTGACAGAGAGAGCAAGAGAGCATGCACATGGTGGGGGAGGGGCGAGGGCAAGCAGACTCCCCACTGAGCACGGATTCCAGGATCCCAGGACCCTGGGATCATGACCTGAGCCAAAGTCAAACACTTAGCCAGCTGAGCCACCCAGGCATCCCTGACTGATATGTTCTTAATAATATTTCCTCACAGCATTTTCATGCCATAAAACTGATTTATCATCTACAGAAGGTGATTTTTATTCTAAATTTTGAAACTGTATATTGAAGAGTCAAATAAATTAATAAATCATCCAATTAGCAACATCTTGCTTAAGGAGATCTGTTTCCTCCACAAATGCTGGATCCCCTTACATTTCTACCTGGGTATTTTAGTACAGTTATAAATTAAAATGTTCTTTATTGTAATGGTCCACCTAAATCATATACTAGCAGCAATAAAAGTAAAAATTATTGCACCAATTCTATGACACAATTAATATATTTTAAAGTAATGTTTTTTAACAGCTCTTTCCTTACTTATCCAGTGCTTATGTAAATTACGCAGAAACTCAGAAACAGAAAAAAGAATATGTTGTAAACCCTAAAAACAACTTTTCAAGTCTCTTTGCATGCTTTATAAAATTCCAAATACAAATAATCCTTTCCTTTCTTCTCTTTCTTTTTTCTTTTTTTAATATGGGGTAAGGTCAGAAACTAAACAGAGAATCTAATATCTAACATTTTTTTTTAAGATTTTATATATTTATTTGTGAGAGAGAGAGAGAGAGGGAGAACTTGCACAAGCAGGAGGAAAGGCAGGCAGAGGGAGAAGCAGGTTCCCTGCCGAGCAGGGAGCCCAATACAGGACTCCATCCCAGGACCCTAGGATCATGACCTGAGTCAAAGGCAGACGCTTAACCCACTGAACCAACAAGGCGTCCCAATACCTAATATTTCTAAAACTAGCTTGGTGAATTTTTATTGAACACAAGATACCAGAGTTGCATGTGTAATTGGCAAAACATCAGACATACACATACAAACACATGGATACATATTTCTGTTCTGATTTTTTGTTGTCAAAATAGATCGTCTCAAACCTTATTCATTTAAGTACTTTTTATTTTACAACCATATCATGACCAATCATTAATCTTAACATTTCAATCTCCAATGGGATTATTTTCTGAATGCAAAGCGACTGCTGGTGCAGTTGGTAACTTAACTAGAAATTAAAAATGTCAACTACAGAACAGGAGATGCAAGGCATACTTAGAATGATGGAAACATTACTTGCTACTACTGTCACTGATAAGTGTTTATAGTTAAATAGTAATACCTTTTCAAACACGATCTCCCATAGAGTTCATTCTATCAACCATCCTACACTTAGAGAGACAGGTACTATCTTCCTTTTGTGGTTGATGGAACTGAAAGGCAGATGTCCTGAATTCCCTCACACAGTAAATCACACAATAAATTTATACTGAAGAAGAGAATAGGATTCAGGGTGATCTGTATTTTAGCCCAGGGCCCAACCACTATCTAACATGTGATGGAATCTCCATTTTCTCGTGTTCTCCATTAGCAAGGGGACTCAGACTAACCTTCTGAACAAGTTCATATTTTTGACACCTCAATTCACTTAAGTCCATCTAAAAGGAAAGCAGCAAAATTACATCACACCAGTAGTCATTCCCAAATGTGTATTGGAACTATTCATTAGTCATATGAGGGACAGTCCAAAGAAAATCAGGTCTGAAGAGAAAGCCTCAGTGACTTCAAAATACCTTGAAAATGGACTTGAACGTGCCTCAGAGTCTGAAGTCTTCAACGTTAACATGTACCACAGGCCAGGCCCTCGCTAACACGGTAGGCGTCTATGATCACATAACTAGCAGCCAGGTATGAACACATTATGCCTCCTCTGGGGCGATTTCCATAACCTTTATGAAGTTTTTTTTGATCGTCTAAATATTTTAGAGTCTGCCCCATGTAGAGCTTAGTAACTGTGAATTGGGAGAATAAATAACAAATAAATAATTCTTTGAAATGATTTTCTTGTTTATCAGAAAATAACATACTCATGTGAAACACAGTGGCATGTGTATGGCTGTGTCATCCATCCTGTCTGTAGCTAGTCTATGGCGCCCATCAGGCACCTCCACGGGTCCAAGGCTCAGAGGCCCACCACACATTCGTGCGTATTTCATGTTTTTCTATAGCCTCTCTTTTCTAATCCGTTGTTCACTAGGAATATGACATGTAATTCTGAGACATCCATTAGATAGAAGCCAGTGGACCTCTGTATTAAGGTTAATTTAAATGAAAAAATATATATTGCAAACAAATTTAGGAAGTGTCTTCAGTAGGTCTGACCTATCTAAAGATCATCTCTAACAACCCTTAAGGAGGGTGACTATAAATCATGTTTACCCTTGTCTAACAGGAAATGCCAATGGAAGTACCCATGTTAGGGTCTCCTGACATTCTCAGATCCCAGAAAATGATAGGTACTTAAAGAATGTTGTGGAACAAATGACCTGCCGATCGTCAACGAAGAGCCAGTGGCCATGGGTCCTTAACAGTGAAAGTTCTCGTTAATGAGAAGCTGTCTCGCCTCTGGCCTTAATCAGTTTACACTCCCAGGGTCTAGATTTTTAAAAACCAATGTGATCCATTAAATTCCCTCAGTTGCTGCCTGTCATTTTCAAGAAAAATCCCAAATTCTCTAACATGGCATTCTGTGTTGCTACAAAAAAGACAGAAGAAAAAATGATTTCTTCTGTGGGGTTTCTCTATTTCCACCAAATTACTTTCTTTTTGCTTCCAAACATGTTTTACATTCATCATTCCCAGGGCAGGCAGTAACAGTACTATTCTTATTCCTGGCCCAAGATAGGTAACCACTCCTTCTGTCAACACAATCCTAACAGTCATAGCCATTATTAACTATAGACCACATCTGTTTGCTAGAAGAGTCTATGGGTTCTTTGACAAGAGGGATCTTTAAAATATATATATATATATATATATTTATATATATATATGTGTGTGTGTGTGTGTATATAATTTATTTGAGAGAGAGAGCACCAGCAGGGGAAGCAGCAGAGGGAGAAGGAGAAGCAGGCTCTCCACTGAGCAGGGAGCCCAATGCGGGGCTCGATCCCAGGACCCCGGGATCATGAGCTGAGCCGAAGGCAGATGCTTAACTAACTGAGCCACCCAGGAGTCCCAGACAGTCTAGGCAACCTAGACACTTTTGTATCTTCAGTGCTATCACTATGTCTCTTATACAATAGACATTCATTAAATGCTTGTTAAACGGAAACATTAAATAATGCCAAGCATGTAGCTGGCTCTGATGGATCTGTCTTTGTTGACAGACTAGATGTTGCTTGAAGACAAACATGGCAATTGAATTCATTCATCTTATTCTCAAAACTCATTATAATATCTGACATATGACAAATGTGCCAAAAAAATATTTGTCGAATGAAAAAAAAAATCACTGAGTAGATGAATGATGTATTAAGATATGGACATTTTGAGAGAGGTAAAATATTATTAAGTAATATATTCTTCAGAGGTTCCTTCTAATAGGTTGGGAGCCAAAATACTCAACTGATAGAAAGGAAACGGCAATACAGGAGAGGTTCTAGTAATGACTACTTTAATTTTTACAACAGTATTTTAGTTATATCCATTACTTTTTCCTCTTTTCCCTAATATCTTTAAGAGCAACTGAATGAATTTAGAAATACTACTCTGTCAGGAAAACAAAAGACATTAGAGAGGATGCTGCTAGTAGAAACCTAGATTTTCGTGGGCCTAAATGAAAATAACAGTCAAATACAGCCATACATGGGCCTAATGTGATAAATTTACTAATAAAAGATGAAGCCCATGTGAAGACACCACAAGGGAAATAAAATTTTAGCACTATTCAATCATGATTCAATGGACCAATAATTTGAAAAACTCAGTAGACCTAATTCCCTCCTCAAAAAACCCACTGCTAATAGTGATGCCTCCTCTGTTTCTTCCAAGTTTCTCATTAGTAATGATATCAGTATTAGCTAAAAATAATTGTGCTATCTGCTATCTTTCTTCTAGTAAATATACTCTTCTCTTTAATGCACATTAATGCAAAAATAAAGCTTTTTACTTCCAAAAAAAGATAAAGAGTAATATTCCCAATATCCATTATAAAGATATCAAAACCTATATTGTTAAAGTCAATGCCAGAGTTTCCATAGAGTACAAATAAGTCTGTCTCTTTTCTTTATTATACCAGGAGCCAATTGCATCATCATACTTTGGTTTTGTTTTTGTCTTGTTTCGTTTTTTAAAAGATTTTATTTATTTATGACAGAGAGAGAAAGACAATGAGAGAGGGAACACAAGCAGGAGGAGTGGGAGAGGGAGAAGCAGTCTCCCTGCTGAGCAAGGAGCCCATGCGGAGCTCCATCCCAAGACCATGGGATCACGACCTGAGCTGAAGGCAGACACTTAACGACTGAGCCACCCAGGTGCCCTGTGTCGTCATACTTTGTTGAAAGCAGAAAAGCCCATTAAAGTATTTAGCCTATTCACAGGGTCTACTTGAATTTGTCTATGTGCTTGTGATGTACACACACGCGCGCGCGCACACACACACACACACACTACCACCACCACCGAGATGTGGACCAGTGTTCAATTTCTTTATGTACTAACAAGATCTCAGACACTGTGCTTGAGCTCTTTTCATAATGAATGATAAAAAGACAAAGACATTAAGTGTAAAGAAGCAAGAACTAGAGTAGATGTTGCTGATTTAGCTAAGAATTGGCACATTAAAAATGAAATAGTACTGAGCAATTCGCCAACTATAATTTCAGACTCTCTACAGAGAGTATGGAATAAGAAAAAGACCCTCAGCTTCGGAGTCATTCAGATTCAGATGTAAAGCCCATCCTACCAGTTGTATCACTTGGGCAAATTAGTTAATATCTATGAGCCTCTGTTTTCTCCCCTATAAAAGTGGAATAACATCACTGAACTCATAATTTTACTGCGATGATTAAAGAAATGATGTTATCTAAAAGAGCAGGCTCTCAATACATGTTATATCCCTTCGCCTTCTCCATCTCCTAATTTGCTATAAACCTCAAGAGGATTCAAACTTCATTCCTGTTCTACAAATCCCATTTTATATTTTGAACCCAAAAATCTATATCTGAGTTTAGAAAACTATTAGTCTCCTTTGAAGAAAACCTAAGACATACTCTGAGTTTAAATCTCAAAGTTGACTCAACCGTGTCAGCAAATCAAAATAGTCTCACGAACCGTATCTCCTATTTTCTATTGTTTTATCTATCATTAGTTCATCAATTACTGTATTAAATTATTTATTAATTTCTTAAAGCCCTCTTCCTTACATTTTACCTAAAAGGCACCTTTAAGGTTTTGCTTAAAAGGTGTTTTAGGTGAAGGGAATTAAGAGACACAAACTTCCAGTTTTTAAAATACATAAATCAAAGGGATGAAAAGTACAATACTATAATAATGTTTATGGTAAGAGATGGTGACTACACTTACCGCGGTGAGCATTTCATAATGTATGTAATCATTGAATCACTATACTGTACACCTGAATCCAAAATAATATTGTATGTCAATTACAATTAAAAATAATTTTCAGAAGGTGTTTTGAGGTGTAGTTATTGAAATACTTCAAAATTAGAGCTGAATTAAGAGTATGCAAACTTAGGGCGCCTGGTGGCTCAGTCGGTTAAGCATCTGACTCTGGATTTCGGCTCAGGTCATGATCTCAGGGTTGTAAGATTGAGCCCTGCATCAAGCTTTGTGCTGGGCATGGAGCCTGCTTAAGATTCTCTCTCTCCCTTTCCCTCTGTCCATCCCGCCACAACCTCTCTTCCCCTCCCTAAAAAAAAAAAAAAAAAATGTACACAAACCTAAGGATCCAAATCAGTCCTTAAAACATCTACGATTTGGTAATTTGGTCTCAGGTTCTTGGTATAATAATTCTACCAGCAGTATAACTGGACTGATGTAACATGTACATATTTGAAATGAAAGAACATTTCAGATTTTCTCAATAGTTATTAACCTGATTATGAATCAGATGCCTTTATAAGTTTTATTAATGGTTTAGATTAATAGATTATTGCTTCTTATAGATAAAACTACGTCTTTGTATTTCAAAGCCTTTGTATTTCTGCCTACTTTTTTTTTTTTTTTTCCTATGTGTTGCTCTCTCCACCATATGTAAGCTGCAGAGAGAACTGTGCTACTCGGGACTATATTTTGCACTAATTCAGGGACTTCTGGAGCTCCAGGGAACTACTATTCAGACCTGCTTAAGGTCAGGCAGCTGAAGAGAATCCAGTACCTCACAATGAAATTTGAAACATCCTGGGACTTCTTCCTCTGTGGGATCAATTTGGGGACTCATGACAAAAGGACTCCCAGGAGACCTACTTATACCATCATCATCTCACCTTTCATATCTCAATCTCTTAATCATTCTAGAAGGCTTAGGAGAGAGAGAGAAAGAGAGCATGCACGTGTGTGCGCGTGCGTGCATGCATTTGTGCTAATGATGAAAGGAAGGGAGGGAGAGACAAGGTCAGAAGGGTTAATGCTGGGCCCAAGCACACATATGTGGAATTAATTTCTAGGTTTAGTGTAAATACTACTATGTCAACGGTATGAATTTAAATACAGTAGCAAGCTAACAGCATAAATAGATGTTACCATATTTAATTCCTCTAGGAGTACATTTGCCTCACTATTCCTAGTATTGCTGTATTGAAAGTCCTGGGACAGGAGAAAATATAATTTCCTGGGCTGTAAGAGCAGACTTATAATGACATCTCTTCAGCTGCTTTTAATCATTAAAATAAGTTTCTAAAATAATTCTCCAAAATTCCTTTACCTTCATAAAGCAGGTAAAATCTGTCATCAAAAGGTTACTATGAAGCTCGAATAAAGAAGAAGAAAAAAAAAAAAAAAAGGTGAAAATATCCGGTATAGTGCATGACCTATTTTAGGGATTAACTGACATTATGTGAATCTGAATATCCTTAAAGTAATGGTAAATGAATTTTATTGCCAAGAATGAGAAATAATGGATTAGCGGTAGAAAGTAGCCTATGATACACTAGACCAAAGTAATTAATAATGTAAAATGTTTTAATCAATCGTCTAACCTATGTGAGACATTATTATCTTCGGCAGACAGTATTCTAGGATGTAAAACTGAAAAAACTTAGAACAGAGAAATGTGATCATGGTCCTATAAGCAATTCCCATGATGTTAGACAACAAGTCCTATCTGTTTCATGTTCAATTTCACTACAACTACTTCATTTTTCTGTTAGACAAAGAATTTATTTGTGGATTTTAACTAATTTATACTCATCTTAGTAAGATTTTCGGTGTTGCATCTCTTTTAAAAAAGTCCGCTTTTTTATGCTCATATACTAGTTCGAATGATGTCACGTATAGCCAGTTATCGCTGAAAGAACATGCGTCCGTCAAATACATAAGATTCTATTCGATAAAACAAGTAACACAACAGGGAATTTCATTATATAAAATAGAAAATTTTCCTTCTCCAAACCGGTTCACTGTGTTGATTTCTTTCTTCTTGATTTGTTTGTTTTGTATTATACACAGCAACATGTTCCAAATCAATGTTGAATCAGGCTCATACTGAATTTATTGCAGAAGTAAAAAATAAATACTTTGCAAAAGTCATGAAAATGTATTTCGTCCACATTTTTTTAAAATTAAGAGTGTACCTTAAAATCATGTAGTGCCACAGTTCGGAAACAATGCCTTGTACTAGAAAAGTCGATCTTGTTTCAAAACCACAAATCCAATTCTCAAGGAAAACTTTAAATTATTCAGAAGTTGTACATTTAACTCCGGATAGTTATGATACTAAAACATTCTGGTATATGTTACACAGATACTTGTGCTTCTACTATCTATTTAAATCCTGTACCAAAACATTTTAAACTGTACTGTTCTGGTTTTATATTTTACAATAAAACCAATCCTTTAAACAAGGCATATGAAATTGAACTGGTTCTCTTAGTCCCTCTACCAGCCCACCTTCCACAAGCACCACTAAAGTAAAAATCTTATTTATAAGACACCTTTCCAGAGAAGGAGGAAGAATCTTGGCTGATTTTAATTTAAAATCATTTAAAGTTCACGTCTGCGGTATATTTCATGCCTTGTCTTTTTCAGCTGTTTTCAAATATACATTTTGGACATACAAGTGATTCCTATCTTTTGCTGCAAGAAAGAAACAAAATTTCCAATTGGAATAGACTAAGTACCCAAATATTTACTCGTTATTGCCAGTAATTATTATGATCAATTCATGATTAAAATAAGCGTTACTGAATAAATGCTATTTGCCAAGCAATATGGTGTTTTACACACATTCTCTCTTTTAATCCCACAACAAGCCCATGTCATGCCCATGTCAGAGGTCAGAAGGCTGAGGCCTGGAGGCCCCATGGCTCGCACAACCTTACACCACACTACATGAAGCAAACACACAGAGCTAGACTCCACATCCCAGACCCTGAACCTTTATTCTATACAACCTCCAAGCAAAACCACAGAATTATTTACAGTTAGCTCTAGCTTTTGAATTTTTAAAAGTATGGTTTGTAGTTCCTGCATTTAAATGTCAAAATTTCCATTTTCAAAGGTGACCAGAAATCCCATACTGGCTTCATAAAGGGAATAAAGACCAAAGACTTTTAAGAATTTTCTGGGCTAGGGCACCTGAGTGGCTCCGTGGGTTAAAGCCTCTGCCTTCGGCTCAGGTCATGATCTCAGGGTCCTGGGATCGAGCCCCGCATCAGGCTCTCTGCTCAGCAGGGGGCCTACTTCCCCCTCTCTCTCTCTCTCTCTGCCTGCCTCTCTGCCTACTTGTGATCTCTCTCTCTCTCCCTCTGTCAAATAAATAAATAAATAAAATCTTTAAAAAAAAAAAGTTCTGGGCTGAGTTCACTGTTTTTTCAATGGACTAATTTAGAGGTATAAAGCCTTTCATATTTCACCTTGATTTGTATCTTAAAATGAGAGGGAAAAGAGTTTTCATTCATTAATTAATATGCACATTAATGAGATAATTTGTGGGTTTTATTATTTTTCAAAGGCATTGAGCTTCTCAAGGGAAAATATCTCACAGACACAAAGTTCATTCTTGTTATTAAAAATGTCATTTTTATCTCAATGGATAAATACTTCATATGTATATTCATTTATTAGGATTTTAATCAGCTTTAAATTCAAATCCTTCATGACACTAAGGGATGAGGTATCCAAACCTTACACATAAATCCTTTTATTTATCAAAGAGGTTTCTATAATCCCATAAGACAAAAGGGAGAAAGTGAGCTTCAGAAACAAAGAAATCTAAAATAACTACTAATCATGATTGCATTTTCAAATGGTGTTCACACACATTTTCTTTTGTGCATATTGGATGTTTAGTTTTCATTTTCTGCAGTGGACCAACAGCCCCATCCTATGATAAACTGAATCGAGTAAGAACTTCTAAGAGATGTGCCTAAAGCCCATTTGCAAGTAAAATAACAGCATGGCCACATGTCTTCGCATCAGTTGAAAGAAAAGGAAAATGAAATTACACAAGAAACAAAGCAAGAACTAAAACACAGAATGACCATGATTAAAGAAAGCTAAGAGCCACAGAAAAACAAGGTCACACGAAGGAATGTTATCGTCAGTAAGAATCATGTTCTTCATTACTTAGGAATTCTTGATGTAGTGTTCCCTCTTACCAATTGCCTCCATGTTTAATACACTCAAATTTTTAAAAGTATCACCACATCTGTTACCTTATTTGAGCTTCTTAAGTACATGGTGAATAGCTTTCATATGTTTCCTCAGGCCATACGCAAGTTTTTTTACACAATGTCACATGTGCAAACGGGTGGCATATCATCAGTCATCTTATTAATTTAATTTGTTGTAGTACACTTAGTTTAAAAATGTGGTGTGTGTGTGTGTGTGAAAACTGTAGTCTCATTACTGTTAAGTTACACCTATTCCTTTACATAAGACCTCTCTGAGTCTTTCTCTTCAAGGTTTATTTATAGATTAGCTTATATAAAATGTCTTTTAAAATTTTACTTAAAATTTGTTGGAGAATCTGGGGGGCAAACGTATACAACTAAAGTGCCAGAGTAACATAAAGAAATCTCAGAAATAAAGGTAATGAAAATGCAATGCTGGGGGCTCCTGGGTGGCTCAGTTGGTTAAGCATCTGCCTTTGTTTGGCTCAAGTCATGGTCTCAGAGGCCTGAGATCAAGCCCCAAGCAGGATCCCTGCTCAGTGGGAACTCTGCTTCGCCCTCTGCCCCTCCCCCACCCGTGCACTCTCTCACTCTCTCTCTCTCTCTCTCTGTCTCTCTCTCTCGGTCTCTCAAATAAATAAATAGAAACTATAAAAAATGCGATGCTGGGCAGTACAATATATTAATGCACAAACATGTTTTGTATCTGGAGATAGATAATATATTTCTTACATTAGATGAAGTACGATTTATATGAAGCAGTATTTCAGAAGTAGCTTAAAAGTTGTGAAGGGAGGGACGCTTGGGTGGCTCACTCAGTTGAGCATCCTACTGTTGATTTCGGTTCAGGTCATGGTCTCATGGGTCATGGGATCGAGCCTGGCGTTTGGCTCTGTGTTTAGTGGAGAGACTGCTTGAGGAATCTCTCCTTCTGCCCTTCCTCACTCTCTCTCTCTCTCTAAGTAAATAAATAAATCTTTAAAAAAAAAAAAGTTGTGAAAGGTGTGGCTGCCTGGGTTATTAACACAGACCAAGTATTCCACAAATTTCATCTTCAGTAAGGTGCACAATTTGATGGCTTGATGAAGTATACTTTAGAGGTCTGTGTTAAAGAGTAGCTGAAAGATCAAAACACTAAAGCCTTTGAAAGATCTACTTCCAAAATCTTTCCTTAACAGTCCCAGATTTGCAACTTTAACACACACAAACACAATTACCAGGATTATTTTAATTGTCTAATTTTAACCACATTCTACTTCTACAGACAACTGCAACGTGCTTTCCATCAAAATCATATGAATTATAAGTGGGAAAAATCTTTGATCATTACTGCCTCTCACACTTGGGAAAAGTGTAAGACGATTGAAAACGTAGCAAGGGCTCAGAGCTTATTTTCTAACAAAGCATAAGCATCCTCCATCATGTCCACTCAAATGCAACGAGCAGCACTGATTTCAAGCAAGAAATACAATGTGTCACCTGGACAGCAATTCCATGGCAAACCGTAGGCTGGCCACTGGAACATTAATGTTTCATAGTATCAGTGATTATAGTCTTACTCAAATCACCATTCTCATAGTTGAGGCAAAATTCTCTGAATCTCCCTGGGCTTGTGGCTTGCTCAGCCCTGCAATGATGCATAATTGTTTTCGTCTTAAATAAACCTCTGAATAATCGTCTATTCATGCAACAGTCTCCACTATGTAATTGAATGTTCACCTTTAATGGCTTCCAAGGAGAAAAAGAAGTCTTTGGTTTGGTGTTTACCAAGATGGGATAAAACTCTAATAATGGTATAACTAACCACTATATATAGTAAAATTTGGTGAAGACACTTGTTTTATAAATAGCAGTAGAACCCCCAAATCTTGCTAAAAGATGAGCATTCTTAAAAATTCAGTAATTTGACATGTTGCAAATTCTTCATCCAGATAAACACACACACACAGAGTTTAGAAAACTGTTAGTTTTGTTAAAATTCACTTTAAAGAAAAGGTGGAGATATCCCCATTTTCACTTATTAGACATAAACTGGCAACATTAGAGAATAAAATACATGTTAAGTTCATGGTTTCTTATAAAAGTCCTGATAACTTCACTCGGTAGCATACCAAAAGCCATAGATTTACACTTAAACATATTCTCTTTGGTAGTTCATAAGCACTTTATTTAATGCTATATATGTGTTCTACATACCCATATAGAAACCTGTGGCCTCGCCTTATTAAAGGTCAGATATTACATTGTCTGTGTATATTGGGTTCATTGCATTCAGAGTAAACTCATCTCAGGCTCTCATAGGAATAGCCCTTCAGAGCACTAAGCCTCTGCATCTGGGAATCCTGAAGAATCACTATGTTTTTAAAAAAAAAACACCAAAAAATAATTATTTTATAAGTGCCTCATGCTCATTATGGGGAAAAACTAGAAACTACTGATAACCAAAATAAGCAAATGATCTCTAGCCCACTCAGTGGTATCTCAAAGTATATATTATATCTATATATACTTCCACATTTATGCATAAATACAGCTATTAATTTATACATTTAATGTATAAATATTTTAACACTTTAAAAATATACTTTTGTAACTCTTCTGCTTACATTATAGCAGGATGTGAACATGTTTTCAGGTCAATAAACAAAGAAGGGTACCATAAACATACATCATTTTTAATGTACCAAATCATGATTACTTATACCAAAAAATCTAAGAAACATCACGGAACTTTTTTTTTTTTAATGCTGCATGAGAAGAATTTTATTTTAGAAACTTCTTTATGAGTATAGTTGGGACAAAGTCTCTCTTAAGCCTTGTCTGGGTGTGTGTGTGTGTGTGTGTGTGTGAGAGAGAGAGAGAGAGAGGGAGAGAGGGAGAGAGAGAGAACGACTGCGCGCACGCATAGGGTGGGGAGAACGTTGGTGGGGGTAGGAGGGCTGAGAAAAGGGACTTCGAGCTGACAAAACAGTTGAAATATCTGTATAAGCCCCTCCAACTGGTAGTTGTTCTATAAAAGTGTTATAAACTTATTTTGGGGAATATTCAGACAGCTCTGATCTTTATGAAAAGGGCAGACCATCTCTAGCTGGTGATACAGACACACAGGCCTGTGGGAGAATGAGACAGAATTCTGGAGCCCTTTTGGCTCAATTCTGTCAGTTTTATATAACAAATTTTCTTCATTTTCACTCCCCTCCCCACGATTATGTGCACACATGTGCGGGCACAGACACACACTACACACACACACCCTGAGAGCAGATGAGCCACAGAGAAGGCTCCCACACTAGCATCTTCTAGTTCCTCAGGTCACTGCTCATCCTCCAGAGTTACCAGCTTTGAAAGGAAGGGAAGCCACAATGTGTGTGTGTGTGTGAGTGTGAGAGAGAGAGAGAGAGAGAGAGAGAGAGAGAGAGAGTATAGGCTAAAGTCCTAAGATCGCTAACCAGGTTAGTCTGCCTTCTCTTTTTACAGGCCTCTTGGGAATTTTTAAAATGGGGATTTGGAGCAGGGAAATAACATTTCAGTAACTACTTTGGAATTAAACCATACAAATTTTTTTTTTTAAGCCAATTTGAGTAACTCTGCAAGTCAAAGTAGAAGGGCCAAACTGTCCTCAGGGGGCCCACTGAACTCTGCCCCAAAACACACCCACTCACGTGCTTTTGGGATTGTTGGTGCTTTGCCATGGAAACAGAGGCTCACTTGATTTGATGGCATCAAGTAGGCAAAAACATTTTTTTTTAAATTATTAACTATAAGGAGAGAGCCTCCATGACCATTTTCATCTAATTTGTGAAATTTCCTTAGGATAAATTAAGTTGGTGTTATAACACGTTTATAAATATGTTTTAGCATTATAAATTCATTATTCAGTCATCCCGAAATTTGGAAAGAGAAGGTACAAAGAACAAATCTGAACTCTATGAAATATACACACACACATATATATATATTCAAATAACAGAAAGAGACAGAGAGAGATGAGCCCTAAGCTCTTCAAATAATTAACTTCTTATTTTACAAAAAAGAAAGTAGGAAGTACAAGAAACTGTGAAAAGGCGCTGGTATAAGCAATAGATACTAAGCAACTTATTACACAACCAATCTAACACTTGAAAACACTGAGCAGGCCAAGCAAAGAGTATAGATATTACACAGGCTCTCTTGTAGACTCTAAGATGTCATAGGTCATGACCATGTGTATTAATAATAATAATAACACTAAAATAACAGTGACAAAATACTTCATGCATTAGGTTAGTGATGTCCACTCAGCAGTCAGGCATTCACTTCGGCTGTTTTCCCTAAGTTGTTGGCAGATTTCCATGGATCCATACATGAGAGTTCTCTTCCTTAATGGCACTCTTTTTGGTAGACTGATAACTGGGGTCAAGGGCACTTCTGGTGACCTAAGAAAAGAAGGAAGCTCTCGGGTTCTCCTACTAAACCCAGGTATGACCCTATTTGACTTGTGCTATTTGTTTTCTCAAGCACTTTGCTCTCACAATTATTTAAAACAGGATTTTCATAATTATGAGCATGTGAAAGGTAAGGACAGAATCTATGTTTTCTTATTCACAGGCTAACACTTCAGATAACCAATGGATTTGTTTTCCAATAATTGAAGGTGACACAGTGAACCCATGTTAGTAATATTTTTCTCGCACCTGATGCCATTCGAAACATGATTATTGGGGTCAGTTTCACAGCGTGAGCACCATATCAGAATGCAGCCGCACCTCAATTAAGAAAAAACAGTGCTGACGTCATCTATCAAAATTCTGTGATAGTACCATCAGAGAGAAGGGGCAGTTCTTTGAACACAATAATGAAAAAAATATCTATACTAGAGATGCCCTAGCAAGACAGAAGCCAAAACTCCTCATTTAAAATTCAACATAGAGGTTTTCTGCTTCCCACGGTGTCATGAGAGCACCAAGGAGGCACACCATAATCAGTAGATGCAACAGGGGTAAAAGATGCTAAGAAATACTTCAAAGAGACAGTGTCTTAGTCCATTCTGGCTGCTATAACAAAAATAATGTAAGCTGGGTAGCTGATTAAAAAAAAAAAAAAACTCTCTATTTGTTACAGTTTTGGAGGCTGAGACATCCAAGACTGGGGTTTCTGGTGGGGGTCCTCTAGAGCCATCTTTTCGCTGTAACTTCACATGCAGAAGAAGCAGGAATGCTCTCTTGGGCCTCTTTTAGAAGAGCACTAATCCCAGCCAAGAGCCACACCCTCGTGACCTCATCACCTCCCAAAATCTCACCTTCTAATATCATCACATTAGGCATTAGGCTCAAGTTTCAACATCGATGTTGGGGGCACACGAACATTCAGACTACAGCAGCCAGGTACCCGAGAGTTGAGTCTTGAACAAATGGTAGTCAGGCATTCAAGAAGCATGATTAAAGGATTCTAGATAAGGGGACTTGAGGGAAGAAAAAGAATTCGGAAGAAATAAGAGTATTGGACAGTCTGGGAATTCTTCACAGAATCACATGGCTGGTAAACAGACTGGAGATGAGGCTGAAAAGCTGTGCAAAGAGCCACAGCATGAAGGACTGATCTGAGCATGTTAAAGAAAGAAAAGGCATGTCCTTGACTCTGACCAACTTCATGTGTTATGTTATCTCTAGCACATCATCTTCAGCTTTGCCAACCTCACAGTTGCACAATGGCTGGAAAGCAAGCTGAAATCATCCTTGCTTTTATCCGGTGAGAGAATAAGGTCATATTCTCACACTTATCAAACAATATTCCTGAGCCTAACTCTATAATCAAGCAGGGATCTTGTGCTGGTTGGCTTTGGCAGATTTTATCTCCAATCCTGAACTGAGTTCGTTCAGAACCATCAGAAACCCCCCGTGAAGCTGCGCCTCATATGAATCCAACCTAAATCTTAGACTGATACAGCGGGGAAGCTTTGAGAAGGAGCCAAGAGAGGCAGTGAGGAGTGGCGGGGAGCAGGGAATGGGTGGTAAGCAGGCAACTAGCCAAATAGTCTCTACACTCGCCCTGTCATTTTTCTGCATTTTAATGACGCTTGATAATATTATATCAAGAAGTCAGAGCTGACCCCATATAAATGAATGTTTGTAGTGGAAAGGTATTTTGTTTCTCAAACACCGTAGGAGTAAGGATTTACCATTTCCTACAGAGATATCCTGAAGATTATTCTCCTCTTTACCTCATCATATAACTTAGGACAGACAAAGTAATTTTTAGGGACCCACACTTAGTGGAATTAATTATCTTCTCTCTGAGGGTAATCACTATGGCAGAAGGAGTCTAAGCTTCAATTGTTTTGGAATAAGCAATGACTTTATGTGTAACAGATCTCACTTTTTTATAAATATCAATTTCTAACTCACCACAATATAATGAGACATTTTAATTGAATCTTATATTCAGCATTCTGCTTTCAGTACACAGCATTCTTCTAGGAAATTAAATATTGGCTCTTTTGTGTGTTCTTGTCTTTTTAAAAAGATATATGGTCCACTGCTAATTTCCAATATCTATCATTTGAAATTTTGTTTTCTATCACTATTATTTTTTCCAAGACTATCAGCAATCAAAAATCACTTTCCACTTTATCACAAGAATATCTCAGGACTTGGTTTGTACAATTATTAATAATCTTTTTCCAGATATTTTTAAATGTTAAGAAAGTGGGCTACGCACATATATCTATGTGTTGAAATAAATGAAGCCAGGTACAATAAGGAAAAGTCATAAGAAACATAATAAGTCAGTTATCTCTATCTGTATTCAAAAATCTTCATTAAGGCAAGGGATATAATAAAGAATGTTGATCTGTCATATTCTTCCATATCTCCCATCTCTCAATGCCATGAGGTAATAAGAAGTTACTGAACAATATTAAACAAAGCCAGAGACACCACCTGCTTCTGCCACCTGCATAATTTCCACATTTTTAAAAGGCTTTTATAATGGTCAGTTTATTAGCATCTAAAACAGGTTGCTATTGTGATATCAGAAAACAAAGAGATTTTAAATGATCCACTAAGAACAATCAGGAAAGGGGGCACAAAAGATCCTTTCGGCCTACTGGAAACTGTCTATATTTTCACAGGAGTCTGGGTTACATTGCTGTAAACATCTGTCGAAACCCATTTAGTTTCACACAAAATTTGTGTATTTCATGCTACATAAATTATGCCTCAAATTATATCCATAAATACAGACATATATTAAATAATTCCAAAAAGTACAATATATTCTCACTGTCACGTTGCGATTAGATCCTTATAAAACAATCGCTCCATAGTCAGGCCCAGGAAGGACGGTATGGATGTGCAAGGATTGAGCTGTGATGCATTTTTCCTTCTTTCTCCGCTTTGTAAGTGATTTGGTGCTGCTATGCCCTCTGTTCTTTTTCTTTTCAGAGCCATACATTAAAAGCACTTTTTCAGCATTTTATATGCCACATGTTAGGTTCATTAAAATAACTCCCAAGTTAATTAAGAAATGCCAAGAGGTCCGTTAGTGGTTACACAACGGTGAAGGTGTGGGACATGGGAGGCAGACCTGGACCTGCCTGACGCCAAACGCCTAGTTTCCTAAAGACAAACTTGAACATTTTTTGTCAATAAACGATTCTCAGTTGTAGAACTACAAAGGATGCGTGAGATTAAAAAGTCTAGCAAATCATCACTTTATTTCTCTAATTCATACACTTTTTACTTCCTAAATTTGTGTGTCCTTCAAAATACAAGAGTATCAAGTTCTTTATGTCACTTACTATTTTTTACTTATTAAATACTGCAATGATGACTACTTCTTTTTTTTTAGATTTTATTTACTTGAGAGAGAGAGAGAGAGAGAGTGAGCGTGTACATGCACAAGCCGAGACAAGGGACAGAGGGACAAGGAGAGGGAGAAGCAGTCTCCCTGCTGAACAGGGATCCCAAGACTTGAGATCATGACCTGAGCCGAAGGCAGACACTTAACTGACTGAGCCACCCAGGCAACCCCTGATGACTATTTTCTAAATATGTTTTACCCTATTCTTGCTCGTACTCACAAATGAGCAAGTGAATATGGTTTAGAAGAGACAAAATAAGGATACTGTATACTGTAACTTTAATAAGCTTCCCTTCTTTGCAATAAAAATAATAGATAACATTCCTCCAAGCACGGATGATATGCAAAGCATTTTGCTGTTTTACGGAGTTCTCAAAACCATGGGCCAAGGTCGTTATTTTCGTAGCGTTCACTTTTCAGTCAGGAAAGTAAAGCACAGAGAGGTTAAGTAACGTGCCTGTTAGTAATAGCTGACAAGTAATGGACTCAGGACTTGAAAACTGGCACGGCTGCCCGGGCTTATCACAACCACACAAGTCACACTTCCTCTCTTAATTAAACATGCATTTGGTCATTCATTAAATACATATTTACTGAGTGCCCACTGTACTCATCAATGGAGATACAGAGTTCTTGGACTCAAGGAGTTACAAAATAGGGGATATGACGACTCTAGAAAATGTCCCTGCAGTGTGATAAGAACTCAGCTGTTTAAGTAAAAGACGCTGCCCTCCACCCAGACACAAATTGTGGTAGGCGAAGAAGGTGAGCTGGAAGAGAGAGAAAGCAGAGTAAAATCTAGGCAGGTTTTGTGGGGAAAGCCCACTTTTAAGGATGACGAGTTCACCAGGTGAAGAATAAGATGAAGGGCAGTGCAAGGTCAGAACACGGCATGTGGGCGTTCAGAGAATGGAACTGTGCTGGCTACAGAGACAGGAGGAGGAAGGGCCAGAGAAACAAGGCTTCTGCCAGAAAGCAAGCTCTGCTTGGCTTTCAAAATAATTTGAGTTACATCCTGAAGGGAATGAGACAAGAGTATGGAATTTGGGGTAGAGCAATGAAAGAAGTTTTGAATTTAAAAAAGATGACTGGCGGTAGTGTGGAAAATCAATCAAATCAAAGGGCAGTGAGACTCCAAAGCAAAAGGACAGTTGCAAAAACAGGTCAGAAATGATAAAAGGCATGAACTGAGGTAGGGATGATGGCCGTGGCCAGTGAGACTTCTGAAATTTACTTAAAAGGGAAATCCATAAAGAAAGAGAGGAACTGTGTGAGTACAGTATTGTTATATATTATGCATCATATAATGTCCAAGAACATTAGTCAAGGACATAACGATAAAAATTGTTGGCTATGAAGATGACTTCATTTTATCAGGAAATTTGAAAGGTACTGATAAATATTTTAAGACAACCAAGAAGAATCTGGTAAAATGTACAGTATTGGCATACAAAATAAATGTATGTTAATGTTGTATATTAAATCCTTCTTATTTTTCATTTACTAAATTTCATGGTCTGACATAATTTAATGTATTTTTATCATATGATTTTTCAACAGAAATCAAATAGAGGTAAGGTTTATTCTCCAGAAATTTGCAAGGTTTTAGAACAGATTCCTTAAAGCTACTGAACCATGAATTTAATATATTCCCATAGGGCTAAGAAACATGAGGTTAAACTATTTTTTAAGTGGCAGGTTTTTTAGACAAAAAAACAAAAACAAAACAAAACAAAACCAAAACACAACTCTTTCTTCCATGACAAGTCAATTTGATAAATAGCTTCACCTTCCTGACTCTGCACTTGTGAGTGTTTCTATTCTAACTTAAAAACAAACTAATATCAAAAACTGATGCCACCAACAGATTTTTCATCTCATCTTTATTTTACCAATAAGGAAATATAAATTATATTTTTGCTTTGCCACATACTAAATAGGGGGCTATGAAAAAGTGGATTATATATCATTAAGGGCTTAAAAAGATCACATCTTTCCCTCCTCTCACCTTATTCCATCCCTGCAATTTATTTTGGTTAATTCATATTCTGCCCTTCCAAAAATGAATATCAAACAAACAAGTTAACATTCAGCATAAATCCCTTGGACATCCTGTATTTTCCTGAAATGTGCTTAATAGGGAAAAAAATAGTATTATATATATAATTGTGGAAAAAGAAAGCCATAGTGATTACTTGTTATCATATATCTTTCACTGGTTCACATTTTTTCAAATTTTCATTTGTTTAGCTCTATTATTCTGTTCCTAATTCATCACGTGCATTTTTGGTAGAGACTCCTCATTGTGGGAGGACAGAATGTGTTTAAGACCTACAGGAAGGGTGCCTGGGTGGCTCAGATGGTTAAGCATCTGCCTTTGGCTCAGGTCATGATCCCAGGGTCCTGGGATTGAGTACCACATCGGGCTCCTGAGCAGGGAGCCTGCTTCTCCCTCTGCCTCTGCCTCTCTCTGTGTCTCTCATAAATAAATAAATAAAATCCTTAAAAAAAAAAAAAAAAAAAAAAAAGACCTACAGGAAAACAGCATTATTTCCCTTTAGGCTAAGTGGTTTGTTTCTCTTTGCCCAAATAAGCATAACATTTTCTGAGTTAGCAAGAGGGGTCAGTCACATGTTCTGAAATAATAATAATGTAACATTCATATGTTTTGAAACAATAACTATGTAACATTGTTGATATTGTATAATATTATGCTATCATTCATCTCTTTGCTAGCATATACAGAAGAAATCTACAGGCTCAGGTTGTAAGAAAAACTGGCCTCACAGAAGACCTCACAAGGAAGAGTCTATTACCTTATTTAAATTTACCACATTCTAGAGTCAGACTCCCAGCTTTAGAGATTTAGAATCCTAGCTTCATTAGTGCCCTTGACATTGATCTATCTCTTAGGTGTCGATGTAAAACTCACCTATTTACTGCATTAAGAAAAAATCCAAACTCACTGATGTATAAGGTTCTACCTAATCTGGTCTCTCCCTATGTCTCCAGCCTCACTATATCCTATTGGCCTTCTTTTATACACTAAAACTCTAATCTGATCAGAATATTTGGTTTTCTCCTCTTAGAAAACCATTCTCCCCTCACTTGCTAAACAAATGTTCCTAGCCTTTATTTCCTACCTCAGATATTACCATACTCCAAAGTAGTCCTTTCACTCCCTCACTTATTCTGTGTCATATCACCATGTTCGTGTCTTTTCTTGTATTCTTCTCAGTGTCAATATATATTGTCTGTATTACCACTCCAGAATATAAGCTTTTTGAAAACAAGCAACTTGTCTGTTCGTTCACTGATTTATCCCCAGCATACAGAATAAAGCTGATCCCATTAGTGAGCTCTTGATAAATACTTTGTTAAGGAAAAAATTCACACAGTCCATATGACATGAGAAATATCATTTTCTGGATTACTATCATTGGCATAACCTATGTATGTGTTTTCTCCTTGAGGGTGAAACTTCTTAAAAAGTCAAATGATAAACAGCTTTTGAGCATGTGATCAGAATCACATAGTTAACAGTAATGAATAGAACACATTGATAATGCATCTAACGACAGTCTCTTCAATGGTTCTTAAATGTCAACGATCAATAGCTAAATGTCTCCCTCTAGAGGTAGTGTTTAGTCACTGTCGAAGGTTTTCTCTTAGGATGTCCCTTCTTCATTTAAACTAAATAACCAAGTGCCCTTCAGCTTAGTACTTTCATTCTTTAAATAAGTGAATACATTCAGTCAAATTACTGAAGCAATCATTCTGGATTACTAAGACTCATACTTCAAGTTTCCAATATGTATATGTGCCTGTGCATAGCAATTAAAATTTGACTATCACAGTTTGATTTTCTTTCCAAGTTGCTGTCAGATGCTCAACACTAGGCTTCCAAGTACTGAAAAGCATATATAAAAGTATAAATGTATTCTTTCCTTGTATAATTTGCTGTGTGTTTTTTAATACATTTTGCTAGCAATCACATTAAGTTGGACCACAGAGTAATACTGATTATGTAGAGCATGTAATCACTGTATTTATGGGTAGAGTAAAACATATATATATTATATATGTGCATATATAATATATATATATATATATATATATATCGATATTTTACACATATAGCATATACTTCAAAGAGAGAATAAAGATTAGTGGTATAGCATTCTAAGAACTGGGGGGGAGGGGTGTTGTTTTTTTAAGATTTTATTTATTTGTCAGAGAGAGAGAGAGAGTATGCACAAGCAGGGGGAGCTGCAGGAAGAGAGAGAAGCAGGCTCCCTGCCAAGCAAGGAGCCAGATTCAGGACTTGATCCCAGGACCCTGAGATCATGACCTGAGCCAAAGGCAGACGCTTAACTGACTGAGCCACCCAGGCATCCTGAACTGTTTTAAAAATATATTTGAATCTTTCAAAATGAGTTTACTGTCCTGTTTAGAAAATGTTAGTTACTTATAACCTAATTTATAAAGTAATGCTTATGGACAAAAACCCTTAACCAAATCATTCATTAGAAGATATTATGATAAAATTATTTTGACAAAATAGAAGCACAGAGAACTAAAATAACTTGAAACTTTAATTTATTTAAAATTAGAAGCAAAACTTTTGAATCAGCTATATCTCATTAAAGGTTTGACTAAGTACATGCTCTGATTACAGTACCATCACTGGAAATAATGTACACACCACAAGTTTCAAAACTTTAAATTCCTTACCCACAATATGTGTTAAGACTTCATTAGGAATAATGCCGATGAGAGTGGCAAAAATAAATCTTACCTAAATTATTATAATTTTGAAGTATTCCATTTTTGTTCCCCAAACTAACTGTATTATACTATACTGTCTTTGTTATTTGTATTGATGTCAAATTTAATACTTTTTATTACAAAACAAGAAAGAGAGAAGGAAGGAAGGAAGGAAGGAAAGAAGGAAGGAAGGAAGGAAGGAAGGAAGGAAGGAAGGCAAGCGAAGGAAGAGAGAGAAGGAAGGAAGGAAGGGAAGGAGGGAGGGAGGGAGGAAGGAATAAAGGGAGGGAGGGAAAGCAAGCAAGCTTCTTTGAGTTTTCACTCAAGAAAACGGTTTATTTTTCCCTCCTTTTATGACACTCAGTATGGTATCTTACATAAGGCATTCCAGTCGAGCAAATCAGCTCTAGTCAGCTCTGCTCCTCGAAGGGACTGGCACAGAATGAGAGACAGGATTCTGGCCCCAAGCCCACAGCAGTCTATATTTTACCACCAATCATATACATTACCCCTGGCTTGACACTAAAAACACAGACTCAGTGCCAGTCATCTATTTTCAGGGAAAATGCATATGCATCTTGGGATAATTTCCATTTACAACTGGCAACTCGATCCACTGAATTAAATCACACTCCTTGTTTTGATTTAATGCCAATGTGGTGATGCCTAAAATATGAATACAGGCGCTGAGTTACAACAATGAGATCACAACAAAGACATGAAGGGATTAATGAGAGTAAGAATTCTACACTCCAGGACTATATGCACCTTAAAACACGTAGTCAGAACAAAATAATCATAAACATGTCCTTTCTCTTTTTATGATTTGTAATAACCTCCCTTTTAAGAAGGTAAATTGGTGAGACATAGTAATTGTTATTAGACTTGTTAGACCATTAAACTATCTAGACTAGTTCTCACATTAAGAAAAATATACTGGTCCATGAAACTGAAAATCTGGGAAGCTCTGGTGTAAGTTTGTCTATAAAGGAGAGAAGACACACATTAGCTAGAGGGAACACAGGGTTTAAGACTATTGATTCTGTTTGCAGCTTTATCGTATAAAGATGGAAAAGATTAGAGCGTGCATAAACTTATAAGCTTTGAGGCTGGAGCTGGCAAAATGGAAGAGATTGAAAATAAAACAGGAACGGAGATTGTTGGTAGAGGGAGACCCCAATGTTGAAAGAGATGGGAAGCAAATGTTTTTGAAAACAGGTAAAGCCATTAGCTTCCAGCAGAGGAAAGGACATTTTCCCTGGGACTGAAGAGAAAGAGGCACAATGGATACAGATAAAGTTTGATGACATTAGAGCTGAAAAGGGAAGGAATCCCAGCCCTCACTCTTATGAATAAAAGGAAACAAATATTCTCCATTTTACAGTCACGGTGCCTTTTTCTCCCCATTTCCATAAGCAATTATAGTCCTTCAGTCCTGTCTTCACTTAGTCCTTCTCCCTATGGAGAAAGAGGAAAATAGCATTTCTGTGAGTTTTAGCCAAGGACAGAGTCCCCTTGGTCAATCTGAAAACATGTAAAACCGTCCAGTTCGATGGACAACGGTATACACTGTTTTCCTTAAGACATTTCTACTCTTGTGCATTCCTGACAGATCCACCATTTGAGCCCTCCCTTAGATAAATCTCTTTTTTGAGTCACCAGCAATTATAGAACTAAGGCTCATAATTCACAGTCACCACTGTTCTGGAAAAACATGAATTTCAGGATGCCTGGGTGGCTCAGTTGTTTAAGTGTCTGCCTTCAGCTGAGGTCATGATCCCAGGGTCCTGGGATCGAATCCCACATCAGGCTCCCAGCTCAGCTTCTCCCTCTGCCTGCTGCTCCCCCTGCTTGTGTGCACTCTCTGACAAATAAACAAATAAAATCTTTAAAAAAAAAACAACCATGAATTTCTAGTTTAAAACCCAGAGTGCCACTTGAAACAGTTTAGGATAACAAGATGAAATATAACATCAAGAAAGCTCCTCTGAAGGTATTTAAATATTAATCACACCCCTATGTGATTTCACTCAATAATCACTCTTCTGACCTAAGAGGAATATATAAGCCAGTACTTTTGAAAGTATCTTTTCTATTTATTTGAAGAAAACTATAATGATTTAAGAAAATTAAATCCTCTATCTGATTCCTAAATAAATACTGAGATACAAATGGGTAAATGGCATAGATGACAATGCTGACAGGTAGATGAAGGATAGACAGACAGACAGATATACTCTTTTGGAGTTGTCATCTTCTATGCAAGAAAGGACCATTATGTAAGACCTTGATGCAAATACTTTAGGTGGTGATATGGTTAGAATGCAAAATGAATTTTCCCAATTTTATTTTAAATTATAGATACTCCAGTGTCCTTTTGTATGTACATGTACAACATTCACATCACATTTGTGTTTGAACTCTTTGTACGTGATCTGAAGCTATATGAACCTCTTTGTAATATTTCTATGATACATACTTGAGTTCTTATGGCCACGAGCCTGAATTTGAATGTAAATGACCCAGTCACTGAGCCTACCTAAAGGCCCCATTACTACTTCCCACCATACCACCCCATTTACAGATGGGAACAATGAGGGACTGAAATGGCAAATGCTTTCCACAAATCTCAAGATTCCAAAAGGTCTCTGGACATACATGTTTTGATTGTCAAATGGCTAATGAATGTCATTTGAATAAATATTCTAGAGTATTTTAGAAACATCTCACAACATAAGAAATAAAATTTATCTTTCTCAATTGAGAACATAGAACTTTCGGTCATAAATGCTATAGGGATTCTAAAACAGGTAGAAAAACATAATCAAAACCATTCAGGAACACTGATACTGGAATGCTAAAGAACTGAGAAATTAGGCTTGGCTGGGGCCGTAAGCTCACGCAGGTGGGAAGTGAGGGACAAGGCCTTTCCTGAGGGCCCTTCTCTCTATATGGTGTGGTGGTGAAGAGTCCAGACACTGGAGTCCTTTTACTTGAGTCTGTCTACTAACTCAAACACTTATCAGCTGTGTGACCTTGATCTACTTTCTTAACCTCTCCCTGTCATGTTTGTTGTTGCTGTTGTTGTTATTGCTGTTGTTTGGGGGGAAGGGTCTATAAAATTGAGATGATTACAGCAGAGATGTTATGGGGTTGGTGTAAGGATCAAATGAATTAATATACATTAAATTTATATAATATATAAGTACTATATCTATCTATCTATCTATCTATCTATCTATCTGCACTTAGAATATGACACTTAGAATAGTGCCTGACACTTAGCAAGTGCCATGTATGGTCATTATCAATGATATCGTCATCGACATCAACATCGCTATTGACAAACCCACCAGGATCACATGGAATACAAGTATTTTTTCCATAAGAGGTGCGAGGAAATATCAAAAAGCAAAAACAACAAATATTTACTATAGGAAACTAAAGGTTTCCTTGAGGAGTAATGCTATGCTCATGAAATAATATGCAAATAATTCAAACAAGACAATTACAAAAGGTTAACCCTAAGCAAATATTTGAAAGAGGTAAAATACAACTTTAAAGATAACATTCTCTCACGTGTATTATTATCTAATGACCATAAGATAGAACTTCACTAAGAGTTCTACACGTATTATGGCATTCTATCCTTAAACAATTGTTGAGTAGAAATTATTTGTACCAGTTGATAGTTGAAGAAGTGGGCTTCAGAAAGGTTCAGTAACTTTTTTTTTTTTTTTAAAGAGGTTTATCTATTCATTCGACAGAGAGAGAAAGACCACAAGTAGGCAGAGAGGCAGGCAGAGAGAGAAGGGGAAGCAGGCTCACTGCTGAGCAGAGAGTCCGATGCGGGGCTCGACCCCAGGACCCTGAGATCACGACCCGAGCCGAAGGCAGAGGCTTTAACCCACTGAGCCACCCAGGTGCCCCAAAGGTTCAGTAACTTGCTCAAAGTTGCTCAGTTTGACAGAAGCAGATTTTGTTCTAGGCTGCTCAGCTGTAAAGCCTGTTTTTAAAGATTTTATTTATTTGACAGAGAAAAACACAGTGAGAGAGGGAACACAAGCAGGGGGAGTGAGAGAGGGAGAAACAAGCTTCCCGCTGAGCAGGGAGCTTGACGTGGGGCTCGATCCCAGGACCCCGGGATCATGACCTGAACCGAAGACAGATGCTTAACAACTGAGCCACCCAAGTTCCCCTAAAGCCTGTTTTTAAGACTTACACCAGTTTTTAAAACTTACACATACATATATGTAAATATATATAATTTGAATATATATAAAACATTGGACTAAAGACACTTAAGTAGAGTTCCTACATGGAGACCTTATCATGTCTTCTAAATACCCAAGGCTTTAGTGAGGTCTGTGAGGAGAGAGATATATTATAAAGCATGTCCAAAATTTGAATCATGGTCCACTTTTTCCAGCATGTCTCTCAGAACCTGAGTGCTATGGAACACACTTGGGTAAGCCCTACAAGGTGCCATAACCCTTTCTTTCCTTAGCAGCATGCATAGCTCTAAGAATCTTCTCATCTCCAGACTTCTCAGACCACTCTTTTCCTTTTTTTTCTCACAACGTCAAGAGTGACTAAGTCCAACCTACTACGTAACCATGGTATTTCCATTTTAATAAGCTCCCCTTAGGCTGAGGAAGGCTCCTGTCAGATACTAATCCACGAGGGGATAGGAACTGATGAGACAGAACACTGTCTCTCTAAGTACTCCAGGTTGTCGTAAAGGTAGCAGCTCCCCCTATGTGTAAGGACAGCATTCTACTTAATTATTGTCAATCAAATAGAAGCCACTGTATGACAGAGATTATAAGCACCAAATGGAGAAAAGAGAATGTTGGAAATAGACACATTTTCATTCTAAGTAGAAAAATGGGGTAAATGCTATTGGTAAAGCCTGGTGTGTTACTGGTACTTTTCTTTCAATGATCTTGGCATTCAAAGTGTTAGAATGGATTAATCTTTCCCTGTGACTTACTTGGATGTTAATGCCAATTTCAAATGCTAATGAGGAAGCTGACCAACCTGTCCTTTTTTCTAAAACTGACAAAGCATGGAATGTTCCCATGCTAACAAATAACAAGAAGCATTAAGTTTATTCTATTCGTTGATATTGTTATTCTTTTATCATGCAACGCCAATGGACCTACATGTAAAAATCTGATGGATGAGATTTAGGGACATATAAAAGAGAGAACACAAGAAGAGAGAGAGAGATCACGTGGTGGTCATTTGTCTCCAAATAGAGAGAACCTTAACTCAAACTTGAATGATTAAACCTGCATGGTGTTACTTTTAAAACACTGCTACCAGAGCGCCTGGGTGGCTCAGGCATGTTAAGCATCCAAATCTCAATTTCGGCTCAGGTCATGATCTCAGGGTCATGAGATCGAGCTCCACATCAGGCTCTGCACTGGGCATGCAGGCTGCTTAAGATTCCCTCTCTCTCTCCCTCTCCCTCTGTCCCGCCGCCCCCCCCCCCACTCATGTGAGCACACATTCTCTCTCTCTTAAAAAACAAAACAAAACAAACTGCCACCAACTCAAAAAGAAACAAAACAACAACAAAACCCATAAGTTTGACCCTATCCAGGGGTACCTGGGTGGCTCAGTCAGTTAAGCATCTGACTTAGGCTCAGGTCATGATCCTGGGATTCTGGGATTGAGCCCCAAGTCAGGCTCCCTGTTCAATGAGAAATCTGTTCTTCCCTTACCCTTTGCGCCTTCCACCCCCAGCTCATGCTCACACACTCTCTCTCTCAAAAAAGTAAATAAAATCTTCAAAAGAAAAAAAAAAAAAGATGACCTTACCCAGAGAAGTAACTCTGAAACTGGAAATGAATGTGACTGAATAAATGTTAGACAAAAGTGATCATATCAATGGAGCATTAATATATTCCACATAGGGACATCTTAAAAGACACATATTAAAAATGAAAATAAAGGTATGGATACATTTAATATTTTTCAATTTTAATGGAATTAGAATTGGGCCATTTTTCATGGAGCGGAAGAAAAAGGCTAGGAAAGCAAAGGTATGTTTGATTTTCCTTTAAATGGCATGAATAAAGTCATGGGTATGGTAAACAAAATAGAGAAGTTTGCCTCAACCATTATGCAAAATGAAACACATCACAATATGCTTTTTCCCCCAAGACTAGGATGAGGCTATAAAGAAACACATCATATGGGTTTTTTTTTTTTTTTTCTCTGTTAATTTGGAGAATATTCCAGTTTAACACTATTAGGCAGGCTCTCACTGTTTTCAAAAATTGCATTAGGCTCATAAACTCATTCTAATTGGCAGATAAAAAAAAATGATGTTTATGTTTACATATCCTAATGCTTTTGAGAAAACAGACACCCATTTCCATTTCTTTGCCTCTCAACACATCATGCTGGTGACAGATGTTTCTGAACTGTTTCAATGTCCCTGTCCAAATATAAAATGCGCACTTAATGATACCCATGTGTGTATATTTATAGTTCTAGTCATATCTTCATATATCTACAAAAAAATTGTTCCCCTTGGTAATTATATTTCTATTCAATATTAATGAATTATTGGCAGAGAAACATCTTTTATGTATGTATGCACACACAAAGACCTGTTTTTGCACATTATAATGATTACAGATACACACTTGTGTTCACTTCAGTGTAAATGGTCACAATGTTTTATATATTTTTCTTTTAAAAGCTTCAATGTCATACGCTTATTTTCAAGGCATACAGTCAAGGTATCATTTATTGTGAGAGAGTAAAAGAAATGCAGCTAGTGTCAGCTCTGCTGTCTTTGACTAATCTGCAAGCCACCCACTTTAATGGCTCTTCATAAATAATTCAAATTTTAATTATGCTGCCAGCCTCTGACCTGAAGAGAAATGAAGAAAGAAAAGGCAAAGAATGGACAAGGGAAAGCATATCAGTTGAATCAAATTTTGCCTCCAGTAAATGACAGCGTCTCTAAGCTCCACTTTCTTACTCAAGGTGCACCTGCTTCCTCATTTATGATTGTTAAAAACAAAATTAGTGTCATCCTCGATACACTAGTGATTATGGAGCCATTTACTCCAAAAAGAAGCTCTCTTGCCCTTATTTTAACAAGCTGTATCTCTCCACATCTATCACATATAGAGATTTACAAAGCAAAATATATACCTATATTAAAGCAGATTCTCCCAATGAGATATGTCCTGTTTCTAATTTCAGTCCCTATCTTCTCTCCTGAAAAGTCAGTGTGCTTCATCCTATTATCAAGCATGTTCATATCACCGCACTGACACATCTGATCTCTGCTATATTAAAAAAGAGACACGTAAGTCTTCTTCCAAACCCAGGTCTTATAAGTTATTGTTGGAGAGACCATTGCCAAATTAATGGCTGGCTGAATAGACTTAGGAAAAACTAACCGCATCTGTCACAAGGAAAGCTGGCCAAGGCAGCATTGACAGGCGATCCATGGCTGAATGATCTCCTCCCACCTAAAAACATCTTTTAATTGCATCAGGTCTCTCAATACGCAGTTGAGCATCTGCTCATTAGAACCAAAGCGCTAGTCTCAAATTGAAATGCTAAATTTCACTGCTACTTTTTTTCTAAATATTGCCTTACAGTTTTCCTAAAGCAATGCAAACCCAATCATATTTGATCTAAGATCTCCAGGGTCAAATCTAACCCATGCATAATAATGTGGGGTTTTTTCCATTTTTTGGTGTCTGTGTAGTTTTTGTCCTTCTATTTAATAAAAAAAAACAGAACAAAACAAAAACACACACACACATTAGGATTTCATTCAAGAAATTCCCAAATCCCATTTGCAGTAGGTCCTTTTAGTTTATTTGGGGGACTCATAGCTACATACGCAGAAGTTTATTTCCTCTGCTCTGGGTACCTTTTCTTTTCTGAATATCGGCCTTTTGCCGCAAACCTCTATGAAAGATTTGGAAAGTGTATCATGCTCTATGTAAACATATACTGTTGCTGTCTCAAGGATAAACTGATCTTAAAACTATACTTTATTCTTCAACCACCTGCCATTATTTGCAGTCCATTTTCCATTTCCTTATACTTTAAACTTTTGATTTTTCAATCATTCTCTTATTTTCCTTCTCCCTTATCCAGGAATTGATTCTGAGAAGTGAGAGGCGATACAGAATCTTATAACTATATTTTTGGGTAGCTATTTTTAATGATTCTAGCTCTGTCTATATGATGATAAAAGAGTGAAAATATATGTAATATATTTAGATGGAATATACATGGAAATATATTCTACCTCATTCAATCATCTACTTGATCAGATGATGTATTTCTTGGTGTGCATCTAATGCATTATTTTTTATAAAATTATACAGAGACGGTCTTACAGGAGCCATTCAATTACCTTGGAAAAAAAAAAAAAAACCCACAAAAGCATTTCTATTCAATAAACCAATTTGAAGAGTGAAAGAAAAATTGCCTGGCCTTTGGATAATAATGAGGTACATCTCCTTTGTCTATCTGAAATCCGGGTTTTGATTTAAGATTTATAAGTGCAGGGTACTATTGCTTTGCAGTGGGCAGACTCCCTCATGGGTCTCAGTAGTTACAATAAGCTCATACTTCCACCACATTCAATAAGTATATGCTCCTCCAAATACTCTTAAATGAGTTCAGAACATTTTGTGAAAATGGTTATACATTTATATCACTTACATGTAAAATAAACTGTAACAGTTGTAGAAATGAACTCATAAGTAGGATCTTACAAAACCCCAAACAGAGGAGGGCAGTGCTTGAAAGCTTTCTATCACTGTCGACTGGCGGAAAAGCTCTTCAACTAATTCTTAACAAAAATGTGTTTGACCTTTTTTGATGCCCACATAAATTGGAAGAAGGACTATATTACTCTAAAACAGGCTGAATCCAGGAAGCATTTGATTTGTTCTATATCTACATTTCAATCACAGTACAAACTACTTCTGAAATACACTCTCGTCCACCAAATTCATCACCCAGAATCTCCCAATGAAGGTATCCAGAATCTAGCCTCCATAAACTGACAAATTTAAGATTCAAGGCAAATATCAAAAGCCTCCCCAAAAATCCTTAATAAACAAGCAAAAAATAACATTTATTTTTCAGTAAGAAAAAAAAAAAGTACTGTGGAAAAAAGCTATACCAATGTTTTGATTTGCATTTCTCTAGGAAGGGGATAAACACCTTCAAATGTTTATTGCAGGGTGTGTGTATGAAATGCCTTTTCTTTTTTTTTTTTTAATAGATTTTATTTATTTATTTGACAGAGAGAGAGAGATCACAAGTAGACAGAGAGGCAGGCAGAGAGAGAGGGGGAAGCAGGCTCACTGCTGAGCAGAGAGCCTGATGTGGGGCTCAATCTCAGGACCCTGAGATCATGACCTGAGCCCAAGGCAGAGGCTTTAACCCACTGAGCCACCCACCCCATGAAATGCCTTTTCTTATACTTTGCTTCTTTTTCAATAGATTGTTAATTTTTGCTTAATGATTTGTTGAAAGTCTGACTTTTTGATATTGAGACACAGTCCTGAAATGTCACAATTATTTATATGCCAGCACCAAGTGATATTGAATCCAAATAGAAGAACAGCTCAGAATAATCTGTTTGCTAACAAGTCATCTTAACACATTCAATTACAGCGCTTAAATGTATAATATGATATTAATGTGTAATGTCATTGGACATCTGTCTGTCAGCCCATACATTCCTGGACCACACGTGCTAAATAGCATTTTTTTTGTATAACCATCACTTCTCACTTTTCCTCACACACAGTATCAATGCGTGATGCCTTGCTGAATTGAAGAAACTAAAGGTTTTAATGCCAACCTCGTTAAATCAATAGATTCTACAAGCTGTCTTATTTGGACAACAAAAATCAATAACTAAGAATTATTTTATTATCTTTGGTGAACTCAGTCACCGAAATACTTTATACGGGGAGAGGAAAGATCTATTTTTGGTATAAAGTTTTGTTTTTAATATGTTTTAATATGTTTTAATATGTTTGTATAGTTTATGTATGTTTAATATGTTTTAATATGTTTAATGTTTGTTTTTAATATGTTTAATATGTTTTAATATGTTTAATGTTTGTAATTTTTGTCATATGTTTGTAATTTTAATGTTTGTAATGTTGTTTTTAGTGTTTTAATATACTTATGTTTAATATGTTTAGTATGTTTGTTTTTTAATATGTTTTAATATGTTTTGATACACTTGTATAAAGTTTTGCTTTTAATATGTTTTAATATGTTTTTAATATGTTTGACAAAAACTTTTAGGGAGATATACACAGAGTATGGAAAGATTAAAATTGTTCAAAGGAAATACATTGTTATAACTGCACCAAAGTTAAAAATTTGTCTTTAAAAAATTCCATAATAATGGCTAAGAATTTAATGCTTCAGATATCATCTCTATAAATACGCAGTAAGTACTTCAACTAAAAATGCATAAAATATCTGGGGCGCCTGGGTGGCTCAGTAGGTTAAAGCCTCTGCCTTTGGCTCAGGTCATGATCTCAGGGTCCTGGGATCAAGCCCCACGGCGGGCTCTCTGCTCAGCGGGGAGCCTGCTTCCCCCTCTCTCTCTGCCTGCCTCTCTGCCTACTTGTGATCTCTCTCTGTGTGTCAAATAAATAAATAAAATCTTTAAAAAAATGCATAAAATATCATAAATATGAGATTAACTTCTAAAGGCTCTTTTACAAAAATAGATGAAACAACCAGTGAACGTGACACAAAGGAAACTGGAGACACACTGTTTGGGGTTTATTTAATTACTAAATGTATTAGCACAACCCAGTTATTCACTCTCCCTCCAATCACACATTGTCCATTCTAACTTCTCTTCCTCTCCTATTTATTTAACCCAAACCAGACATCCCCAAAAAGAATTCTGAGTTAATTACTAGAGTCATGTAAACCAGGGTTGGCAAAAAGGCCTGAGGAACTAGTTTGGCCCCATGGGGCAAGATGCCTTGCATAATGATTAGAAGGATGAAAAGCAAAGACGAGCTTTAGAGAAAATGGAAACGGAAAGAGAACTTGAGAGACATCTGAGACAATAAAGAAGACGATGAACTGAAGGATGGGGAATAGAACACAATGACAAGAACCCTTTACCAAGACAGTAAATCCAAGAGCCTGATAAATGGCTGAAGAGAGGAAAAAGACAGAAAAGGGTGTCCAGGAAGCTCCCAGCCTGATCTATCCAAGAGGGTGGCAAGAGGACCCTGAAAAGGCAGTGGTTCCTCAGTCCGGAAGCAGAGCACGAGCTGAGACGGCATGGGAAACTGAGGAAGCGGGAGCAATTTGCAAGCAAAGCTGGATGGATGCTCCAACTGCACACTGGTCCTCAGTGAAAAAGCCCAGAGTCCATCTGATTATCCAAACCAGAAATCTAAACATCTTCTTTCCTTTCAATGTTCACATGCAGCAACTCAGGACGCCCTGTACACCCTCCTGGTTCATCTATCACCTCTCCTGCATTTGCACGGGAGCTGTTTCCCTTCGGGCTGTCTTCACTTGCCAGGATTTCTGCAGCAGCCTTCACACTGGTCGTCCAAACCGGATTCTGCAGTCCTCCAGCCCAGACCGCTAAAGCGGCCACCGTGAATTCACAATAAATCCAACTCCTCTTCTCCTTCCCTGATACCTCTAAGAGCTTCCCTGTCATCATAGGGCTATCCTCACTAAAATAACAAGTGGGGCTTTATGTTTTTAATTCTCATGAGCCTGCAAAACGGACACCATTTTCCCCACTTTACAGACAAGTCATGAATTTCAGATCTAAATGTGCCCACCCACTCTCAAGTGTGCAGGCTTCCCAGGGCACATGCTGTAAGAGTCCCTTTATTTATCTGGCCTCTACTTGCGGCGCTCGTCTCATATCTCACCATTTCCTCTATGTGTCATAACATAACCACATTGTGTGCCACCTGAAATCCCCCCAAGGCTTTCTCTTCACCTCAGGAGTTGAGAACTCTTCCACAGGCTTCCACGGTACCTGTACATCTATGAACATTCTTTGTCTCTCTGACAATCCTGACTACTGGAGTGTAAGTCCTTTAAGGTAAAGATACCACCTTTCAACGGCAGCATATCCTTAATACTTACCTCACTGTGTGCAACAGAAGAGGTACTTGGTGAAAATTTTCTGAGCTAATGACTGAGGCACAAGAGATACTAGGAAGAAAGTGGTGGGAAAGAATAAAGCTCTTCATTTATATGTTCCCCTCCTCTCAAGTCAAAGTATCAAACTGTGACTTCTGAGAATAAAAATGTAGGCAGGAGACACTCATACGTTGTTCTATAGGTCTACACTGTCCTTCCTCCCCCGTTCCCTGATCGTGAATTACAGACCCATCACTGGCTTCAGGTAACTAAGTTCTTAGCTATTCTTTCCTCAGCTACTTCTGACTTTTCCTGCTATTTGTTTGTTTTACTTTTTTGGACTTGATTCATGTGTCCTCACGCTTAGTGGAGTCAACAGCTGGCCTTGCTCCTCAGCTCCCCATGCCTGAGAGAATTGCTATTCTGACTTCCGTGAGCACACAGTTTTGGTCTGTTCTTGAACTTCACGTATATCCAATCATACAGTGTGTATTCTTTTCTGTCTGGCTTCTTTGGCTCTTCACTTTATCTGTGAGATTTAAAACTGGTGTTGCATGTAGCAGTGTTTTGTTTTTTTGTTTTTTGTTGTTGGTTTTCATTTTTTTTTTCTGTGCAATATTCCAGTGTACTAATGTAGCACAGATTATTTATCCAATCTTCTGTTGAAGAACATTTGAGTTGTTTACCGTTAAGAGTCATTGCGAATGATTCTACATGATTTTTGGTAGACACATGCACGCATTTCTCTTAGGTATATTCTAAGAACTGCTGGGTCATAGGGTTACATATTACCAAAGAACTTTCCTAGGTGGTTGCTGTAAAAATGGGCATCCCCATGTCCAGTGTATTTAAATTCCAGTTGTTATGTATATTGGCCAACAATTAGCACTGTGGGTCTTTTTTTTTTTTTTTTTTAAGATTTTATTTGTTTATTTGACAGAGAGAGAGATCACAAGTAGGCAGAGAGGCAGGCAGAGAGAGAGGGGAAGCAGGCTCCCCGCCAAGCGGAGAGCCCAATGCGGGGCTCGATCTCAGAACCCTGAGATCATGACCTGAGCCGAAGGCAGAGGCTTTAACCCACTGAGCCACCCAGGTACCCCTGTGGGTCTTTTTTTTTAAAAACTTTGGCCACTCTGGTGAATGTGAACACTGACCTTCTTAATGTCTTCAACACTAAACTCCCTCTAACTACTTCCTTAGGACTCACTCATTGCTTAACTCATTTCATTACTGCCTCTGCCTGACTATGCTAATTGCCATGATGTCAAATTCAACTGTATTTTCTCCGTAATCATCTTTCTTTAACTGTATTCCCATGTAACTAACTACAAACTCCTTCCTTGCTGCGCTGGATGCCATGTCAACATCATCATTCGCTTGAGACTCTGGCTCTCTGCCCACTTCCATCCTATAATTATAATGCTTTAATCACATATTCAGCCTTCTGCTCCTGTTTTTTCATGTCAAGTGCCACCTCAATAAAACTACATATCTACTACCATCCTTTCTCTCAGAAGTGTCAATCCTCCAACTTCACCCGCTGGTAGGCAGCCACCAAGAAAGCCTATCATCATCTCAAATTTGTCATGTAAGGAAGCAAAGCCACTGCTTTCTCTTGAACCTAGCTCTCCTCTAGGGTTTCCTCTTACTACTCAAAATACCACTGTTCAGACAGCCATTCGATCTCAAAAGCTTGAGTCACTTATTTTTACTCTTGTTTCTTCCCTACACACAATAACTAAGTGAATGATCTTGATTCTTTCTCAGACTTCATATCCATCCTTTAGTCCATAAAATACACCTATTCCATCAAAATGGAAATTAGTCACTATAATTTGATGTACCTTTTACCATCCAAAAGTGAGCCTGTTCCAACTGGCCAAATTTCACAGAAGCTTGCTAATTTTCAATGTGCTGATTTTTGTCCTCAGATTATCACCGCTACCACCACCATCAACGAAGCAATAACTAACATATCATAGCTTCTTTCCCTGAAGCACCACAACCACCTGTGGATAAGTTTCTTTTATTATCCTTGTTTGGAAGCTGAGAGTAACTGAGCTTTAGACAGACAGTTGTTAATGAGAGCCAAAGACATAAAAAGGCTTCAAGAGTCAGGTAAATGGCTGGAATCGGGAAAGAAACTAATTATAATGTAAAACTCTATTTAACATTTTCTTCTATCCTGAATCTATCTTATTTGAAATAAACAGTATTTCCAGTCCTAGACAGTAAATGATAAACTAACAATACAAACAATACACATGAAAAAACTGTAGATTTATGTAAGTCAAAACTCATTTGAGCAGAAATCCAAAATGATCAATTAATGAGACAGAATCTATGACAAAATGTCTCCCTCAATATAATCTCTACAAGATAGGTTATCCTATAAAAAATAATTATAAGCTAACTTGTAGCATTTCAAATTTAAAAAACAACAATTTTGGCATCAAGGTCATTGGAATCGATGAAAAACTCACAAAAAAGCCCTTGTTGATAGTGAGGTGGTACATCAGTTGTCCAATAGCAATAGCAGTTGTAGCAACATGGTCAATGCCCATTAAATGCCAGGGAGAAATTGGTAAGAACTATCGTGCGGCTTTAAAATATGTCTACAAATTCTCTCGTATTACTTTCTTCAAGTGGTAGGGCTGACTCGGTGGTTCTATTTTTTTAAGATTTTAATTATTTATTTGAGAGACAGAGAGTGAGTGGAGGGAGGAGTAGAAAGACTCCGCGCCGAACACAGAGCCCGACACGGGGCTCGATCCCACGACCCTGAGATCATGACCCGAGCTGAAATCAAGAGTCTGACGCTTAGCCGACTGAGCCACCCAGGTGCCCTAGTGATTTATTTCCAACAAACTGCACAGAGGAGAAGTTACAGTGTGCAATTTAAGAGACAAGGTCATAAGAGATGCTACGAATTGTTCCTCATGGTCTCTTGCATCGTTCACAGTGGGGCAAGAGAGCCACCACAGCCAAGCGGGGTGCAGAGAGGCCCATGTGGAAAGGCAATGAGACCTCCTGCCAATAGCCATGGGATCAAAACATCTCGAAAGCAGATCCTCCAGTGCCAATCAAGCCTTCAGATTACCCTGATCACACAGGAGACTGAGAATCACCCACCAAAGCAACACCCGAATTAGTGACCCATGGAAACCATGAGATAATAAATGTTTGTAGTTTTAAGCCACTGTGTTTTGGGGTAACAAACTTGACTTCATGTCCTAAATAAAACCACAAAAGAAATTGATAAAAGTATGATGCCATTTGTGATCTGTCAACTCGGATGTTTAAGAAATGATAATAACCAGTGTTTCAAAGGAAGTAAAGATGAAGACACTCTCATACACTGCTTACAATTTCGGGTGGAAATTTTGACAAGCTGTATCCATATAATAATAATGACTTCTGATATGTCTCCACTTTGGGAACTTGTGCTAAGGAAAGAGGAGTTTTAGATACGTATTTTTATATACAAATGTTTATGGCATTCATATTTGCTAAAAAATTGAAGCTTTTAGAAATGAGCCACAGATCTCAGTACATGCATATGATGTTACCATTATATTTCATATATTATTTATTGTTACATGTTATTGTATATTTTATAAACTATGTAATACCGTTCTTTTATCATTGCATTTGATGACCTAGACAAACATTCTTAACACAGCAAGTGCCAACAGCTTATTTTAAACATGTAAGAAGTATAACTTCAATTTAATAGGTCGCCTGGGTGGCTCAGTTGGTTAAGCGTCTGCCTTCAGCTCAGGTCATGATTCCAGGGTCCTGGAATCGAGTCCCACATTGTGCTCCCTGCTCACTGGGGAGTCTGCTTCTCTACCCCTCCCCTGACTTGTGAATGCTCTCTCTCTCTAAGTAAATAAAATCTTAAAAAAACTTCAATTTAATAAAAAGTTGTGTGTATGTGTGCATGTGTCAGTGCCCACATGCACATGGGTATGAGTGGATGAGGACAGAAAGAGGAAGAGAAATAAAAGTGCCAAATGTTATTTATACCCGAGTGCAGAATTAAGCGTATAGAGCTGACCCTTGATCAACAAGGGTTTGAATAACATGGGTCCATTTATACACGGATTTTTTTTAAGATTTTATTTATTTATTTGACAGAGAGAGACAGCAAGAGAGGGAACACAAGCAGGGGGAGTGGGAGAGGGAGAAGCAGGCTTCCTGCGGAGCAGGGAAACTGATGCGGGGCCCGATCCCAGGACCCTGGATTCATGACCTGAGCTGAAGGCAGACGCTTAACGACTGAGCCACCCAGGCGCCCCATACACGGATTTTTTTACAGTATGGTACTGTGAATGTATTTTCTCTTCTTTACAATTTTCTTAGTAACATTTTTTTTTCTACAGTTTACTTTAGCATAAGACGACACACCAAATACATATAATAGCTAATACATATAATACATAAAATACACAAAATACGTGTTAATCAACTGTTTATGTCATTGGTAAGGCTTCCTTCCAGTTAACAGTGGGCTATTAGTAGTTAAGGTTTTAGGGAGTCAAAAGCTAGATGCAGATTCTTGACTGTGTGTGTGTGTGTGTGTGTGTGTGTGTGTGTGTGTGTAGGGGGCATGGTCAGAGCCCTCACACCCCTGCGCTGGTCAAGGTCAACTGTATTTTCTTTACTTCCTCTACTTATCAATTTCTTAATACTGAGAAAACAATTGTTCCAGTGAAGAAAATAAGGAAATAGTCTTTGTCACGTACCCTGCAGATGCTCTTCTAGAAGACCATATGTCATCTGAACCTGGCTACCTCTCTGAACCCTTCTTAGACACTCTCACAGCTGCTCATTAAGCTCCAGTCGGACTGGCCCTTCTGATCCTGGAACACAAACAGCTCCCTGCGCCTCAGGGCCTTTGCACTAACCACTCCCCCTGCCTGGAGTGGCACCTGCGCAGTGGCACATAGCCGCTTCCTCCACCGCATTTTCCTCTTGCCTCAGGTTAGAGGGCCTTTATTTTTTACTTATCTTACCTATTTTTTCAGATGACCTTTATTAACCACCATATTCAGAGCAGCCCGCCCAGGCATCAGATCAAGAATTATGTTCCTCTGGTCACCAATCTTCAGAGCATATTTCATTATACAAAAATCTCTCTTTAATTTTCTTTTGGCTTATTGGTTATCTCCCAATTTATAAAATATAAAATTAGAGCAGAAAACTCATCTGTCTGGATAAATGCTGCACCTCTAGTCCCTAGAAAAATGCCCACCCAATAGCAGGGACTCAAGAAATGTTTTCTGAATGAATGTTAGGAATATGGACCATGGCCTATTCTTTTTACTGCCCCTCCCCTTCTTGGCTTAAAGGCCCTGCACTCCCAGTCTTTCTTCTTCATTTCTAGTGCGTACTGCTTCCTCAGACCCTGACCCATCACTGCTAGGTTATCCTTACTGACACATGACAAAGGGTCAAGCAAAATGGAGACCACCACCCCAAAATCCTCGACAACGTGCAGGGGCCCATGGGAATGCAATACACTTCCGCACTCACAGAGTACGAGAATACAAGCTCCATGAGGGAGGCGATTCGCTCCTGTTTGTTGGCTCTAGCCCCTACATCAATGGCTGATATATATTAGGCACTCGATAAATGTCAAATGCCTGTATTTCTGAAAGACTGAATGAGGAAGAACCAATATATTTCGCTCCACACATCCGTAAAGATGACATAATATATGGGAACAGGAAAAATAAGCCAAAGAAAATTCTAGGCAAGGACACACACACACTGCAATCTAGCATGTGATAGTAAAAGTACACTGAAGGAAAACCCTTGCTCATGAATCGGTCTCAGATGCAAGCATTAAGTGTGATACGAAATATGTACACTGTTGCACAACACACAGCTTTTTCCACCACGCACTAGGTCTCTGATACCACCAATTAAATCACAGTGTAAATGTATTACTTCAGTTAAATATCAGAATTTACCCAGGACCTACAGCAAGATCCTTGGCTCTGTCATGTGTAGGTCCCCGAAAAGAAAAGGAATCAAGATCACGTTTGAACTGTTTTCCCAAGTAATCAAAATTTCAATACCAATCCCACCTTTTTAACACTTCTTTCAATATAAATGCGTCTCAGAGCACGCACCCAGCAGTGTTTGCCCATTATTTAATATTTTCTTTTTAACTTGTCTGATCTTCTTGAATGGATAGCACAGCTGTTCCCCCAAGGTGAAGGCTGCATCCCCCATTAGGTTGTTCTTGGATTCCATCAGTCCGGAAAGCAGCTCTATCATTATCTCTGGAAGGGGTCTTTCTACAGAGAGCCCATCGTTTGTGTATGTGTTTTGTACACTCTTCAGCATGACAAGCACCATCGAGCTGGCTTTACACTGTCATTTCCATTGAAAACCTGTAATTACTTCCCACAAGCAACACTCCATCCTGCCAAGCTGATTAAAGACGATATGCCCTGGAAGCAGAAAAGCAGCAGTCCTCACACATCAAAGTGTGTATCTTGTAAGTAACAGTGTGGGGGTATGCACACAGTAAGCACTAAATAATTGTTTATAGAAGATACTATATGATACTATATTTGTCCCTTCATAGACAGTATAATTGTTGATTTTTTTTTTTTTGTGGACACAGAATAGATTTTTAAAGAGTGAATGGAACAGACCATAACAGGCTCTGAATTGTCATTTAATAAAAATATTCCACCATAAAAGATACACCATTCCAAGGTCTCCACTCACAACCACATCAATTAACTGTTTAACTGTTGCCATTTCTTCACAGACAAAACTATCAAACATGGAGTTCTACTTCATCATATTCTCAACCTGAGTGCGTTGGCTGATTCAAGTCATCAGGTATCCTTTTAAGTGTCAAATCATTTTAAGAGAGAAGAGTTCACAGATAGCATCCTCAAGAAGTACTTACAGTGCAATTAGCTCAACTTCACAGTGGACATTTGTCTCAGTTTTTTACTCATTTGTTTTTGATCACAGAAATATTTCTTTGGTGAATTTCTCAAGATGCAAACTATGTTGGGAAGTAGTGGCCACATCCAAGTTTAGAAGTCAAAAGCTGCTTATGCTTGCCTCATCTGCCTCTGGGACTTGGCCCACCCAGTTAGATGGACTTGTCCTGGACTTTGAATGAGAAGTTAGTGACTCACGGAAGGAGAGACAGTGACAGACCCATCCTGGCTGTGGCCGAAACATCCAGATTTAGAAGAAGCAACAGCAGCTCCACATGGCCAGCACTGATGGGAGCAGTGAAAGGATGATGCCCACGTACAGGGCTTGTGGCAAGTGGGTCATCCCTAACCTGGTTCCGTATGCAATTTCCTCAATTATGTGAATTACCCAATGCACGCTTTCAATAAATATGTCTGCGATTTAAATCAGCTTATCTAGTTATTTGGAACTGTAAAAAAAAAATCTTAACGAAGACAACTTCTGAGTAATGGATACTTTGAAAGGTTACATACTGACATCCTTTAAAAAAAAATTAAGCTCTGCACCCAACATGGGGCTTGAATTCATAAAGCTGAGATCAAGACTCACATGCTCTGCCAACTGAGACAGCCAGGCGCACACCCCCCCCCTTTTTTTTAACATCAAGTAATGTTTGACCATTTTAGAACCGATTCAACTCAGTACTATCTAAGAGCCAATGGTTCTACCGGACAGAGTTTTCACATTTAACTGTACAGCAGCGATGTCATCGGTATCAGATTTTTAACTGCATGTTGTTCTTTTAAATCTTTTTCTTTAAAGATTTTATTTATTTATTTAGAGAAAGAGAGAGAGCACAAGTCGGGGGAGGGTAGAGGGAGAGAAAGAATCTCAAGCAGACTCCATGCTGAGTGGAGCCCAATGCGGGGCTCGATTTCATGGCCCTGAGATCATGACCTGAGCTGAAATCAAGAGTTGGACACTTAATTCACTGAGCCACCCAGGCTCCCCTGTCCTTTTCAATCTTATACAATCACTGTAGATTAGAAAAGTAAAATTATGATACTAGGGACATAAGCATAAGTATGGTTACATTGAGTGTTGGGACAATGATAGAAATTTGATCCAACAAAGACAGTCAATCTCTAACTTCAATTGGAGGTACACATATATCTCTATGAAATTGTTAGTGTGTGTGTATATATATAGAAACATACACACACAAATATGTTGAAAAATATATAATTAAGATTGTGTCATAAAAAATGAATAACTAAAAATATGTATAACTTTTAGCTCTCTAAAGGACAGTTCCTCTTCCCTAAATGTGTACATTTTTTTCTTACACACGATTTTTAGTAATATATCACATACAAAAACAGATTGCCTGCGTGTCAACCTAGTATCACGTTAATATGATTCATACAACAGAGAGAATGCAATTTAATTTTTTAAACACACTGATAAACCTAATATAGTGCTATCAACAAACAAAATTATACATCTTCACGACAAAAGAAATTCCCATCTTTGGAGGAGACCAAACAAGTCCCAAAAATGGAACTCTGGTAAAACTTATGATAACATTTCATGAATCCTCTTATTTCCTTGATGTAAGCAATTGACATAAAAATTAATGATAAACCATAAGACTTCCATTTAATCCACACATTTAAAGTTTTATTAGTTGCATGGTATTGGAGGGCATTTAGGGCATTAAGACTTAAAAGGCAACCACATGTAAGGCTCTACCTGATTATCACAGATACTCCTGTATAAGCATCAGTAGAACATATGCATCGGTTCTTTACTGAGTCAAAGGTTTCTGGGAATCTAGGCAAAATGATCTGACTTCCTTTCTAGCTCTTGGCACTCCTAACCTTAGCCACCTCTCCCAAGATTTCTAGCCAGAGAAGCTCTGCAGAAAAATCAGTTCTGAAGTTTTCCTCTGTTTTCATGAAAATTTCATTCCATTTTGTCAACCAGTTTAAATACTGGTCCCATTATTTAAAGAAAAAAATATTATCTGCTTATTAAGGTAGTTCTCTTGTGACAGGTTTATCTGTTCCAGGGAGTACCCACATCTTCAAAGAGGAGCAATAAACTGAACTGAGTATGCTCTGGAGAAATATGTGAGGACGGGATCCTTTGCTCCTCTTTTCCATTTCAGGATGCAATTTACCCATTTCCAGCAACAGACTGCCCATGGAGCGGCCACTTCCAAAAAGGTGCCAAGCCAAACTTGAAGAAAGTGCTTATTTTGTAGATTAAGAGACCACATACAGAATTTGATTATCCACCAAAGAGTCTATATTTCTTAGACACCAAAATAACTGGCCAATAATGGTCCCTCTAAGATGTTTCCTTATCATCAAATATCAATGCTTCTATATCTCAGGAACCACAGAGAGATGAAGACCTCTTCTCCAAGTTTATTCTTACCTGAATGCAGATAAATGTGCATGAGACTGAACCTGAACTAACTCCTTAAATAACATCCAATCTCTTCTTGCCCCACTTGACACACTTGCTATCTCCTTGGGCTGCAGACACTGCTCATAATCCAGTGTCCTTTAATAGCTGCCTCTGAAACACTGATCTGTCGTTAGGACCTGCAAATAAATTAAGTTTCCCTAAACAAATAGTTACTATATAAAATGCTTATTACTGGTAACTTATAATTTTATAGTTATAAAAAAACTAAAATGTTATGAGGTTGTATCTTATGACAAGACTAAATTTAGTTCAGGTAATTTTCATGCAATCCGGTCTCTCCTCACAGCTTCGATGATCAAAGGTAAATTATACTTGGATACCCATTAAAAAAAATAAGCAAACAAAAAATTACAATAGCCATGACATTTTTCATGTCTTCACTTTAAAGCAATATGAAGAAAAGTCAAAGTGATTTAGAAAACATAAAATCTGGCATTCATTTATGAAAGCAAATCTGTGAATCAAAAAAGGCAGCAATTAAAAATATATTGGTGTTAAATGTAAACAACATAATTTATTGTGAACCATAAGTGAAAACAATACTACTTGTAGTAATATTTTTAATGTTAGGTTTTGGCTACTCTCTATATCAAGGCATTAGTGAGTATGTAAAAATCGTGGGTCATATGTGTCTGCAGATGCTCACATACATGTGCATATATATCATATATTTGGTCAAGAAACATTTGAGTAAAAAAAAAAAGAAAGAAACATTTGAGTGACAAAAGTACCGAGAAATTTTAATTTTCAGAATCCCAGAACAAAAGATCTCAGGGAAACAAAACTCAAGGCTCACATAATTAATAAGGAAATTCTGTGGCATTTTTTTGCTCATGGTAATATCTACCCAGATGAAACTCTGATGTGTGTCATCTTAATATATCCCAAAGAGTGCAGAGATCTGCCACCCTACTCTCAAGGTCTATAGTTTGTTGATAAGTGCCTAGAGAACTGGTCTAGCTCTGGAAGAAGTTAATCATCTTCATCATTAACCAAAATTCACATATTGCTTCCCCCCCCCATTTTTAATCTGGAAACCAATTTAGGATCACAAGATTCTAGAATTTTAGAGCTACAAGGAGTCTTTTATGTCATCTTGTTCTACTCCTATATAGAAATAACTTATTTGTCTCAGGCCAAACTGCAAATAAATGGAAAAGCTAAGACAAGAATTTAGGTTCCTAATTTGGAATCCAGGTCAGAACTATTTCCATGGCACCAAGTATATAAGCCAGGTTTCTTTCATCTGCAAATAAATGAAAACTGAACTCAAACTGACAAGACCAGAAAGGATTTATTTGATGGTGGAACTGGTAAGTCTTGAGGTAAGATGTCATTCAGTGTTCCTTGACTGAGCACCTTAGCAGAATCAACAAGGAATCAAGTGTCCTATGATCCAGAGGACAGCCAGGCTCCAGATCAGTGGGAAAGAAAAAGGTTTCTCTTTCTCACACAGCTACTGATGAAGAGATAACCTAACCTGGTCCTTCTAGACAATGGAAGGTCATGTGGTTAATTAACTGAGTCCTAGGTATTACAAGAATCGGTCACTGTTTCAAGAGACAGTGCATGTGAGAAACTGGTCAGTATCATCCAAACAAAACAGATACTACACAAAAGAGAGGGTAGACTGGATGTTGAAAAGACAGTCACATTATCTATCACACAAGAGAATGTAGAGACAACTTTTTCATGTAGACAATTATCTACTAATTGCATCCCTTGGATAGTGAACATTCTCACTTATATTGAGTTGTTTCACGTAGATTACTAAGCAATGTTACCCCCAAAAGCTTTAAAAAGTTGTGGTGTACCTTTGCTTTGCTTTCATATTCTTACAAAGAAAGGAGGGATCATTGAAAGACTCTAAGTATATAGTGGGTATTTTATAAAAAGATATGCTATTTTTATACAGATTTTACATCAATATGACAACTACAATACAAATAGAAACATTAAATGCACATATAAATCACTATGAATTTCAATTGAATGGCCAAAAAATTATAAATTCAAATGTTTATTTAAAACTCCTTAATTTCATCTTAAAATGGCATTATGTCCTATGAATGTAAAGTCCTCCCTACTGAAATGACTTATGGTGATTTTCTTTTTATGATAGCAATCTATAAAATCTTTCATAATATTTCAAGTATCAAGAAAGCCAAGCAAGTAAACTCCATATACCAAAGTTAAAACTACTCTGTTGTCACAGTTATGTTTAGATCTGCTGACTGATCCAGGGAAGTTGGAGAGTAATTGAGCCAAAAAAGAATAGCAAGATCCAGACAGAGTTGAAACCGATGCATCCTGGGTAACTCCCATGAGACAGGGCAGAGCTGAATGCAGAGAGGTTAGCAGGACCTATGAAGAAAAACTCTTAGCAGGAGGAGGGCATATCTGATTCTCTCAGTAGAGCTGGCCCAAGTGATTATCCCATTTTCTTACACTTACAACTAATTCCCATACTGCCAACAAATAAAATCATATTTCCATTTTATTAAAGAAAGTGCAGCAGAAATAAAATTGTAAAACAGGAGAAAACTCATAGAAGGTATTCTATAAGGATATCCAAGTCAGTAAAATGGATTGCAAAGTGAAAACACATTTCTTAGATTATTTCTGATAAGTTCCCTTTTGTTCAAATCTATTACATGGGTGTACGGTGGGGCCGCAAGAACAACTCAGGCCTATCATATACCTTTCTGCAATATATTATAAATTTAAACATTGCAATTCCCCCAATGTAAGAATCAAACTGAGCAAAATTGTCAATGCCGTGGCAATGGTGACTATACTTCCAGAATTTTTCACGAATCTTTAACTTTACAAGAGAAGCTTAAACATCTGTAACAAAACACGGGTTTTTGTCTCCCACACTTCTTACAAAGCGTTACAGAAAACTCACTCCTACAATTGTGTTTTGACCATATCAGACCTTCCTTACCAATCTACTTGCTGCTAGAAAAGAAACGAAGTTAAAAAAATATCATTTCAGAAAATAGTGTATCAACCTTTTCCAGTTTGTACTCCAGAATTCAGCCTGACCTCCCTCAAATTGTTTGATGGCTTATGACACATTTTCAAAGCTCCTTGCCCCAAAGGTCCCTTTTAATGGTAGGAGAGGAACATGTAAGGGTTATTATATACAAGGTAAAGGCAAGGTGAATAAAAAAGATAAGCCCGGAAGGAGCAGCATCTGAAGAGTCTATGATTTTGTAAAAGGTTAAAATTTACAAACAGAGAATAGATATTTATTCATGTATCATAATATATAATAAAATGTCACAGATGCTGGTTGACTTGCTAACAAGCAATTGGATTTGGGGATTAAGACATTAGAGATTTTTAAGAACGGTATCTCTGAATATGGAAAGGAAGATTATATACAATTAGGAACTAAAATTATGTATTTGGGAAGGATAGTGTAATAGACACATTCTGATAAAACTATACTCACATTCGCCATGAAGAATATCCATTTTTTAAAATAAACAAGGATATACATGGACTTCGAGATATTGAATTGCACAGTAAAGGGCAAAAATAACATTGATGCATATTACTAATAAATATAAAACAGATTAATGGAATAGAACTGAAAGTCTAGAAACAGTGGTGTCATTTCAATTGCAGGTTTATGATAAATTCTTTAATAAATGGAGACATGATCCTGGAATCATTAGTTAACTATTTGGATAAGACAAAAAAGGAAAGTACTCACTTCACTGCATATGCCAAAATCCATTCAAATGGATTAAGGTTAAATGTGCAGAGAAAAAAAGGGGGATTACAAAAACAATGAAAGAATAAATTAGCTGAAAGAAAAGGAATAGTGCAAGTTAGAGTTTTTTCTAAACAAAATGGCGAAGACAGAAACTATAAAGAAAAAGACTGATAATTATGCCAATTAAAAAATGAAAGGGAGAGGCAAGTTGGAATAAATACGAGTGTCATGACTGGGTGTCCATAGCTATCCAAGCAGGGGGCCCATTCAGGCTGAGGCAGACCCTGTGTCCTCTATGCTCATCAAAAGCAAGACTCAGCTAACGAATTTTATAGGAATGATAAAGCAGTGTGAAATCATAATATAGAAAAGCTCATACAAATTATAAAAAATAAACCCATGAAATAAAATTTGGCAAAAGACAGAAATAGGAAATTTACGGAGAAGATGAAAGGCCAAGTAACAAAAAAATGAAAACATAAAATGACTCAAACGCACTGGTTACCAAGAAAATGAACAGTAAGTACAGTGTCTTTTTTTTTAAATTACTGAAAATCAGAAAAAAATTTAAAAGAAATGTAGATAATATGGGTTAAGGTTTGGGAAAGTAGGACCTTGGTAGTGAGTCTAAGCAAGTATGTCAGAGCCCAGTTTAGCATCACGCACCAAAGCCTTGATTTCATACAGGATGTAAGCATTCAAAATATTCTAGAAGAATATCGAGCTTTCACAATATAATTATTATAATTCTAGAAAAAAGATAAACCTTTATCTTCAAGCATATTTACTATGGAGTTTTTTAGACTAAAATATGAAAAGAACATCAAAATGCAAAAAATACATCCTATTACATCAATTTGGCATGAGTGTGATCTTAAATAGTCCAGAAAAACATTAAATCCTCACAATATAGTTATAAGGGAAAAAAAAACCCTGCAAAATAGTAACTACAGTATGACATAAAATCCAAGCCCACAGGCATGTGTACTCTCTCTGTCTCTCTCACCTTACATTCGGCTGTAGCTCTAACGCGTACTCTATCCTTGTCTTTCTCTCTCTCATCTTCAACTCTCTTACAAATATATTCTTTCCCCACTCCTGGAGACATATGCCTGGGGACTAGAAGGAATTTAGCAAAACATTTACAGTGGTAATCTTCAGTGAGAAATTAGAAATTATTTTTATTCTTTTCTTCATACTGGAATTTCCCAAAATTTTAATAGAAAAAAAGAATGAAAAATAAAGAATATTTTTTTAAGTGAGTTAAGTAAAGATGATGATGATGCCTGGAAGTCAAAGAGAAAAGGAAGGTGAAACAGTAGCTCCCATTACTCAAGAGTTGAGGCAAAGTGCCTGGATTTGAGCATAGTGATTACAGGCAGGGGTGAGCACAAGAAGGGGAAGAGGCACATGTAAGCAAGTTTGCAAGAAGGGCGATGGCAATCCCTGTGGGTTACGTTACACGTGTGAAAGACTGAACTCGTGCAAAGGACTATTACTACCGTTAGCAATAGGCTACTAGTCCCGGCCAGCTCTAAGCACCCGGAGACTCGAGGGTCTCCAGGGCTCTGCTATACAAAAGACCCAAGGTATTTAACTAATGTGGACCCTTGGACAAACCATTTATAAAATTTATAAAATAGAACCAACATTTTCCTGGTCTTATGGGCTCAGGCTCACAAATGTTGATACAGAGTTTATAATTTTAGATTCTATTCTAGTCTCCGTGTCCTTGGAAACAGTAAAGGAGAGCATCCTTTATTAAGAACGGAGAAGAGTTAATATTTGCCACATTACTTATATCACCAAATTCACCTTGGCGAGAGACTTTTGAGAGAGTCCTATGATGGCGTGAACCTATCAAGACTGGTTCAAGTGTGAGTAGAAAGTAAGTATAACAATCATTAAATCGGCATCACAAATGACTACAAATTAACATAATATCACTGCCTGCCATGCTGATGCAATGGTCCGTCTGCTAGACACAGTTCAGAGTTGGACGAGGAAAAGGGACAAGACTACGATCACACGGCGGCAAGGAGTCTGAGAGGGCACAGGGGTAGCACCAGTGCTATATATTTGGAGAAAATGTTCTAGAACCTCAACTGACAGATAAAAAAAACCACCAGAGTTTCTCTAGGTAGTTGCCATTTTCCCTCTCACTGGGAAGGCTAATGGAACACACACGCTGTTTGGCTTGTGTCTGTAACCTGCGTCAGACCCACAGTGGTCCAGCCCTTCACTCAGTTAACGCTGAGAAGATGCCCGGAGCAGCCTGTTACAGACATGAGCCAGGGATGCCCCGCGTACAACTGTGTACGGTTATCTCTTCTCAGCAGACCGAGTCTTAGTACCTCAAAAGCCCACCGACACCAATCTCAAATCTGACACAACCAGTTGTTCTTAAAAGAGCCCTAAGAGATGTGGAACCATTTGGCAACTGCCTCCTTGCATACCCCTCAACACCCCATTCCACGTGGGAGAGCAACAGAAAAGCCCTGGGCCAGAGAGCCCCCCAGGAGACTGCTGCCATCAGAGCTCTCCAGCCAGGATTCCCCGAAATACTAAGTGACGTCACCTAGACGTGGAAGCCCCTCCCTGCCGGCCCCCTCCTCTGGGAGTCCCCATGCCCTCTTCCCTTTCCGGATGCTGGCCCTGTGCCATCAACTTCTGGAGAGTCACCTGCGGTGAGGGACCCGCCCTCTCATGTCCAAGGGCTGCCCAGTTCAGCTTGCATGTTCCTGCCTCTCATGGTCACGTCTTTTTTCCTCGAATCAGGCCCCAAATCCCTACATGGCCCAGCTCTGGATAATCTTGGGAGTCCCCGCCCCGGTATCTTTCAAGACTGCAAAGCATCCCGGTATCCAGTAGCTCCTCTTGAAATAGTTATTTTCTGTTTACTTTTAACATATAAGGGGCTTTGAAGGTTTGTTAACTCCAGTTCTTCGATGAACCAAATAACGGTTATAAGAAATCTCGGCTTCTGGGTAGGAGTGATAAGAAGGTCTCAGTGACGGGCCTGCAGACACATTGTGACAGCTTTGGCTTGGAATACATTGGCTGGATCCACTGTGATGAGTGGACCATATAACATTTTGTCAAAATGGAATCCTTTGGAGTAAAAGTGAGTGCTAAATACATGGGGCGACAGACAAAATTAGGACTGCCCTGGGCAAAAGGAAACACAACAGTACCCTAATTATTTTGGCTATAACACAATGAAGAGTTAGAGTCTAGAGCCCACAGGACCGTCTATGAAGAATGTAGGTTATGAACTATCTCTTCCCTATTACATTAAATGGGTAAAATAGGCACAATCATTAAAGAAAGTTAGGACCATATACTGGAATGAATAATCAGTTCTGATATTTGTAGATCAAAGATGAAAAAGGCACAGGCAGAGTCCACCAACATACTCCTTAAAAGATGAGAGGGTTTTCACAGGCTATCCAATCAATAGCTGTGTTTCTCCCTCTCCCTTGTCTTTATGTCCCCTAACCTCTCTGCCCTCCAGGCTCCTTACATCATACCATCACTTCCAACTTTTTCTGTTTCTCCTTCTCTCCCACGTTCACCTACATAGCAATTTTGTGCCTGTCAGTAGCTTCCATGGACATCTATCTGTCATCCAGACAGCACTGTGAAGCTCGCTGGGGGGAAAGGACCCCAGTGATTAGGAAACACCTCTTTGTGGGGGCAGGTTGGATGGCATCTCTCTGCTCTTCTTCTCTCCTCTGGGCCCTTGTCTGTGCCATTGCCCTGCTTCCTTACTCTGCCCCTTGCCCTACTCCTTTTCTTCTTACACTTCCTTTTTTTTTTGGTAGGCTCCACATCCAATGTGGGGCTTGATCTCATGACCCTATGATTAAGAGTCACATGCTCTACCAACCGAGCTAGCCGAGTGCCCCACCTTCTTTTTACACTTCTGAAGAAGAAATGGATTTAGAACTACTCACAGGAAATTGTGATCCCCAAGTATTTGAACACACACACATACACACACACGCAAATGGTCTATGCAAAACAAAACAAAACCCCTCACTGAAATGGACACAAGTTCCAATATAGTTTAAAAAAGAGAGAGAGAGAGATCTAAGGAATCCTATAGCTCTTTATAAACTAAGACAGCAAAATAAAACACGACAGATTGATTTCTTCAAAATCTTTAATTTTCTAGTTTTGTTCTCTTCCCTCGGTTTCCCTACTTTCATATTCTGAATCCTAGACTCTATTATTGATGTACCACAGCCTGGTCGGGGGAAAGCAGATTAGATCATGTCTCAGTACCTCCTCTGGCCTTAAAAACCTTTAGTTTGTTCTGGTAAGAAAGAAAGAAGGAAGCAAAAATAAAAATGTTTTTATTAGAAAAAATTTCCCCCAATGGGTTTTTACTTCCTTAGCCAAGTTACTCTGTCTCGTTGCCTATTTAAGTGTGTGTATGTGTTCTTCTTCTTCTTCCTCTCTTTTTTTTCTCCCCCCATTTATAAAGATGAAATGGTCTCCATGGGCTGCTAGGAACATATCTGACTCATCTATAGGTTTCAAAAGCACAGCATGTCCAGGGCATGGAAAAGACAGGCAGGTGCTCTCTGCCTTCTGTATCATTTAACAAGCACATATAGATTAAAGGAGTGATTTTGTTTTTAATCATCAGATGATCTAATTTACAGTTCATTTACAATTTATTATCACCAGCCTTTGAACGCTCTTTTTTAATAACATATGTCTTCAACTCAGGGCACTGACAATTAGCACCAATGTATTTTCTTTCCTTTTTCAAGGATTTCCAGAAAGAAACTTCAACACCAACTGTCCAGTGACAGACATACAGATCAATTAACACATGGCAAATCTAGCCTAGACATTTTCCTCCTCTCTTTCCTCAGTCCCTTTGTTTGGTTGGTTGGTTGACTTTTTAAAAATAGGCTTTCGGCCCAGCATGGAGTCCACTGTGGGGCTTGAACTCATGACCCTGAGATCAAGACCTGAGCTGAGATCAAGAGTCGGATGCTTAACTGACTGAGCCACCCAGGCTCCCCTCACCCCTTGTTTATTTTTTTAAAAATATTTCCTACTAATTTAAATTACATTTAGGCAGGCAGTTTAGCAGTAAGGTCGGCTTTGGAATGGAGCTATACTTGGTTGGGATGTCCCGGAGAAAAAGCCAGACTAAATTCTATTACATTGCCTCCCAATCGAATCCCACTGCACAGTTGTGTTTGTTTTCCGTTTTCTTTCTCATACACAACATCTGTCCTATATGCTTCATTGCACCACCTTTTTGGTGAAAAAAATACAGCTGAGAGAGGAAATGAATATCAAATGCAGAACTCCCAGGAGGGCTGACCCAAATTCTCAAAAGATAGCATTAAAATGCACTTTCTACTTTCAGACCTGGGATATCATAATATGATTCCTTAATGATTCAAATGTCATGTATTTTGGCGAGCTATCCTTGACAAGGTTTTTTAAAAATGACATGGACAATTAAAATAATGAGAAAACAAACTGTGGGCTTTCTAATGACATAAATATAAAGGGATAAAGCTCTGAGAGTCAGCAGGACTAAGAATAGAACTTGTTTATATTCTTACTTTTACCTTGGTTACAGCCTCTCACACTGTTATGCTTTTCTCAGCTCAGATGTGGAGCAGAGCAGGGGATGCTGGGTGCTTGCTAATGCCGTCTGTCTGCTGGATGAAATGCCATCAATGCCTGAGGTACGATCTTCCCAAGAATTGTATATATAGGTCTTCAAGCACCACAGAGGAAACATTCTCATGGTCGTCTTCTTGACCTTCATTCCAATATTAGAACTTGTTTTTGTTATTCAATATTTCTATTGAAAATGTTATTTTGGGGGCAACTTGGGTGGCTGTGTGGGTTAAGCATCCGACTCGGTTTCGGCTCCAGGTGTGATCTCAGGATCCTGGGATCAAGCCCTGCATTGAGCTCCGAGCTCAGCAGGGAGTCTGCTTGAGATACTTTCTCCCTCTCCTTCCGCCCCTCCCCCCACTTGCTCTCTTGCTCTCTCTATCCCATAAAAATGTGTGTGTATATATAAATATATATATACACACACAGTTTTTATACACATAAAATATATATTTTTTTTACACACATAAAAAATATATATATGTATTTTTTTTTCCTGCCTCCCTTTGGTCCCATCCTTATCCACCAAAAATTATCCTATGAATGACTTAAAGGAAATTGAGAGGACGTAGGGCTGCTTTGGGGTTAGGAGCCTGGGGGAAGATGGGAGAAGCACTCATATTAAAAGCTTCTTTGGATTCCCTACCTAATAAACACACACACACACACACACCCCTGAATATTTCGCTTAAGAGTCACTGAATTGATATATTTTGTTAAGTAGTCTAGGCAGATTAAAAATTATTCCTACTTAAATATTTGTATCTCGTAAGCTCACACTTGTCTTGTACAGACACCAGCTTAATATTCCATATCTGTAAGGAATCTGATGCTAATTGAGCAGGTTTTCTTCTGGTATTAATTTTAATTATTTAGAGCAGCATGAAGCTCTTCGTAATTTCCCACCTGACAACTGGGACCCAAAAGAACAGCTGCCTATGGTTTTATGCTTCTCTGAACACACTGGATATCAGAGAGTCAATGAGCTTAGGCATGAATTCTCTATGTGTTCCACTGAGGTTATGAAAAGGAATCGTTTCGGAGGAGTTCAGAGGGATCTGCAACTGAGAATGATGTCCAAGCCAGTGTGCAAAGTGGGATGACAGTCACTGATCTCAAAGGAGCTGCAGGGAGAGCAGCTCCCCGCTGAAAAGAACACAGCCCATAGTTAAATAATAAATCACAGTCATGTAGCCAGCCTGCAATAGCCACCACCTATCAGAAAGGCACCACGACCACACAGTGCAAGTATTGAGTTCCACACGGTTGTATATCTTGATGGGATCCAACTGAAGTAGTTCCCTATTTGGCCCTCCGAAAGGAGAAGATGAATACTATCTGTTTATGATGAATTGAGATGAAATGATACTTGAATGTATCCAGTGCAAGAAAGTACAATGAAACCCAGTTCTATATCCCCACATTTAAACATACCCCCTAGCATGACTGAAAGAATCAAATGCCCAACATATACATAATTTAGCACAAACATCTTTTGACACTTCACATCTTTTTTTTTTTCTCTCGTGAAAGAACAAAAGGCTTCCTGCACAAACACAAGGTATTCTATGTGCTCTCCGATATGCCGATTCAGGATACAATGAACCATATGTATTATTCATTTTGAAGTTGAAATTGTTTGTGGCTAGGAGCGAGCAGAGGCCCGGAATAAAAAGGTAAGTGACAAGAGTTAGAGAAATGGACACAGAAGAAAGGGGCTCACCATACCAAAGAATGTAACCATTTCCATAATTCATCTCTAAAGTTGAAGTATGACAAATGAAAGGGCTGCGATTAAAAATAAGTATTAAACATCTTAAAAAATAATAAATATTATTCCCAGTGAGTAAAGACATACAGGGGAAAGAGCCACCATTTAACCTACTATAGCTGAAATAGAATTCATTGATTCTGACCCTCTCTTGACAAATACTTGGCCAGCTACTGGCTCTGAAACTCCAGCCATCTCTGTGAAAACATTAATATTGACAGCATTTCGACCAATGTGACTTAAAAGGGAAGGACCTGTCTTTCTAATATTTAGAACCCTAGTAGCTCGTAGAGCTACTGACCTACATCGGCGATCAGTAAACAATGTTGAGTCAATCACCTTCTCACTAGTACCAGGAAACAGACATAATATGGCTTCCTCAAGACAATTTCTTTTCCATTGAAAAGACCTTGCCTCATCTTTCCCTTAACTCTTTTTTGTTCCCTGAAAGAAGAACTTGCATTATAGCTGTAACTTCTGAAGTTTAACCTGGAAGCATGGTAGAACAAATTGAAGCACAAAGACATTAGGAGTTGGAAAATCATTTCAGAAGTTGTCACTGCATTCCAGATGAGAGTACACTGATGGACTGAAAGAGTATCTGGGAAAGGAAGACTAGAGGACAGAGGCCAGCATAACACAGGGAAGGATCAAAAGGATGCCTCAAATACATGCCGAGGCACAGAAAGATAAATTGTTGCTATTTCAATCTTACTGAATGCAAAACTGGAGAATTCAAGAAGCAAACAGAACTTTCAGCAATATTATACTGAACAAAAATAGGCACAAACATAGAAAAGAAGCAAGAGTTCAAGCTAAGTTTGAGAGATAATACGGCACTTTATGTAATATAAATATAATATTAATATTATAATATATTATATATTATATATTATAATATAATAAAAATAATATAAATATAATATTTACTTCTAAATAGAAACTGCATGCAGTATTTTATTGTTCATTAAATTTCACTGTACCTAAATAATTCAGATAGAGGCTTAATTTAAAAGTCAATCCATATTACAAGTCATATAGGACAAAAGAAAGCATTATTTTTAAAAATTAATTATGCTACACCCTTTTCCACTTCCAGTTGATTCCCAGAGCCAACCATAATCGATTATATTACATTCCATCATATTCATTCAATCATATTTACCCTCTTTTGTTACATAACTTTATCTTTAAATCTAACATGCTAAAACTGCTGTATTTTTAAAATTTAGATAATATCCATAGAATTTCTCCAATGAAAAGTACTTAGTTTTCTTATGTTACTTCCCCTTCCCCAATACACACATACGTATACATTTTTTCCCTCCGAGTTTTCCAGCATAGATAGTCACAAATTTTAGGCAATTCAGTATTCAGAGTTAATATAATTATGATAATGTAAATATTAGTCATAGCTAAGCCATGTAGGATACTGTGATGACATTTTCTTTCTTTTACAATCTTTTGATTTCCCTGGAGTTATACATTGCCAGGCTCTCAAAAGAAATAGTCAATCTCTTTGGTCAAGCCCTTTGGTCAGTATACTGAGCAATCTATCTGCTTTGCGTTTTCCTTGGAGACATCAATCCAGACCCCTCCATCATCTTGCACCTGTCTGGACTGACTAATTCCTAGCCTGCTACTCTGCTGACATCCAGCAATTTCCTTATCTTCTCTATTTTGAATTCCTTGTCTTTGTTTTGTTTCACTGAATCTATGTATTCGTTTTATTACTTGCTTCCTCATTTTGCTGGAGTATTCCTATCAGTAGTTTCCTGAGAAAGAATGTATGGGAGAACAAGTTTCTGAGAATTTACTTGCCCTACCTCATGCTTGATTGATAGTTTGACTTGGATATATAATCTAGTTTAGAAATTAGCATTCCTCAGAGTTTTGAAATCAGTTCCTACTGTTCTTAACTTCCAGCGTTATTTTTTAAAAGTATACAGCCTTTTGACTATCATTCCAGTGTAGTGTCCTTTATTTCTCTGCCTAGAGCTATAATATCTTCTCTCTCTAAAAAAAAAATAAAATAAAGTAAAATAAAAAACCTCTTTCCAATGTTTCTCTTTCTTGTATTTCATACTTAGAGTCCTACCAGTCTGGGTTTCATGTCCTTTATAGGAAATTATGCATTGTATATATAATTGATATACATATACAGATATGTATGAACATTTATATAAATACATGGATATGCATTCATGAGGTATATAAAAATATATAATAAAAATCACACACACACATACATATGCCTATCTTTTCTTCCCATCCATTTTCTTTTTTCTTTCTTTTTTGAACTCTTATTTTATTTAGGATCTCCTAGACTGATTTTCTAATTTTCTAAGACTTTGTCTTCTATTCCTTTACCTTTTTTTCCATAGGAAAGTGTTCTCAACTTTATCTTCCCTCCCTTCTACTTAATGTTTTTATTTCCATTATTAATTTTTATATGTTCTCTGAATTAGATATAGCACTCTTATTTCAAAAATAAAATTTGATCTCTTAACTAAGGAGGATTTTTTTACAGTTTTCTAAACTTTTCCTATTTTCTGTACTGTGTTTTCTCTGTTTTTGATTTTGTACTTTTCTTCTTTTTATCCAGTTTGTCATTTTGACTTTCTCATTATGTTCAAAACTTTCCATGAATACATGTAATCTTTGTCTCTCCATATTTAAGAGTAAGGCACTGAAGAGTAAGGCACTTCTCATTAGAAGATCTTTGTGCATGCACCTCCCTTCTGATATGTGGGCTTTACCACAGGGGGTTCAGTTGGTGACCTGACCATTCTGCTAGTGAATGCCAAAATGTCAATCTTTGTAGGACTCACCTCTTGGGCCAGTATCTTCAGAAACTAAGTCTCCAAACATTTAATTACGGGATTCAAGAGGGAAAGAACCTAGGAATTTCCCAACTCAAGGTGGACTTCGATTAACTCTTTGGAGTTTCCTTTTTTAGGTTGATGATACCTCTTTTAGAATGAAGACACTCTTCACATCTCCTAGTTTCTCTGAGTTCGGAGCTTCTTGGGTACAACTGAAGGCTGAGATCAGTGAGGAAGGGACTGGGAATGGAAGTTCTTCTAAACCTTCTCAACCAATCCCTGTCCTACCCTGAACCCAACCTTTCACAGTCATCTGTGACTCCAATTTCTAAACTCTTCCAGAGCTCTGATGCAGAGCTTCTTCCTCAATGTAGTATGTTTGATCGTATATCATCCTAAAGTAGGCACTTAGCTTTTTGCTCTTCTAAGTCAATGATCACTCCTCTCAACTTTTGTTAGCATCCCTTATCTGGCATTATCTTCTCTTCTATAATCTTTATCCTCAAGGATTTAAGCCTCATTATTCCTTAATTTTACTTTAATGGAGTTTCAGGAGGAAGTAAAGATAAATGCACTGGTTTAGACCATCATGTTTCATCGTAACTCTAGTACTTTTAAACCGTTTGTTTAACAGCAACATAAGCTGGAGTAGCTATATTTTGATATGGTTAAATATGCTAGGAAATTTACTTTTTACCATTAGAAAGTACTTAAAGTTGATAATAAAATCCTTTGTGTTTACTATATAAAATTAAAAGTTTGGTTTTGGGGGTTTTGGGGTTTTTGTTTTTTGCTTGATATGAGTCAGCTACAACACTGAAGCATGATAAAAATAATTTTAACTTGATATCAGGCTCCTTTACCCCAGTTCTTTTTCTCTTGAATCTAGGAATTCAGAGTTATTCACACTTCACGTTTCTATAAAGTGGCAGGGGTCATCGTTTATTTTTACAATAGGATTTTCTGATGCAACACAATTAGGACTTTTTGTACTTTGAGATGAGAGGTATTTTATTCTTAGAAAAGAAGTATGTTTAAAATGAAAAGACTGACTAAAGGTTAATAATAAATTATATTATTAACTATCTCCTGATGTTCAAAACCTACTTCAGAAGTCAAGGAATCTAGCATGCTTAAATTAATTATAGTGGGGTCCCTTGTAACAAAACAGATGATTACCCAGAAGGAGAGCAATTGTTTCTCTGAAGCCCAGTCATGCACAACAAAATTTCATCTAACAGTCTAGAAAGTATCAATACTATCATTCTGAAACTTCAGAAGGGGGTTACACGAATAAATTTAGAGCTATTTTTTTTAAATGTATATTTTCTACCTACATTTTATATTGCTAAAAGTTTTACTTTGTTTTTGCAAGATGATATATTCACTTTATAAAAATCTAATTAACAAAAGACAAAGAAAAATTAAATCAGTCCAAAATATATCAGCTGAAGATAACAAGTATACAGAGACCCATGGTTATCAATATTTTTACATGCTGAATTAAACAGGTAACAGAGGGAAGCCTTGCCATCTAATTATCAGTTGCACAAAATCCTTCAGGAAAGTAAAAGAGGAGACATCATTATTTGGGAAGAAAACATGTATTTCTTTTTTTTTTTTTTTGAAAACATGTATTTCTAATACTCCATTTGCCCACTTCCTCAAATATTCTATAAAGAAAAAAAACCCAAATTTATAAACTAATGTAAAATGATCCTTATTACAGTAAGTAACAAATTTCAGAGGAGAAAAGATTCATCTATTCAAATCTCCGTAACAAGAGCACCTGGCCCACCTACTCCCACACATGGCCAGAAAGGGAAAAAAAAAAAATATATATATATGTCTTGACTGTGCTCTGACTCAGACATTGTACTAGCAGGGATAATTTCAAGATTCAGCAGGACGTACTGTTTAGTCTATGAACATAACTGAGTCACTATAGCTATAACACAGGACAACTTTGCGACAGCATAACTTAAGGATGGGGAAATGTGAGATTACTATGCGAACATGAAGATATTGACTAGGAAAAGCTGTTACTATAAGTGACCCTTTTATAACGGGGTTAACATCTCAGAGCATTTGTGACATCGGAATCAGTCTCCTCGATGTGTCAAGCTAAATTTTCTTAATTTCTTAAGAGCTATTGCTGTTAAAGGAGATGAAGCTTTGAGCTACTAAAGCTTCTGCTAATTAATTAGCAGAAAGACACATAATTAGAAACTTTCTTGGAGCAGCAGGGAGGATTCTGATGAATTTACAGGAACTTAGACCTGGGAGACCTAACCGCACGTTTTATTTTTACAAGTATGTCTCTTATTTAAGCTGTCAAACTCTTATTCACTTCAGTATGTACTGGTTACCAGCTATAGCATTCCCTGACCCCAGCCCGACCCCAACAGTGTGGAGTTAATCATTCTCCTCTATGCACTATCATTGTACCTTCTATGTTCTTCACAGTTTCACATGCTGTATAGTATTCTGATCAATGATTGTATATAAATGTAAATATGAATTCTTGAATCTCTAATATCTATATACCTGGCTAATGGTTTATATCCAATAAATAAAAATCTAACACTTGATAGCAAAAGGATTTGTGCATGTAGTTGAAGATTGCCTATTATATGTAAAGATCATTTTATATTTTGGGGTCTAGGATACCAGGTTTATTCACTTAAAAAAAGCCTATTAAATGCATTACTCCATTCAGTAGTATGACAACAACCTTCATAATCGATGACATAAATGTCTTCTGACAGCTCATATTGAATAAACATATTGTCTGCCCATTTAATTTTGGGGAAAGTAGGTTTGAAAGATAATCCACCACTTGTTTTTTATTGGTAACTTTATCTAAATAAAAGGCTAATACTCCTAATCTTATTGTAAAAACTGTACCATAACAGAATGTGCGGTATTTAGTAGATTAACAAACCTCAAGTAAGGTCAATATTCATTTTTAAAAGAAATTAAAATGTAGAGAAGTTTTACTATAATTACGGAATTAGGAGGGGCCCTATAAAAAATTATGTATTTCTAAGATATAGTAGCTACATTTATTACCAAGATTACCTTTAGCCTTTTTAATCTAGCTGTGGTCTTCACTAATATCTGTGACTTATGGCTTTGTTCAGCTCATTCTATATAGCACCACCTCTCAGGAATATATTTTATTTAAGGTGCTGGAGGCCAGTAATAAAGAATTTTGCATTATTACAGAAGGAGTAACAAGTAATCTTAAAAATAATTATGTATTTATTCACCATAAACAACCTTATTACCAAATGAGACCCAACCATAATGTTCTACAATTATTCTTGTAGTATGGATATATCAGAAGCAGAATTTATTGCCAAAGGGTAGTTTTAATTAGAATCAAGTAGGGTATAACTTAAGTTTAAATTAAAAAAATTAAAAATTAAAAAACTTTCCTTCTTAAATGCATTAAAAAATTATTATGAAACGCATGACTAATTAGAAAATGTTATTTAAAAAGTCTCCAATTTGATACAAAGAAATATTTGCTGATATTGCAGAACATAAATGTTAATCAGAATTACTAAATGTTATGAATTATTTAAATGCTCTAATAAGTAATAGCCTAAAGATCTATATCACATAAATATTTTCTATAAACTGGGAATCCAAGGAAAATGTGGACATTCCCACAGGGACATTTCCATCTTTATATTCCTATACTTATCAATATTTATTAAAGAAAAGGAGTATAACTATAGTTGCCACTAAAGGATAATAGTAGAGTCACATTATCAAGTCCTCTGAGGTTCCACTGGTTACCCTTCTTGCTTATATATTTCAGGAATTGCCAAAATCCAAGTTTTCCATTCACTTCTATAATACTCTTAATGTCTCAGTGACAATATTTTTTATTTTAAATTTCGTATTTAAAGTTCAATCACACTATGGAATTTATTTAAAAGGAAGGGTCCCACAAACGGTTTTTATAATAGTAAGAGTTAAAGTAGGCACAATTTAATTAATGAGTAAAGACAAGAGTAAAAGCCCAATCATTTTTGTCTGACTTGGTGAACTGGAAAAAAATAATTTCTCTCAGGGCGCCTGGGTGGCTCAGTCGGTTCAGCAGGCAACTCTTGACTTCAGCTTAGGTCATGATCTCAGGGTCATGGGATCAAGCCCCACATAGGGCTCCGTGCTCAGCAGGGAGTCTGCTTGAGATTCTCTCTGTGCCCCCCTCCCTCTGTCCATCCCCCTGCTCATGTGTTCTCTCTAAATCTTTAAAAATAATAATAATTTCTCTCTGTATCATATAGACATGATATTCACATTAAAGAAAAAATATAAAAGTTGATCTTATACCAAACTATGCTCAGTAGTTGTAGTTGTTTTTATTTTCAGGGAATATGTTAAAGTTGGTTTTTATTTTCTCATTTTTTTTTTTGTATTCTCAGAAACAAGAGCAAAGACCGTTTCATGTAAAAAGGAAGAATACATCTACATGAGTTCAATGTATCCTCACTATTATTTCAATCAAACTTTCAGTTTTATTAATATATGAGCAGCAATCAAATAAACGTGACTCAAATTCACTTCTAAAGCCCTAAATGAATAGGATTATAAAAAACTAAGAAGTATTAGAAAGACCACTAAGGAAATAGAGCTATATTTTAATCAGTAAGCAACTTTTTACTCAGTAAATATTTATTAAACTGTTCCAGTACATCAGCCACTATGTGAGGCAGGCAGACATAAAGAAGAAGAACTTAAATGGGCCTTTACAGATGTTAGTGCTTAAGGAACAATGAAATAAATGAACAAAAATTTTATAATCATCAATTTGTTATCACTGCTCTAAAGGTAATGTAGGAGTCTAACTCAGAAAAACAATTGTGGGCGGGGCTTCTGATTCAAACGATACAGTCAACGAGGGCTATTTTAATCAATTGACCCTCACACTGAGATCTAAGGAAGAAGACAAAGCACTGACCTGGGAAAGGAAACAATATACAAATGCTCTGGGAAGACAGGGTGGCTCAGTGGGTTAAGGATCTGCCTTCAGTTCGGGTCATGATTCCAGGGTCCTGGGTTCAAGCATGCATTGGGCTCCCTGCTCAGCAGGAATCCTGCTTCTCTCTCTCCCCCTCCCTCTGCCTCTGCCTTCCACCTGCCTCCCCACCCAGCTTGCCCTCCTGCAGTCAGTCTCTTTCTCTCTCTCTATCAAATAAATAAATAAAATCTTTAAAAAAAAGAATATGCAAATACTCTTAAATGAGAATAAAGATAAAGGCGGCCCAGGAACTGAAGCATTTTGAGAGGTCGAGAGAAACAAAATTAAATCAGAGAAGAAAAGAAAAAACAGATCATACAAGGGCTGATAGGCCTTGATAGAAATAAAAGATTTCATTCCAAATGAATAATATTTTACATAGAAGTAAATGGGAACTTGAAAAGCTCTTCTGTGATTTCCCATACAGATCATGTTGTCCACATAAAACAAAACCAAAAACACTAATTCATATAAAACTAGAGTTTTATTCAGAATATGTGTGGGGGAAAAAAAGCATCAGTGTTTTGCTTTCTTTTGCTACCATAGGTAGGCAGGAAAGGCAATATTTTTGCAGTAGTTATTTCTCTCTCTGCAAGTATGGATACTATCAACTTATTTTTTTCTACTAAGGGCAATTATTAATTGATAGTCAAAAATGTTATGGATATGAATGTATAATATACTTTCTAAAATTAAAATATCCTTTACATTCATATAATCTCTCCTTCAAAACAGAGCCAAAATACTTCAATATAGTAATAAGGAACCGGTATCTGGATTACTAATATTAATGATTATAAAAAACTAGTTGATGGCAACTTCCAAATTTAAATTTTACAAAAATAAGCTGATACATAACAACCAAATTTAATTAATTTTACACTGCAATTTAAATTTACACACTGCAATTTCATTATTATTGCATAAAAGTTGCAAGGGTAGGAAAGTGAATAGCTAAAGGAAGGTGTGTTATGTGATTACTTTGTGATCACTTTGGTGAATATTTTCTAAGTTTAATGAATCTAAATATGCAAATATTTTATATGTACTACAAATGTTACTTGTTGTCCCAATCATACATAATGAAAAAACAGAGTTGCTACGAGTAGCCTTGTCGGGTTTTATTTCCACTACCACACTAGATGACCAAAAAAAAAAATCTGATATCTAATTTTCAAAAATTTCGTATCCTAATTCTTTTTTTAATAAGTTTTTTTACATAAATGAGGAATGTTTCCATTAAATTGTACATTGTGTTTGATAAATTACATACTTTTATATTCTACAATGATAATATATTTAACATTTCTTTCTAAAAAAAAGAATGTTCCATGGGCATATAAACTCTATGGGAAAGCAAAATCTTCATATAACTGCACCCATTACTAAAACTCTAGATATTCTAAAACTCTAGATATTCTAAAACATACTAAAACTCTAGATATAAAAAGACCAGAAATGTACACACCTTCAGCTCTATGGTCTCTAATTTGTAAAATTTATTCATGGGAATCATCCAGGATTTGGGAAATGACTATCTACAAGGATATGTATCCCAGCATTACTTACTTACAGAGAAACATAAATCAACCTTAATTGTCTACTCTGAGGGGACTGTTCAATAAACTTTGTTATGTCCAAACAATAGTTTAGATAAGCACAAAAAGCATGTTATAAATGAAAAGGCAGTAATACAGGAAAATGTGGGAATTGTAGTGATATGTTAGGGAAATAATAAGACATTATTTTTAAGACTCAAAGCATCAGTCGTTACCAGTTTCCAGTGGGCCTAACTCTACCACTAATTAATCTTTTGATTTGGGGGGCACCTCGGTGGCACAGTTGGTTAAGCGTGCAACACTTGGTTTCGGCTCAGGTTGTGATCTGAGGATGGTGGGACTGAGCTCAGCATGGAGTCGGTTTGGGATTCTCTCTCCTTCTCCCACAGCCCCTCTCCCCCATGTGCACTCTCTCTTTCCTTCTCAAATAAATATTTTTTAAAAATCTTATGATTTAGAAATATATATTTATCTGAGTTTCAGATAACTTCTCTCTAAAATGATAATTGTGAAGATTAACAGGATAAATTCGAAATATTTATAGCAAGAGTCTGATTCATGAATGCACATGCACACAAAATATGTCGGCATAACATAACTTTTAAAGTAAATATTTTAATAGAAAGAGAGGAATGCTATACACCAAAAATATAAATCATGGCTATCTCCAGATGATAAAAGTTTTTCTCATACTCATATTTCTTATATCAAACATGTATATTTTATAAATCAAATAATATATATTACTGTAAAATAACAAATACTAAATAAAAAATAAAACTCTATTATATATTGGTCAATGATGTCTACCAACTATTTAAATACATTTTTAAGTAAAGTAACATATATTCTCGTAAAAAAAAAAAAAAAAAAAAAAAAGTAACATATATTCTTTTCAACCAATTTTATTTATAACCCATGCTTTTATGAAAGAAATAATACCATTCACAAAGTATCAGATGAATAAATAACATTAAAGCTATTACATTTTCAATCTTAATGTTTGGTTTCTTTTCTGACTCTCAAAGTATCAAAGTTTGCCAATGCAGACAGGTAAATACTTTTGGTTTGCTTGATTTTATTTTTTTCTATTTGTTACATTTGCCATCTTAGCTTAATTAAAAATTGAAGGAAAAAAATAAAGTTATATTTGTCTTCATTAATTTTTTACAGACATTGAAGGAATTATACTTGTGTTCAAAATGCTAAAAGCATTTATTCTTCCAGTCAGCTGTATGTGCTGGGTCATTAGACAATGTGAGAAAGCCAGAGAATATTGTTTTCACCCAACTCTTCTGAATACCAAGATAATGAGACTTCTGGCAAAAAAGAGTCTTCTTATTTGTTCCCGTAGTCAGTATACCAAATAAACATAGTGAATATCAACAATATCTAAGAAATACTGCAAGGAAATTTAACATTAGTGAGGTGTGCGATCTTACAGCTCCTGAGACAAATATTTCGTTCAAATTTTTGCATGTCACCTTTTCCTTTAAAAAATACTAGAACTTAATTTACTTGACTCATATCTGAATAAGAAATAAATGATCATCTATTTTGTTTTCCAGCTTATTCTCTCCTGACTCAAATATCCAATCATCCTAGCAGCAGTAATAATGATATTTTAATATGGCACAAAAATGCATGAGATAAACTTATCCATCATTATATCCGTGATAATGTGAAGATTCAAAGCAAGTATGAGTGATAACAATGGCTTCTGCAACTTGTACTTCGCCATGCTACTTCATATTACACTGTGGGGGGGGGGGTGGAGGAGGACAAATAGCTTTTTCTCTCTCCTGTTCTGGATTTTTAAGCCTATCACCCTTCTATATAAAGGAGTCAGTTACCTCTGGGTCACTGTATCTATTAAGATTTGCATTAATTTGCTAAGCCTGCCATAACAAAGTACGACTCTTCTAAATGCTAGAAGTCTGACTTCATATCGTCAGCAGAGTTGGTTTCTTCTGAGACCTATCTTCTTGACTTGTAGATGGCCAAACCATATTCACCTTGAGTCTTAAGATGATCAATCCTTTGTGCTCATCTGTGTCTTTATCTATCTTTCTTATAAGAACACCAGTCATAATGGATGAGGGCCCACCCTAATGAACACCTTTTAACTTAAGTACCTCTTTAAAGATCCTATCTTTGGGATGCCTGGGTAGTTCAGTCGATTAAGCATCCAACTCTTGATTTTGGCTCAGATCATGATCTCAGGGTCAGGAGATCGAGCCCCTCCTCTGGCTCCTTGCTGAGCATGGAGCCTGCTTAAGATTCTTTCTCCCTCTCCCTCTCCCCCACTCCTTGTGTATGCTCGCTCTCCCTCTTCCTATTTCTTTCTTTTTTTCTTTCTAAGTAAGTAAGTAAGTAAATAAATAAATAAATAAATGAACTGGGAGCTGGGTCTCTAACAAATGAATTTGATGGACACAAATCATCTCACGGTAAGATCCAAGAGGAAAAGAAAAATAAAGAGCCTCTTTCCCCAATGGGGTAAACATTTATTGGAAGTTGTACAGATACCCCATGAGGACCAAAAATAGAAGATTCAGGAAGAGTTGGAATTTAGAATTTACGTTGCCCTCACACCCTACACAAAGTTGGATGCAGTCCCCTGTGACATTCTTTGACCTCAAAAAGCCAAGAAAGAATATTTCTTCAACTTGTTCTGTGTGTAGCTGTGATAAAGCACTTTACGGAAATATGGGTGAATATGATACAACTGCATTTTTTTTCTTACTGATCTTGCAACTTTTGTGTAAGTTTAAAATTATCTTAAAATTATTTTAAAAATAGAAACAACTTTAAAAAAATCCCACAAGGAAGAAATGAGTGAGGTGAGTTTTCCTTGCTCTTGAGGCTCAGAATATCAGAATATGCAGGGAGATTCTAGAAAAGCTCTGTTACAATATGGGCCCAAAGAATCCTCTGCCCTTCAACCCCTGTGGGATTCTTGTATTAGGTTTATTTCAATCACCAGACCATAACCCCAGGAGGAACAGATAAAAATTATAAGTCCAGAGAGAAGATTAAGTAAAATGATCAGAACATACATTAGTGAAACAGAACATATAATGGAGAAAGATGAGCTCATGAAAAACACTAAAATAAATGCAGGGAGGGGCGCCTGGGTGGCTCAGTCAGTTAAGCACCTGACTCTTGATTTAAGCTCAGGTCATGATCTCAGGGTCCTGAGATCCAGCTCCAGAGGGCTCCGAATTCGTCAGGGAGTCTGCTTGGGATCCTTTCCCTCTGCCCCTCCTCCCATGCTTGCATGTGATCTCGCTCTCTATCTCTCAAAATAAATAAATAAATCTTTAACAGATAAAAAATGCACAGAGTAACATAAAATAAAATCATGAGTTTCCACGAACAAAAAATTAACAGATGAATTAAAAGAGAGGGTAACCATTATGGATATGTGAACTAGGAGCCTGAAAGTTCAAATGTAAGAAGTTCAAATTGAAGAAAAAAGAAAGAAATGGAAATAAAGGAAAAGCTAAAAGATGTGGACAAGAGATCCAGGCAACCAACCAACCACACGAATAACTAAAATATTTTAAAAGAATATAGAGGCTACAGACTAAACCTACACTAGAAAGAAGTACATCTGTCTTGGAAAAAGATCTGAGTCTGAAGATCAGAATGGCTCCCAGAATCATAAGACAGATGTATCAGAAATGACCCTCACCTAGGCATATCCTGGTAAAATTCTTGAATTCCAATAAATAAAGCTTGTACAAGTTTTGAGACATAATGAACACACTGCACTCAAAGGAAAAAAACAGATCTGCCCTAGACATCTCATTGGAAGCCTGGAGAATAGAAGACAGGGAGATAAAATCCACAATGTACTGAGAAACAAGACTTTACCCAAGAGATAAAGATGCACTACGTGGAAACATACAATTTAAATGCTTAAAAAAATACTCTTGAAAGAACTGAAGGGACACACTCTCAGGGAAATTCTAATAAGAAAACTCTGTTTCTTGGGGCACCTGGGTGGCACAGTCGGTTAAGGGGCCAACTCTGGATTTCAGCTCAGGTCATGATTCCAGGGTCCTGGATCCAGCCCTGCATTGTGTTCTTGTGCTCAGCGGGGAGTTGGCTTGAGATTCTCTCTCCCCTCCCTCTGCTTCTCCCATGCGTGCTCACTCGCTCTCTCTCTCCTTCTCTCCCTCTAAAGTAAATAAATAAATCTGAAAGAAAGAAGAAAAGAAAAGAAAGGAAAGAAAGACTCTTTCTCTTAAAGTTGTACCAGCAGGACAGAGGAGGGTAGCAGAAGTAAGAAAAAAACAGTACGGATGTAGGGAAACCATAGAGCTTATTTATTTAGGTCACTGAGAAAACAGGAGAAGGGAAAGGAACCATGCAAGGATTCAAAAAGTACAACAGAACTTTCAAATTAAATACCAATGGGGAAAACAGGAAAAAAACAATTTGATCAGGAGAGGGGGGAGGGGAGGGGCGAGAAAAGCATAAGCAGCAGCAACCTTGAAAAACAACATAACAGTCACATGGAAGGAATAAAATTGAGGTTTTTTTGTTTTTGTTTTTGTTTTGGTCAGTAAACTAATTATGAATGGACTGGATTCTTCCAATTAAAAAAAAAAGAAATTATCCTGTTAAATCAAAAATTAAAAATTCATTAGATATTATTTAAAAGAAACATACTGAGCGAAGGTTGAAAATGTTGCAGAGGGAAAGATAAAGATGTGCAAAATAAACAAATAAATAGAATAAAGTGAGACAACACTACAAGGCAAAGTGAATTTTTAAAAATTCACCTGTTTAACTGGAAATAAAATGTCATTCTCTACCGATGACATGAAGAAAGTGAGGAAATTAAGATTCTAGAAATTAAATCCTGAACAAGATAGAATACAATCACTGTATTTCACAACATAGCTAATTCCATATATAAATTGAGGCCACAAATATCAGAATTAATTAAAATTTAACTTGTTCTCTTGTCTTTTTTTCTTACTATGTTTTTTCTTTTTAAATAAGCTCTATGCTCAATGTGGGGTATGAACTCATGAACCCAAGATCAAGAGTCAAATGCTCTACCAACTGAGCCAGTCCGGCGCCCCTCATTGAATTTTAATTCACCACTGATTATGCTTTGCAAATACTAAAAATTTTAGATTAATGCCACCAGGTAAGAGATATTTTCAAAAAATATATTATTTGTTTTGTGGTATGGGACTACCAGGATCAGAAAAAGTAAACAGAGACTCTCAAAAATCAAAAACCTAATATATATTTTACTTATTAATAAATGACAGTATCAGAATCACTAAACGTTACAAAGGAAATAGATATTGAATAAGGTAGTTTTAATGATTTTATATAATAAGTAATTTAGCCATTTAAATAACTGCTTTAAGCATATTTAACACACTGTTCTAATCACTGATAGGACAGAGCAATTCAAGTTTTGTCTCTCACTGAAGTCTGCTGATTTGTGTTGGTATATGTTCTCAATCACTCAATAATGCCCTTTCATTACTAGCTGTCTTTATAAACATGAGTCCAACTATTTATTCTCTGATCAAAACTGGGGGAAAAATAATATCCAATATCTTTATCACTGCTAGTTCTACCTCCAGCTCCTCTCTCACCACCCCAATTCATCGTAAAGACAAAAATCCAGCTCCTTGCAAGGAGAGAGGCCTGTAAGTATTTTCTCCCCTCTCTAATAATGAGAACTAAATATAAGAGAATGGTTTTGTTATTTGAAGCATTAGGAAAGAACTAATGTGACTGAATCAAGATTTACTATGTAAATCAAAACACTTCATTCCATACTTGACCAGGTAATACCACAAGTGAATCAGAAAAAGATACACCAACGTCACTGAGGGCACATGGGGCTGCCAACTCCAGCCCTTCACTGGTTCATGGGACCTGAATATTATCCACTTTTTAAACATCAGCTGTACCATAAATACGATCTTGCATTTATATAAGCTATCAAGAGTTTTTGGGAGCTCATTGCTTCCTAAAATGTGTACATTATTTTCCTTTTTAAACACTGTCACTAAATGGGGAAGCGGGAAATTACTATTGTCACACAAACATAACAAAAATGTTCGCTGCCGGCTCCTCCCGTAATGGACGCCTACTTATGTGGCAATAAAACACTGGCAGATCATAGGGATAATTCCCATGTGTATGCGGCTGAGAGGAAAAGTATGGCCTGCCTTGACAGGAACTGCCTTTAAGTCTTTAAACTGTCCTCCTTCCAGTATTTATTCAGGGTGCCTTCTACGCAGCTGAGAAATGCTGTTTCAAATCACTGAGCATGTCTGAAATACTTCAGGGAGAGCAGCTGAGGATCTCTGCAGTAACTAAAACATGGTAACTTTTTCTTGGGCAGGCATTAGGGGCCAATTGCTGCTTCTTACTATGCTGATTTAGCTTCCAACAGCGATGGGGCAATGGGTGTGAAATGTCAGCTAAGGACTAGAGACTACAAGAGAAATTTGATCATGGAAGTGCAGCCACATTAAGCAGGCCTCACTTTCCTGGCCAGAGGACTGGCAGACATCTGACATCATTGAAATTAAAGGAAGAGCTATCCCCCTCCAAATTCCCAAAAGATAACATCATTCTTGATATTATAGATCTCCAGTAAACAATTTGAGGGCAAAAGAATACCAGTGAATACATTAAACATCTAGAACTTTTATGAGGCAAAAAAAATTGTAGGAGAGTTGTCGCAAGTTCTTTGTATTCTACTTGAGAAACTCAGCTGGTCTCCATGTTTTGCCTTTCCCACTCCCATGATGCCTCCCTCTCTCTCCCTCTCTCCCATTACCCATCTATTTTAAACATAGACTGTCACATGCAGTGCCTCATTTGGATGACCACTCTATTTCCCCTACAAATGGAACTTAAGAGTTTGTCTGCAGCTTCTAGCAGGGAATCACAGCTACTGAGATACCCCCGACTGAAGACTGAACCTCCTCTTTCCAGGAAGGTCGTCCTCTTTGGCCCAGAATGCAGCTTCAGGAAGGGTATATACCCGGAGCGAGCAGTGAGCGAGGAAGGGCACGCCACCAGCCAACCAGATCAGCCAAATCGACCCTGGTGATCCATGGGATGACCAGTGTTGGAGCCAGATCTCCCTCACACCCAACTGCTCACTGTCTGTAATGAAATGTTGGTCACTTTCAGTATATCTTAACTTTAGACCTGCAAGTGATCCACTCAGCTCTGCATCTTTGCTTATAACCAACCAGTGCATTAGGAGCTAGTAAAATTTACTTATTGAAATGTCAATTAACTGAGCTATATAGAAAGAGTTGGTTTCACTGGTTAGATGAGAGTAATTATCTGCATGGTATTTAAGCATAAGTTTAGAAATAAGAATAATTCTCAGTATTTTTTATCTTTTACTACACCTGTATATGTTGTTAATATCTAGACCAGAGTTTCCCTAAACCACTCCCAGAATATATTTATTTATGGGTGTAAAAGTCCCAGCACAACATGTGGCTTATAGACACTCTTAAATGGCTCATTTTCCCATATAAGCCCAAGCAATTACACTGAGCCTAATTAAAAAAAAAAATGGGATTTTGTGATTTCTGTCTCTGTCAGCCGACACCTACACATTTTTACATAAGTACTAAAGAACAAGAGTAGGAAAAAAGAGAGGGAGAAAGAGAGAGGAAGGGAAAGAAAAGAAATTGTTAACTGGAATAACATATGTAAAATACTCTGAAGAGTATCTGACACATAGTAAGTCAGGGCAGAATAAGGAGAAATGCTGCTATAAAGCTTAGGAGTTAAATGGATCTGGATTCAAATCCTTGGGCAAAATATCTCCATAAAATAGGGATTAAGTTGACACCAAGGGCAGAAGTATGCTGTAAGGATTGAATAAGTAAATGCTAATAAAGTCCTTAGCACAGTGCCTAGTATACAGTTAGCACTTAATAAATTATTGTTATTACTATTATCCTTCTATTTAAAGTATTATGTAAGGTATTTGTTATTTTTGAAACACTGTAATATTTCAACTTAAAAATGTCATTATTCTCTACTGAGAAACTGTAGGGATTAATTTCATCTCAATGGATACAATTAGTGAGTCAAAATATGGTTACCAAATAAAGACATAAGAAATTATATACTATATATAGTATATATAGTATAATAATATAAATATATATATATGTATAATGTATTTTGATCTCCTAAGTTTAAACTAGCCCATTCAAGAGGGGAAAGGTGATGTGTGCACCGACTTTTAATGACAATGGACGTTTCTGCAAAAGTCAAACTCATTACGATTAACTATAAGCAAAAATGGCTATCGCATAGCCACGTTGTAAAGAAGTCTTCTGAGCACATAAATATCATACTAGATGATTTATTTAATTCTCTTCCTTTTTAAGAGGTCACATTATGTTGTCGTACAGGAGGAAAAAATGGCATAGGCAGTTATGTACAGGGCAATAAATTCTCTGTAAACCCTCTCGTAGAAAATGAGTCATTATAACGTGTTATTGGACTTTGGGGTCAGCTGACCCGGAATTTCTGAGAAAAGACAGTGCAAACAATCAGAAGCGATTGGATTGTCAGGCAACAAGAGACCAACATTTATAAGAGCAGCTGCAACTGGGGAGTAATGAGTCCTGGGACTAAATGAATAAATTAGTCACAGAAGGCGTAGACAGTCTTTCGTAACTAATGCTTCGGCTGTCAAGACACAACTTGATTTTTGCTCTTAACTGGGCCTCGATGGTGTCAGTTGCCCCAGAATACAAGGTCTGACGATGGCAGGATCACTCATGCACAGTGCGGTGCGCTGGCATCCTGCCTGGGGCTGAGATCATGCATGCGAGATAGAGCAGATGAGCTGGTATGTGTAATCAGCAACTGCGATCCTTAGACTGAGTATTTTTTTTAAATAAATCTGGAAGACAGATGTTTGCCCCAGCCAGCCTGTTAATTTTGCACTGATTATGTTGCCAACAACAAAGGCACTAATCTGTAGAGAACAGTATGAGTTTTTGACATTATTATAATAATTAAAAATATATCTATCATTTAAAATTAATTCCGGTTTTAGGAATCGTATTTAACTTATTATACAGGGCCAAAGGCAACCTTGTCGCTTCCACCTGAGTCTATCAGAAGCCCTGTTATTTAAAAACACATACAAAAAAGGGAAAGAAGGAATTAGTGGAAAGAATAAAGATTTCTATTTCCTTAAAAGAAAAGTATAAATGCCCCATATGTTTTTTAGTCAACCCTTTTATATGACCTCATTCTAATACAATAAAAATCAAACATTTTTCCATATATAAAGATGTGCTATTAATAGTATTAGTATTGTCTCTATCAAAAATATAGAAACAGTGCCTCTCAATAGGAGACTGGCTAAAGAAACAACAATATATTAGCATAATTAAAATACTACAAAGCTATTAAAAATAATTATATGCATTAGTATCCAGTAACATAAACATCTCCATGAGATACTGGTAAATATCTCATACACACACACACACGCACACACGATGGCCTTAAAGGGTGATCACCAAACTGTTTTAAAAAAAAAAAAAAAAAGTCATTTACTCTAGTAGACTCCTAAGAGGAGTTTTGTTTTCATCTTACACTATACCTGCCAGCCCGGCTTTTTCATCTTACACTATATTTTCATACAGTTTAAATTATTTACAACAAGGATATACTTGTATATTTACCAACATAAGTTTAAAATATAACAGAATCAACTAACGTACATATCATACATACATACGTGTCATCTACCATACAATCCACAGAGAATAAATAACAGCTCTTGCTGTTGGATCACATGCAAATGAAAATGGTTACCTTGCAGTTGTACTGTGATTTCTCTGAGCGCTCCCTTATAAATTACCATCATCAATTCCAGCCTCTATGTTCTAAGGAAGTTGGAGAATCAATATTTGGTAAGTTCCAGAATACAGTACAAAATGAAAAAGGAAGAGGAAACATGTCCATAGAGGAAAGCTAAAGAAACCAGGGTTCCTTAGGTTAGAGAGCTCAGCATATTAAAATGCATGGGCTTTAAAGAGTCAGAGATACCTGGGTTTAAAACCTCTTCCACTTGGTACTCTTAGACAGCTTTGGCCTTGTTAAGTGAGACCTCTGATCTTCAGACACCGTAATGTACCTGCTGAATGAGCTTGAATTTGATATGTGTAAAGAATTTAAAACAATGCCCAACAATAATGACCATTCAGCAAATGAGAATCATCATTACTTGCTAAGAATACTAAGCTAGGATGAGTCGATGGTCCCTACCAACCTCAACCCTCCCAACACACACACGAACACAAAATGAGAAAAAAATTCTTGTAAGGAGAAGGCCAATCGAAAATCAATGCACATCGAGAACAGAAAACCAAAAAGCTTTGAATTAGACAAGGATTTGGATGTTAGAAATAATTTCTTTAAAAAACAAGCTAAGCAACTAACAGGGTATTACAATCGTGGAAGCTTCATAACTGAAAATGTTTGAGAAAAAAACAACACTTTCCCTAACCTTGGTGGTTTAGACATTTACCTGTCTGAGAAGAGAAGGCCAGAAAAATGAATTCCCCAAATTCCTTCAAGATTTATGGTTCTATGACATTTTAATTAAAATTAACAGGGCTTTCCGTCATTCTAACGGTAGATTGTGTCAGGGATTTTAAGGAAGGTACAGACAACTCATCTTTTCAAATGAAGTTCTTGATTTTATAAGCTCTAAAAAATTATTGAGAATAGATTTAAAAAAAAACCTCGTGTGTGTGTGTGTGTGTGTAAATAAAGCTGGGCTGCATTGCCTATCTCATAAAGGGTTTCTTCTACCTGCATGTTACTCAGTAAAAGTTAGAAAATTAACTCACCAAAGAAGGTTTAGAGTTTGTGCAATTCTGTGATAGGATAATACGGGGTTCATGGATAAAAGATAAAATAGACATCACTGGATTAAAAAAAAAAAGAACATTCAAGAATCAGACCGCCACTGAAAGTTCAACTCTATAAAAGGCTAAAATGGTGTTTACAGTAAATAGTCTTTGATCCGATTCCCTCCAAATTTATGGCATGCTATGAAGTTCAACCTACAGATTCTATTATGTGAATCAAAGAGGGCGGCCTTAGATTAGCCTGGTTTCTCCGGATTTATTTTTATGCCAAACATCCTACTAGCACATTTAAATCAGAGCATTTCTTCACGCTGTTGAAACAAGTTTGTAATTTCATAGAACAAAAGTAGAAAGAAAAATGGATTTTTTTTTTTTTTTTTGCCTCACTTTGAGCTAATCTTCTAACAATCACTATAGGTTTCATAAACTCCCAAGTCACCAGGTAAAGATTGATGACGATCATCCTAGGCACAGCGCTGGACAAATCCCACATCCAGTTCCAGTCCTACCACTAATCCCCTGTGTGCACAGCTGGCCAGCTTCATGGGTGTGTCACCTGTGTAGTCGGATTGGACCCTGGGCTCACTCAGGTGGACCCCACCAACTGGTATAATAACCTGCAGTTGCCATGTGAAAATTCTTCATCACTTTTTAAATAGGGCCTCATATTTTCATTTTGTACTGGGCCCCGCAAATTACATAGTCATTTCTGCCTATGTGAGCTTTGCAGGTCACTTCGTGCATCAAATTCTCATTTCCTAAATGCAATCAACAAACTCATCACTCTTTTACACTAATTTCTTCAAGTGCTGCATTATTAGAGCATACGTTACCTTGGTCAAATGGTCAACAGAATGAGGCTCTTACTGATACTTTAAATATTACTTTTGGATCCTATGAAATTAAGGCAACCCAAGACTATGAAAATCATATTTCCAAAAGACGTTTCCTTTCCTATGAAGAGATTACAACTTTTGCCTGAAACATTTCCTCATTTGAACACCTTCTATTAAAAAATTAAGTGCAATATACCATTCATCGTGCTCTGCAAGTTAAAGGGGTATTTGGCAACTACCTTTCTTTCAAAAGTGTCTTTGTTTAGACAGTCATTTAGTGCAGATACTACTTCATGGAATGAAGGAGGGAGAAAATACTCTCTCGCACTGGGCAATTTACAAAAGCACGTGTTGTTTCAAAACTCTTCACTGCTAACCTTTAAAGGATATATTAATCAGACAGAATATGGTAAAAATTAAAACACTGAGTGTGGTAGAGAGTAGCCTTACACCTACAGGACATATGGATCTGTTTCCCTAAACACAACCCTGGTTCTTCACCATCCCTTCTGTTTGGCCCCAAATTCCTATCGCTATAATCACATTAGATTGAAAAATCCATAAAGATGCTCCTAAAGTGTGTAACCTGAGAGAGGAAATGAGGTATTGCTAGAGATTTCCATTTGACACATTAACAAATGGCATCAAGAAATACAGGCATCTCCCATTAAGGCCAGGAATCTGCTTCAGAAAAACCTGGTATTTTGAGTGAAAATTGTGATAATCTATCATTTATTATGTGGAGTGGAAACAAATCCATAGTGTATCTGGATCAATCCACACTCCCAATCAACTTTGAATGCCTAAGTAAAACAGTACAGTGTGCACTTTCAAAGGCTCAAGTGCATTGAAAAATGGAAGAAACTCTTAGATGAGAGTGTAAAGTGCTACAAACACTGTCTCCTGATGAAAAGATAAACAGGATTGTTAACGACAATCAGCCCTGCTTGGCCTCTCAGTGCCAACAGAACGCCCGCACACCTCCCTGGTTGGCACCTGGCCTGCTCTTCAAAGCATCTACACGGGATTCTGACGTGCTACTAGCTGCACTTGGAATGGAAATCAAGACTCTTCCCAGATATCACATTATTTAAAAAAAAAAATATTGAGTTAGCAGGCAATAAATATAAATAGCTGCCTTATAGGCATCAGCTAAAAAGAAACCAAGAAACGAAAACATCTTACTGAGAAATCAGTCTATTCTGTGAAAACTGGATTTCAAAAATCAACAGTCATTCTATTTCAAAAACATCAACTGGAAAGACATTCTGCACAGTAGGTATGTCTGTATTCTATTTAGTAGCGAAATGAATGTTTTAAGTATGTGTTAGATGCTACAGGGCAAAGAAAATAGATGCTGACATTACATGAGTTAAATCCAACGGTTCCATGAGACCCGATTAAAGGCATGATGTCACCTTTACAGAGAGACCGAACTTGACTGGACAAATGACACATAAATATATTTTGGCTAAGATTATTCAGATGTCACTGAGGTAAGAAATATGGTGCATAGAAATAAAAGCTACATAACCTAAAAACAAGAATTCAAGCTCAAATATCTCACTCTAGGTAAGACTTGGTCAAGACCTTTAATTTTCCTTTCAGGTGGGTTTTCCAATGCACTGTGAAGATTAAACAAGTTAATGTAGTAAGTTTTTAAACTAAAAGAGGCACAAAGGAAACACTAAATATTTTGTAGATATACATAAGTGGTTTTGAATTACTTGCCAAAGCTTTCTAAATTCTCTGAACTTTCCCTTTCTCATCTGTAAATGAATACAATTATACCAACTTTGCAGAATATAAATTGTAGTAGAAATATATGGGAAAAGTCTAGCAAAATATCTGGACCACAGCAGATATTCATTAAGTGCTAATTATTAATTTTCTCAGCACTATTAAAACTCTAAAAACTTTCACTCTTTTCCATCTAAGTAACCTGCTCACTCACTCATGCCTCAATCTTGCTATCACTAGAACTCTTAATTTCTCGCATTTCCATCATTTACCACAATTTCTTGTTTCTCCAGTGTTCCCTATAAACTTACACTTTATCCACATAAAAATGTCATCTCTCCTGAACTTGTTATTCCATTACCAAACCCTACGTATCGTGGTTCATGATTTCAAATATTTCAACTACTAATTCTTAAGTATCCCTGATGTTTACAAAATGTATTCTGCCAATCTTCAACCCAAGATGGATTTGACAGTCCTTTCAACTACTACCACTCACATTGTGCCAAACCTTGTTAGAGAAAGCTGATTTGATTGTGCATATAAGCATTATATTGAAGGAGTGGGACTCTATATACATACGTACGTACGTACATACATACCAGCAATGTTTCCTCTCCTTCCTCTGCTTCTTTAAAATGAATTTTCTCTAGACATTCTTCCCTAAAACACACACTAAATCTTAAAAAGGTCTTCATGTAGACACCAGCTGTCTGGATACACATTTTAATGAAAGGTCCCACATTTCTTACTCCCTATTGCAGACAGGGGTTACCGAGTGAGACAGACACAGAAATGACAGAATGGGACTTCTGGAAATCTCTTGAGCAACCTACCTCCAGGTTCCTTGTTACATGAGAGAAAATAAACCTGCAATCCAGTCAAATCACCTGTTAGTTGGCTTGAGTATTAATCATATTTGAACACAACTTTAATCCTTACGTATTCCCTAACTTTTCCATTCAGCACTAAATATATAACTTTTACACTTAAAAACAATCTCGGGACACCTGGGTGGCTCAGTCGTTAAGCATCTGCCTTGGCTCAGATCATGATCCCAGGGTACTGGGATCGAGCCCCACATCGGGCTCCCTGCTCAGCGGGGAGCCTGCTTCTCCCTCCCACTCCCACCGTTTGTGTTCCCTCTCTCGCTGTCTCTCTCTCTCTGTCAAGTAAATAAAATCTTAAAAAAAAAAAAAAAAATCTCAACGAATCAACTAAAATAGCTCATCTAGGTTAAAAATTAAAAGTCAAAGCTTAGCTTAAAATTTATCTGTTGTGCCATTCCCGGCTTAGGACTAGTTGGGGCTAAGAAACTTCAGGAGTTTCAGGGTAAGGACTGTAGGAGATTTCTATTTCCACTCTCTGAGCTTTTCCTCCTGATCCCGTCTGGATCCCGCTTACCAGCTCCCAGGGGCTGATTTTAGCAACAGCACTATGAGAAGCTGACACTGACACAAGGCCCTTTCTTGACTATAATTACATGTTGGTCTTCTCTGGGAGTGGCGAATGTTCGACACTGACTTGTTCCCCTCCTAGGGTGCTTTCTGTACTGTTTGAAGCGAAGCAGTTCATACAACTCCGGCGCCACACTCTGAGTGCCATATAGAGCCCTATGTACATCAACCCTCTTTCTGCTAAATTGGTTTTGGCCCTGGCAGGAAACCCTACTAGATCAAGTCACAGACCAGCTCTGTCCCATAAGGCCTGCCTCTGCTGTGTGTGAGCTTGTACCCAGCGAAGCCACCTTTCACAGCTCCACCACCAGACCAGCATGTCTCGCCTCAGCACTTCATTTTTTAGCATCCAGAGGTATGTATCAAATCCAAATAAGTAAAAGTAATCTCAGCTTCGCAAAAGAAATAGTAGACTACCTGGTCCCTTTACCACTCAGAGTCAAAGGAATATATGTAAGCAATCTGAGTAATCCTCACAAAGACATTTATACTAACATTAAAGAGAAGAGTAAGCACACTTTTCTTCTGGGAACACAGAAAGAGCACAACGTTTCATAATTTTTCCGAAGTAATTTCTCTCGTTCTCATCAATCTGGATAAATTTATAACTCCAAGATAAATTTTGGACTAATGATCAAAACACACACACACACATTTCAGAAAGCTCTTTCAAATTCATATGCAGCTTAGAACCTTATTTTTAAAATATGAAGCTATTTTATGCCTTCTGTTTTTTCTCAATGTTAGGAAGGCCCTAGGTTTTATTTATCAACCATTTCATTTACCCACAACAGACTCTTTACTTTTTTTACTCTGATTCCCCAAGTCTTTAATGTGGTCCTCAAGATCCCGCAGCCCCTTCATTCTTTGCATAAAGTATTAACTTCCACTTTGCCAAGTGAGAAGTAGTCATCCAGTATGACTTTTAGATTTTCTGTATCTGCAAAGTCTTTATTTATATTTAATATCTCTTTTCCTTTTTAAGATTTATTTATTTATTTATTTGACAGAGAGAGACATCGAGAGAGGGAACACAAGCAGGGGGAGTGGGAGAGGTAGAAGCAGGCTTCCCGCTGCGCAGAGCCCAATGTGGGGCTCGATCCCACAACCCTGGGATCATGACCTCAGCCAAAGGAAGATGCTTAATGACTGAACCACCCAAGCGCCCCCATATTTAATATCCCTTTTGTCTCAAGTGAAAAATACTACTAACTGTTCAAAGATAAATCACATGACTCTGAGCTTCTCTGTGCCTACTTTTTCTGGAATCAATCTTCAGCATTCAGACTTTTTCTCTTATTTTCAGATGTCCTAGGTTCCTTCCCTTCTATCTATAAACATGCTTATATGCCCTCCATTCTCAAAAACAAACAGAAAAGAAAAACAAAGTCTTTAATAGTACTCCATGTTTCTCTTGCATTGTGCTACCAAATTTCATGAAAAAAACAAATTTCTTGACAGTTTCTCACAACCTAATCACTTTTTAACACTGTAGCCATTATTCTGTTCCAATACATTCTAATGAATCTGTTCTCACGAAAGTAAACCAATGACTACTAATACCTAAAAGCAATACATTTTTTATTTTTCTTTGAGTCTCTGAAGAATTTCACATTTCCTCCCGTATCTCTTAACCACCTCTCTGGACCCAATTTTCTGAAATTTCTTCCTATAGCTCAGAGTTAAAAATCTCTAGAGATAAAGGTCAGGAATACGCATTTTAGCAAACTCTGGAGGCATTTTTGACAAACATGAGAGAGACAAAACTATGGGGTTAGGAGCTAAAGAAACATGTAAAAACAAAACAAAACAGAACCAAAACAAAACCATTTGGTTAAACAACAATAATCTAATCCTTCCAAAAGAAAGACCCTACGTTAAAAGTCACTGAACACATTTGCCATTTTCTTCTTTTCATTATTAAATCATAAGCTCAATATCAAGGTGAAAAGAGAGTTGGGCATATTACAGTATTTAAAGCTTTATAATAAATTAGAATAGTTTTAATTAAAGTTACCAGGACACCAGAGGGAGACAGGATACACCATAATTGGAAAAGTGTCACTACAGAAATTCAGTTATTATAATCTTGATCCTCTTTTCTTTGAGCAAAATGTCCGGAAACCTTCATTTACTCAGCAGATCTCCTTGGCCATGAAGGCTGATGCGCCATGAGACCAGTGATTTTATTCACCTCCATCTTTCAGAAGACACCGCTAGAAGCTGGATCATTTTGCTGAAGAGATTTCTCCCATGAACTATTCATATTTTCAGCCTAGATCAGGCTGAAATAAATGTTGGTAACAATGCCAAATGATTACTGTGGTTTGGGGGTGTTCTTCTGGAGGGGGTTGTTGCTTGTAAACAATCTTTGAGTAGGTTTCAGAATAATTCAATAATGTTAGCAATTAATGTTAACCTTAATAGTCATCACATTGAGCCATTTTCTGAGACAAGGATGTAATGAGTGCCAGAAAAATAGTCATTTAGCAGATGATTTTGAAAATAAAATGGTCAAAATTACCAGTGTGGACTTAGAGGAGGGAAAAAAAAGTCAGACAGATACCGTAAAATTGAATTCCACCACTATCTCATGTTACCTATACAAGTCTTAAACAAGAACACTAGTCTTGTCTGAGTTTCTTCATTTATAAAACAAGAAAGTAGATGTTCAATGTGCCTACTTCATAGGCTTTCTGGAATATCAATCATCAAAAACATGTTTTTACATGGTCATAAAGACAAAACAAAACTAAACTAAAAAAATAAATCTTTAAGTTCAAAAGTCTTTTATAAAAGACATAGTTTTAGGGCAAAAGCAATTAAAACTTTTTATATTGATTTCTCTTTCAGCTCTAAGGCTGGTTGAAGGTACAGATAAAAAGACCACAACATAAAATGAGTGTGAATAAAACATCAAAATCAATGCTGAAAGAAAAAAAGACAATCTTGGTAGGAATAGTTCAAAATCAAACACATAAACAAATGCAAGATAAACAAAAGGTAATGAAATTAGTTTTAAATCAACAAGCTGTTGATTTAAAATGTAAGGTTCCAAATCATAAAATCTGTGTACATGCATACATAATAAAATATATTGCAGATACTGAAAAGTAATCATTCCACTAAACGGAAGGAAGGAATGAAGAACGGAAGTTAGGAAGACAAAAAAAAAAAAACCCAGTTGTTCATTTTTATAACAACAACAACAAAAAAACTGAATTACCAACCTAAACTGGCCATTTCTCGAGTAGATATGTGAGTAAACAACCAATTCAAGTTACTTCTTCATTTTAGGTTGCTAATCTTGATACTGAAGAATGAGGCTTAAAATTTTCTCACATTCAAATAAAGAAGAAAAAACTTTCAATACTGTATATTTTACCTCATTGAGTCATTTTTTTGAAGATGGCTAATTGATAAAGGAGTCACTTAAAAAAATTCGTAGCCTTCCAGAATTTTTTTTTTTTAAATTTTATTTATTTGACAGAGAGAGACACAGTGAGAGAGGGAACACAAGCAGGGAGAGTGGGAGAGGGAGAAGCAAGCCTCCTGTGGCGCAGGGAGCCCGACACGGGGCTCAATCCCAGGACCCTGGGATCATGACCGGAGCCAAAGGCAGACGCTTAACGACTGAGCCACCCAGGCACACCCACCTTCCAGAATATTCTATCAACTGGAATATGCAAGTCTTTTTTTCTTTTTTTTCTTTACTAATTCCTTAAGGATTTTATTTATTTGTTTATTTTTCCTATCTTAGGATTTTTTTTCCTTTTATTTTTTTATTTAAATTCACTTAATTAACATATAGTATTAGTTGCAGAGGTAGAGGTGATTCATCAGTCTTATATAACACCCAGTGCTCATTACATCACGTGCCCTCCTTAACGTCCATCACCCAGTTACCCCATCCCACCACCTCTGTCCCCTGCAGCACCCCTCAGTTTGTTTCCTATGGTTAAGAGTATATTACGTTTGTTTCCCTCTCTGATTTCATCTTGTTTTATTTTTCCCTCCCTTCCCCTATGCTCCTCTATTTTGTTTCTTGAATTCTACATGATGAATGAGGTCATATAATAATTGTCTTTCTCTGATTGACTTATTCGCTTAGCATAATACCCTCTAATTCCATCCATGTTGTTGCAAATGGCAAGATTTCTTTTTTGATGGCTGAGTACTATTCCACTGTGTGTGTGTGTGTGTGTGTGTGTGTGTGTGTGTGTGTGTTTTGTGTGTGTATACATTACATCTTCTTTATCCATTCATCTGTCGATGAACACCTAGGCTCTTTCCAGAGCTTAGCTATAGTGGACATGGCTGCTATAAACATTGGGGTGCAAATTCCCCTTTGGATCACTCTATTTGTATCTTTGGGGGTTAATATCTGGTAGTGCAATTCTTAATCAATCTGAATGAACAGTAATTTATAGCATACTCTCTAGCCTTCATTTCTTCCTCTTTATGATTGCACACTTCTTTCAGGCCAAAGGATATATTTATTTAGTAGGTAGGAATGCAGATCTTGAAGTCAGACACACCTGAACGTGAATGTTCTTCCACTCTTGCTAATTCAAAGTATAGTTTCTGTACCAGAAGTATCGGTATCACCTGGGAGCTTATTAGAAATGTAGTCTCTCTGGCAAGGTCTACTGAATAAGCTTGTACATTTTAACAAGAGCCACAGGTGAACGAACACCCATTAAAATTTAAGAAGCACTGACATAGATTAGTTATTAGATAAATTTTCTTGAGCAAGTTAGATGATTTCTCAATGACCCAGTTTTCTCATTGAAAAATGACACTAATAATGATGTCAACAGCTATGTCAACAACATAGTCAATTACTATGAGAAATAATTAGATAATGCTACTTAGTAAATACTCATAAGGTCTAACTGGTATTAAATTTTATCTACCTCAAATTTGTACATTCATGGTGTTTTCTGGTATATTTACTTGTGGAATTACATTGGCATCCCACCCAGATAAATTAAGCTCTTTTAGTCAAGAAGTCTCCCAGAGTATAAGCCTACCACAAAAATAGAAGTTAATTAATAATGCCATCTTGCATTCATTTACAGTACAATGTAGCACCTGTTTTTCAATTAGCCTCAAAACATTTCCCTTTGAAATAATGTGTGTTCTGTTTTTGTAGAGTCAAAAAAGTTAAAGAATTTAGTCTGAAAACAAACATGACTCTTTCTCCCTGACATATAATCTAACTAATTCCACATTTAGTCATTGTGATTTCTGTATTCTGCCATTAATGCATTTAGGATGGTCACTGGTCCCCCACAGGATTCGAATAATGTGCCAGGTGTCTAGAGCTTCAATTCCAAATGGTAAAAAAAGAAAGTCTCAATAGGCTCCGTTTTAATCCCATTAAGGCAAGATACATCCTATTTCATTCTGTGATCGTTTTTCATGGGACTTTGATGTCCGGATTATCCACTTCTTACATTTGGAGGAAAAAGGTAAGCTGATAAAAATTAACATAATTGGAATCTTTTTCAGTTGTCATTGAGTATTAATCACTTAACTAGAACATACGTATCTTATTTTTATTAAATAAACTATTATTGAAAATGCACTTTACATTTGTAAATGATGCATAAAAATGATATCCATATACCCAAAATTTAAGAGAAGAATGCTTCCAATCTTCCAGTAATGAAAACTTATTTTACCACGGATAAGTCATGTATATATTTCTCAAAAATTAAATGTTTCAACTTCTGGCAATGTGGCATTCAAGTATTCCAAAGAACTTTCCTTTTATATTACCACAAAATCCTGGGATATTTTAAGAAACGTAAGGACTTATAAGTGTCAAAAAAGCAGGCAAAATTTCTGAGTGCCAAGATATATATAAAATAGAGTAAGCTAAAAATGTGAACTGTGAGTGATAAGTAAACAGGACATTCAGAGTTGTCCTGGGACAAATTCTCCTAACAGCACTGTGATTTGTAGACTAAGAGAAGATAAACACAAGCCCCAGCATTGTATCTAACAGAAGATGTATAGGAACTTTACAAAGAAATTTTAAAATATCATTGAATAGAATAAAAACTTGCTCAGTGGCAAGAAGAGTCTATTTATAAATTAGGAGGACATAATATCATAATGATATCAATCTTCCCAATTTGGTCTGAATCAATGCAAACACCAATCGAAATCCCAGGAAAGATTTTCTTGGAGAATGACTGATGAATCTAAAACTTAGATTACACGTGAAGGTTCAAGAATACTCAAGATCCTTCTGAAGAATACAGAGAGGGACTGGGCCTGCCAGAAATCTAGATGATCATTGGAGCTCACCTGGGTAATGCGACCTAATAAATGGCCATGGGAAAACTGGTTAGAAAAACATTTAATTTGAATGCAGCCTAGGGGCATGTGGGTGGCTCAGGGGGTAAGCATCTGCCCTCAGCTCAGGTTATGATCTCGGGGTCCTGGGATAGAGCCCCACATCAGGCTCCCTGCTCGGCAGGGAGAGGTTCTCCCTCTGCCTCTCTCCTTGCTTGGGCTCTCTCTATCTCTCTGTCAAATAAAAAATTTTTATAAATAAATAAATGAATATATAAAGTGCAGCCTAACACTATATACTGACATTAGTCGCAGGTAGAGTAAATCAATCTGAAAGACACAGAACTTTTTAGAATAAAATATATAAGAAATGTTTACAATCTCAGGATAGGGAAGGATTTCTTAAAACACACACCCTGAAATACTAATAACTTTTTTTTTACTAATAACTTTTTTAAAAGGTGACTGTGACTACGTTAAAATTAAGAATGTATTTTATCAGAATACACCACCAGGACAATGAAAAGACAAGTCACAAGCAAGTCACAAAGAGATACTTGCATTACACAGAACTTAGATAAGTTACTATCAAGAATACATAACCAAAAATCAATTTAAAAAATTAAAATGTGCAAAAGATATGAACAGATATTTCACTGAAGAAACAAAAACGGTAAACGGATATAAAATAAGATGTCTGCCTCATGACTAAGAAGGAGAGGTTCTATTTTACATCCATTTGATGATCTACAATTAAGAAATCCGACATGGCCATTTATTGGCCAGAATACGGATCAACGGGGACTCGTACACTGCTGGTGGAGGTGTAAACTGATACAACTATTTTGGAAAACAATTTTCATACTTCGTAAGTACGCTACAGTCTATTAATTCTTTTGCCATATACAGAACACCATACAAGTATCCCTGCATTTATGTACCACGAGGCTTGTTCAAGAAAATTCAGCAGCAGTATTCACAGCAGCACTCATCTGGAGATAATCCAAATAAGAGTTTGCCAACACAGAAGAAATGAACCAATTGAGATATGCCCTCATAAAATAATTTTCAACAGTGAATGAGAGTGAATTAAAGCTAAGTGCAAACACAGAGATAAAGCATACACACGTAACGTTGAGGGAAGAAAGCAAGTCGCTGATGGCTACGTACACTACAACATAATAAAGCTGAAAAACAAGCAAACTCACAACCACTGTGCTTCGCAAAACATTGATGTGAGGTGCGTCTATTTTTAAAAAGAAAAGAAATGAGTACTGGCCACCTCTGGCAGGGAAAAGAGACGACTACAAAGGCAGCTTGAAAGGTAATGGCAGTATTTGTGGGTCTAAAGTTGTATCATAGATTTAAACATGATGAATATGCCTCATAACTTACACATGGGTAAACAGATGTATGTACCAATTAAATACACTGTTCCTATGTCATAAAATCATCTAACATAAAAAATAAACTAATCATCAGAAATACGCTGATTATTTTGGGTTCCACAATGAAACTATGATCTCTCACCTTTTATGAACACGTTACATGGACATCATTTCCAAAGTAAAGGAAGCATACTAAAGAAAATGAAGTATGAAAAATAAACAAGCAATGGAAAATAATAAAATGAGCAGATCCAATTTAAACTCACCACCAGAGCTTTCGATCTGTTGCTTAGAAGTTTCTCGATATCCCTGGCTGCAATTTCCACCAGCTGCCGTGCATTATTTGGTTCCACGGTATACAAATCTTGATACTTCTCATAAATCTGCATGAAGAGAAGAGAAAATTAATAAGAATAATAATTGTTTATGTGGTTCCTAAGTTCATGGTAGAATGTATTCTAAACCATAAATAATGATTAGAAAGACCCGCTCTTTCCTTTCTTCATTGTGATCTTTTTGGAATTTGGATGTGTCAAAAATGTATATGTAAATAAAAATTCGCTCTCAGACCACCAGCTAGCCAAAACAGCATGTCCTGTTAAAAGGCTATAAAATATCTTGTACCACAACGATCTGTGTATGCAATTTTTTAAAGGTTTTTTTTTTTTAGATTTTATTTATTTGATACACAGAGAAATAACACAAGCATTGGGAGCAGCAGGGAGGGGGAGAAGCAGGCTCCCACTGAGCAGAGAACCCGACGCTGGGCTCGATCCCAGGACCCTGGGATCATGACGGGAGCCGAAGGCAGACGCTTAACCAACTGAGCCACCCAGGCGCCCCTGTGTATTTCAAGTTTGGGATTTGAAATTGCACTTCCTCAAAACCTGGTATTAACTGCCACTGGGATTTTTTTTTTTTTCTTTTAAGAAAGGCCATGCTAGAAAACAGTAGGACAGAAGCATGGCAGGTCAGACTTGGAGGATGTGTGCAGTGAACCAAGGTAGGAGGAAGGCGGAAGCAATAATGTATTGAAGACGTCCCCCGGTTATCCCACTAGCTACAAACACTGCGATTAAAGGGTACGCTGCTAAACCTTATGAGGAGAGGGAGAGAGAGCAGAGAGAGGGTCAGGGAGAAAGGTAAAGAGAAGATGAAGCCCAGCTAAGGTTCATCCAGGTAACACAGAGAGTTTTATTACACAGAAAGGTTGAAGGTCACTGAGGTCTACATTCAAGCTCAGTTAAATCTGTAACAGTGTAAATATTTTCATTGGCAAACTGAATCTTTGGGATTTGGTTTTCTTTGAATCACGGAATGAAACTATACTGAAAGTAAGCTAGGCAGCAAAAGAAGCCTATAATTTTGCCTCACATCAGTGTCTATAGAAGGATTTCCCTGGAGTGGCATCAGATGCACCTGTTTTGTGGAGCCTGCACACTCCTGGCGGGCGGGGATTAAATAATGGGGAGGGAGGGGAAACAGCGACCATGCTTGTGGCTACAGGGCTGAGCCGAGTAGGAAACCCCTTATACATCCAACAGATGGGTTGCACATGCATGACTAAACCATCTTTGAAAGCCAGGGCCTGGCAGGTTTTTATCGCCTTAGGAGAAGTGAATCCAGGGCACATGCACGAACCAGTTCAACCCTGCTTTTTCTGGCACAACTCCAGCATTCTGCAATACTACCAACAGGTCCTATAGCCCAGTTCCAGCTGACCACGGATGCTACTGGCAGACGCTGGTTTCACATATGCACAGATGCATATGCTAACATTTATTTGTAACCGAACATGTTAGTTTTACATGAAGTTTTCATTTTTTTAAGGGATTCAAAACTAATCATTTTAAAAGATTTAAATCCAGCTTTTACTTCTAATTTTTTTCTTTTTACTTACTCAACTATGAGGTTTTTCTCATAGTCATTTAAATTTTGACCCTATAGGTTTATCATCCCAACTATTCAAGGCACAGTCAGCCAGTCATATAAAATCCCCACATTCAGTTTTATTTGGAATTCCTGCATATTACTGGATTGCTTACACTTTCTGCTGAGGGGCAGATTATGGAGTCCTGTTTTAAAGACCAGGTCGTCCATTAACAACTGCATCCAGCCCAAGGCTCTCTCTTTCATTTTAGCCTAAGATGACATCCAGGAACATGAACCCCTGAAAAGATTAATTGATTTGGGGTACAAACAGATAAACCTCAACATCACTGTAATTGATCCAGGACATTTAGTTCTTTGCAGGAAAACCAATAAGGCTAATTGGTGTGAAAAGCACTTGTGCTTTGTGCCATTAATATCGTGTCCATTTCTGAATGAAGTCTGACCTTCTTCCTGTGGTACAGAGACTACGACAGAATTCAAAGTCAGTAGAGATCAGTTCCAAATATACAATCTGTACTTTGCATTATGTACTAAACATAATGTCACTTATTAAGTCACTACCTACATATGCCAGATATAAGTTCTTTAAAGAATGAATGAATTATGAATCAGACAGAAACAATTCAGTTCAAGTATATGCAGATCCTCTCAAATATATACAGAATATTCTCTAAAATTGATTCTACGGTAATTTTTTAATACCTAGAAAATTTAAAAAAAAAAAAAAAAACAGTACCTAATTCACAAATAAACTTTAAATAAATGAAGTCAAGGAAGCCTATGTCTATAGTCCCAATACAATATCCTGTTGTACTTTACAATGTATAAAACCACATCTGAAATGTTTCTTGGTAATAAAAATTAATTAAAACCATATAACTGCTCCACTAAAAGAACTAGTTCTTGCTTCTGTTTTTGTTTTTGTTTTTTTTTTAAGATTTTATTATTTATTCATTTGGCGGGGGGGAAGAGCACAAGCAGGGGAAAGGGCAGAGAGAAAGAGAGAGGCAGACTCCCCACTGAGCAGAGAGCCCAACGCAGGGCTCAATCCTAGGACCCCAGGACCATAACCTGAGCCAAAGGCAGAGGCTTAACCGACTGAGCCACCCCCGTGCCCCTTTTTTCCTTTTTTAAAAAACAACTGTCTGTTTTACCATTTTATCCAATTCTTTCCAGAAAAAAATAATAAAAGAACACAGTAAATAATACGAGTTTTTGATACCAGACAGAGCTCCATTCAAATCATATGTCAATTCCTCTTACGCTGTGTTGACACTAGCTTCCATTTCCTCTACTAGAAAGAATGTAGTATATAATGAGAATCCTAGACAGGACATTATCCTCCTGATTGATATACTCACAAGCTTTAATTTTTCTGCAGTTCAAATCCTCTTACTTCCATCCTTACCACAAGTTTTGACAGAAGGAATATCTGTCACCTGTCCATTCTTGCTTTCTTACAATCTTAATTAACTGGCTTTAATGATCATTCACTATTACATTCATAGACAACAGAAAATATAGTTTCCCTTCCTTTTTCCACTGGAAACTTCTAAGTCTCTTTGCTCCAAGTCCATAGTTTCAAGATAATCTTCGGAACAATACATTTAAAAATAACCTCAAGTACAATATTTAAAAAGCGACACCACTCATTGATATAATTGCTTCATAAACATACCTAAAGAAATATTTCAAAAATCATAATACTTACTATTATGCCTTGGAATAACACAGATATTCCAGAGCAAGATAGGCGTCCAAGTTTTGGATGACACAGAAGATTTCTATTAGCGATCACTTTGAGGCTTTCTACTCTATACCACTCTGAGGTGTTTCACATACATTATACCATTTACTCACTTTAAGAAATCTGAAAAATACATTTAATTAACCATTGCATTAGTGAGAACACCAAAATTCAGGCTTTGGAGTATCAGAGTGGAGGCAGTTTGGGTCCCAGTTCACATCATAAAGGAGCAAATCACTGCCCGAAGCAGCCGAAGGTGCAATGGTAACGTGGCACGTTTAGGCAAAGTGGATCTGTAATACCACTCAGCCAGGGATCTTGTCTGGCTTTAGCAGGATGTGGAAAAACAAGAAAGGCCACTGGGATGAACAAGAAAGGTAGCTCAGAATTAATCTGTCTGCTAGGAGACTGAGTCAGTGACACATCAAGGGAATTTCAAGGCAGAGCTTGAGAGATGGACAGTGGGGAGCAGAGTTCCAGCTGAAGGATGATGGTGCAAACCACCCTGAGCTGAGGGGCCCTAGGGAGGCTGAAGGGATTGGCCAAGTTCTTAGTAGCAATCATATTCAATATCTATCCCAAGAGCACAGAAAAGAGCAAATATACTACACATCTTGTCATGTTTCCCCTTGTACCCAGATGCCAAGGAGCAAAATTAAGAACATCAGAGATTATAGGAAAGAAGTTGGGAGAGAAACCTTGAAATTCTGAGACTTAAGTTTTTCCCCCAGGGAGAAGAGAATGGCAGGTCTTAAATAAGTTAAGTTCCCTAAAGAGAAACAGACATTTCTTCATATTAAGTCTTAAATATGTACATTTTGATAACCCCTTCCCTCCCATGGACTTCATCTTGAATAAGCAATCAAGATTTCTGCCATGCCCAAAGTCATCTTTCTGAGACAAGTTTTCCTTTTGACAGTCCCTGATGAAAGAAGAGTCCTACAGGTTTCCTTACAAATGGGTAGCAATATTCTAATGTATGACCTTGACCTTGGCCCCTGACTAACTGCATCAGGACATACCAGATCAAGCAGCAGCTCACTTCTGACTCAATGGCCTGTGAGGAAACAGGTACAAAAGATCTGAATAAATGATGACAACACACTGAACCCATCAGATTCTTTCGCCACATGTGGGACAATAGTTAGGTGGATCAAGGGCAGTTGGAAGGAAAGCAGCATGCAGATATTACTGAGTGACAGAAGGGATGGCTATAGTAGGAGGTATACTGGCCTCCCAGAGGTATCCACATGCTAATCCCCAGAACCTGAGACTATATGCTATTACATGGCAAAGGTATGCTATTACATGGCAAAAGGGAATTAAGTTTGCAGATGAAAAGAAATCTTCCTTATCAGGTGAACTGAAAAGAAAGAGATTATCCTGGACCATCCAGGTGAGTCCCATGTCATCACAAGCGTCCTGAAAAAGTGGAAGGGGAAAAGTGCAAGAGGAAACTGGAGAGATTGCAGCATGAGGAGAAATCCTCCCAATGTTGCCAGCTCTGAAGATGGAGGAAAGGGGCCATAAGCCCAGGGAAGGACTTCCCAATCTATAGGCTATAAAATAATAAGTTTGTGTTTCAAGCCAATACATTTTTGGTGACTTGTCACTCTAACAATAGAAAATTAAAACAATGAACTATATGTGAAGAGCTCACAGCTGAGAGGTAACAATAATAATCAGCCTCTGGATAGTAAGTCTATAATAAACTCCTCGAGTGATTCACTCTTGCAAAAAACAAAAATGCTAAGACCCCAGGCTTTGAAAGTCGTGATTAACATTATTAATTACTACTTTGCACCTTCGTTTCATTACTCATTAGATTCATTTCATTCACAGGAAGAATGAGCTCTATTGTGAGAAATGTACAATTTCCATTCGACTTCACAAAATAATGAAATTATCTCAGGACTTCTATTATGACCCTCACAATAATGTGAGATTCTGAAAAGAAATTCTAGAGAGAAAAGCTAAAAATATCAAAATAGATGTGCACACATTGTCCAAAAATATATGTGAACTGGATGAATGAATGTGATCCTACCTCATAATAATGAGAGGGATTAAAAAAAAAATGTGACAGAACTCCCACCATCATTCTCATTCACTGTCTTTATTGGCTAACAGGAGTACGTTCTCACATCTTCAGTACTAATGCAGGCAAGCAAAGAGATGCCTTGTTACCTCAACTGCTTTAGAGACTCACAAAATCAATTTCACTTACTTTTACTTAAATTTTGCAATGTGGGATGGCTTGGTTATATTTTTTTTTTCTTCTTTATTAAGTGTTTTGTAGGCTTTTGGACTACTTGTTCCCTAGCAACTGAGAATGTCTTGTTTCTAAAAGATGTATTAACACAAAAGAATGATATAAGCTTCTTTCGTGGTCATTTTCAAAGATCAAAGTTCCCTTACCTTAAGAAACTTTGCAATGATTCACAAGTATAATAAAGTCCTTCTTTTGATTTATTGTAAGTTACATCATCAGACAAGCTGGCCAAACACAAAGAGATGTTCAGATATGTGAAGAATCCTTCATCTAAGGTAAAAAATAACTATTGACACTAGATCTGAATTGATGTTAGAATATATTTTATCAACAACAAAGAAAATTTTTAAACATTGAAAATTAGGTGAGTTAAAAAATATGAACATAGCCATAAAAGAATATGCAATATTTACTAATTAACTCCTGATCTCTGCAAATACTCCCCTCTTCCTCTTTAATTAAAATAGTAAATGATGCAATCTCAGGAATAAATGTCAAGTTTTGAAAATCTCTCCCTCTTTAATGCTCTTTAATACATTGTCAGTTGTATTTAACACAATTGGTAAAAATCACTTTTATTTCCTTTCCCCTATAACCCAGCTTTCTGAGATACGATACTATCTTTGAACTTTTTATGGCTTGAGATTTCTATTTGGCTACCTTTAGGCAAACACAAACATCATGTAACATAATTTATTAAGTATCATGTTTGTTATACGTTTCCTATTTCCTTTAACCAGAATGTAAATTTTAAGGGGACAGACATTTTTCCTGCTTTGTTCACTGATACAGCCCAGCACATAATACAGTGCCTACATGGATTCTAGTTACTAGTAACACTAGTTACTGCACCTAGTCTTTGCTGGGAATGTGAATGTTGACTTACAAGTTCCTCCTTGTATTTTAAAATTAAAATTTATTTTGAACCTAAAAAAATAAAAAAAGCCATGTAAGGTGTTATGCAATTAGATAATGGAATATAAATACAACACCCGAATGATAATTATATCGCTAAAACAGAGTAAATACACAAAATAAGGTAACGATCAATATGAAGAATGTTAGCATTCCACTGAAGAGGTACAGAAAACTGTTGTCAGAATTCAGAGGAAAGTAAAATCACATGGGTTATGATAGACAAAAAGGTGCATAGACAAAAAAGTGCAGTCACACTTTGAGGGATACATGTACGAATAAGGGAGGAAAGAAATCAGAATGTGTGTGATACAAAGAATTATCGGAAAATATAGATTGAAAGGCAAAGTGAGACACTACCAGGGGCAGCTATAAAATTCAGGGTATTTCTTCAGCTTGGATGGGCATCCCAACCATGTTTTGCAGGCAGCAGGATCATGTGATTTCAAATGCAGAGTGTTTCCTGCCTACATTCAAGAGGTGGATGAAAAGGCAGCCAGAATGCCCTGGGGCAGCAAGATGCCTTTTGGTCAGCGGATGTCAGATCTTGGTGGCAGCAGCAACGGTGGCTGCATGCATGGGGTCAGCTTCTCTGTCAGCAGGAGCCGCCTGGCCTGGGTCAGCCATGACAGCATCGTATCCGTTGCCGACACCTCCAAAGGCGTGCGGGTCTCAACTCTGGAAACAGAGTTCCTGCCCCTCCTGAGTGTGTCGTTTGTCTCAGAGAATAGCGTTGTCACTGCGGGCCATGATTGCTGCCCCACGCTCTTTAACTACGATGACCGTGGCTGCTGGACCTTCATGTCCAAACTAGACATTCCAAACCAGAGCATCCAGTGCAACACGGACAAGAGGGCCACGACTGACGACCGCGACACGGTCTTGGAGAGACTACACTGGAAGAGCATCGCTCAAGTGTCTATTTATGCGGTGGCCAAGAGGGATTGTTGCAAATGTTGCACTACTGGCATCGAAGGGAGCCATGACAGTTTAGGATTTCAAGACCTTAAGAGTCTTCCATCCAGTGCCTCCCGATAACGGGAAGGTGAGTGAGCCTCCCAGATCCAGCATGACAAACCTACAGACCGACCCACTGACGAATGTGCTGATGCAGCCCTGCCCTGTGCATGGCGGTGAGAGCCAGCCGCAAGGAAACGCTGAAGATACGCTTCGCGCAAATATCGTTTGTGTGTTTTGGTTGGAATATACTTGGCGACAGTGTTGGTTTTTTAAAAGCAGTAGTGATTTGGGTCTTTTGGGTTTTGTTTTTGGTATTTCATTCCATTCTTGGCCAAAGCTGCTCTTTAAAAGTGGTTTAATATGGAAAACGGTCACACTAACTTAAAGGAAAGGGTGGGAGATATGTAAATTATCTGTTAACAATTAAATAAAAATACTGAATTTGAAAAAAAAAATATTCAGGGTAATGGTTTATACCTTATAGTCAACTCCAAGCTATCTTGCTCAGAACTCCTAGGAAAATTAGCACATAGGAAGAATTCAAAATATGACATAGGCTTACTATGAACATCATCTGAATGTATGTACACACACCCATGTAATTATATACATATACACACATACGCACATATACATGCATACACATATATAATTGATCATGTTCTCAAATTCACAGTGCATTTCTTTCTTTCTTTTTTTTTTTTTTTAAGATTTTATGTATTTATTTGACAGAGAGATAGCACAAGCAGGCAGAGTGGCAGGCAGAGGGAGAGGAAGAGAAGCAGGCTCTCCACTGAGCAGGGAGCCCAACGTGGGGCTCGATCCCAGGATCCTGGGATCTGACCTGAGACAAAGGCAGACCCTTAGCCAACTGAGCTCCCGAGGCTCTCCCCCCATAGTGCACATATTTCTAACAATAACTGCAACAAACTGGCGTTCAAAAATCAAACACAGGAGTTCAATATTTCCCTAGTCTTTCCATTCTTTCTATTTGATATGATACAGCTTTTCAGCTGAGACAGTATCACATTTCAAATGAGACATTATCTTTAAGAAGTATATTTAGGAAGAATGAAATCAGAATTGGAGAGCCTTTCGCAGTATATATTGCTACATGCTCTAGTTCTTATTAACAAGAATTTGATGGTGACACTATCAAGCTTGCATTAAAGATGATGGTGACGCTATCAAGCTCGCATTAAAGAAGAGAGGGGGAAAAAAAAGATGGTAGAAGTACGAGGACAAGCGACAACCATAAACCTGCCTGTGCTATCGCCAGACTACACATTGGAACAGGTGCTAATATTCAACTACAAATGCAAGTGAAATATAAGGGCTCATTCCTACAACACAGCAACCAAATTACAACCAAGACTAACTTGAGCAAAAAAAAAAAAAAAGATTCATATCAAGATCTTTCAGTTTTTAGCTTGGAGACATTTCACACATAAGGTAAAGAGTAAGTTTATCTTTAAGAGCACTCAGAATTAGGGTGTCTAGGGGACTCAGTCGGTTAAGCATCTGCCTTCGGCTCAGGGTCCTGGAACTGAGTCCCACATTGGGCTCCCTGCTCAGTAGGGAATCTGCTTCTCCCTTTCCCTCTGCCCCTCCCCCCCACTCATGCTCTCTAATAAAATCTTAAAAAAAAAAAAAAAGAAAGAAAGAAGGAAAAGAAAATTCAGAATTAGGGGCGTTTGGGTTACGTAGTTGACCAAGCACCGACTCTTGGTTTTGGGTCAGGTCATGATCTCGGGCTCTTCAGATTAAGCCCTGCATGAGGCTACACACTCAGTGCAGAGTCTGCTTGTCCCTCTCCATCCCCTTTGGCCCAACCCCCCTCAAATAAATAAATAAAATCTTTAAGAAAAATACTCAGAATTTTTTAAAAAATCAATACTCTGAATTAAAACAAGAAAAGCATTAAGAACCATAAAATAAAAAGCCACCTACTTGGGTTTTTTTTGTTTGCTAATCCCAGAGATACTATTTTTTTAAAAGATTTTATTTATTTATTTGACAGAGAGAGAGATCACAAGTAGGCAGAGAGGCAGGCAGAGAGAGAGGGGGAAGCAGGCTCCCTGCTTAGCAGGGAGCCTGATGCGGGGCTTGATCCCAGGACCCTAAGATTATGACCTGAGCAGAAAGCAGACACTTAACCATCTGAGCCACCCAGGTGCCCCCCAAAGATAATATTTTAACCTAGCCCCTTTCCTTTTGCATATCTGGAGCTATATATGAATTGTGTATGTATTTTGAGCAGCAAATTCATATGCAATTAAAAATGGAAGAGATCATATTAGATTCCATTAAAGTTAAATTAAAAAATAATTAACCATAGGCTGAGCGAGCTGCTTGCCTAATGCCCCTAACCCCAAACGACCCAAATTCATTTTACTGCCAACAAAAGAATTTTAAAAAGCGGCACAGTTTAATTTGCTTTTAACCATTATACCTTGTTAACAAATGGCTTTTCTAAAGGAAAACTGCTACCTACCAAAGCTGATAGACGAGTTTACAAATTTACATTCATTTAAAGAATTCCATACATTTACCCTTGCCTCAAACGTCTCAGTCCTTCTAGAATAGAGCAGTTTTTCAACCTGAGCGCTACAGACGTATTTACCAGATACCTCTTGGTTGTGGGAAGATGTCCTGTGCATTGTAGGATGTTTAGCCCTGTCCTCGGCCTCTACACACACGAGTTGCCAGGAGCACCCCCCTCCCCCAGCTGTGACAATCACAAATGTTTCCAAGCACTGACAAATGTCTCCTGGGGACAAAACTGCCCCTGGCTGAGAACCACAGCTCTAGATATAAAGACAATAAATGTCATCAGGAAAAATAAATAATAAGAGGCTGCACGTTGTATACCGAGAGAGTGCGGTAGCAAATAATGCTCTTTTATGCCATTCATCTTCATTCTAGAGAAGCTACCACTTGGCTACATCATTTAGGGGTTCTTAGATTCTGTCTTCGCTGTGTAGCTCAGAGACAAGAAAAGGGCACAGGCAGCATTCTATCGTTCTCTCTGTAATTAGTATTACCAAATCATTAGATTGCTATTTGGAAAACCAATGAATAATCATGCATCCCTCAAGTACTAGTATAACTTAAGTGTTAATTATCGATTGATAAGGGTACAGATTGGTAAGGTAAAAAAGAAAACATTGTAATAGTCTTTCACTATTACTGTTCATGAACACACAATACTTCATTTAAAAGCCTGTTCATAAAATATTGAAAGTCACTATCAGATTAGAAATCCTTGAGAGTTTATTCCATACCTTTGAAAATGAATGGAATAACCACTGTTGTAAAGAAAAAATTAGCTTCTTACTTTAAAATCTCCAGTAGGAGAGTAAAGGATATCCATATTCTCTACTGATAGTACTATCTGCAGTCAAAATAGATTTCTGCCTACTTAGAGAAAAAAAAAAAAGTATTTTTTCCCCTTAAATTAACTACAATCTCAAGTTGCCTATGTAATTATGGCAACTCATTTGGTTACATTTCATCACGGAGAGAATAAGGCAATTCTAAATAAAACCAGAATGTGAAATAACAATAAACAGTTATATTTGAAAAGTAATTATACTATTCTTACAAAGCAGTCCTATTACTTTTATAAAGTAATTATGTCACTTTTATAAAGGAATATGAACATAAAACTACATTGTAACATGCAGTACGCATTTAACTTTTCCGTAGCATCTTTTATTGCTTTCAGGTTTCCATATTCCCTTTTACCCTCTACCATTTCTGTAAGGAAGAGAGAGTGTTAGGATCTACCTCACTTGGCAACAGGTAACAGGACATCTGACACCATCCAGCTACTTAGCAGCACTCCCCAGAGGAGAAAAGAAGATCCCAGCCCTTGTTGCCTCTGCACCTTGCTGATTCCCTAGTCGGAATCACCAATGATGAATTACATTCTGCTCTGGAGTTTATCTTCTTTTGTAAACAGATTAAGATACTAAACTCTCCGCCACCTAGAAAATGAATATTCTATTTACATAAGTGACGTGACCACAATGTCAAAGTAAAAGCATCAGTCTGTTAATACCATGAGGTACTAATGAAATCATTCACTTAAAACACTTACGTAAATACTAACTTAATTAAGAGTACCGAATGCTCAATATTTAGACACGTTTCATATTGACAGCTTTGAGAGCATACTGAAACGTGAAGGTATTGATTTTAATATAACTTGATGAAATCACAACAGTGAATCAAAAACCAGCAAGTCCTATGATGATGCCACTACAGAATGATTTTATCTTCAAAAATACACTTCTGGGGTAGGGGGATATTTTAAAGATTTTATTTATTAATTTGAGAGTGAGAAAGAGCATGAGAGGGGAGAAGGTCAGGGGGAGAAGGTCAGAGGGAGAAGCAGACTCCCTGCAGAGCTGGAAGCCCAATGCAGGACTCGATCCCAGGACTCCAGGATCATGACCTGAGCCGAAGGCAGTCACTTAACCAACTGAGCCACCCAGGCTCCCACCCACAAATTTTCTTAAATTTGCTTGCATATTCTGGGAGGCCTGGGTGGCACAGTCGGTTAGGCGTCTGCCTTTGGCCCAGGTCATGATCCCAGCAGGTAGCCTGCTTCTCCCTCAGCCTACTCTGCCTGCCTCTCCCCCTGCTTGTGCTCTCTGACAAATAAATAAATAAAATCTTTAAAAAAAAAAAATTGCTGATATATTCTAAGCAAACATGTTAGAGACCCAGACAGAATTTGCATTTAAGAAGAAAGCCTTCAAACACGGTGACAGGCATAATTTCAACTCTCTTAGAAAGCTAAAAGGATATAATAATCTCTGTTAACAAAAAATTTGGATTCCCAGACCATCGACACAACATTACAATTGAAATAGAAGGGGACTATGGAGCAGTGTCACATAATGTGGGCGGAGATTTCAAAATGCATATATTGTTAGGAATAAATATAGGAAGAGCCAGTGCACCTTCCATAAACACAAAATGAGTCTGGGAAGCTTACAAAGCATCAAAAAAAAAAAAAAAAAAAAAACCACGCACACACCTGTAAGAGAACCTGATACCATATGTAGGATGGGAAAGGAACAGGGAAGAAAAAGTAGCAGAGAGGCTTGGGATCAGTGTGATATACAGAAGGCTGCAAATGCCTATGCCTCCAGCCACGGGGAGCAGAAGATATAGAGCGAGTCAGGCGCTCATTGTCCCTGGGCCCCAGTCAAGTGAGGACCCACCCAGGGCACAAAATTTTAGCAGCTACTCACTCACCAGACGACTCTCCGAACTGGTGCCTCCTTCAATCCTGTGTCCTCGGAACATCACGTGCCTCACCTCACTCCACGTTCTGTGGGTCCCCCCATCCCACCTGACCCCCATCAGGAAAAGAGACCTACTTGGAATGACCTATTTGGAAAAACTCTACCTCTTACAAAATATAGTCTTCACACCTGCTGTCTAATATCAAATTTGTTCTGCTTAGAGACGAAAGAGTTACTACAGACTTAATGTGAACGATAACCATCAGCCTTTTTTTCTTTTTTTTTTTTTCTTTTTTTTTTTTTTTTGGTAATAAAGAGGAGGCCCTGAGAGTCTCGGATTCCTAAAGGGAAAGGGGGAGGTGCAAAGAGAGAGAACAAAAGACACCAAACACCCAGAAGCTTGTGATTTGCTTACAGCATCACGATTTGCTTCACCATCCCCCCCCACCCGCCCCACCCAAGCAGAATCACTCAAGGGGGACGACTGAGGATCTCTGACCTATTTGCAGAGTTCTGTTTCCTTTTGCTCTAACTTTTTGAAGATTCAGAAGTGTATTTTATAGAAAAACAAACAGTAGTTTGTATTTATCAATCTATTTTTTTTTTAAGTTTTTCATGGGGCACCTGGGTGGCTCAGTGGTTCACCGAACCCACTCTTGATTTCGGCTCAGGTCTTGATCTCAGGGTCGGGAAATCAAGCATCTGGGTCAAGCTGGGCTTGGAGCCTACGTGAGATTCTCTCAAGGACACCTCGGTGGCTCAGGCAGTTAAACACTGGACTCTTGATTTCGGCTCAGGTCATTGTATCAGGGTCCTGGTTTCAAGCCCCGCATCGGACTCTGTGCTCAGCAGAGTCTGCTTGTCCCTCACCCTCTGCTCCTCCCCCTGCTCTCCCTCTCTCTTTCAAATAAACAAATAAATAAAAATCCTTAAAAAAAAAATTCTCTCCCCCTTCTTCTGCCCCTCCTTCCCCCATGTATGTGCATGCTCTCTCTCTCAAAAAAAAAAAAAGTTTTCATAAAACAAATTCATTATTATAGAACCTATTAATTCAGAAGACCTGGTAATTTAGATATTGGTTGAAATTTAACTATATCTTTACATGAAATATTTTATCAACATATTACATGGTTGCTGGTAAATGTTTCATAAACTTAAAAACTTTGTTTCCAGGACACCTGGGTGCTCAATCAGTTAAGCAACTGCCTTCGGCTCAGGTCACGATCCCAGCGTCCTGGGATCGAGTCCCACATCAGGCTCCCTGCTCAGTGGGGGGTCTGCTTCTCCCTTCTCTGCCCCTCCTCCTCTCCTGCTTTTGCTGGAGCTCTCTCTTTCTCTGACAAATAAATAAATCCTTAAAAAAAAACAACAAAAAACCTTTGTTTCCAAGACTAAGATCACCTTGATTTTTTAAACGTTATCTCTTCATTAATATATGATGATCAGCCTCTCCATTTACCAGCTACAGGAATTTGTGTGTGTGTGTGTGTGTGTGTGTGTGTGTTTAAAAGTAATAAAATGTCGGGGCGCCTGGGTGGCTCAGTGGGTTACAACCTCTGCCTTCAGCTCAGGTCATGATCTCAGGGTCCTGGGATCGAGCCCCACATCGGGCTCTCTGCTCAGCAGGGAGCCTGCTTCCCCCTCTCTCTCTGCCTGCCTCTCTGCCTACTTGTGATCTCTCTTTCTCTGTCAAATAAATAAATAAAATCTTTAAAAAAAAAAAAGTAATAAAATGTCTTTCCTTTGCTGAAAGATTTCAAAGAAGGCAAAAACAAATAAAAAGACATCCTGTGCTCATGGACTGGAAGAATTAATGTTGTTAAAACAGCCATACTACTCAAAGCCATCTGGAGATTCAACATGACCTCCATCAAAATGTAAAAGGCATTTTTCAAGAAATGGAAAAAATAATCTGAAAGTCTGTATACAGTTTTTTTGTTTTGTTTTGTTTTAAAAATTTTGTTTATTTGACAGAGAGAAACACAGAGAGAGAGGGAACACAAACAAGGAGAGTGGGAGAGGGAGAGGCAGGCTTCCCACTGAGCAGGGAGCCCGATGCGGGGCTCGATCCCGGGACCTTGGGATCATGACCTGAGCCAAAGGCAGATGCTTAACAACTGAGCCACCCAGGCACCCCTGTATACAGTTTGTTAAAAACAGACAATAATAATGTATTAGAGGTATGTAATGTAATAGATATCATTATAACCACATTGCAAATATATAAATGTATCAAAGTAACACAATGTCCACCTTAAATTAACACAATGCCTTAATCATTATCAACCCTCCCTGGGCTAGTGTTTGAGGATGTTAGAAAGCCATTTTTATAAAATTAAGAAGATGTCTGATTTTAGCTATGCTGCCTCATTAGAGCTGCTTCTGGTCCTTTAGGTAAAAAGCTAGCTGTACCACTAATGCCAGTAGAAACAATTCTATTAAAAAATTTGGGAAGAATGATCATTTCCACAATATTAAATATCAACCTAGGAATCTGCTAAATTTCTCTATTCAACTTGTGATCCTCACTGTGCATCTAATAACCCCAAACTCTGCATAAAGTTCACTCTCAGCTCTGGTGTCCTTCAGCTACTCTGTGCTTTAGGTTTCCATGGCCAAAAAGAAATGTACCCCTAGGCCCCCATCATGGACCTTTGCTCTATAAGCAAAAGGAAAGGGGCATATGGAATCATTTATCTATGCAATATAACACTCTTCATGTGTCCCAATATTTAAATTCCTTTTCCAATAGATTCTGCTCACTCTCTCATTCTTCTCTCTCTCTCTCTCTCTCTCTCTCTCTCTCTCTCTGCCCCTTGTTACATAATATACAATTTTTTTTATTTGTATTTTTTTCTGTCACTTAATTAGGTACATGTCTCATAAACAGAACATTGTGGGGATTTTCTTTCTTCCTGTCCATTCTATTTTTTATCCTAATTCAGACTAGACCATTTATTCATTCATCAAGATTTGTATTGTTCTTAGTAATCTATACTTGATAAACCATACTGGAAATCAGGTGATGTTTTTTTTTTTTTTAAGTGATTCATTGCAAAAAGCAGGTTCAGTGAAAGGTTTCACATCTTAACACCAAAAAGAGACGTGAGGTCAGCCAAGAAAGTGGTTTTTCAAGCTAGAGAAACAGTGGAGAGGAGGGAAGAAGAGCTCCCAAGAGGAGTTTATTTTTAATCTCAAGCTGTCAATAGAGAGAGTTATGTAACTTCTAACCAGAATCTGTCAATTCTCATTTCTTTTTTTCTCATTTCCACAAACTCCATTACTTTGACAGAGGCTCACTTTATTATCCTGCCCAATTTGATATTTTAACACATTTTCTATAAGGAATCATTGAGGACCCCAAGCATCAGCTTATAGTAGCTTTCAGGACCCTTCACACCCCAAAATGGGGATTTTTGAGTCCCACAGTGTGGGAGGCTGGACAGAGCCTCAGACATAATCTGTGCTTAGTAAGTGTTGATTAGAATTAAATTTAGTCACTGTTATTCACAAAGAACACTTTTCATTTCCCAAAACATTCCTTATCTCATCTCACAGATATTTAAGTTTCTTCAACATACTTTGGTATGTTTCTTTATGAAGTTCAATCAATACATAAGGTAACCATACATTTCAGTGTCTCCCAGGGAAGAATACGCGCATATATGTATATATATTTCTATGATAAATATTCATATACCCTACATGAATTGACTTTTAAAATACCACATCTCACCTCTGTGACTCATTGCATTTGTGGAAAACAAAAGGTCCCATTGCATCACTAAGAACACAAGATAAAAGTACTTTCAAATTGTTGCTTGCATTGGAACGGAAGTCGTGAGACTCTAAAGAAATGACAATTAATATTTTAATAAATCTTATGCAACCTACACATATAAACACTCTTATCCGGGGGGAAAAAATCTATTTAAGATGCTATACAAAGATTTATATGTTGCTATCATTTTCAAGAATCATTTTGGAGTGACTTTCATAGCCATTTCATAAATTGTAAGAAAAACCATATTTTAGAGTGTCTTCTTTTCTTCCACAAAAATCTTTATTACCCATCTCAATGACTCACTCTAGTCTCTAGACATGGCTATAAACACTTTCCAACCATTTTTAAAAATAAAATCTACCCTCAAAGAAAGAACATGTGTTCCCACTGAGGATATTCAAAAGAATCCATCACAGGACTTCAAGTCACCACTGCGTGAGAGATTCTAAAATATACTCTGAAGAACGGGAACATAAAACCCCAAGATGAATTCTAGGGGAATCTACACATCACATCAACTCATCTAAGGTGAGGCTGTATGTAATCGGTAGCGTGTGTTGAGAACGTTACATTAATTGTTCAGGAGTGGCATTTTTTTGTTCACTGTAACTAATAGTATTGGGGTGCCGGTTAAGTGCCTGCCTTCGGCTCAGGTCACGATCTCAGAGTCTTGGGATCCAGCCCCGCAGGGGCTCTCTGCTCAGCGAGGAGTCTGCTTCCCCCTTTCCCTCTGCCCCGCTCCCCACTCATGCACTCACGCATGTTCTATCTCAAATAAATAAAATCTTTAAAAATAATAATAATAACTAGCGGTACCAAGGCTCCTTCTCTGATTTCACTACCCAATTCATGTGAAAAATCATGTCCTATTCATAATACAGAAATGCAGTTTCCTAGAGGGTAGCACTGCATTCAAATTAAGGGAAAGATTAACAAACTTCTTGGGATGTTACTCACATCAACAAGCTGATTGACTCCACTTGCTGTTTTCGCCAGCGTGACAAGGTCTTCTTGCATTTTATCCACCCATGACTTGATGCTGCAGAAAATAAGTAGAGAACGTTCTATCAGACCTCCGGCAAATTGAAACCACACACATACTATACTCGTGCTGTAGATAATTCATCAAATTGCCTTTAAATTTTTCTTCCCCCTCCAAGTTCCTACTAGGTCCACCCTCCCAACCCACTTTCAAAGTACAAAACCAATGAACCTTCAGTGGTCAACTTAGGATGCTGAGATGCCACAAAAGAAAAGAGAAAATGACACGATGTCTTGTCCAATATAAGTGTATATGTTCCTTAATTTTTATGAGAATTCTATTAATAATTAATTACTAAACAGAATATTCGAAACTAAACTTTACCCTTTAGCTTATAAGTCTTCTTAATATAATTCTACATATAGAATATTTGAAAAAAAGAAAACATAAATAATTTTAAATTTCTCATAATTCCATCACCCAGGGATAACCACTGTTAATATTTTGATGCATTCCATCAAAATTTTGATATAGTCTAGTCTTTTAAAATTCTTTCACATGGTTGAAAGCATATTATGTAAAATTCGTATCTCTGTTTGCTTTTAGGTCATATGATAAATATTCTCCCCTGCCATTACAAGTATTTTATAAACATTGTATTTTAATGGCCACTTAATATTCCATTATCTCTACATCTCATAATATATTTGACCATCCTTTTTTGTTAAAAGATAGATTATCACCAGCTTTAACCACTACAAATTACAAATTACAAAGCAACAAATATCTTAGGGCATAAAGCTTAAAAGTATTTCATTTCCTTAGCTAGACTCTTAGATTTGGAATTCTTGGTTCAAGGATGAAGTTTTAAAGGAATGTTTTTGAGTATTAAAATTATGATTGAAAGATTTCAGTTCAAATCCTTTTTCATGTATATATTTTAGATTAATGAAATGGAGATCTTAAAATACAATTTATAGATGTCAGGACATTTTAGAAAAGCTTCAATCAATGGTCTTACTTCTTCCTGTCATTACAGATATTACTGGACAGCACACAATGTTCCTTATTCAAATCAATAGTTTGTAATCCCTTTATATATTGCATTTATTCATCCTTATTTGTAAAAAGACACACAATGTGTATTCTTTTCTGCCCATGCAAATATAAGAAAATATTAATAAGAATGATAGGAAGTGACTTATATTTGAATTTGAACTTCTCTCTACATAGATATGAAATATGTATCTGTTGCTTATTTATCCTATTTCTTCAAATTTTATTAGGACCAAGTGTTCTCCCGCCTTTAAGAGACCACATCTAAGAGTGGTTTAGAAAAGTGCTGTTTTGAAAATTAACTATTATTTCATAAGTGTTCCAGCATGAGATTTAACCGTGTTTATCTTTCTTTTCCTTGGATAGATAAGAATTCCAAGAGAACTACAATGTTACCAACTTTTTGTCAGATATATTTAAATGTAACAGAATAAAAAAATAAATGTGGGGGGAAAAGTATAATGTAAAAAAGGGATTTAAATGAGGTGCAGTTGAACATACAAAAGATAATAAACTGATAAACTAAAGAGGAACAAGGAAAACAAAGTCAGTCCCAGAAAAAGGATGGAATGCTTTAAAGAAAAACACAGAGGCTTGACTCACATGTAAAGCGAACTAGTTAACAAATGAAATACATAAAAGCTGGTAATACTTACACACAAATGAAAGTAAGGAAGAATATTTATTGAGCCATGCTGTACAAATATGATCTTAAAATGTAAATAAATATCAAGAAATAAAAAAATAAATACACAGGAGGAGAGTATGGAAAGAAATTCATAGAACCATTAAAATGAAGGCTATAAACCACATTATTCTAATATTATACGTCCTGCGGTTTATAAGCTGGTGCCTATTGTAGGGGCCAAGAGCAGGCCACCAAGATGGGCTCAAGATGGGCCACTTTGGCAAGTACATGATTTTGAGTCAAAGGCAATCAAAACCCAGTAGATTCAGGAAAAGCTCTTAACCTCCCCCTCAACTGCCTACTTATATAAGGAAGACAGCTATGAACAGAGATTCTTCTTTACCTAAGAAACTTATCTCCCTGATAGGGAATCTCCTCTCACCTTCCTAATGGTCTTTCTCCCCTCTGTATCCTCAGACCCCTCTCCCCTCCTCAGTTCATATAATAAGCCTCATGTTGCCTAAATGCCTTTGGAATTTCCATGTCTGTATGGATTCCCCACAGGTATGCTATTAAATTTCATTTTCTCCAGTTAATCTGTCTCATGTCAATGTTATTCTTAATCCAGCCAGAAGGAGCTTGAATGAAAGGAGCAGAGTAAAGCCTTCTTCCCTGATAATCCATTTGACAAATACCATAAATAAGAACTAATATTCTTATTACTGCTACTAGATAAATATAATTGTGCTCCATTTTTCCACTCAGAACAATAAATTACAGTACAGAGTGGGCAGGAGCAAAGAGCACAGACACTGTTTTTTTTTTAAGATTTTATTTATTTGAGAAAGAAAGAGAGAGAGAGAGAGAGAGAGAGAGAGAGCAGGAGGGGGGAGGGGCAGAAGGACAGGGAGAAGCAGACTCCCTGCTGATCAGGGAGCCCAAAGCAGGACTGGATCCTAGGACCCCGAGATCATGACCTGAGCCAAGGGCAGATGCGTAACTGACTGAGCTACCCAGGCACCCCCCGATGCCATTTTCTAATTCACCGCAAACTATCTCATTTCTCCAAGCAGTTACTGAACAAGTCCTGAGACCCAGAGAAAATAAATCAGCTCTTCTTTAAAATAATTCCCAACATCGACAAACAGTAAGAAGTATTATATATCCCTTTAGCTAAGAAACTGAGAGACAAAGAATACATATGTTAAAAAAAAAAAAAAGAGCTTACCTCATGCCTGAATTCCGATTTGAGCTAAAGTGATCCAAAATGTGCATTCTAATTTGATACCTGAGTGTACTGTCACTGCCAATGTTCATCGAGTTTAACCTGTTTTGGCTGAAAGCAATGGAGGACCTATTCAGTCTCCTTGCCACCACTGACAAGCTGTAAAGAACACTTTAGGGGAGTAAGGATAATTTTTCACAGATATGGGGTGTTAGTTTTCCTAAAATTCCTAAGTACTATGCCTTTCAAACCTGGAATTAAAGATTATAATGGCCATGAAATAAGCAAAGATCCCATTCATCATGAAAGTGAAAAATTATACAACGAAAAACACTCATAGGTGCAGATTCTTTGTCAGTCTTTCTCTTTCTGGGTAAATTGTCAAACACATACATATAATAACTAAGCCCTATTTTATTAAATATCCCCAGAAGGTACTATGAAATTTTGGAGAAAATCACAGAGCATATAGCCTTTTCATGTAATAAGAAACAAACACAGCACTCCACAAGGAAGAATTTGTTGTTTGCTGTTAACCCGTTCAACAGATACGAAAAACTGCAGATGCAGAAATAAAAGCTATATGGGGGCATCTGGGTGGCTCAGTGGGTTAAAGCCTCTGCCTTCAGCTCAGGTCATGATCTCAGGGTCCTGGGATCGAGCCCTGCATCAGGCTCTCTGCTCAGCGGGGAGCCTGCTTCCCCCTCTCTCTCTGCCTCCCTCTCTGCCTACTTGTGATCTCTCTCTCTGTCAAATAAATAAATTAAATTAAAAAAAAAAAAAGAAATGAAAGCTATATGCCTTACAATATGGTTGGTCTTGAAATCAGATCTCGCAGGGAAAAGGCAGAAGACAACAAAAACATGGTGGTGTAGGGGAGGAAAACTATCTTTTTATTCTACCCTTCTAAGTTCTTAACTTAGATAATACTTGGACAGTAGAAGGCCCCTATAACAAAAGCCAGGTTAAGAAAGGAAAAGGGGACATATTTGACACATTTATTTAATACACATTTTACATGACAAGAGAACCTTCATAAGGAAATGAAGACCCAAAGAAATGGTTAAACCTGAGTGTTCTTATGCTAATCTGATAAAAGGTAGAAAGTAGGGAAAGATATGATAGAGACAAGAGAATGAACTAAGTACAGTAAACTAGAGGGAACTTAACAAAGCCTATTCATTCAGAGTCTTCTCTCTGTCCCTTTGTCTTCAGAGATAAGGATGTTCCTTTCCTCTGGGTTTAGGGAAGCCAACTTTCATATGAGGGGAAGGTCAAAAAGTCCTTCATGCACTCGCCATTTCTCAAACTCCCTCAGCTTAAAATATTCAGTATCACATTATGGAGTAGTATGTCCTAAATCCCATAAGTGGGATACATTTCAGGACCAACAGAGAATCACTTAGAGTTTACGAGGTAGTAGAGCAGGGAGATAGAGAAGGCTTTGTGGACTAGTAGCTACTTGAAGTGAAAGCTGAAAGACAAGTGGAATTTGACAAAATTGAGAAGGCAAGTAAGAAAGAATGAAGGCAGAGGGAATACAAAACATGGCGTATGCAGCAACTACAAGAAGCCCGAATGGCTGGAGTCCAGGTTGGTTCAACAAACGGCATCGAATGGGAGCAGGCATGGCAGGGACAAAATTCAGGCAGACAGATGGGCCAGAGCAAGGGTCTTAAATAACATTCTGAAGCATTTAGATTGTATTCCCAGAATAATGGGGAGATCATGGAAAATGTGAAGTTCGAGAGTAACAAGATCCATCAAGTATATATAAACATGATGAAACCATTTTTTTCTGACAGCCAAGTGGATGGTGGCTCAGAGGGAAAATGAAAAATAAGAAGGAAAGGTCTAGATGAGTAAGTAATGAGGAGGATTCAAACCAGCTCAGTAGTACTAAGAGAGAGAAAAATGGAGGAGAGGCCAAGTATAAGGAACTATGAGCTCAATACAAAATCTGAAGTATGGACAACAAGCTTTCGTGTACTACTGGATGTAGACAGTGAATGGAAAAAGGATTTTTGGGGATGATTCATGGAGTTTCTCAGTTAAACAATGATAGGACATTTTGGTATAGAAAGCACAGGAAGAAAGAACAATTGGGAGGGACATTAATGTGTTTGCTCTTACTGGTTCAATTAGACATGTTTTTGAGAGATCCATGTGTAGATATTCAGTAGGCAACTGAATATACCTGGGTTTGGAGTCCTCAGAAGTTCCAATAAGAATATAAAGATTTGGTGTTTACAATGTATATAAAGAACATAGGTAAGTCAATGTATGACTCCCAAAGGACAGTGTACAGAAGGAAGGAAATAGCCAGTACTATAACTCTGGAAAATAACATTTAAAGAAGGGACAGAGGATCTGAGTAGTGGCAAAAGAGAAGGGAATCCAAGAGCAGCGGTATAACAAAACCCAGAGAAGGGAAAAATTTCCAGAGAGAGAATGTCGTTATAGAGTCATCAAATAAGATGGGAGAAATTTATCTAGACCTTATGTGTAAGGAGAATGAGAGAAACTGTGTGGAATCTAGGAAAGAAGGGAAAACAAATAGTACCTAGAAAAGAATGAAGAATAAAGAGTACTTTTTTTTTTAAGATTTTTATTTATTTATTTGAGAGAGAGCACAAGCAGCAGGAGGGGCAGAGGGAGAGGGAGTGGGGCAAGCAGATTCCCCACTGAGCATGGAGCTCGACGCAGGGCTCGATCCCAGGACTCCAAGAGTATGACCTAAACCGAGTCAGATGCTTCATCGACTGAGCCACCCAGGCACCCCTATTTTTCTTTTTTAATAGGAGAGATTTAGGCATCTTTCCATGTACAAGGAGAACAACAAGTAGAAAAGGAGACACTGAAGATTCAGGAGAGAACATGTACTATATTGACAGAGCAAAGTCCTTCAGAAGCTCTAGATTAGGGCTTTTCTTGCTCATCCCCTGTATTCCAAACATGAGTGTGGGGAATGAATGAAGAAATAAGCATAACCCAGGAGAATCCTAATCCATGGCTAGAAGGGAGGACAGCTCTTCCATAGAGATTGGAGGGCAAATATAAAAGCTTTTGGGTAAATGGAAATAACCAGAGCAACTTGATTAGAAAGCTGAGACAGTTCTACTTATTGGTGTCTATTTCTTTTGTAATAAAAGCGACAGTCATCTGTTCAGAGACAAGCAGCAGGTATTAAGGAAGGGTAGTTGGAAGGAAAGTTGGACGTTTAAAAAGAGCATTAGCTGGAGGGTATTCAAAGATGTGACCTACACTGGAGGTCATCACTTTTTCTGGTACTAATTAGCATAAATGTGTGAATGTCTTCACCATCTCTTGGCTGGAGAGGGAAAGATGAGGGAAAAAAGGCATTCAGATGACAACATGTAGGAAAGAAGGAGAAGGACAAGTGAATTTAAGGACCTGAAAATTTCAAGATCTCTATGCATTCTAAATAATGAAGACAACCAAAAATCTCATTAAAATATTACAGTATTGTATTTATAAACAAGGCTTATTTTCTAATCGCCAACCGACCTCACACATTTCCATGTGTGCGGACTGTCCTTTTCCACGTTCTGTGTTTGCTCTCTAACCTCTCCCCGAAATTAACCCTCCACATCCATTGTGATGGAATAAATTCCACAAGTACCAGAATATCACCTTTCACAACCTCCCACAGTAAAGATTTTCTCCTCTATCCACTAACCGCCAAAAGCCTTTTAATTGTTTCGTGTTTATTCTCCAGTACACTTTCCAGATTAGATGGATATACTTTTATTCTCATTCACCACTGAACCCTCACTATTTTTATTACAGTGCCTTGCATATAGTAGGCACAGAGGTATTTATCGAATACATAGAAAAATGTGTTGAAATGAAATATAATTGCATTACTGTATCTTTAAGAAGCACAATTATCTTTACTTAAGTAGAGAAAGTGACTGATTTACTAAATCTCTTCTTCTCTCCACAATCCACATCAGAAAAAATGAACCGCTGGACCCACGCATCTATAAAAAGCACTCATTTTTCAACAAGTAGCAAATTTTCAAAATATGACTATTATAAGGGGATTATTAAATCTCTAAAGTGAACACCTCATCATTCCAAATCTTTCAAGTGTATAATGAATGTCATAGAAAAAAAAAAGGTCTTATAATCCTTCTCTGCACCTACAGTAACTCAGAGTCAACTAGCAGAAAATGTCTCCAACTGATGATGTCTGCAGACTCAGGGTAAATTGGAGAATTCACTAAGAGATCTCTTAATACTGAGACAAATATTTTGTTGACTAATTAAGATAATCTCTTACATCCTGGACTTCATTTTATGGTATAGAAAGAGCCCAAATTTTAAAAGCAAATATATAAGATAGTCAAGTTTTCACTAAATTTGAAAGAAAAATACTTGCCAAGCAATTAATACTGTTCCTTTTGAGACCAGATTTGCCTGTTATACAGCTTTCAAAAGGGTGGTACGTAGTTCAGGGAACTCTTTATTTAAGAAAAAAAATATGGTAATCCATTTCATTTTGCATGCATTTGAGGAACATCAAATTCAGAACAGCACAAATTACACACCATTTAATCTATTGTAAAGTGTAATGGTTGAGTACAAAGTGTCAAGTCTACATAGTTATCTATTTAATTGTTTTAAATGCTACAAAGAGAATTTGCCTTTTTACTGGTTGGAACAATGGAGCCAAAGTAGGAGCTAAGAATTGTTATAATAGGTCCTACCAAGACTAACTGTCCTTCCTTGTATATTTGATGTGGTAAGTCCTCTAGAAAAGAGAAGGATGTGCCATGGACCCACTGCTATTAGTAAGGAGAGAGTAGTAAAACAGCCATCTTTCTTCTACACCCTCCTTGAATTACCCCACTAGCAATTATCATAGAGACTAAAGCAAAAGAGGAACCAGAGACACACAGGAGAAGGGGAAGGGAGGGAGGCTGTTGCAGTAAGGAGGAGAAGGAGAATGGGAAGTCTGCAACCTTTAAGGCCCTTGTCCTGAGCATTGTCTGCCTATGCCACTATTCTTGAGAAATAATTTTATTTTTAACCCAAGGAGGTAAGAGACATAGTTACACCCTGTGGACCTGGGAAAAAATTAGAATATCACAAGATCTAACAATCTGACCACTTCAGTTGTGTTGATATATATAAAGAGCTTATTCATAAATTTGAAGTAATAAGATCATATATTTCAAAAGTGTTCTACTTGCTATAAATATCCCACCAATGCCACACTGCTTTTTGTTATGTAATAAACCACCCACAGTGTTCCTGTAGTTGGATAAATATAACATAAGTAAGCCAAAGACATAGATAGCCCAGACATGCTACTTTGCTAAATAAGCATTTCTTATAATGTAGATAAATATAGCATTAATTTTTTTTTTTTTTTTTTGGTGTAAAAGGAGTGCCTGATACCTGCTTTATTTATTTATTTATTTATTTTTTTGATACCTGCTTTAAACCTAGGATTGTTTGTGAGATGGGTGTTATGCCAGGAATGTTAGTTCCTGAAATTATTCTCAATTGAAACCATTTTCAATAACACTGCTGTTTTTAGAAAGCTGTTTAGACTTGTGAAATGCTTTAGTATTCCATTTTTATCTAGAGTCAATCCTGTAAGAAATGCAGAAAGGGATATGAACGTGCTAATCACAGTGGAAAGGTAAAAGTCCTTGAGAGTAGGAAAAAGAAGGGGGGGTTATCACTAAAATCAGATTTTAAGCTGTTCATGTTCCTCTGCCTTCATTTTCTGTTGGCCTTTTGCTGCTCGTGTGTGTGTGTGTGTGTGTGTGTGTGTGTTAAATCTGTGGCATAAATACACACACTCCTCATTCTCAAAGATCAAAGATTCTTCATACCTACTCCTTATATCATCTTGGACTGATTTCTGCTTCATCCAAGAATTTTTTCATTGTTTCTTTAGTAAATATATTTTGCATCAACTCCAGCAATTTGCTTCCAGCTTTCAACACAACAAATGAGCCATACACTTTAGGGCCGGTATGAACGTAGTTCTATGGTTCGCTAGAAGGGGCAGGGGGGCTCCTATGAGGGATTTGCTCCCTCGGGGCCCTGAAAGCTTTGTCTTTTATCCTTCTCCATCCCAGTGAGTTACAACCTCCAGTGTCATCCCTCTAGCCTGGTGTCAATGGAGGTGTCCCACATGGGCCACACAATCTGCTGCTGGTGTTTCTATAAACAAAATCAGCTGAATTTCTATTTGCTTATTACAAAACCTCCATGCATTTTATTGAAGATCTTCCCTTGCATTGTTGATCTGTATTTTTTTCAGTCATTGCACATTGTTCCCAAAATTTATTTTAGCCTCATTCAAGCATGTGAATATTATGTAATGTCCTGATAAAAAGTCCTCATTTCCTTTGTCTCAATTATGAACTGCACATTCATAATATTTTCAATACTACCAAATACTCAAGTGCTTATTATATTTGGATTCTAAATGGCCAATCCACTTCCCCGTATGGATCAATATTTATAGTCCAGCCAGTTTAGCTGTCTCACAAACACAGCAGTTTTGTCATGTTAGATAATCGTGTTTCCCGCTCACCTGAAATTACCTAAGTCCCCTCAGCTCCCAAAAATCATCCTTCAAGTCTGTGCTTAGATCCTACTTCTGGGAGATCCAAGTCCTCAAAGCCTCAGAAATCATTCTTTTCCCTACGTTTCCTAAGATTTATATAGCCTGTCCTACACAATGTCACACACACTGATAGAGGTCTTATGTTAGAATTATTTTTCTCCAGCAATACTTAATTTCAGGGAGTGGAGAGGCCACAGCCTATAGCTCTCTATTCTGAGAATATCTAACACAGATCTACGCATACAGTAGACACTCAATGGATAGTAGAGCATATCTATTGAGCACCTAAGTGTGAGGAGCTGTTCTAGACAAGTCATGGGAACATCGTCTCATTCTTACAAGAATCTACTGAAGCAGGTATTGCATCCTACTTTACAGATAAGGAAACTGAGGCATAGGGAGGTTAAGTTACTTGCCCAAGATCAAAGAGTTAGTAAATGGCAAAGTGGAACAAATCGCCCTAAGAAGCCAACAGAGCACAGTCTTAAGTGCTAATTGACAGGGAGGTCTGACACGTGGCTTGGCTCTCATCACCAAACCACCAGAGAGGAGGCCTCAACTCTTCTCTTCTCAGAACTCACAAATGTCTCGTGTCTTTTATTTTACAGCGGGTCAGAGCCCTGGGTTCTAAGTTTGCTTCACTGATATAAGGAGAAAAAAATGACAATTACATAGGTCTTATTTTTATACAGCAAGAGAAAAGGAAATTAGGAAATGAGAACTTAAGTAACTGAGAAAACCCAAATATTTTCTTCCTTAAAAAAAGTTTGTGGAGGGGTACCTGGGTGGCTCAGTTGGTCGAGCATCTGACTCTTGATTTCAGCTCAGGTCGTGATCTCAGGGTCCTGAGCTCAAGCCCCGGGTAGGGCTCTGCACTCAGCACAGAGTCTACTTGAGATCCTCTCCCTCTTCCCCCTCCCTCCCTCCCTTCCTCCCTCTCTCAAAATGAATAAATAAAATCTTTCAAAAAATTTTTTTTGTGGAAATATGCACACGATTACTGAAATGCCGCAATTTTTCCTCACATTAAGTTTTTAAGATTTCACTCATATTATCAAATAAACAAGCACTATCTGTTTTCTTTACAAAACCATGAATTTCCCTGCCTTCATTAACAGAGCATCATCGGTATTAGGTACACAGCCACTGACTCTCCTATTATTCACAACATGCACACAGATTTGACATCGAGTAGCAGGTTAGATGTAGAGTCAGCCCTGCTATGTTTCTAAATAGAAAATATTCTCAAAGCAACATGAAATCCTTCAAATAGGGATGGAAGATATGACTTTCAGCTGGCCTTCATTGTCTTCACAATGAAGGTTCACACACACACAAACAAACGCACGTATATGAAAGTCTAGGCCCAGACTGACTCGTGTGGCCCTCCTTGTAAAGACAGCCCATAGGATAATTTGTCTGGAGGCTGTTCCAGGACAGAGTTTATTTAACAACCAAAAAGCTGACAATGCAAATTTATTAACTTGCAAATGCGAAAAATAAGAACTCGCCTTCAGAAGACCCATCAGAAAGGAACCCGGTAAGGGCAGCGTATCCCCAACTTTTTTTATTCATTTGCTATTAGGTGCAGAAATTCTAGAAAAAAAATTGGAATGAAACCTTCAAATTTTAAGTGGTAAATATCCTTCCGGCTCAGAAACTACATTACAGTTTAATTGCTCTCAACCTTTTTGTCCCCACAAACACATGGTTCTCTTTGACCCTCTTTGCCTGAGCAACGCATTCGTTGCCCTTGTGCTCCTCTCTGATGGTCTGAGCACAGTGAGCATGCCCAGCACCAGATGGGGATGTGTGAGAGCCAGCTCTCCTTCCTACCTGCTTGATACCAGCACAGAGCTAAACTAGTTGTTTTGATCAAATTGTTTTTCTCCATTAACGCTGTGAAATTAACAATAAGAATTGTGATTAAACATGAATTTGTTTATCAAATGGTGAAAAACTGAACAATTTTTAGCACTATCAAAGAACTCCTTGCAAAGAATATGAACCATCAGTGAAAGGCCTATATAAATATCAGAGGAATACAGGAAAAGAAATCATTTCTAGTTTCTTGGTCACAATTTCAAACATTCTTTATTTGAATTAAGTTTTCCAAATTATGTAATATGTGGTGATGTTTAAGTTACAATATTACAAAATTATGGCTTTTATGTATTGTATGGGAAAAAATAACTCAAAGTCGAGGCAGTTAAGTAGAAAAAATTATCAGGGAGAAAAAGCACTTTATGGAGCTAAATCCAATTGAAACATCTATGTCATAGCCAGTAAATTAAAAAAAAAAAAAATGCTGTGAAGTATGATTCACATACCTACAACTACTTAGAAGTCCTTTTTAAATCCATACTTAAAACATGAATTTTTTTTTTTTAAGATTTCATTTATTTATTTGGGAGAGGGAATGATAAAGAGCGAGCATGAGAGGGGTAAGGTCAGAGGGAGAAGCAGACCCCCTGCTGAGTGTGGAGCCCGGTGTGGGACTCGATCCTAGGACTCCAGGATCATGACCTGAGCTGAAGGCAATCGCTCAACCAACTGAGCCACCCAGGTGCCTTAAAATGTGAATTTTCTAATTAAATCTTTATTATGAGATGATTTGCTATTACTAACCAAAAAACAAACAAACAAAAAAAGGCAATAAAAAAATCAGCCTTGGTTATATTTTGCCTTTCAGGAAGCAAATAACATAATGATTTCTGGTATTTAAATTATTCGTATAAAATATGAAATAAATACTTGATAGTACAATGGTCAATCTCCTTATAGAAAGTCCTAGTGTTGTTGTATCTTCCACACTGGAAATAATTCTAGTGCAGTTTGAAGGAAAGACTTAAACACGCATCTCATTGAGCCATCCAAGAAACAACGGCAAGCGTGTCACAAGCCCCAGTGAACAGAGGACACCACTTTGGTAAGATGGCACGCCCGTGTAACCCATCATCTTTATGAAATATGAAGGAATCATGGTGCAGCCAGTAACATGAATTAAACATCAACATTCAGAATGAATTGTTGCAGAATTCTAATTTTTTTTTAACAGCCGTTCTGTCACTGTTCCTGGTGCTCCGTTCAGAGCACATCCCAATGTGAATTTCAACAAGCAGTTTTAAAACAGACCACCCCGTCTTGCAACGTGGAAGTCTAAAGATTTCTAAAGCCAGATGTGTGACTCATATGTGACTCAGCGGTCTCCCACAGGTTTGACAGCCCATAGTGTCTCTCTCCAAATGCTCCTTCTGCACGAGAGGCTGAATGGACTCCTCATATTGCTATTCAGAAAATACAAAAGGGTTTGAGCGTAGGCAATCTGCTAGAATTCACACTACCTGTGTTAGGTCACCTGTAGTAATAGAAGGGAAAAAAGTCCACTGGCACATCTCTTGTTGTGTGGCAGGCTATCTTTTCCACTATCCCTAGTGTATCTCCCCAAGGTCCACATCATCCTTGCCTATCTCTTGGTCACATCAGGGAAATGATAGCCTCATGGGAATTTACATCACCTTGGAATGCCATGCAACTAAATCTCTAACTGAAGTTATTTATCCAATGACTATGGGTAATAAACATTATTTTCAGTTCTAGTAAGTGCAGAAGAAGAGAACATCTTGGTCTTCCTGTCCAGTTTCCTATTTAATGGAAGCTGCCCATATACATTACCCATGAAAAATTATCATGCCAATTCTCCAAAACACTTTCTGTGACAGGCATTTATCACCTTACTAACAACCTTGTTGTTTGGGGACAAAACTAAGTTCTTCTGGGGGCAAAAGAAACTGTGGTATATCTATCTTATAAACTATTAGATAATCATCCAAATAAGATTTAGTTTTTAATATACATTCTACAGGTTATGATTTTTTTAATGATGATTATTGATTTGGAATTCACAACTGAAATTATAAAAATTTCAGAAGATAATTAAAGATGTCTTTAGACACCCAATTCCTAATGCCTAGCCAAAAGAAAATGGATACAACAAACTTAATTGTGGCCATATGACTGCCATTCTTATTTGCCTTTAGACTTAGACGGAATGAAAGGGGTGAATAAAAATATATGGATATCATGAGCAAAATGAGAATTTATATCTCCTCCCTGTTATTAAGAGAAAAACAACCATCAGCAACTAAGGGCAAACAGATGATAATGATTAATAATTATCCATGTAGGGGCGCCTGGGTGGCTCAGTGGGTTAAAGCCTCTGCCTTCAGCTCAGGTAGTGATCCCAGGGTCCTGGGATTGAGCCCCACATCGGGCTCTCTGCTCAGCGGGGAGCCTGCTTCCCCCTCTCTCTCTGCCTGCCTCTGCCTACTTGTGATCTCTCTCTGTCAAATAAATAAATAAAATCTTTAAAAAAAATAATAATCATCCATGTAAGTTTAATAGAAATGTCTTTTTGACCAAGTGGTAAGTTCTAGGACCTGGGTCTGGGGTTTAGAAGTGGATTGGGCCTGCCCTCCACCCAGGTTCTTTGGACTAGGTATCTAAGGAGGATCCAGTAGCTCATTTCCTAAAGCAAAGTTGGAGCCAAGAATCAGAGAAGTAGCCCATAGGCATAATGGTTCAAAGGGGCTGGGCAGAAAGAATGCAGAGCTCTACGAAGAGAACAGCAACTAGAGACAAGGACACAGCAAAGTCCAAAAAGAGAGTAAGTAACTTCAGAATTACGGATCAAAAAAGTATATCAAGGATTTCATAAACTGATTGAAGATCTATCAACAGAGTCCCTGCTTTCTTGTCCACCTCAGGATACAAAAGGAGCTACTAAAAGCCCAAACTGGTTAAGAAAAGTGGCTATGAAGTTTGGCTTGAAGACCTCCACTCTCTATGTATCATTTCTTACTCTGAAATACCAAAGCATGTCATGCAAAATGCTACCACAATGTGAAATTAATTTGGTCTTCCTATTTCTTTAGGACAAGTGAAGTTAAAGAAGTAAATAAAATAATTTTCCTTATGTTAACACTAGGGCTCAAATTACATACAACAAATTATGAAAGCAACCAAATTGTCCATTGATGAGTGAATGGATAAAGAAGTTGTGGTGTGTGTGTGTGTGTGTGTGTGTGTGTGTGTGTGTGTATGTGTATATATATAGTGGAATATCATCCAGCCATTAAAAAAAAAAAATGAGTAAGTTCTGCCATTTGCAAAACATGGGTAGACCCTGAAGACATGCTATGTAAAATAAGTCAGGCAGAGAAAGACAAATACTGTACGATATCACTTATATGTGGGATCTAAAAACAACAACAACAAAAAACCAAACTCATAGAAAAAGAAATCAGACTTGTGGGTACTAGAGGCAAAGGCTGGAGGGAGGCAGGTGGTGAGGAGGGGGAATTGGAGAAAGGTGACCAAAAGGCACAAACTTCCAGTTATAAGATGAGTCAATACAAGGCCTATAACGTACTCCACAATGACCATAGCTAACACTGCTGTATGATATATAGGAAAGTGTTTAAGAGAGTAGATCCTAAGAATTCTCACCATAAAGAGAAAAAAAAATTTCCCTCTTTCTTTCTTTTGTTGTATCTGTATGACATGATGGATGTTAGCTGAAGCTACTGTGGTAATCATTTCTCAATATATATAAATCAAACCATCATGCAGTATGCCTCAAACCGTTACAGTGATATAGGTCAATTATCTCTCAACAAAACTAGGGAGAAAAATTAGAACCTTATTCCTCAGTCTCTCAATCAGATTGCTCCTGCTAGATTTTTTCAGAAAGTCCATGGAATTCGCTTTGGATAAATTCAAGAGCAGGGTATATACTCTCCCTCTGAAGAAAATACCTCTGTCAAAATTGTGGTAAACGTGTTCTAATTTCCATCCAAGGGTTCATGTTCTCTAGGCTTACTCTTCTGATTTAACAGTAGGGGCAGTTTGTGAAATTAGTAGGCAGACAAGAAAATTAAAGGAAGAGACTCCATGGTGCCCATCACATTATCTTTCCTTTTCATTAGAGAAATCCAGAGGAGTGAACAGAGCTGGGAAGCCCAGGGGAAATAACATGCTCCTGATTAACCAACTCTCCCCGAATCTGTAACACAGACACCTGGTAACAGATAAGATTAAATGAAAGAAAATGAAACTGAAGAAATTGAAAGAGATTCAATGGACCCAAAGGAAAAGAAAGAAATCAAGAGAAGGAATGAGGAAGAGGGAGACATGGAGTTGGAAGGAGTGGGGAGGAAAGCAGAAAAATAAAGACCAGAAATAAAAGTACATTTTAAAAAATAAACATGAACTTTCTTTTAAAAAGATGAAAATTTACTTTAGCGCATTTGAAAAAATTGGCTTATCACCAAAAACTTTAGACAGTGCACAATATATTACTGTTCAAATACTCATTGCAACTTTTAAGATTTGCAATTAGCAGTCCTAAAGACTAGATGATATATAGCCTTTAATCCAGTTACAATGGAACATATGGTTGCTTTGGCCTATTTCACACAGAACTGGGAAGGCAAATCTCTTATAAGACTTTATTTGTAAGAATATTTTTTGTTTAAATTTAATTTGTTGTTAAGAAAGGTAATGTTCATTGATCTTTATAGTTCAAGTATACATCTTTTCAGGGTGGATGAGGGATTTGAATAACATTGATTTTTGCTATACAGATCAATGACAGATCAATAAATGAACGGTGATTTGTTTGTAGCAGTCATTAGGTTGGCTCCCTGCAATGGAGTTCACATTTGTGCATCTCTAAATTTTAGCCACTCTTATCGTTAAACATTTCCTTACAATTTTAATTATTTCATTGCAGCAAATACTGAAGAGCTACAAAACACGCCATTTCTAAACCTTGGGCAGACACCTTTCACATTCTCTTCATGAGTTCTATGTGGCTAACAAGCAGAGGTTTGAAGAAGAGCTGAAATTATATTATTTGATTTGTATAACTCTATTTTCTGTTGAACAGAGTAGATGACACAAGAATTGGGTAATCAAGCTACTATGGGGAGGAGTTTGGTTGTTCTCTAAAATCCTAACTGGGGATTTCTTTACACCTTAATATTTCAGCTAATGAACCAGAGAAAGCTTTAGCACTCAGACTCAATAGAGGGAAAATGAACTCATATGACAAATAACTCCTGAGCCAGCCATCCTCGTAGACCATCATTGTCACAGCACAGATAAATGGCGCCATGCATTCACTAACATTTTGGGTAAGAAGAAATTAGGATCCTGATCTTGCCACTCTATGTAGAATTTGACACCATCCCTGAATATCACATTCTTGCCTGCCTTTTCTTCTGCCTACCATGTTTTTCCTCCATGTCTTCTCATTTCTTCTCATCCCTTTAGGCCCCATGACAAATGTCACCACCTCACAGACACACTCTTAGCCACACTAGCAGAATCCATGACTTTGTCTTGCCTCCTGTCCTTAACATTGGGCATTTATGGTTTCTTCAGGACACTCACAGCCTTGTAATTATTAATTTACTTGTTTTCAGTCTCTTTCCTCTAACAGAATGTAAACAATCTAAGAGGAGGTCTTTCTCATCTGAAATCAAAAGCACTTAGCTTTGCTGGGATAAAATACTTTCCCAATAATATATTAAATAAACAAATGTACAACTCTTTGGGGAAAAGCACAGAGAACAGTCAAACTGAGAAGTCTGCATTTATGCATGAGGCACGGTAAACAAGGCTTCCATTGAAGAAGCATGGTCTTAAATCCAGTAACTCGACTTTTGTTTTTTCTTAATGGAATGGAGAAGAATGGGTAAAAATATTCTTGGCTGACACAGAGACCATAAAGTTTCTATTAAAGTTATGTGCAAAAAAACTTAGATTTCAAATTCTGAATTTTCATACAAAATGCCCATTAAATTATTTCAGGTCCTTTTGGAATGATAAAAATAAAAGAAACATTGTGGGTTAAGCATCTGCCTTCAGCTCAGGTCATGATCCCAGGGTCCTGGGATTGGGTCCCACATTGGGCACCTTGCTCAGCGGGGAGCCTGCTTCTCCCTCTGCCTGCCACTCCCCCTGCTTGTGCTCACTCTCTTTCTCTGACAAATAAACAAAATCTTTGTTTAAAAGAGAGAAAGAAAAGAGAAAAGAAAAGAGAAGAGAAGAGAAGAGAAGAGAAGAGAAGAGAAAAGAAAAGAGGAAAACGTTTCCCTATAGCAAAAATCAAGAAAATTCAACAGGGATGAAGCCAATACATCAGCAACTGCCGATAAATCAGAGAGTAACAATTTCTGGGCACTGTCTACATCTACCAGCTTTGATCCAGGGATACAAACCACTCGCAATTTGCTCAGCTACGAGACTTCAACTGCCAGCATTTGATGTGATTATGGGAACGCACCACATCACTTGCAGAAACTTCGACCCAAGGGATTGCAGAGTTATTTCCCTATGAAGCTAAAGTATTGGCATACTAAGGTAAATATTTAGATTCTTCAAAGAAAAGCAGCCACACAAATTGTGTGGAAATACACAGAGATTACTGCTTAACACTGTATAGCTTTGCCAATTGTTAAAATTACTTTTTAAAGCTCATTAAGTTCTATGAAGCAGGAAAAAAATTACTCCATAGCTGATTTCTCATTCAAAGTCAAAGGGAGGTTCTGAAATTAAAGTGCAAACAGAATAGCTCTACTTCTGCATTTTTAGACTGTAAGCAAATCAATGGACTATTTTACTTTAAATTGTTAGAGAATATTAATTCCAAGAAATATGTAATTTTACATATTTTACATATGATTTAATCGAATCTCAATTTTCTAGATCACTGCTAAGGGACTGCATTCCCTCTATTATTAAACAGTAATAACAAGAACAAAAAAGTAAAGCCCTATTACTCATAGTAGCCAGATCCTATCATTTTACTTCCTTTTCAGAATATTCCTTTTCATTTTATTCCCTGTTCAGAAATTTCCAGACATATCACAGTTACATTTTAATGTATTACGAGGAGCTTCCAAGAACTAGCACTTTCTATATTTCCAAACTTATCTTCTATTGATTTTTTCTGTTCTTTTACTGAACACAACAAGGATCCTTGTATTGGTCTTACTCCAGAATTACATGAATTCATCTTAAGATCATTTTGCATAAAAATACAGAAATCTGAAATAATTTGAGTATAGGACATTGCTAACAACATCACAAGCTGTATTGTCTCTGCTGGACATATCTCTTTCTTGAAATCTTCCACCTAGACAATGTCCATTCATCTCTTAAGGCTAAATTCAAATATTTACTTCTCAGTTAATCTCTCCAGGATTCTGTAAAATTTATTTACAGTATCAAAAGGGTATTGTATTTCATAGCAATTATTTTGTTGGTCAAGCTCTCCATTCAACTTTTAGCTTCATGGTGACAATGAGAGTGACTAGGGTTTGACACACAGGAGGAATGCGCTAACCACTGAGTAAGTTAATATTAACTCTGTTACATGCAAGACTATTTGCCATCTCTTCCTTTCCATTCTCACAGTCACCACTTTGAAGGACTTTTTCATCTAATGTACAGGCTACTGCTTGAGTGGCCTGCTAACTGAACAACCTGGCTCTAGCTTCCTCTGCCTCCAAAAATTCCAGAATTATTGCTTCTGAGCAAATATAAATGATTTTTTGAAATAACATTTTTTCTGATTATAAATTAATATGTATACATTAATTAAATTTTGAGAAATAGCAAAAAGTTATCGCACTACTAAAACAAGGTCCCCCCCAAAAGACTATAAACTGATCTCACTTATGAATATAAGCAAAAAACCTCTATAAAATACTGACTAACCAAATCAAAGAGAAATTTTAAAAAAATAATAATAATGCACCATGACCACAGAACATTTACTCCAGGAAGAAACAGTTGTTTCAACATTAGGACATTTTTAGTAATAGGAAATAAAGAAAATCAACCCAAACATACAAGGATTCCTTAAGAAGTTGAAGATAGACACATCAATTCCATGGAATACACAGCAGTTGGAAGACTGGATGGAAAAATGAAGGAACAACAAAATAATGAATGGAAAGATCTCAAGATCTTCAGTGGAAAAGCAAGTCGTAATAATGCACAGAGTACGAACTTATCCATATGTATATGTAGATAAATAAATACTTCATCCTGTAAGTATTCATATAAGAGATTACATGAACAGTGGACATTACTGGAAAGACACAGACCAAACTGGTACCAGTCGGACAGGTAGTGGGAACAGGGAGAGGAGTCCTAAGAAGTGGCCTCTATACTTTATTTTGTACACATTATCTGTTTAAATCTCTTACAACATGATGTATTATAAGGTAATAATCACAGAATTTTTAAAGGCTAATTTACAACCCTCCTTAGACAGATATGGTCTACCAACAATTAAGATTTGGAGCAATTCCTTCCGAGTCAGCAGTATCACATTAATTGTGTTAAGTTTTTGGGCTCTTGGTCAGACTTCTTGGGTTTTATATATATATATATATATATTTTTTTTTTTATATGTATTTATTTATTATTTATTTGACAGAGAAGAGAGAGAAAAAGCAGGGGGAGCAGCAGGCAGAGGGGGAAGCAGGCTCCCCCCATAGCAAGAAGCCCAATGTGGGTCTCGATCCCAGGACCTTGAGATCATGACCTGAGCTGAAGACAGACGCTTAACCGACTGAGCCACCCAGGCGCCCCCAGACTTCTTGGGTTTTAATTCTCCTTTGGCTATTTACTAGATGATATAAGACAGTTGCTCTACCATTTGAGAAATTAGGCTAGTAATGGCACATTACTCACAGGGCTCTTGTGAAGATTAAAAAAGATCTTACCCATGAAGTGCTCAGAACAATACCTGCAACATAATAAGTCTTCGTTAAGTTACTGTGGCACCTCCACAAAGTCTACAACGTTAGAACTAGAAACTTAAGGTTGAGAAATAAATATATTACTCATCTATATCCTTAGCTCTTTCAAGAGGGAACATTTACTTACATCGGGATAACTGTGCCTTTGATGTAAAACTTGCTCCAGATCAGATTTGAGAAATAATGTTCACTATAATGAAATTCTATGAGATGCTTAATGTGCTATTTCACCGCGAGACTATAGGCCTGAAGCGTTGTACAACTGTTTGTCATTTCCATGCTTTCGTTAAAATTCCCCTCTGTAATTTTTTCCTTTTTCCCCCTCTGTATTTTTCTAAATTTAATATAATTTCTATTATTAGAAAAATAAAATGAAATGATCTTCAATTTCATATATTTAACAAATTAATAAGATCAGAAGCTTAAAAACTGTAGTTATTTTGCTTGTATATTATATTTAATATAAATTTTTGTAGAAGATAAAAAAGTATGCTTAATTATAGAATTAACTTACATATAACTTCTAAGATAATACTGTCAGAAATAAAAATAGAGCAAATAAGTAGAAACAAAAATAAATTATTAAATTTAAGATACTATGTAACATCACTATAGTATTTCCAAAAATACAGGGAGGGTAGTTTTAGCATAATCATTCCTCAAAAAAATTTGTCAACCCCCTGGAAATTAATGTGAGATTCCTAACTGCATTTAAGATATGCATGAATTAGTTCCTTAAGAAATAACTTACAGAACTGATTAGTACAATGAATAGAAATAATTTTAATATGGGACACCTGAGTGGCACATTCGGTTAAGTGTGTGCCTTCAGCTCAGGTCCTGGGATCTAGCCCTGCATCAGACTCCCTGCTCAGCGGAGTCTGCTTGTCCCTCTCCCTCTGCCCCTCCTGCCCACTCGTGCACTCACTCTCTCCTTCTCTCTCTTTCAAATAAATAAATAAAACCTTTTTTTTAAAAAAAGAAAAATTTAATAGGCAAAATCTCATTCTGAATTAAATTATAGCAACATATGTTAGAAAACAGATTTTCATCTTCTAATCTCACCTAAAACATAAAAGAGAATAATTTTATTCAAATTTAGAAGAGTTTGCAGAGAAGAATCTTGACAAGTATTTATAAAATCTTAAATATTGATAAAATTGGGAAGGGGAGGTCTTGCAAGGAACCTACGACAATGGATAATTAAGTATCACTGTGTCTAAAATAAAGAGAAAGGCTTATGGTTTCCTTTATGTATTTTCATATTTTACTATCTTAAGGTATAGCCAGAAAAAAAGAAAGATCACTAACATGAGCGGGAGCAATACCGAATTGAGAAATTGCCAGGTTGTTAATATACTGTCATAAGTTTCTTAAGTCCTTTTCTTTGGGAAAGAGGAGTCTAATTGAAGTCACTACAATCAACAGCTCTTTATTGCTTTTTTGAATGTAATATTAATATCCTTCTCCTTTGTTAACGGAAACCACACAGTCCACAAAAACACTCCAAACGCTTATAGACAAGGTGATTAAACAAGATCAGTCCTCTACTCAAGCAAGCCTCCACCATTATGATTCATTTTCAAGAACTTAATTTTCTGTGCTGTCAATTCCCCCTTTTTAATTTTTACAGGATCTCATACATAATGCATAATTTTATGAAAACACATCGTATTGCCTTGTGACATAGCAGGAGTTATCAAGTAAAACGTAATAATCTTTGGCCTCAACCCACCCATTGACATCAATAAAAAATGAAATACACATACAAACTGGCAAAGAAGGCTTTTATACTGTGGCATTCGTAACTCCCTAGCTAATGGAAAGAATACTTAGCTCTTTAGACACTCTCCTCTCTATTACAAATCTTTCCCTGTTCTGTTTTCAAGGGTTAGATGTATAAATACCGTTCTTCACTGAACCAGTCTATAACCTACAAATAGATTCAGGGTGATCATGCGATTTATTATTTTTTTTTTTTTTTGATCATGCGATTTAAAAAAGAAAATATCCAAATGGTGTTTCACTTGCTTATATCTAGATATATCTAGGAAAAAAGCAAGTTATAGTTTTAAACACTACAGCCTCAATTTAATTCAGAGCCATATTTTCTAAAGAAAACCCTCCCCAAGAAAAGGCTATTTAAGAAAACCATATTACCCATGGGCAGCCCTTCTTCTGTTGCCAGCGAAAGGTTGACAAGGGTCACTCCACACGAAACTGGACATGAGTGACATTCAAGGCAAACCAGTTCCAATATAGCTCACTTCCCAGGGAACATTCCACTTCTTCTCCAAGACAGGGGAAATGTTTTAAGGTCAGAACAACACAATGCTTGTCAAAGTGTTCCACGTATGTTAAAAAGGTAATTTAGGAAGAATCTCTGACATTTAAAAGGGAATCATGCTTCCACGGTCTCCCCCTCCTTCAACCTGACACGTAATTAACCATCAATACAAAACAATATAATTGAACAGATGTACTAGTCATTAACAGGAATTACCCATTCTCCTATCAAATCAGAATGTACGGAGAGGGCTCTATTTGCAATAGGGTTGACTTAATTGCCTGAAAATTCCCCAGAGAAATGTACAAATGGATTAAGACATCTAACACGCACACTCACACGCGCGCACACACGCCCCACAGCAAACACAGGTGCTGCTTCTAGGATTGGATCCGTGCTTCTGTCATTGTTCTATCCATCGCTGCAAATGAGAAATTATGGTGGCTGCAATCAGTATCAGAAGATGAAATAAATAGGTGGAAAAATAAATAAAACGAAATGAAGGGTAAGAATTCAGATTTAGCAACAGTCTCATAAAAAGGTCCTATATGGCAATGTTGTTCATAAAACAGTCATTTAAATTTTTTTTTAGTAAGAACAGAGCACAGTAAACAAACAAAAACATCCATAAAAGCAGAAACAAAACAAAAACCACACACACAGAACAGGGAATTGCATATTCTGTCAATTTACTGTGCAACATTGTTTCGTCACACAGACGTGATTCTCAATTACCACAGTTTCAGGGTCTGTTGATTAAATCAGCCTACGGCCATCATTAAGGAGAGTTTAGAAATCCTGAAATGTGCCAAGTGATTCTCCTCACTTCATTATGCAAGGCAGAGAATCCAGAAAGTTAACACAATTATGTTCTCCTTCCCTTTGATTAACCTCCCTCAAGGGTATGCATATAGTTATCTGCGGACTGATGTGACTCAATTTACCCTTATGAAAATCTCTCAACAAGAGTATTTGGAAAGTAGGAAATAAGGCATTTCTATAAGACTAAGGGTGTAGCCAAATTGTACAATTTACAGTTTAGAAGTCACATTCCAGTTTTCTAATCCTCAACAAATTACAGGCACGAAATTGATGGAATATAAGAGATTTATTCCAAAAAATATTATATTGGATCTGAATTTCTACAGATAACACAAATGAAAAACTGGCATTCCCTACCAGGGTGAGAGATATATATAAAGAGAAACAAATGAGGTGCAGAATAGAGGTACATTTCAAACTGAATGCTCCTAATACACACACACACACACACACACACACACACACACACACAGAACATTTAGGTTTGCCACTAGTCTATCTGCCCTACCCCATCATCCGCAGGGTCTGCAGTTATGCAGAAATGCCCCCGCCTGATACTCTCTCACCTTGAGTCATATTTCAGGCCACAAGAGAACACGAAGACACTGGTGACTGCTTGCATTTCAGAAGTAGAGGTGAGGCTGTTAGGCGTCGTTTCTGGGCATTTTCAGTGACATAGATTTTCCTACCAAATCATAAAATCTCTCCTATCGAAACTGCAAGTGCCTAGATGAAAATCCCAGCTATCTCTATCGCAGGAACATGGACGTAGGAAGGGGTGGGAGTGTGTGCCCCTCTCATGCCTCTTTCTGGGTGAATGTTCCCAGTGGTCCCAGGTCCATGGCTCCCTCTCTCTTCTTCAGACCACATATTATGTACACCACTTCCTTCATCAGGTAGAGCTTCCAACCTTTCTTACAATTCTGTGTGTTATTCATGTCATAGAGGCTAACAAGCTTCCCACGTGTAGGTTCTCCTCCAGAAAGATGCAGAGTTTTGTGGCAGGACACACACATAAGTGTATTTAGCACAGTGGTTAGCAAATATACACCCTGGCCCCCAAATATTATTGATTTCCTTGTAGACTGTCTTAATTGCGTACAGCCCCAAACAGTGTGTCTATGAGGTCCCTGGGGTGAAAATCAGTTACTGGCGATTGCCTCAGGCTCTCTCGGCTCCAGGAGCAATCTTAATGACTGGAAACACATTGGTTACCCGTCAGTGGAACAAACCTCGTGTCCCTGTGATTCTGTCAGTTAGAGCTGGGGGTACAGAAAATAGGTGTCACGAAAAGGATCTTTAGGGCATTGGGCACTCTACCTCTTAAGAAATACAAGAAATCTGTATGGGTCTCCCCCCCCGCCCCCAAAAAAGAATATCTGGCTGGTTTGGTGCAATTCACCAGCTTAGGAGGCTAGTAAAAAAAAAAAAAAAAAATGTGGTTGGATCCCAAACATCAGCAAATTTAGTTTTAAATTCTTTAAAATATATTTTTAAATGACTAGGCGCTTTTAATGGATATTTTTTCCATCTTGCTACACGTCTTAAGCAGCTCAATACACATCTGTCATTCACACACCACAGATAAAACAAGCTTTAATGCACGTCACACCATGCTCACGGTTCGCCCTATTGTTATTATACACAGAAAACGGCTGGGAAGTTGACAATACCAGCATTAACACTCATGATCTGCAGTAGATCTGTCCCGGGCTTCCTTCCCTATCACAAGGCTAACGTTCCCTTCAAAGAGAAACAACCAAGACATAACATATAACCTTTGACTATGCACTGTATATTCTTTTCATAGCTAAGTAAACAATAATCCAAAATAGATGTCTTATTAATTCAGTAGTGTCAGCAATGGTTAAATTCTTCTCATCTGAAAAGAACAGTTCCACACTTCTTTTCCAAATATATACTTCTGTATCTAATTTAGAAAAATTCATGTGGGTTACACTCTTGATTCTATATATGCATGAAATTTCCATATAGTACCTAGCCCAATTAAATTGTTCCTTGCGACTCTCAGACACTGACAAGTAAAATACTTGGCTTTCAAAAGCATTTCAGCTCCCTGTTCATGAAAGTAAGTTGTATTGAGCAATGTCAAGTTTATACTTATAAGAAAATCTCTTAGGCAATGGAGGAAAACAGAAACAAAACCAACACAAGTTTTGAATAGAATGCTAAACAATGAAATGGAGGGTAATTCTCTACCACTTGGAGACTGTTTTCCACCCTTTGGCACGCTGAGATAATTATATACACATGACACTATTATACGTGCTGTTTGCCTACTTCAAAACTGTTCCCTAACACAAGTATTATTGATTGAAGCTTCTTGTGCATTATGTTAAAGTCACAAGAAATTACCTAATTTCCAGTGGAGCTAATCCATTACTCAAGTTTTGTCAAGGAAATTCTGGATGTATTGTGCAAAATTATTAGGTTCCATTCCTAATAAAAATTGATTCTTTTCTATCGGGGTCATATAGTCAGCTTTAAAAATCTAACACCTCTTCTTTTGCCAAAATCTAACATTCCAATTATTGATTAAAGCTTCAGAGTTGCTCTGGAAGGTATTAGATTCTCTTTTCCATTTAGATTGGGATTCTTCTATTAGATCAATACAACTGGGACCATCTTTTGGATTCAGCTCTTCCCATCAGCTTGTCTTGGCGTGTAATTTATCTACAGAGTTGGTAGGGTCAGAACGGCTCTTAGGAGGTTTGGGGAAACCATCAAGAATGAAGGCTGAAAAATCCAATAAAGATTGTAAAAGAAGAAACAGTTTTGCTTTATGTCCGTAACATGAAACACTTGTCTCCCTCCTCCCAGATAGAAACTGTATTAGTCATGTTCTCCAGCTTCTTCTGGTTCTGAGAATTTGGATGGAGAAGAAAAGACAAATTTCCTTTGTGGACCTACCTTTCTCTTTCTCTTTTGGTCTTGCTTTAGCTCTCATTGTTTCCACAAATATAGGAGCATTCTGGGCCCAAATTTTAGATTCACAAGACATTAATTACAGTTAAGCCATTAGCTCCAAAACACTGCATGTGGCTATCAATCACCTGGGAAACCTCTATGATAGTATTTCATTCCCTGAATTATATATATGTATATACAACTCTTCTGAAAAAATCCAAAAATAAGAGCAGTGTTTGGCAGGAATTCATGTAGTTCTAGATCTTTCTTTTAATAACATCAAATTATACCAAAACGCTTTCTTACAATCTCCAGAAAGATCAGCTCTGCTAATCTGATGGCAAATAGGATTGGTCTTCTTACCCTATGCCATTCAACTACCATAACTATTAAAGTCATGTCAAGTTGGATTCACATAAGATCAAAGAAATGTGTAGCTGAGGGGCGCCTGGGTGACTCAGTGGGTTAAGCCTCTGCCTTTGGCTCAGGTCATGACCTCAGGGTCCTGGGATCGGGCTCTCTGCTCAGCGGGGAGTCTGCTTCCCCCCTCTCTCTGCCTGCCTCTCTGCCTATTTGTGATCTATCTGTCAAATAAATAAATAAAAAATCTTAAAAAAAATGTGTAGTTGACATTAAACACAAAATAAAAAAAGGCCCTCAGCACATTTAAGTCTGACTCTCTTTCGAATATGTGTAATCTAAATATATTACATTTAGATGTGATCTTCTTACTTGGAAGTTCAAGGTTCAGTGTCAGAAGAACTGGTATTTCCCGTCACATACAGCCTGTAAGATCCTAGTCAGGAAAATCAGTCTCCCTGAATCTTTATTTTCTCACCTATAGGATGGGGCTATTTAGCAATCCCTTTCCCTTTCGGATATTGTGAGAATTAAATAAAATAACAGATTAAAAGGACATAAGAGTATTTAGTATCATTTAGCAATGATTATAACTGGATTAAACATTATGAATCAGGACAAGCTCAGCTTCTTCAGAGTTTCATTTTATTTTCATTGTTTTAATTGACAGAAGAAACACCTTTCAGGTGAGCTATACTCTGCCTTCCCTACGATTTTCACCTCATTAGCCCTAAATTTCTGATGCTTTCATGTCTAATTCTGTCATGAATTCTTTGGGTTTGATAAAAATGCCAAATTATTATTCTTCCTAAAATATGATTCCTTTCTACTTTAGCATCCTAGTCAGTCTCCTTGAAAGTAATCTAATTTATCAATAACTTATTACATAAAATTTTGACTCTGAGACCTGAAGCTGACATTTAAGTTGTCATCTGACCAGGGCAGAGTTCTGGGTCTCAAAAGGGACGGAGGGTTTTGCTTACAGTTGACCTGCTACTGCTGCTGAGGGTATGTGTGTGTGCGCGTGCGTGTGTGTGTCTGTGTCTATGCTACAATCAGGAGCTGTGTCCAAGCCTGTTCTCAACTCTGAACTATAGACTGTAAACTCAAACTTAAAGAATTTATATTTTTTTCCTGTTAAACTGTATCTTTTTTTAAATCAGGATGAGAGGAAAAGGAAATGGTTCTTTTTTTTTTTTTTTCTGGTGACCTGTACCAGTTACTTTTTATTCAAAGTTTCTCAATGTCTTTCCCCAACCACTTGTATAATAAATTAAATGCTTTTTTAAATTACACATTTGCTGGTCCAGCCCCTTATCCTCTGAATAATGAATTTCAGAGTACAGGTCAAAAGAATTCATGATAACATAATTCATAAGACTTTTTTTTTCCCATAATGCTATTATAGGCATTTACTTCTCCCTAGAAAAACATTTCAAAGCCAACCTTCATAAATAATAGAAGCACTACGATTTTTAACCATTTAAAATCTGTAAAAGACTTAAGCAAATACACTCACGATTACCCATGTAACAAATGTATGCACTTATAAAAACAATAATGTATATCTAATTTATTTACATCTACTTAAAATGCTTTGAAAATAGCATTTAGGGGGGTGTCTGGATGGCTCAGTTGGTTAACTGTCTAACTCTTAATCTCAACTCAGGTCTTGATCTCTTAAAAAAAAGGCATTTAGGAAAACGTGCATGTGTATGTAAATATTTGTACTGTCTTCAAACACATTCAAATATTATTGACTACTTGGAAAATTTCCTAAAATTTCAAACTTTATATACCCAGTGAATCACTCATCACCTGTTTAAAAATATAAAAATAAAAATAATACATGATATGGAAAGTTCTGAAATGAAAAGTAAAAGTTTCCTCTCATTCCATGTCTAGTTCTATTCCATGAAGGTACAACCAATTTTTTCAGTTTTTCTTTACATCTCCTGTTTGGCCATGTTCATTCTTGAAATAATCTGTTTTTAACTCCATTTCTTGATTCATCAGATGTAAAAAGGGCCTACTCACTCCTATGAAATTGATGGAGATGAACTCCTATGTACTACTTCTCTAACTTCCCCCATATGCCCATCTGTCTTTCTCCCTTCTTCCAATTTTTCTGTTATAATTATTTTTAATTTTCTATTATTTTCATTCTTAAACTGAGATAGTATCTTAAGCATCTACTGGACTATCGATAGGCTTCAGGCAATAATTCTTACTCATTAAGTATGAAAAGTAAAAAAAAATAACGTCTTGCCACATCCTTTCACCACTTTCCCTCCCTCATAACCCAGCTTCTTCCCATTACAGCATTACTTTTAAATTGTCAACGTTTATTACATTTACATTTTGTCCTAACTATAACTGTCTTCCATTGCATTAGCCAAGAAGCAGAAAGTTTCTATTTGGCATTACAGCATGGTTCATTTCAAATCTCACATTCCTCTCACCTCCGGAGATGATAAAATTTAAATTGAAAAATTAGTGTTATGACTGATTGGAAAGGTATAAAAAAGTCAAATAAGTCTACAAAAACTCCGGCTTGTGCTTTCAGATAATTCATAACATCGACTTTGTGTCAATACTTCCTTTATATCAACGTCAATAAATAAAGAAAATATCTTAAGATTACTGGTTGTTTTGAGGATAAGTTTGGAGAATTGATCGTTTGATTCTTCATGTTTTGGAGTAATCCAGAGCTATTACATAAAGAAAAGCTCACTAGATAACTAGATAACCTCTTAAAACACATTTTTACAGAGAGCTAGGTGGGGGGGAGGGGCAGGAAAAGTCTCCATTTAATAAGCATTTTGATCGGACAAACTGAATTTTCACCAAATTTTCTAACTTACCATCCACTCTTTCACTGTTGATGTAGTATATAAATATGTCTCCAAGAAGCAACAGAGACCATCTAGATTCCAGGGTCTTACGAGAATATATTCTCAAAGGATTAGTGACTGTTTTTATCATTAGCCTGATGAAGTAAAATGATATTTATGGAAGACTGTTTAAAAACACTCCTCTGGAGTCTAGATCTTATTTGTCGATCAAAGCTATGTTTTTCTTGGATCACATAATCTTAAAACCCCATAAAATTACTTTTCCTAAGTTTGATTTTGCTATTAAACCCTCAGCTATAATGTAGAGAAGTTTACAAAATCCAGTCTTACAGTTATTAAATCTTCAACAACTCATGTATGGAAACCCATGGACAAATTTCTTTCAGATCTAAGTACCAGAAAAGGGATTTGAGCTCCCCTGTAAAATTAGTACACTAATTCTATATATAAATTTTATAACAGATTCACTTCCCTTCTTACTTCAGCCTCTAGGAGACTGAAGAACGAAATCTGCAGGCCAGTTTTTTAAAACTATGGAATATATATATTGGTTTATATATTTGGATTTAAACTACACTAGCCTCTTATTTACATTTACCCTTTTCCTGTCTTTAACTCTGTATTATTTTTATATTCTACTGTGTTATGTCCCTATAAGTGTATAAATACAAAAATATTCACAGAAGTACAGTTTTTCCTAATAGACTTATTTTGCTCATATTACAGATGAGACTGTTTTTAAAACCACACATCCAGGAGATAGATAAACATCCTAACTTGAAGAATGAACCCTCAATAAAGACAGCTTGAACCCCAATGTAATAAAGTTCTCGTCGAAGCTGGGTTTTATGCACACAGGGTCCTAGTGAGGAAGCAGACATACATGATAAATAACTCTACACAGCAATTCTTTTAAGAATTTAAGGAAATTTCCTGATTTTCTGAGAGCCTGAGTTTGGTCCTTCACCTCAAAAATTCAGTAGAATTAAAGTGAAAGAAAAACAGAAGCAACCAGTCTTTACATGGCTTCTCATCTTGGAGCCGTCCTCTGTCAAGTGGGTGATTTAGACCCGAAAGTGTTCTTTTGTCTTCTTTGTATAAAGTCATTCCCAGATTAGTTTGTGACTTGCTTGAACATGTTTCCCAGCAGTGATCCTGGGCTCTCCCATTCACTTCTGACCCGCACCTGCTCTTTTCAAGTGTTGCACCAAGAGTGGTGAAGGCCTAAACAGAGGCATGCTGGCCCATTCACAGAGACTATTCAGAGAACTGTCAGGGGAGGGGCAGTGGGCGGGATGGAGGCCCTCCAGAGAAGAAAGGAGAGTGACCTCTTAAATCAGAGAATGACCTTCTATTTGTCATTGGTTGTCTAAGTAAGTGTAAGGGGACCACCTCCTCCATAATACGCTTTGTGATACCGTAAACGTTACATGGCCTAAAATGGTGCTTCTGAAAAGATTGGATGACCTATTGGTATTTAAGACTAATCAAGTGACATGTTTAGATATACAGAAAGAGTATAAAATCTATTATTATATGTCTGGCATTCACAAATATTTACTCTTTGTTCTAAAAACAAAGCATAAATATATTTGGAGACATTTCTGCGTGAAAACATACAATAGTGGCAAGAGATGTGCAGACGACGTAAGTTTGGTTTGGGATTCAATGGTTCAACTGCTTCTACTGATTGGGATTCTGTGTTTTGGGATTCACTTGTTCAATTGCTTCTACTGAAATAGCACTGTGATTCTTCTCAACCATCTGCTCCACAGGAGAAGGACTCACACTGATATTTTATCTAGTAACCGAAAAGTCAGCAGAAGTTGTAAAATCAACCACCAGGGATATTTACACATTTGCCATTTCAAATGCAGCCTTGATCAGAAAACAGACCATCATTCATGTTGGGTATTTCTCTCCACTAGACGAGTTTACAGAACTTGTGTTTCAACTTCTTCTACCAAGATTTCTGGGCCACTGATCTATTCCAAAAGAGAAAAATTGGCCCTGGGCCACACTCTTCCATCCCAAGGATGTTTGTAGGCAAGACTGCCAGCTGTACCACTACCACTCTGAACCGAAAAGGATTCGCCATTCAATTATTCATAAGCAGCCCTTGTCTGGAAGAGAAAGCACTGAGGAGAAATAGAGCAGCAAATATATACACTGAGAAGAAAGAGGATTTTTAATAGTTATGACGGAAAGGAGCATCACAGAAGAATGAAGACATCCGAACAGGGGAGAGAGACAATGTGCTCAGAAATTCTGATAAA